>OY776675.1:144732040-145469540 GCA_963675555.1 Leptura quadrifasciata
TCATTTGATTATAAATTATTTCTTCTATTCAGTGTTTTTTAATCTAGTTTGCGTGTACTATAAACATTTAAATTATTTTTAGATGTTATTTTAGTGCTTAAATAAATATATCTTAATACTTATTTGAATCTTACACTTACACTACAGCGAGTAAGAGTATTTTAATGAGGTCGTAAAGTTTTTGTTGCCTTTTTTATCTACAAAGTAAAATTGCAAACGACTCTACTAAGCGGATCGGTTAGTGAGGTTATGTTGGCCTTCTTATGAAAATGTAGTGCTGACATATATTTCAAATTGTTCTTATAGAGCATTGGGTAAAGGATCGTCATTTATTCTCGAGTTCACCTTCCGAGATTTTAGTGTATTCTTACGTTTGAAATGATGTAGAATACGAAAATAAAGGATTATTCCATTTCATCGATATGTCTGTCTGTTTTTTGGTGCTATAATTAAAAAACTATTCTATATAGTAATATCTGGAATCTTGTGTTATACAGTTGACGCTATTGTCAAGGAAAAAATCAAATGTACATACATTGTGACCCACTTTCAAACGAAACATTGCTGTAAAAAATGTGTTTATTAATCGATCTTAATGGTTTTTTTAGGGTTCTGTAGCCAAATCGCAAAAATTTAACCCTTATAATTTCGTCATGTCCGTCCGCCCGTATAATACAGCCTTATAACTCCTCCATCTTTCCATCCATTCTGATGAAATTTTACAGGCAGGTGTCTTATGTGAACCGCTACAAAACTGTGTAATGAAATTACAAAATTTAGGGTTAGTTTCCCATGCATAAAACAGAGGGATGAAAATTTTTATTTTGGTGTATTCCATCGTGTGGGGTATCATTGAACAGGTTTTAAAAATACAACAAAATTTCTTAAGTGACTTTTTTCCTTAGGTGAATATTTCGGGAGATATAAGTTCCTAAATTCGTTAATAATGTGTCCCCTCCGCTAACTTTCCAATGATTTAAAAAATCTGAGAAAGAGAAAGATAGAAGCACTTTATAAATACTTTCAACGAAAATTATTTTAAACAAGATACTCGAGAAGATATGTAATAAGTTTTTTAGATATTCACGATTATCAGTTTTCAATAGCTGCACTATGGAACCCTTAGTTGATGCATGCACTACACTCACTTGGCAGGTTTTTTTAACAAATCAAAACATTTACCTTCTGACAAAAATTTAGATATGATTCAATTTTCAAGGCCTATTATGGTTTGTTTTCAATATCAAAAATTAATAAGTTTGATTAGCGATTTTTTTGGTTGAAATTCTAAATAGAACACTAGATTCAGTAAGCTCTCAAACAGGTAAGTCCTAAATTTCATGAAAAAATATTGAATATTGATAGATTACAAACAAAATGAATATAGGCAGTTATTTTATAACAGTGTGTTCCAAAAGAAATGCATAAAATTCATAATTTTTCTTCTGTTTTGTATTCTAAAAATACAAAAACATATCAATAAGTAATATCATATTTGAGAGGTTACTGATATTGTGAACGATCCATCTTTTGGATCTGAAGGACTTTTACTATATTTATCAAAAAATGAATGTTAACGTTCACAAAATAAGGGTTCAAAATGACGGAGAATAATATAAAATTTATACTTACTGTTCGTTTTTGCTTAACTGCTGCTCTGATGGTTTCTATTGGACGTCGTAACACTATAAATCTAACACAGTAGGTACTAACACTTTCTTAAAATTATACCTGAAGGGGAATTTTGAAAACACAAGTAAAAGACAATATAAAGTTCAAAAATATATATTAAATCTTTAAAAAATGTTTTACAACAACTTCAAGAAATATGTTTTTACAAACTATAGTCTGGCCCGTGTACAACACATGGTGAGGAACAGAACGACTTATAATGTACCAGCTACCATCCAATATGCGGTTTTTGAGCTAACGATTACACAAAAAGATTCAAGAAAAGTTCAATGCTTATAAAATTTTGGTGGGCTTTTGCTTGCCTGTCTATTCACGTATTTTTATTTCAATATAAATTTTGCTCGCTCCTCGGAGCTTTAAAATGCTTGAATCGCAACGACTTTGAATTATATTCTGCAATTACAATTTCATACTTCAGGCAAGGCGGTCCCATGCACATATGAGTACATGGTAAAGATATTTTTCTGACACCGAATCACTGAGGAACCGGTTTAGGGCAAATCCCGTGAAAACCCATCATTTTCCCGTCAAAATCGACTGCTAGGAAATGAAGGGGGTCCCATGTCGCTAAAGGCTATTTTCGCTAAAACTCTTGATATACTTTGAATAGAAGCTGGATTAACTTGTTCTCATATTTAACACAACGCATGAGTTGCAGTGCTTAACAACGTGGATTCGTAAAAGGGTTTTTAATTATGAAATTTCCGAAATTCAAATTTTGTTACTGTTTCTAAATTTTGGTGGTCGGGGCGACATTACGTCCCTGTGCAGCGACATTTACTACACTTTCTAAAATAACGTTCCTTGAGAAGTTATTGAAATTTTTGCATAAAAAACGCTCCGTAGAGCGAAAACATGATTAAGAATATAAAAACCTCTTCCATGATATTTTTACGTGAAGCACGCTTTTTATGCGAAATATTTCGTCGGATTTTGTTACAGTTTCGAAAAGTATATCGAAGGTTTTATCGTGTTCTTTAACAATATCAGTGGTGTAGTTAATATTTCAATAACAAAAAATCGTTAATTAAATTTGTTAATTTTTGACATTGAAAAAAAAGTCATAACGAATTAAAAGAATGATTGTCATAGAATGTAACTTCAAAGTCCAGTATTAATGTAGAAAAAAATCAAAGGAAATAAGAAGAAATCAGAGAAAATCAGGGGGAAATCAGGAGAAATCAGAGGAAATCAGGGGAAATCAGAGGAAATCAGGGGGAAATCAGGGGAAATCAGGAGGAAATCAGCCCAAAGAGGGAAATCAGGTGTACAAATTGAGCCTAGCGGTTTACCCCTCGTAAATTTGAGAGTAGTAAAAAGTTATTTTCAGAATTCGATATCTCGAAAACAGTTAAGTTTAGGTATACAGTGTGCTATTTGAATTTTGTTTAGAATTTCGAGAAGCGAAAAAGCAAGCATTTCATCATGACTTTTTGACCGATCCAGTATATTTAATTTTTCTTTATTGTAATGTATTTTAAAAAACTCAAAAACTTTTGTGTCTTAACATTTTTCGCTAGCTGTCTGACTTTAGGAGATAATGGACCGGTTCCATACATATCAATGACCCAGTATTATCAATATAATTATTATACTGCCTGTATACTTCTGATTGCGCCACAGAGAGATGTTAGTTGCTGTAAATTATGTAATTATATAAAATATAATAAGTTGTAAGTAGTATATCACTGTTTCATCATCACATTCTTTATTAGGAATTGCTCAACCCCACGGGGATTGGAAGCCAGAAGATGTTGCCACGGTTGGAGAACTACTATTGGACATCTCGATTAACCTGGCGAGAATGTATGTATATATAATTATTAGTTATGTACAAGGTGAGATTATTAAGAGATGGATACTCTTGTAGCTACAATGACAATGAAATAGCTAGTAACACCAGAACTCTGACAATTATTAAAACTAAAGTAAACAATATAATATACTAATTCGACTAAATTGGTTATCCGGTGACTTAAATAGAGGCATCAAATAACGGAATTTGAAAAAAGGAAACAATCAATTGTACTTGATTTTATTGCACTGTTGTTTGTATAGAAAATTCAGTTACTCTAGTCTCTAGTGAAGCCTTTTAAAGTTTACATTGTGCAATTTGTTATTGTCTACATTTTTTAGATATGGATTGAGTTATGAAGATATCGAAAAAGGTCTTCCTTTAATTGACACCAGCAAAACATTGATCAGGGAAGTGTGTCCACCTTTCCTCTCAAACGTAGAATGCAGGGCTGGGAAATATAGACGATTTGATGGACTTTGTACGAATTTGGAACATCCAACATGGGGTGCTATCAATACACCGTTTACCAGGTAAATTAGTTTCTAGTAATCTTTATTCAAGAAATAATCAGATGCAATAATAGAATTGTTCACACTATCTATTATTCAAATAATTTTTTAGGCAACTGGTACAGAAAATGACCTTTATTGGATCTGACAGCATTTGTAAAGCGTCATCTCTTTATACTCATTTATCAATATTATTTTTTGGCTGCTTTTACTTCACGGCTGCATTTACTTTACGGTCTCATGTACCAATTGATCATCATTAATATTTGAAATGGATTTAGGCTTAAAGAAAAGCAAGCAGTAGTATCAAAACTTTATTATGTATATTAAAATTAATAAACTGAGATACAGGAAAATAACATATGACAAACTTTAAAACTATGTTATTTACTAATTACAGAAATGGCATAGGTTGTCAATAAACTATCTAGTGACGTTTTCATTTGTTTTCGTTATTAACTTGAAAATGTGAATCTAGTAGGCTTCTTGCAAAATGTTGTCCATGTTTCCAGTAATTTGTACGAAACAATGTTAAAAATATTTTATTTTACTTTTTCAGACAGTTGCCTAAAAAATGTTGTATGCACCTCGGCCAAATGGCTTTTCTCGACCTTATCCCAAGTTTGCTCGGCTTCGAATTCGGCCGAGAAAGATCAACTTGGCAGTCTTGATACACATATAACTATTATACACCGTTTTATGTGAGTTGCAATATCTGGTAATCAGACATCGCTAATCTCTAGTTAAAGTTATGTGTTTACATAATTAATTTATATTTTGGGTATTTTATATTCTATGTTTTGCAATTTTTAATAGATAAGTTTTTAAAATGTTGTTTTTAAGTTGTTATATATTGTAGTCCCGAAGAAGCTTTTAAAGTAAAGCGAAGCGTCGACGTAGTGTGAAATCCAATTGCTTTGTTTTATCCTATACCGAAGAGGAGAAATTTTATTGAATATCATTTAGGATACGATTTAAATAAATTTAATACTTTCCTCAGATTCCCTAGAACTAATTTAATTTAATTTTTTTCAGATTATTAGGGCCTCTCTTCGCCGACGGTATGAATGCCCCTCGAATCAGTGTAACCGGCAAACCTTTGCCATTATCTCGTGTCGTATCTCGTACTATGCACCCAGATGAAGGTTATCACGATCACGCCGGAACTGTTATGGTTATCGCCTGGGGCCAATTTATGGATCACGACTACACTCTGCAAGCCACCCCGCTAGGTAAGTTCTTATGAATTTCGCGCGAAAACGGATTACAGTTGATGTAAACTGTAACAATACACAAACGTATCACCTTGACTTTTGTCGCCCTGAGTCATAATTTAAATGATCGGAATATAAACGCAGGTAAAGGTCAATGTTTATTATCTCTTGGATTGTCATTATCATGATGTACATACAGTAGTTAAATAGTTTATGTTAATGCCGTAAATTCCTTTTATCGGCTTTAAGTAGAGAAGATATCGGGAGACTTTAATGATAGATGACACGACGAACCTCTACAGATTTACACTACACCTTATTCGTTAAAAAAATACTTAATGTGGGTTCTTGATGATTTCAAAGTTATATTTGTTTTTATTTTTGTGATAAATTTGTTAAGTATTATTTTCCGGAATACTGAAAATTGACATGTTAATTTTTAATAATATGGCTGATTTTTAATAATATTCTACTTTTTTTATATATTAAGAAAATAAACGGATGTTTTTAAATAGGATTAAATTATATTTCCACGCCTTCAAGTAGGTAATATCGGTAATCAACAACAACGTACGCTATGCTGATCTATGCAATTGCATGTATTAATGAGATAAAATTATTTCTTCAGATCCATTCAACAGAAACGACCCTGAGGAATGTTGTAAGAGACCGCCGCATCTGAAACATCCATACTGCAATGAAATACCAATTCCTGAAGACGACTACTTCTACAGGTTATTCCACGTAAAATGTATTGATTTTGTGAGAACCTTCCCTGGTGTTCGACCAGGTTGTCGGCTTGGTTCCAGAGTTCCATACAATACATTGACTGGTGTTCTAGATGTTAATACTGTCTATGGAGTTACTGAAAAGTTTGCCAGGTTAGTAAATGCCTTAGTTTAACGTATTTCGATTTAAGCATCAGGGTATTAATGATTAATTCAGGCATCTTAATTGTAATTATAAACTAAATGTAAATACTTTTCGCCGGTTTATTGAAGTTTTTACCGAAGGACATACAAGTAAGTTGAACTGCTTGATTATCACAAATTTTTATTTTAAACATAACCATTGTTTCATCACACAGTGGCTTTTTCAGATATTAGAATTATAGACGGTTCTGGAGCAAAAATGTGGCGATAGTGCTTCAATAACAGCGTGCTTTAATATCGGCGTATATTAGTTTAGTAATATTTAATGCATTATACAGGGCGACGGCTACACTTTATTCTAATTTTAAAGTAAAATATTAGTAAGGTTTTTTATTAGGATCCACAAAATACGATGAAAAGTTCCTATGAACACTGGACCAGAAATGCTTATTATTATTAGCCGTTACTCGAGTCCGAGTATAAAAATGTTACAGTCGATAGATTGTGTACAATAAAAAACAAGTAAAAGGTGTAGTCTATTGTAATTCCCATTCATCTACGGTGCACACGACTATGGCTATAGAGGCCAATTCGGGAGAGCACATGTCGACCGCAGTCAGGACAAACATAGACCTGGTTAGGTCTTGGATTCGGCCTTCTTGCAGCAACATTTCCTTGATAACTGGCCACAACCCCTCGCCATTCGGTTCTGTCCGCTGCAAGTTGTTCCCATTGCTCGTCTGCAATACCGCAGGATTTTAGATTTTCATGGAGAGCGTCTTTGAACCTCTTTCGTTGACCGCCACGCCTTCTTCTACCGCTTAGCAATTCACCATAAAGTGCACATTTAGGAAGGCGGTTATCATGCATACGATGAACGTGACCTGCCCATCTTAGGCGTGCTCTTGAAATAAGCACCTCAATTGGAAGGCTGTTTGCTCTCCTGAGTACTTCCACGTTTGATATGTGATGGAACCAACGGATTTTCATCATACTTCTGAGGTGTCTTTGCTGAAAACGTTCTAATTCTTTCACATGACGACGGTAAGTGACCCAGCTTTCACATCCATATAGCAGTGTTGGAATGACAACTGCTCTGTAGACAGCCATTTTTGTTGACAAAGCAAGGTCGTGGTTGTCAAATACTCTCTCTCTAAGCCCCCAGAGTGCTCTAGATGCAGCGTTAATTCTATTGCGAATCTCGCTGTCCATGTTTGCTTTGTCATTAACAACGTTGCCTAAGTAATTGAACTGATCCACCACTTCAAGAGAATTTCCGTTAAGTGTAATGTCTATTTGGTTCACTTGATGAGGAGTTGACATAATCTTAATCTTTCCAATGTTGATTTTAAGTCCCAAGGAATCATAGCTCTGGGCATACACATCTAAAAGTTCTTGAAGCTCCTCCGGCGTAGAGGCTAAAAGTGCACAGTCATCCGCATACTGGAGATCACAAATGAATCGTGCGCGTGTCTTCGTGAAAGCTCTAAAGCGCCCTATGTTAAAGAGACCGCCATCAGAACGGTATCTGAGACCTATTCCTCTGACTGTCAGTTTGTTGTCAACAATAATTGTTAGAGCAGTGGTAAACAAATTAAAGAGTAGGGGTGCCAGGACACATCCCTGCCTAGCTCCAGTGAGGGTTTGGAAAGGTTCGGTTGCCTCATTATTATACATAACCTGGGCGTTGTTGTTTGTATGTAGACTGCGACATACTTACACAAATTTTCTAGGGATACCTAAGCGGAACATAATTTTCCAGAGCACTTCCCTGTCCACCGAGTCAAACGCCTTGGTTAAATCAATGAAGGCCATGTGAATTTCTCCTTGATATGTTGGGAACTGTGGGGACCACTTCTGATCCAGTTCTATAACAAAAAAGGATTATTCATCTCGTCTACATTGAATATAGTGTTGTTATAAAATCTAATTAATCCCAGACCATATCGACTACCAGTATTTAATTTAATGGATGAATAAAATTCTAAACACGCTTGAGAGTCTTGATAAAGTGAAGGTGTGTGACACGACTGCTGATTTTTGAACATCGTTGTATGGATTTATTGAGATTTACGTCAATATTGGATCATTATAAGGATTTTAATCACAATAGTACTATAAAATTTATCTGAACTATTTAAAATAGATTTGTAAATATTTTTAACCGCTTTCCAGGTCACCTGAATGACCCTCGTAAGTTTAGATTTATCTGAGTAAAGAAGACGGGGCACTACAGTTTATAGTGGAATCCGAACCACATCTTGGGGATACTTTATATTTGAAATTTACTTCGCAGTAGGTGGGGCTCGAACCCACTTCGCTAGGTATGCTCAGAAATAAAGTTAGACGCGCTACCGACCACGTTCAATAAATATTTCTGGTTTAACGAAACTTTCTTCGTATTTTCTAATATGAAACCAGCTTCTAATAAGAAACCATACTAATCTTTTACTTCAGAATTATAATGAAACATCGCAGTGTACGCTATATTAAATCTACCCCAATTATTTTCCTCACATTTCCTCTATCTTATATGTATAGATATCTATAAAGTGAGGTTATATAAATATTCAGCCGAAAAAATATATTTCATTATTAAGTGAAGATTCCCGTAAATAATGAATCATTCATTGCGTCTCTCTATAGTCAAAAACAATTTAATTTACTTTTAATTGACGCTGACAGAAAAAAATGTACAACAATCACAAAAAAATATGAAAACAATATACTCTTTGTTCCTGTGAAAAGTGTAATAAACTGGAATCCATATTTACCAATTTGTCTTTTTCAGAAAATTGCGCTCAGGTGTAGGAGGTCTGCTGAGGATGAACCCGGCCTTTGATCAGTACGGTCTTAAAGATTTACTACCGCTGAAACTAGATTATCCAGATGAAGGATGCACAAGACCAAATGCTTCCATGTACTGTTTCGAAGCTGGTAAGTAACTTTTGTGGAAACTTGTTATGCCATACATAACCGATACGTAGTTTAATTCAAAACATTTGTTTGAGTTGTAATTTTTAACATTAACCTATCGCCGCCAGACTGTAGCTTTAGATACCTACTGTGAACCTTCAATAACTGGAACTATTTTATTATATCTTACATATAAATATGCAAAACGATTTATTTGCTTCAAAAATCATAATTTAGATTTTTTTTATAATACACACTTCTTCACAAATGAAATTAGTTACATTTATTATTCAGTTTGTAATTTTCTGTATTGAATCTTTTTAGGCGAAATTAGAGTCAACGAACAACTGGTACTCACATGTATGCATACTCTTTTGGCTCGTGAACACAATACATTGGCTAAGGGGTTAGCACAAGTCAATCCACACTGGGACGATGAAACTCTCTTCCAAGAAGCAAGGCGTATCAACATTGCCATCGTGCAACATATTACCTACAACGAATTTCTACCAATCCTACTCGGAAAAGATGTCATGGAGAAGTTTGGACTACTCTTGCAAAAGGACGTAAGTAAAGATATTGTAAATAAATACGTATCCATATTTAAAAATAGAAATTCTTCTAACCCATTATCATTGTGGGTATGATTTGCAGGGTCGTACAGTGCGGCCTATATTGAACAAAGGTAGAGAAACCATTTTTTTACTCGAAGAAGAACCTCATAGACTATTGCATTCGAAAAAAATATCTATAGACAAATACGCCACACTATTTTTTCGTCATATATTGTCCTGGAATCTATAGTGGAGTGTGTGAATCGGAAAAAAGGCCGAAAAGTATTTGCTATGCAAAAAAAGCACCTCCTCCCCATTTTCGAAGATGTTGACTACGATGATGCTGGTAGAATTTCTCTTTGGAGTTGCGCAACTCCCCAAACGGCCAAAAACCACCCCCGAGGGGTTAAACGCTGATCACGATGCTGAACATGGTAATGATGTTGAGTGTTTTTTCTGATTTCCTCCAACTCCCCTAACAGCTAACAAAACACCCCCGAAAGGGGTGAAAAACTTTTTTTTATCTCACCGGTAAAATATATATTCCGTCTATTTTGAGGATGCTGAGCATGGTGGTGCATGTTTTTTTTACCCCCTCCAACCCCGCTAATGGCTAATAAACATCCCCAAAAGGGGTTGAAAATCTTTCTTGTGGGCGGTATTATAAAAAAATGATTTTCACCACTTTTGGGGGTGTTCGTTAGCCGTTAGAGAGATTGGAGGGGGTCGGAATAAATATTGACCATCACTGCCGTGCTCAGCATCCTCGAAAACGGGCGTTACATACATTTTGCTAGTGATATATAAAAAACGATTTTTACCCCTTTCGGGGGTATTTATTAGCCGTTAGAGGAGTTGGAGGGGGTCAGAAAAAACATTGAGCATCACCACCGCGTTCGGCATCCTCGAAAACGGGGGAGGGGGGGGTACTCTAAGTTTCGCCGGTGGAAAAGATGCGATAAGCGTTTAACCCCATTTGGGGACAGTTTTTAGCCGTTTGGGAGCTTGTGTAACTCCAAGGAGGAAATCTACCAGCACTATCGTGTTCGGTATCCTCAAAAACGGGGGGGGGGGGTACTCCCGTTACATAGCAAAATATTTACAAATTCGTCCGACTCACACATTCACTACTACCCACCAAGATCAGTACTTTTTGATTTTAGAGACAAAAATTCCAAATCCACATTTTTCTTGTACATTTTCATCATTGAATGTGAACTACTTATTTTAATGTTTGTTAAGAAAATTCTAAATGCTTAGGTTGAGTTACCTTCAGTAAGCTTTTAAATGCTTTACTGAAATTAACTTTAGTAAAATTTCTAAAAATTTCAGCAAAAAATATCTTCATATTGCGAATGTTTATTATTATACTTTATACATTGTGGATTACAAAGGCCATAGGGAAATAAGTATGGTGAATCGACGCCAGCGAATATTTTGTTGTTGTTTTGTAGTGATTCTATTCTTCATTCAAAACACTATATACTTCCCATTTTTAGGGATATTGGAATGGATACGATTCAAGCATCAATCCAGGAGTAATAGATGCGTTTGCGGCAGCTGCCTACAGATTTGGTCATTCGCTCTTACCAACAGCCGTAGAAAGATGGAGCAAAGCACACAAATTCATTGGTAAAGTGTATTCATAGACATAGCAGACTATCTGCCTATTATTGAAACCTATATATATCTAGTGGGTGACTCAAATAGGACCGGATTGAACAAATTTTCAAAAAGTTTCATTGAAATTTTGATAGTTACAATGGTTATATAAAATATTTTTTCTCACGATATAGCATCTCATTTCTTTCTCATAACTCCCTAACATAGTTATCAATGTATCGTTACAGAACGGAAGTTATAATGGCCAGACAGTACTTGGTAAAAGCTTCCAACATTTTAAATAGTATTTTTGTTGGATATTTTCACTATAGTCCTGATAAACACACGCCCTTAATGCAGTACATTTTAAAACAATCTACAATTTTTCTAATTGCACTTCGCTACATGTCCCTTCTTAAATTTTAGCATCGAAAAGGCTTTCCGATCTTATCCGTAGACCGTATGACTTATACAGAGCAGGAGTGCTTGACGAGTACTTTATGGGCCTTATGAATCAAGTAGCTCAAGCTATGGACGATTCGATCACCCAAGAAGTAACGAATCATCTGTTCAAGAAAGTAGGAGCTCGCTTCGGAATGGATCTTGTAAGCTTCAATATGCAGAGAGGGCGTGAATTCGGCTTACCCGGATACATGGAATTTAGGAAGTTCTGTGGCCTTCCGACGTCGGACAGTTTTGAAGACATGATTGGGTCTATGTCTAACCAGACAGTGAGCAAATATGCATCGATCTTCGAGTAAGTAGTAGAAGCTTAATCAACTAGTGAGATTTTAAATTGCGATTTTCTATCTTTTTTCAAAGAGAAAATTTAAGCTTCCGAGGGAGTGGGAAAGAAATCCAATTTTTTTGTTTTTTGGGTGCCATTATTTTTGCATTAGATTTAAGACTAACTTATTTATTTATTTCAATAATTTATCCAATGGGAGAAACCCAATTACAGGATAAATGAGAACAAAACTAACAAATAAAAATAAGTTAACAAGCATGTAAGAGTAATCTCATCCAGGCACTGAATGTGTAAATGCGTTTCAGATACAATAAGGTGTATACTATATATAATACAGCACAAATACGCGTACACTATACATGTTTAAAACAGACGAAACAAAAAAAGACTATAAAAACTGTTACACTGATGGTGTAGGATATAGTAGTTTTTGCAACAAGAGTGAATATGATAGCCATATCGCACGAGAAAGAAGATTGAGCACGACGCCGTAGGCGGAGTACCTCAATCTTTCGATTGCGATATGGATAATCCACTAGAGTTGTACTTTTTCTACGACCGGATTAAGAAAAAACTATCTATAAGTAATTTTAATCAAGTTTTAATATACAAACTTAGCATCCGCTTAATCTAGGTAAAAATATTTTATAAAGGCGGTAGTAGCTTAGTGGTTACATTTACGCTTCGAATGCAAGAGGTCGTAGGTTCAAACACCCCCCCCCCCCCCCCATATAACTACTTTTTTGCCATATATCTCTAAAATTTTGTCTGTATATAATAATTTCAGTCCAATTTTAGATTGTAATACCGTTTATCGATTCTTCACTGAAATCACTCGTTTTTAATTATTTTTTAACTCAAACTGTACGAATACACACTGACAATTACTTTGACAGCTTACGTACCAACTTGAATTTTTTAAAACGAATAGTTGTTTATGTACTTAATACACGAACTGTTATTAGTCGATTCCATATCCATTCTAGAACGTATATGAAATATATCCGTTCAGTTAACTGGAATGACCCACTTTTCTATTCTAAAGACTGTACGGAAAACAGCAAATTTACATAAGGGCGTAGAAAAAATATTTTTTATATCTGCGATTTTACAGTTAAAAATATCCAATCTATGCTCTATGTTATTATAATTTAAACAGATCTGATGCAGTGGAGATGTTAGTACGAGGCATTAAGAGTATATTAGTTGTTCTCGTTGTTAATCTGGGTACTCGGTATTTAATGAGTGAAATAATTGAAGGGATAGTTGATCTTATTGTTAATAATCTTTTATAAAAAAATTGTTGTAGACATTACTCGTCTCCTAAGTCCTAAGTAGCCTGCACATATCAAATTTATTCAAATATAACTCCTCAGGTGTACCACTTAATGGATACTTACCTTCTATTATAAATGTTGATAATTTGAAGAAACGTCGCTGAAGTAATATAATGTAATGTCCACATTATAATATGGACTCCAAACAATGGAGGCATATTCCAATGTTGATCTAATAAACACAATAAATAAAAGATGAAGAGTAGGCAGACTTTTAAAGTCTCTACCATTACGCAGAATAAAACCTAAGGATTTGTAAGCTCCAGTTACGCATTCCTCAATATGCTTAGAAAAAGTTAATTTTTAATCGAATATAACTCCTAAATCCTTAACAAACTCAGGCCTATAAAAGACAGTTATCTAAGTTATAATTAAACATTATGGGGTCTGACTTACGTGAGAAAGATATTACATTACATTTAGTAGCATTTATAGGAAAACGGCTATAGACGCACCAGGCGTTGAGTAAATCAATATTATGTTGGAGTCTCAAACAGTCAAGTTCAGAGTTAATGCAGCAATATAATTTTTTAAGATCGTCAGCGTAAAGTAAGTAGCATACATGGAGGTTAATAATATCATTAATAAAAGCACCAAAAAATAGTGGTCCAAGTATTGAACCCTGTGGTACTTCTGATGTCTGACCTTACCTGACCTGTTTTATCTAAAATTTCTGTAATATACTGCATTTTACACATACCGCTGACCTTCCCTGCATAAACCCAAGCTGATCTACTATTACTGAACTTTAAGTATGAAATGATATATAATCGTAAACTAAAATTTCAAAAATTTTACCAAAACTGCATAGAATTGTAATGGGACAATGATTCTCGATGTCATGCTTATTGCTTTTTTAAACACTGGACAAATTCTCGACCCTCTCCAGGCGTCTTTAATATCAAAATAAAAATAATACATAGCGGGTTACAAAGAGCTGCGGCGTAGTTCTTTATAATAAACGCTGGAATTTGGTCAGGTCCTGTAGTCATATTCACCTTGATGTTCTTAATTGAGTTAAACACATGATTCACAGTAAACTCTCTGATATGAAGAATGTTGCTATTATACTGCAAGCTGGTGAGAATTCACTGGGACTAATAAAAGCGTCGGAAAAGAAATCAGCGAAAGCATTGACGATATCTTGGGGTATTCAAGAGAATTTTGTTTCGAGTTAACAAAACTCCAAAACTGATTTGGGTTAGTATTAATAGATTTTTCTGCTTCCTCAATATATTTATTATAAGCGTTATTAATAGAAATTTTTAAGGGAGCTCTAACCTACCGAAAGTGGTTATAGTTATAAGCACTTGTAGATTTTCTGTGTATTCTCCAAGCCTTACTTTTCTGTAATCAAACTAATAGGTTCAAGTCATGGCATTGTCTGTTTGTTTATTTTCTTTTACATACTAAGAAGGCTGGCTTTAGAAACGCCAAAATAGACACATTGGTATAGTTGGTCAGATCTTCATAGCCAAAGGACCAATTTAGTTCAACTGAGTTTTAAAATAAAGGGAAAGGACTATTCTGGTAGGACATGCACATCCTAAAGAACAAGTTTTAATGTATAGGTTTTGGAGCCTACTAAATTCTCTAACTAATGACGCAAGTTAAGGAATAAAATAATGGCATCCAAAAAATAGGAAAACACACAAATGATGAATTTTTTAAAATTTAATGTATCTTCCTTAGTAAAAGAGATAGAAAATCAGATCGAGAATAGAAATGTTAAGAAAATATGCTACTGTTAAGTCTGGACTAGGTTCTAGTCGTCCCACAAGGTGTTTTGAATTTTTGAACCTTAGTGTTATCGTTACGTATGTAAGAGAAAAATAATTTCTACCTAAAATGAGCATAGTTTTACATTTCAGAAGAGTTTTAATAATTTAAAATTTGCTTATAGACACCCAAATGATGTCGACTTATGGTCTGGTGGTGTATGTGAACGTCCCCTGCCTGGAGGTATGTTAGGACCTACTTTTGCCTGCATCATAGCAACCCAGTTCAGCTACAGCCGTAGAGGGGACAGATTTTGGTAAGTCATGATTTTTACACAAATTATACAAGCCATATCTGCGCACTCTTACACAAAGGGCTTTATTATGACTTTTCGTTCATTTGTTAATTGAAATTTATGATTGTGTTGCCCCATGTTTACTCCTCGACTGTAAAAACACGACTGTCACCAATGCGTACGACAAAAATTACGACCAACTTATATCGCATGGACAATTTTAAACCAGTATATATACTTGCCTATTATACGATGAATGATTACTTACGATCGAATTAGATGCAGCACCGTTATATAAATATTTTTTTTATTCTAGGTATGAACTTCCAAACCAACCGTCATCATTCACACCCGAGCAACTTCATGAAATCCGCAAAATTCGATTAGCCAGACTTATTTGTGACAATACTGATTTGATAGACACTATTCAGCTCTTCCCTATGGTTTTACCTGATCACGAAATGTAAGTATAGTCGTTTGCAGTTTTACCGTGTAGATAAAAAACGTAATAAAAACTTCGCGGCCTCATTAAATTACTCTTTGTACTATTTAGTCCGCAAATTGAATCACTTACCCTTATAGGTTTTTAACGTACGTTGGCTTGTTTGACGACACCATACCGAATGGTTTACCGGCGTTAATAATGAGCTCTAAAGTTCTTGTTGACTTTTTTATCTGCACTGTAATTCTGGAAGTTACTGTACTTATAAAATTAACATAAAAAACTTTCGGCGAATTATTTTTTAACAAATTTATTTTGATTTCTGTAGTTACTAAAAAGGTAACTCTTCGACAATAAGAATTCTGACTTTTGAAAAAATTATTTGGTTTCGTACTAGTAGGTTTTTTGTTTAATGTTAGATTAGATGCACTGAGGCAGGTTTAGTTTAAAAGTCTGAAAAAATTCACTAGATTTGTTGCGCGAAGGCAGATTTAAAAACGTTCACTTAAGGATAATGCGCAATGGCAGAGTTGAGTTAGAAATTAAGATTATGACTTTTTTTTACTTGATTGAGCCAATGAAGCCGTTAGGAATTTTTCCGGCAATAAAATAAAGCGCGAAAAACAGGAAGTTAAATAGCCGTCGAAAACCAAAAAAGTTATTTCATAAATCTGCGGAAATTCTAGTATGATCACTATATGCAATTTTAAATACTATTTAGTTTAAATGGAAACTATTTCACTAGCGATGCTTCACAATACTTGAATTATTTCCAGAACAGAACTTGCATTCGCTTGCCGCGAGGGGACATTTGTCTGATTAGGAACTGTTGCGTTTCTCGCGCCCCGCGAGTCTCGCACGAACGTTTTTTCCCCGTTTTAGGTCCAGACCTGTCTGAATACCGCTCCGTGCGGGCGACTCATCGTTGTGTAATATTGCGCAATATTGTGCAATACTGAAGAAAAAGTTGAAATTTTGAAAGGAAACCTATATGAACGTGTTGAGTATAAAAAGACGATTCTTTTTTATAAGATTTATGTTCGAATCGATTTGGGTAAAAAAGTTATTGAAAGATTTTATATCGATAAATTGAGAATATTTCGGATTACCCCGTAATGCAGCGTTAAATCCACACACATACTATTAAAGTGGATACAATTTGAGTGCAGATGCCGAATTGAACTAAGAATTGAAAAAGGCTGTGAATGTTGTATACGGGGACGATGAGAAAGTAAAAATTTTTTGAAGGGAATTAAAAATATTCTGGCCGGTTATATGGAGAGTATATTGAAGGTGATCTTTGAGTATACAGGGGCGGTATTTTTTAGGTGTTTATTTTATAACGTCGGGGCTGTAAAATTTATGTTTGAAACTTTTTTATGAATTTGGTGACGGGTTAAGATTATTTGAAAATTATCGAGTAATTGTGAATTTTTCCAGAATTTGTTTTAGAAAAATGTGGTTTTTTGACAAAATAAAATTGAACATTACTTTTTTCATAGTTTGACTGTTTGGGACGAAAGATTAGATTGAAAAGTGATTTTTAGGATTCTTTAAAGTTAAATTTCTTATAATACGTGAGATGTACTATAACACAACCTGGCGTCAACGCTGCATGCTGCCAAAACACAGCCCCTATTACAACACTAAAAATTCGCTTCCTCATATGCACTGGCTACAACTGTACAAGAATTGTTCTTGAAGGACTTTTTTTATGTTTGATTGTTCAGAAAGATTTAAACGTTTACAATTCCTTTTTGTTTGAAATAAAATACTATTTGTGTTTAAAAAATGGTTATTTTCAATGGAATGTGCTACCATTCCCGCATTTGCATTGTTAGTTAAAATACATTTTTGTGTTAGAATAACATATTTTCAGTACTACTACTCTGACTAATATAGACAGCATTATAGTATATCTTTCAAAGCTTCCCTGCAGATAGAAAAGGCAACAAAAACTTTACGACCTCATTAAATACCGTTACTCTCTATATTGAATCACTTTTATAGGTTTTTAATAATGTACGTCGGCTTGTTTGATAACAGCATGTCGAATGGTTTACCGGGTTAAATAATGAGCTTGTGAAATTTTTCTTGCATTTTTTATCATTTAATTTTTGAGAAATTTCGTCGCTATATTTTGTGATATATTAATAAAACTATATTTTGTAAATTTTTAGGTGCAGTATAAAGTTACTTGCAAATTATTTTTTTATATACCAGGTCGTCCAAATTGTCTCCATATATTTCTGCGGCTGACAGTAGATCCAAAATAATGGTAGTCTTTTATATAAACTTATTTCCGAAAATTAATAATCAGGGAGATGTACCCCTTAAAAGGGGGGATAATTTTCACTTTTTCTGCAATATCTTCCAACTCTCTTAAAATATGAAATTCATATTTAAACTTAGTCATAGGCCATCTGGACACTAATTCATATAGTATCAATCAAACCCTTCCTTCGGTTTAAGGGTTAGTTTTAAGAGGTGACCGTCAGTATGTTACACATAACTATTTTTTTTTTTCGTATTATTATTAGTCCATGAAAAAGTTGATAAAACCCCAAAAGTTCTGTGACTGGGATGAAACATGGGTACCCCCTGTTTTCGAGGACGCTGAACACGACGGTGATATTTTTAAGGTTCCCACCCGTCACTACCACTGAACTCGAAAAACCACCCCTATTTCACGTTTTTTTCCATCGTAGGCGTGCGGATAGGTTCTTTGGGCAGGATTCGGGTAGGCCATATAAAATTTAACCATACAACAGCTTATCCACTCCCAGGGTTGAAACTGCTCCCGTGCTCAACGATGGTAATATCCATTTATCCACCAACCACCGCTAAAACCACCCCCATTTCATATTTCTTGATACTGGGCATGTGGGGACAAGAATATACCGAGTTCCATTATAGAATCCGATCCAACAAGTACTCGTATGCCCAGTACCTTGAATGTGGGGTGGTTTTGGAGACTTGGGGGTGGTTAATGGAGACTGGGGGTGAAATAGTATTGATGTCATGTTTACCGCCCTTGAAAATGGGGAGAAAACATTTTCCACTATTATTATGGTATTTTTCGGTGGATTTCAATGTTAGGGGTGGTGGTACTTTCAACCCCGGGGTTGATGGCATGTCTCGTCACTCAACTCCCTTTGCAATGTCGAAATCCCCTTAAAAATCCCGATCCAACGAGTCCCCATAGGCCCAGTATCGAAAAAACATGAAAAGGGGTTGGCTTTAAGGGTGGTTGGTGGAGGGCGGGGGAGAAATGAATATTACCATTAACATTTTCCACTATTTTGTATTTTTTGGTGGATTTCAATGTTAGAGGTGGTGGTGGTTTCAACTACGGGGGTAGATAATATGTTATAAGGTTAAATTTCATACGGCCCAACTGAATCCTGCCCAAAATATCGATACGTATGCCTCCGATGGAAAAAACGCGAAATAGGGGTGGTTTTTCGAGTTTGGGGGTAGTTGCTGAGGGATGGGAACCTTAAAAATACCACCATCGTGTTCAGCGCCCTCGAAACGGGGAGTATCCATGTTTCATCCCTGTCACTGTACTGATTATTGTTCAGTGACCAAAAATTCATACAAGATTATATGTTTTACTTCAGGATTTGAATATATTTTTCATTATTATTCAAGTTCTTGTACTTTCTGAACAATATCTAGGATAAATGGCCCTTTTTTGTTATATTCAAGATGTTTCACAACGAAACAGCCACATATTCAGTGCAGTGTATTAGGTAAATTATTATAGGAGCCATAAAAAAAACAGAATACGAAAACTAAAGCTTTAATCCAACTCCACATACAAATCACAGAACTTTTTATAACACACTTTTCTTTTTTAGAAATCCCCGTGTCCCGTGTCGCAGCGGAGTATTACCAAGTATCGATTTGAGCAAATGGGCCGAATTCCCACACGAAAACACCTTCTCCAATAGCTTTCAGTACGACCCTATTTTAGGGAAGAAATAAACTCATTTACTGTTGCTGTACAGGTTGGCTAGACATAACCTTTTAACTTCTAAGTTACGAATAAACTTCCATGAAACTGTGTAAAAATCCCTTATAACAACTTAGAAGATAAAAGAAGTTACATGTTCTGCCAGCCCACCCCGAGCAGGTTGTCATCACTATAATGCAATTGGATTTTTAAGCGTTTAATGTCCGCCAAAAAGTTAAAGGCAAACTAACTTTTGGGCGGAAAAACAGTGGAGTTGTAATGGTATGGTAGGTATGGTATGGTATTATTAAATTCATAGAAAATATGAACCAACTTTAAAGCACGCCAATGCATAATGCTGATGACTAGCCCTGCAGGAGATGCCATTATATTATTTATTAAATCGCCAAGATAGTTAAGAAACATAGCATTTTTGCCGAAACCGCATGGGGTTCTGCTCGAATTTAGCAGATGTAATTGTACGATATATTTTTGTCTTCAATTCTCCGCAATCCAAAAATATTTATAATCATACAGATTTTTAAAATACATTGTGTAAATTTTTTAAATCTTTCCAACTTCCCACTAAATATTCTTCATGACACAGGTGGAGCGATTAACTACTTAAAACAAGCCTTTTATGAAATAAAAGGTTTTTTTTAAGAAGTACTTGAGTTCCTGTGGTTCCATACTGTAATTCTCACTGCACTGTTGTGTTAAACATATTAAGGAATAGCGTGAATAACGTTGTTAATTCAATGTTATGCAGGGCGCAGAAGAAATTGAGATTATTCCCAATGAGAACGCAAACGTTTAAAAAACGTTATAATTAAAGATGACTGATGGTTGAGTAATCATCGTATTACAGCGTTGAATCGCCGGACGAATGTCTCGCAGGTTAACGCATTTTACAGCATTTTTAATGCATCTTGATTATAGTATAAATTGCTAATAAAATTATCTTTAAATAAACGTTTCTGCCGACATATTTGTCAACGTTGAACTTGTGTTGATTTGGATCGGTAAATAATTTTTCTACCGTTAATTAAACGTTGATAATAAGTCAGTTAAAACGTGTTTTCCACGTTTGTAATATTAACTAAAATTAGCTTTACTATAAGCACAAATGATAAAATCCTTTTTTTAAACAATTTTATGTATTCTTCCCATGCTTCTCCCAAAACCTATTTGTGGTACGTTAGAATTTAAAAAATAGATGATAACAGCTTAAAAATGAAAATCAGGTAAATTACCTTTTCTGTGCGAGATGTTGGAAAATATTATGAGAAAAAGTTGCTCCGGATTAAAAAATATGATGTACCAAGTTTGATAAATATTTTTTACTTATAAAAGTTTCTATTTATAAAATTTTAATATTTTTTTTCCTTATAAAGTTGATATTTTTAATGCAAACAATAATTTTTTTTGACACAAAGACGGATCAGTATTATTTTCATTTACGTGGCATATTTTTCTTAAAACATTAAAATTTTATAAACAAGAAAATATGCATAGGTATAGTCGTTTGCAATTTTACCGTGCGGGCAAAAAATGCAATACAAACTTTACGATCTCACTAAAATACCATTACTTTCTGCATTGTACCTCCGACAAATTGAATCACGCCTTTATAGGTCAGCTTGCTTGATGACACCGCACCGAATGGTTCAGCGGCGTTAATAATGGGCTCGTAAAGTTTTTGTTGCATATCTGCCTAGTAAAATTGAAGACCACTGTATCTATAGTTGTCAAATTTGGTACAATATCATATAGGTATTTTAATTCCGAGCAAATTTTCCTTATAATTATCTTTTCTTATATTCTTCAATATATTATACCTCGCACAGAAAACGCAATTTATCTGAGGCGATTTTTAAGGAGTCACCAACGTCATCTATATTTTTTTAAATTCTAATGTACTAAAAGTAGGTTAGGTGCCCTCCGATATGAGTCGCTAATTTTTAAATGTGTGTACCTCGTATGGCGAGGATACAAGATTTTCCATCTCTGCTAGTGCTTACCACAAGTTGCAAGTCTCTAATCCCTTATAATGACCGACTGTCTTGTAGCAGCCTATAAACCAGTAGACGACTTATAAGCCACTTGTACGTATCTACCAACAAACTTAAAGAAAGTCCGAAAATGTATACGTAATTTTCAGTTAACTTTAGACGTTTTTCTAACGTTTGTCCTGCTTCGTGGAATTATATTTTAACGTTTTGATAACACAGATTATTTGAATTCATATCTTTAAACCCCGTGAATTTCATGCTAATATGTCGATAATATTATAGATACAGTTGAAACGTTCATAACATTGAAAGTTTTAGTGACAGAAACGAATCGCGTAAAAGTTAGACTTAGGCATAGATAAAACGTTAACACGGAGACCAGGCATAATTTTTCAAGTAACGCTTCTTTGATATTTTAACTAGCTAATAAAACTTTTTAACCGTAGTCGCGTTAAGAGAGTATGTTACAAAAATTTCATTTTCATATACCAGAAACTAGGTTAATTGAATTAATCATTTAAACGATATAAGGACTTCGTGGGCTTAAATTTTAACTGCCATGTCTTTCTAACTATACAATAATTAAATTCTTAAATAAACGTGTTTCTATCACGTAATATCCACAAAAATATACCGTCAATATGAAACAGACCGTAGAGAATATAGCAACCACCAACCTTTGGATGACGTGAAGAATAAACGTTAATATTATGCCAATATTCACATTTAAATAGTGTTTGCAATCCACATTGCTACTATTTTCTGTTAGAATTTTAATGAGACTATATTAGTATAATCACGTTTTTAAGCGTATAAATGAAACCTTACGTTGTTAACATTAATGAAAGAAATATTTTATTAACGTTTAATTGAACGTAAATATTTAAATAACGTTTAATTTTTCGATGAATAATATTTCTTCAACAATGACAACATTATGTAGAGGTTAAACTAAGCGACGTGTTCTCATTGGATGTTCGCTAGTAATTTTATTCCTTATACGGACAAAAAGCCATAGCAGGATAAGCATGGCTGAACTACCCTCGCTTGGATTTGGTTCATATTTGCAGGTAAGTTTCTAACATTATAAGATTGACTTAACCCAAATGCCAACATTTAAAAAAATGTTTTACAAGGGTTATAAAGAATTTTTGAAAAAGGAAATTCATTTTCACAAAATCGGCTGACCCGATTTTGAAGGAAGAAAAATATTGTGTACAGGATATTAAGACGAAAAAAAATTTGACACCCTATCCTAAAATGAGAAGGGGTTAAAAAAATTATTGAACTTTAGTAAGAATTTTTTTCATGAATTTTTTGTTGGAACATCACCATTTTTTTCCTGTAATAAGTTCTGCAGCACCTTATGCGATTTTTGTGCTTGTATATATAGTAAAATGCTATGTTTCAAAGATTGCTGAAAATACATCAGTCAGAAATGATAATATAATAAAAATTTAGTTTTTCTGTAAATAGAATTTAGTTCACAAGCGTCAACACTTTATGGTATATTAGAAAGTAATTTTATTGTATGTAAGTGAGAATAGGCGAGTGATAGGAGAATGTTACCGAATTTTCTACCTCCAAATCATTGAATTGTAGATTACGTTTTCTTATCTTTCTACTTTGATTACGGTAAAAATATTTTTCTATTTTGTATATATTGATTGTAATAATTTATTGAAATACTCATGTAGATTTTTATAATTCGTTGTGTAATGTAGGTGTACACGATATAATATATTTCTAGACAATAATTTGTTGTTGTTGTTGTTTTATTCCATAATCCATTCTTACTTGTCACACGAAGTCCTAAAATGATTTTTTAATCCCTTTCAAGTTACCTCCTTAAGTTTAACAGATCTAGATTTGTCTGGAAAAGAAGACGGAGTCCTACAGATTATAGTGGAATTTGAACCACTTCTTGAGGATAATTTATAATTGCACATTACTTCGCAGTAGGTGCCCAGAGAGCTCGTAACGTTCTGAGAATTAGAAACATTCTTTGAATCTTATAAAATAAAAGCAAATATGTGTAGAATCATAAAATTAGGTATATTTTTCATGAAAGAAAATATCTCTTTACCATTAAAAGAGCTGAGATCTATTAACCACAAAATTGAATTTCTATCGCTAATGTGGCACACCGCATTCAAAATTTAAATAAACTGATTACAAATGCGGTGTTAATAATTCCATTGTTGAGTTCAACATTATGGCAAAATTTGTAAAAACTTCAAATGTCACCATAAAAAAATAAGTAAATTTTACTGAGTGAATACATATTACCAAATTTTGAAAAATTTGCTAAAAAATAAATTAGTGAATGGTAAGACTACCAAAAAGGGGCGCATATTTTATTTATAGCCCGGAGCATAAAATTTCATTGAATCGGGACTGTGTTTAGCGCGTTTCAACTCTACCCCTCGTTATAGTTGGTCATAGTCGCCTTCGATGATATGTAATCGCCATAGTTAGTTGAGTTTTGTCAGGGACACAGCGACACAATTCAAATGGAAAGCAGTTGCTGGCAACATGAGTAAATTTGTTTTTGTAACAGTAAATGGAATAATGGAAGGATCTATCATAAGCCAAGGAGCGTAAACTATATAAATAAATATAGTTTACCCTCCTTGTTATAAGATGCATAATTGGTGACATCTTACAGACTACTCAAGAACTGAAAAATACATTCTTAATAGGTTCCGCCATCTCTACGACAAAAGTCTAAGGTCAAGTACAGAAATCTAGGCTAGAGTGCAACATTCTATAAATATATTTTTACAATATTTCTGTAGTAAACTTTACTAACAGCCCAGTTGTCAGACACTAATTTTGATGAAAAGTTAGAATTAATTGTTACCTCTAATTTTTTCATGAAAGACTAGTTTTTTGTTAGTAGAAAGTGGCTCAAAAAGTTTACCATAATCTACCCCAGCGAACCCTTAAAAACAACCCTCTGAAACGGAAAAATTCAGTTTTTTGCTAATATCTCGAAAAATAATAATAATAAAAAAACGGATAGCACCACGTGAGAGCGGGAAATTTTACATTAAAATCCTATAAAAGTTTTTTTAAATAAATTTTTTCCTTAGCATGAGAAATTATTAGAGTTCGCTTAATATTTCAAGCGCGTCACGCAGGCAAATGAAGGATTTCTCGACCGCCGCTACATAATAAAGACAATTTGTATCCATTAAAAACGAAAAAAAAAAAATAGTAGCATTTTAAAGAGGAAGAATTCAGCTTTCCAACGGTATATACTTACTTTTAATTTTTATAATTGTTATTTCTTATAAATCGCACGTGAAATATAAGTTTTATCATTGTTTACCACTTTATATTAAAACATAAATATTAAATAAAATACTAATTTAAAAAAATCCTTATAGACACAGCTTGTTTCTACCTTAAACTTCAATCTAAGATTAATTTTTATACACTAAAGTATCCAGGATAAAAAAAAATTAACTTTTAAATCATTGGTACTTTTTCTATTTTTTAAGGTTAGGAAATTTCCATTTGAAAACTTGTCTAAAATAGTCAAAAAAGGCTTGTAGGTAAAAAAAACTACTTTTTTTGGTGAAATTTGGCAGGCTATTTCTTGGTTATATGATTACTTTCGTTTAAAATTTCATCAAATTCGGTTTCATTTTGGAAGCTGATATCCGTTCTACGGGGTGCATCTACCTCAAATTCTAATTTGATAGGTATATTTTTTTCTGTATCTGGATTAGTTTTAACAACATATTTTCAGTTAAATATCATAAATCGTTATTTCGGATATCTTTTTCAACTTCAATGGTCAAAGAGGCGTTTTATCCTAGTAAACAGAATCAACTCCAAGTTGCAAGTGAATAGTATTCTTGCAAGTATTAACAGTTAAATAATATTAAACATAATCCTCCCAACAATAATAATACAAAGACCGAGCTTTTACAAAACTTTAAAATTAACTGAATCTACTAAACGCTTATAACGGATTAACAAATAAAAGTTATCAATAATTACAGGTCAGTTGGGAAGACAAAAAAATTATTACCTTCAAATCGATACGAATAAAACAACAAAGATTATACAAATTCACATTAAAACGTGACTAAAAGTCATTTGGTTCATATGAAAATTTAATTCACGGGACAAATAACTCGCAAAAAATTATTTAATTTTGTCCACCTAGTTCTTAGAAGTCGTCCAGATACCGAGCTTTTATGAAACTTTAGAATGAACTGATTCCACTAAGCACTTAGTATACATTATTATCAAATAAAAATTAACAATAATTACAGGTCATGATGGAAAAACAGTAATTATTACCTTGGATAAATTAATCTCGCGTAATCAAACCGATACGAACAACACAACACAGATTACAAATTCTCATATTAAAACATGCATGGGTAAAACTCACTTTATATATTATGTAATAAATTAATTCATATCACAAGCAACTCGCATCAGATTGTTTAAAACCAAAAGGTTCTATCTACCGAAGTGTCGCATTCAGATTTTTCCACGGCCTACCACAGTTTTTCAGTGCTGTGGTTGTGTTAGACGATGAAACAAATCCAATGAGATATTTTTAATACACAGACTAGAAATGGCCTACGGCCATTTCTAGCTCTTGCAGAGGCATTCGCGCTTCGCGCTCATAGTGGCGCCTGCGGCGCCACGCGGGGATGCTCCCTCCGGTCGCATCCCCGCAGTTGAGGACGCATGAAAGTCGGAGATATGTTCAAAATTCTAGGATCGGTCCTCGGATTAGCCTCAAAATTCTAAGGAATTGTCCTTGAATGCGCCTCAATATTAATCATTATTATTATCAATATCAGAATTAAAATCAATATCAAAATCGACATGAAAGGATGTCGAAATGAACATGAAAGAATATCAAAATCAACATCAAATTCAGTATCAAAGTCAATATTAAAATCAATATCAAAACCGTTATCAAAATAAATGTCAAAGTCAATATTCAGTATTTCATTTTTTAGCATTTCATTTTTCAGGATTTCATTTTTCAGTTTTTTATTTTTCAGTTTTTCATTTTTCAGTACCTATTTCATTTTGCAGCATTTCATTTTTCAGTTTTTCATTTTTCAATATTAACCGAACATATATTTTAAGTTCGTATACGTTATAAAATATTGAAACGACATTCCCCGAATCGTTCGAGGCACGAATTCATGAAAGAAATATCGATAAAATGTAATGAAAGATGAGGAAAATCTATTTAAATTTTTTTCTACTCCCTTGCGTAAATTTGCCGTTTGCCGAACAGTCTATAGAATGGGTATGAAATCAGTCAATCACAGCTAATCTTCCCAAAAAACAGTATATCACTGAAAATATTTTTTAAATCATTATACAGACAAAATGTTAGATGTACGGCAAAAAAAGGAGCTGTGGGTGAAGATGGAACCAATTACCAATTAAAAGCTTTTTTTATTGTTTTATAAGTACAATTCATTCTATTTATATTGATTTTTCCCTGAGCTAACGTTTTTATAAACCTGCACAATGTGCATACAAAAACTAATTATCCTGTTCTAAAATAGGTAGTTCCTCATAGATACAGGTTGGCTGGTGGTAGCCGAAATCAATATGCTTCAGATTTATTTATTGTTTTTTTAATTTATCATTTCTTAACATTTCATGATATTTTTGTCGAAAAATGCGAGGTTGCTGACAATGCTCACTCCTCGAATAATAATGAAGTGCTTGAACACTAATTGGCAACATTTCGTGTGGCTTAACTTTCAGCATCACCGCCGCGCCGCTGAAACGGTGAGTGATATAGGTCCCGAACATCAAAAATTTGTAGGATCTTTTGCAATACCCGCCTATTTTCGAGGGTGAGAAAAACGATGGTGATGGTTTCGAGTTCTGAAATCCTTGCATACTACCCCTATCAAGGAAAAACCACCCCAATTTCCGGCTTCTCGGTCTTGGGCTTGCGAGGGGTCGTCAGATCGGCTTTTTTGGTGGAATAATAATAAAATCAGTTAATTTACATTAGAGTACCCCGGAGCGACTCCCGGGGGTTGAAGCTACCCCCGCCCGTAATAGCAATATCTCCAAAAAATAAGAATACGGATCCGACGAAGTTTTTTATGGGCTTTCGGGGGCAGGGATCACGATGGTGCTGTTATTTTTCACCCTACCCTCCCGCAACTACCGCCAACGTATAAAAACCACCCCCTCTTCCATTCTGTCGGTCCTAGGCATGCGGGGATTTGTCGGGTCGGGGTTCTTAGAGAATATCAGGGAAACTAACCATTACTCAACCATAGTTGACCTAAGCAACCCCCGGGGGTTGAAACTACCCTGCTCGCAATACCGAAATCTCTCGAAAAACGGGCATCTCACGGGTTTTCGAGGGTGGTAATCTCGAAACTACCCCTATGTATAAAAAAACCCTCTTCCATGCTGGCAGCTCTATAGGCATGCGGGGATTTGGCCCGGTTGAGGTTATTATGAGAATATTGGGCAAACTAACCATTACTTAACCACAGTTGACTTAATAAGCAACCCCCGGAGGTTGAAATTACCCTGGTCGCAACACCGAAATCAGTCACGAGTTTTCGAGGACGAGAATCAGGATCGTAGTGTTATTTTTCACCCTACCCGTTGGCAACTGCCCCCAGCGTATAAAAATCACCCCCTCTTTTATGCTGTCGATCCTAGGCATGCGGGGATTCGTCCGGTCGGGATTTTTATGAGAATATCGGGGAAACTAACTAACCATTACTCAACCAAAGATGACCTAAGCAACCCCCGGGGATTGAAAGTACCCTGCTATATATACAGTGTATCCCATCTCAAGTTGACACACCTTGATATTTCGGTTATTATTCGGCAGATCGATTTCAAATTTTTCTCTGTTATGAGAGTCTTCAAGGCACATCTTTTTATGATTTTCAATATATTTTCAATTCTCACACCAACCCATTGCGTTCACTCAAAAATGTGATTTTTCTATATTCTACTTAACGATAGAGGGATACAGCAAAAAATTATTAAGAAAAGTTGTTCAGAATCAAAAAATACCTTTAGATACTGAGTTTCATCTAAATACGCGTATTTTGATATTTTTCATAAATTTTGCAATTATTCAGAAATTTAAAGCAAAGTTTGTCATGGAAACGGAAACAAAAAGTACTCAAATCAGTTTATTGCATAAGAATTGTAAATCATAACCATAAATGCAACAATATTAACACAGTATTTAAATACTTAAACGTAGCCTTTTTCAACTAAACCACTATCAATAGTAATACATTTCTCAATGCGTTTTTTATTATTCCTTGCTAGTCGTCGCAGTTCTTGAATGTTAATTTCTTGACAAGCTTGCGTGTCCCAAAAATAAAAATCAAGCGGGGTAATATCTGGAGATCTAGAAGGCCACTCGATTAAAGGACTGTTTCGCCCTATACAATTTTGAGGAAAGTTAACATTCACCATCGGAGTTATGAATCGATGCTCCATCCAGTTGAAAAAATCTATTCCTTAGCACTGCCAGTGGAAAATCATCAACTACCGCCATTAATTCATTGTTCAAAAAGTGTAGCAGTCTTATAGCATTTAAAGTTTGTAAGAAAAAGAAAGGGCCTATTATCCTTTCTAATAAAATATGGCACCACACGCTCACTTTTTCAGAATACCAATGTGGGTTTTCTGTTGTCCACTACCTACAGTTTTATACTACACATTTGGTAGTGAATGTCGCTTCATCACTAAGCATAATTTTTTCCAAAAAATGTCGATCATTAAGATAATTGCCTTGAGCCCAGAAATAGTATTCAAGCCGTCTGTTATCATCAGTTTCCTCCAAGGTGTGTAGAAATTTGGGTTTAAATGGCTTCAATTTGTATCGACGAAGGCACCTCCAAATTTTGTTGCGAGTCAAATTCAAGTTTAATGCCATATCTCGTATGCTGCTACTACGAAGATTTTCATTGAAAGCGTCTAAAATTACCTGGTCTACATTGTACCAATTACTTCTTTTTCTTTTGGTTTTTAGTACACTACCACTTTGGTTGAAAAGTCTGTTAATTTTAGCAACAAGTGAGTAACTAATTTGACGTAGTGGATGTCTTAGATTAAATTCTCGAGCTATGGCTCTGGTAGAACGGTTATTTTCGTCAGTAAGTCTAATTATCTCAATTTTTTCATTGAGACTCGACTACTGTTCAGCCATTGTACAAGAGAAGAATTTAAGAAAACACAGGCACACACTTGCCGTATTTTCTTGTTTCCACGGCAATCTTTGCTCAAGTCTAATAGGTTAAGAATTAAATTTTTGAATAATTGCAAAAATTTATGAAAAATAATCAAATTACGCATATTTTGATGAAACACAGTATCTAGGGGTATTTTTTGATTCTGAACAACTTTTCTTAATAACTTTTTGCTGTATCTCTAACGCTAAATAGAATATAGAAAACTCACATTTTTGAGTGAACACAGTGGGTTGGTGTGACAATTGAAAATCATAAAAAGATGCGCCCTGAAGAGTTTTAACCCCAGAGGGTTCTCACAGAAACCCCGACCCGACGAATCCCTGCATACCTAGAACCGACAGCATGGAAACGGGGTGGTTCTATACGTAGGGGGTAGTTTCAAAAGGGTAAAGTGGAAAAAATACCACCATCGTGATTCCTGCCCTCGAAAACCCATAAAAACTTTGTCGAGTCCGTATTTTCTTATTTTTTTGGGCATATTGCTATTACAGGCGGGGGTAGGTTCAACCCCCGTGAGTCGCTCCGGGGCACTCTAATGTAAATTAACCGAGTTTATTATTATTCCCCAAAAAAAACCTAATCCGACGACCCCTCGCAACCCCAAGATGGAGAAGCCGGAAATTGGGGTCGTTTTTCCTTGTTAGAGGTAGCACGCAAGGGTTTCAGAACTCGAAACCATCACCATCGAATATATTGCAAAAGATCCTACAAACTTTTGATGTTTTGGCCTTTTTTGTACCTCGTTAAATGGCGTGACTATAAGCAAGGTAAATCAAAGGATACATTTTTTGAGCATAATAAAACTATTTTTAGAAAAACTTATTTATTAAACTTACATCACAAAATACAAATGTAAAATTGCCAACAATAACTATAAATATGTTTTTTACAAAACAAAAAGTGCATTTAATGAAATCTGAACAAAAATCAGATTATATTTGCATTAATATGCGCTGACTGTATCAAAGGATCGATTATTTCTCTAACCACTTTACATCTCTTAACCATTTTCATAAAACGTTCAAATTCAGCAACCGTAAATGTTGGTTTATATATCACTGTTTCATAAGTTAATATCTTTTTATACACTTGAGGTATATCTAGGTCATTTATTAACGTATGAAGTTCACAAGAACTCCTGACGTAGAAAAAGTCAATAATATAATCTCTTGTAGCGTTTCTAGCTAATTCTACTAAAGAAGGCACTTTTGGTAAAGCTTTAATTTTTAAACTCACACAGTCAGTTTTGTTTAAGTTCAAATATGCGTTTATTAATTTTGGATATATACAATAATCCAGCAGCCTGATGATTACCAACGCAAGACACTTATCAAATGAATAAAGCCCTTCATTCAAGATATACACAAGGTCTTCTAGTAGTATGTAAAGGTCAAATTTTACGTCATACATAAGCCGCGTTGGAATTTTATCTGGAATAGCTAGCCAGGAGTCATCATCTTTTATTCTTATCTCCATATGCAATAATATTCGAAATAGCTCGCAGTAGCCATAATGGTTAAAGATAACGCTCATATCGTAATTGGTTGGAGTATATCCATGAGTGAGCAGCATACAGAAAATTTCTGTAAATTTTTTCAGGGGCAATTCCACTTCTGCATATTTATAAGTAAACATGTTCATGTCATCAGAATAACAAACCGACTCAGCTGCTTGTGAAAAGTTATCACTTTCTACTATAATGTCCAAAACTTGTTCGAAACTGTCACGTCGAAGCAGAAACAAATCACCGAAGACACTCCTATTGTCTGAAAATACATAGTTAATATTCTCCCAAATTAATTTAAAAGCTTTAAGATTTATTTCTCGACTTGAAAGAATTGGATATTGCAACGTCAGGAAAAACGCCCCATTTTGGTAGGTGTTCACATTATTAATGTCCGCTCCTCGTTTTATGATTTCCTCTATAAACGGTGAGTCCTCCGATAATGCCAAACCTAGAATACTCCAACCGTCTTCTCTAGTAGCATTAAAATCAACAACGTATTCTATCAAGATCTCCTGCATCTCAATATTGTTTGCCTCTATAGCTCTCATAAAGGGCGTATAATCTTTCCAGTCACAGTAATTGGCATCGGCATTATAATATAACAGCATATACACGCTTTCCAGGCATTCTCTTTCGACGGCAAGGTGTAAAGGTGTCTGATTAATCAGATTAGCCACGTTTACATTAGCACCATGCTTTATTAAGAGATTGGCTATTTCTGGAACAGTTATAGCATAATGTAACACTGTGACACTCGAGTTATTTGGGATGTTGACATCAGCTCCAGCATGTACGAGCTTCTTGGCGAAATCATATTTACGACAGCTAATTGATTTAAATAAAGGGGTTTCCCCTAGGAAATTGCGAGCATCCACGAGTTTTGTTTTCGTCAACAAATAATCCACTATTTTAGAACTGAAAGAAAAATAGCGCTGTCAGTCAGAGATAACGAAAATTAAAAAAAGATAGTCAAATAACTACAATTTATTTTTAAAAGGAAAGCGGGTTTCAGTACTAAATTCTCTACATTTATTTTATTTATTTATTTAGGTACACCACCCCACAGTAAAAACCAATTACAGGGTAGGAAAAATACAAGATAATATACAGATACAAAGGAAGGTAATAAAGAAACAATAAAAGCACAACAAACCAAGGGATCGAAGAGTGCATTAAGATTTATACTGAGTTGACCAGGAACAAAACTTTTTAATACTCGCTATATTAGAGTGAAACATATCAAGCTGATCTTCTACAGACATATGTTGCTGCACATAAAGTACAAAGGTGAGAACTTCAGTACGTTTGTCCGAGAGGCGGGAAGATAAAAGGTATTATGATTACGTGTTTCAAATGTAGGGGCATAAAAATTTAACATACACAAGATATTTAGGCAGTCAACAAGAGAGAAAAGAGTTTCCTGAGGTCGAGTAAGCTACAAAAGCCGCATCTGTTTAGCAACTGACCATGGTCAAAACCTATACATTATTTTATTTATTTTTTTAACGCCTTATTTAGATTAACGTTCTGGCGGAGTTTAGTATTAGCTATTCCACCATTCAACCAGGTAATTGTATGATGCAAATTTTAGATAGCGACGTTGAATATTCTCGAGACTATTACAATAATTATTATAGCCGGGATTCCAAATAAGTAAAGCATATTCAAGCCTAGATTTGACAATAAATGCAGTATATGACAGATTCAACAAATCAATGTCATAAAAATCACTTGAATTTCTATTCACAAAACCCAAGTTTTTATACGCAGACAGAACAATATTTTCTATGTTTCTATAGTTTCGCGTCAAAAAGAACATCCAGACCATGTTTGGGACAGTACCATCCAGTTCATAATCGATATTAATGGCCGTTTTTTTCCTGCTAAAAGAAAAGACGTTACATTTGGTGATGTTTAAAGGCAGATTATTACAACGGCACCAATCATTTACATCATTTAGAGAAGAATGCAATCCTTGACGGTATCAGCAGTACAGAGCAATTTGATGTCATTGGCATAAACCAGACAGTTGATGTCAACCGTCTAATTTTCAACGTTAAATTTATCCCCTTTTTTAAATATTGGACACATCTTGGATAACTTCCATTGGTCTGGAAATACTCCTGGTTTTAGACATAAATTAAAAATTATCGTCAGAGGTCAGACAAAAGTGTAAGCACAATCTCTAATAATGAAAACAGGTATATCATCAGGACCCTTAGTGAATTTAGGCTTCAACTTTAGTAAGGCATATAACACATTTACTTCACTGGATATATTTATATTCAGGAAATTTGTTGCACCAATTGTATTATAGGGGTGGGCATCACAGTTGTTGTTGTTGTTAGGCGTGTATGCAGTTTGAAAAAACGAAGCAAAAGCATTAACAATGTCTTACGGGTCTCTATGTTCAACGTCATTGAACACAACATAATCGGGTATAGAATAGAATAGAATTTATTTCGTACAAGGGACAGTATATATTAGAGTGGCCCTTATTTATATGGGCAATTTATTTTTTTAAATTTTTTTGGGATGCTACCCCCTAGAACCATTCTCTATAATGAAAAAATGATCACCTGAAAATTTCAACCGAATAGATACAGTTTAACCTGTGCCGAAAACGCTAAGATTATAAATAAAATGAATTCTTTATCGAAATAATAATATATAAACCATTGTAATAACAAAATTAGAAAAAAATACAAAATTAAAATTATTGCCTTATTGAATTATACAGCATTGACACAATCTATTTATCTGAAGAAGTACCCATACACAGAGTAGATTTTTTGGAGTCTGGATACTTTTTTCGGTAGTCAGATACAACTTTTACGATGAACTGTTTCTGCTCATCGTTTGAGCTCAACTTATCATTGTATTCTTCCATCAATCTGACTCCTCTTTCTGTTGTATCGTTTGTAACTCTAATTTTTTCTACAATTGTTTTTGTTCGTCGATAGCCTTCATCTGCATCCCACTCGGAAGGAGTTTTCTCCCGAAAAGATGTTTCTATGTTAAAATGAGTGAAAAATATTTTTGTCTTGGGAGAAGTAAGTTCGTCCAGTTCTCCAACTTCTTCAGGGTCTGAACATTTGTAAATATATTTTTTTATAACGTGCACTTCTTTATCGGATTCATCATTGAAATCTTCTGAACATTCTGGTTCCTTCATTTTTGACGCATCTTTTCTTTTATTTCAAAAGAGACATCATCATCAAAAAAAGAAAAGGCAACAGCCTCAGGGCTCAAGTACCACAAATGATTGAGCAATTTAGTTAAAGTGATTTTAGATACTGCTTCATCAATGCTCCGATATTTATACAGATTTTTAAGTAGATTCAAATCAGACTGCAGCGCTTTAGTTGAGAGCGGAGATAGAAACCAATTTTTTGCATAAATTTTCACAATAAAAATACAAACGTCACGAAGTGTTTTCTTCGTACTGGCATTCATCTAAAATTGATTTCTAAATACATAAATCTTTAACGAATAAATTGCCTTTGACATCCAGCGGGCGTGATGCATTGCCCCTGGATAATGAAACTGTACATTTTCCTTTGAAACCCCACCTAAAAAAATTATGCATAACTCTGCAAATTCTTTATAATCACCTTTTGAAAAATTCGGTAAAGTCTTCAAGTAATCAATTGAGGAAGATTTCTCGTCGTTAAAAATTTTGCATACTTCTCCATCTTCAACTCCTGATAAAAATTTACTTTTATCGATTTGAGGCCAGGCCTCATAAAATCTTTTAAAAAGTGCAACATTGGGACCAGATGTTCCCGGTATTTTATGCTCAAAAACCGCTTTTAACATTATTTCAAAAATGTGGTGCCTGCAGGGAAGATATAACAATTTTCTTTCTAATAACCATTCCAGAAGAACACAGGCACCATTTGTTCACCAGTATTCATCGCAGTAGTGTCAAAGCAACAAATCTTCACTGTTTCTTCCAAACCCCATTCAGACAAAACATGAAATATCGCTGTAGCTTGAGCTTTGCCAGTACCACTTTCCAAAGCTGGAACATGAAGAATCTGTTCTACATCCCCGTTGCTGATAATTATAGGAAGTCTATCAACCACATCATGACTCAATATTCCGCCCTCTAAAAGCACATTTGAACGAAACATCATGACTCGTTAATCCTGGTAAAAGCTTCCCATCCCAATGAACTACTGCTGCATTCAAATCGATATCTTTAAATTCATTCTTGATTTTTTCGACTTTTTTCTCTCGCAGTTCACGACGAGATCGTTGGAGAGACGCTCTGTTTAAAACTGATTCATTTAAATCGTAATCCAAGGCATCTGCTACAGCTGAAATAATATGAATAGCTTCCCGATCACTCACTTTACACTTATCAAGAGCAGAAACTAGACATTCAGTGATTATTTGTTGGCGGCCTCGCATTTTTTCTGAATAACTACACATGCAGCTCGTTGTACGTCTTGCCCATTATCACTGTCTTCTTCATTTTCGCTTGTGCTCATTAATTCTATTTTCTGTCCTATTGACAAAAATCAAGAAATTAGGTAAAATCAGGGTCTAATTGTAATACAAAAAGATTCATTAGGAAATATACTATAAAACTCACTCAGTTCATCCAATGTCATATTTTTTGGTTTTCTCTGCACGCTCAAACGACCGCGTCTCCTGTTCTGTCAGCTGTTTATCAATACCATACATGTATCCTGGTCTTCCTTTCTCTCGCTGTCTTCTCAAAAACTCGATATCTTCTAAGTTCGTCATTGAAATTAAGGCATTTTCTGCAGCGATATCAAAAAGATCATCAAGTTCATCAACAAATTTACCTTCTTTCTCCAATTGATTCGCAGATTTCTTCTCTCGACTCATTTTTGCACACTTTTGAAGAACGCGCCACTCTACGTGCAACTTTTTTAATTTTGGTATACAGTTCTTCTCACTTTGGGTTGGAATTCTCGCCTTCTCCCAAAACAACAGTGTCTCCTTAATCGCTAAACATGCACCATCTTGTAACGTCAATTTTACTTCTCGCAAATTAAAAAATAAAACTTTTAACACTTCTCTCTTTGATGGTAACTTGTTGCCAATAATTTCCTATTAAAAATACCTCACCATCTTTTCGCAAACTTCTTTCCGAAGATGAAGCCATGACAAATAACACGCGCACAGAAAAACTATCTACTACATTATTCAATAATTACTGCAAAATGTACCACTATCAATACAATGTCAGTAGTCCGTAACGTGGCAGATATTTGCGTTAATGCAAGTCTGAACTTGTCGATAGTCGAAGTAAACAACAATGAATCATGTTTCACCAACCTACGGCATAGAATTGTGCAGCGCGGCACGTAGCGGCTGGCAATTACAATGCAACGTTGTAATGCAAGTATTAAAGCTTTTTCGGCACGGGTTAAATTTAATCAATTGTGCTGAAATCTGCAGGGATTTATTTTTTCATGGTAAAGAACCATTTTAGAGGTTAGCATATGAAAATTTCCGACTTTGACAGATAAGGACCACTCTAGTATATATAAATAAAATTGTATTGTACATGTCAGTAATTGAGAGCCTATCAGTCAAACACCTCTGTATCTAATGGGGCAGCTCAATATTGTCCAGTAAAAACGTTTCAAACTAATCACACAATAAAAATTGCACATTATTTAACATGTAGAAGGCGCAATCCACATTAAACAAATGATGGCTCATTTACCTCATTCAGATTATATGTTGAGGTAAAACGTTGTACCATTTTAAACACATGTAATAACAGCTCTTTTCCAGCAGGTTACTTGTATGTAATAGATAACAAAAATTATTTCTATGCCTAGATTATGTTGGTGGTTTTTCATGGCTTCCCTAAATGTGTCTTTATTTTTGTATACAAAGCAGAGACTTTCATATATATAAACTCCAAGATACAGTTAAGATATTGTATCTTCTGAATAGACCTCGGCATGATTCAAGTACACCATACGCTGCTATTATCCTGATAACCCTTTTTTGGATTATAAAGACCTCTTGACTGTGTGAGCCACACCAAAACAGAATCCTGTAACTCATTAATGAATAAAAATGACCATAATAATCCATTAAGAGAGTACTCTCATCTACAACCTTTTTCAATTCTTTTATGAAGTAGCAAACTTTACTAATTTTCCCACAAAGCGCCTGTACGTGGTCAGCCCAACTCATATGCTGATTGATAGTGACCCCCAGGAATTTTGTTGAATTTGTAAGCCCTTAACTTTGATTTGTGCTGGATAACTCTTGTTATTTCTACTATGTCTAAATAGAATGCAGTTGGTTTTAGCCGCATTTAAGAATAAATTGGATGTAGTCTTTCTTTTAGAGTTTACATAGAACTGGAAACGCTTGGAATTGGAATTAATATTGTTTTGTAATTCATTGAGATAATTTTTATAGGAGGTATTGACATCATTTTTAATTTTGCTCTCAATTGTTTAAACTCATTGTAGGAGTCTACATTATTATGTTTTTCATATTCTCTCCATAGAATCGTCTTCTCTTGACATCCAAGACTATCTGTATAATAGGATGGATACTTCCTGGGACGTGACATGCATTTTGGGACATATAATTCAAAAATGCTAATCAGCTAGTCATAAAACTTATCACAGGCTAAGTTACAATCCTGAATCTCAGATAAAAAGGTCCAGTCAAGTACATTTAGATGATTACATAAATTTTAAAAATCTGCTTTTCTACAATTAAAAGACTCATTTTTGTTTAACGGAAACACATATTTTTCTCGGAGATATTACACGGTATACCTATGACAAGTGCAGGATGATGAGAATCTTCGAGGAGTAATATATCGCTGAATTTGGCAACATTACAATATTTATTAGATAAGAGGAAACAACTTCATGAATAAAATCTAGCTCAATTTCACTCAGTTAACGGTTTTATTAGCTGCTAATAAGACACCACCGCCTCGTTTCGCCCGAGTGCGTAAAATATTTCTATCATTCCCTATAACTGAATATTCAGTGCTGACAAACTCTGAGTTTAAGATATTAGGCTGAAGCCAAGTTTCATAGAGTGCTATGGTATCATACTGACAGGTGTTAATCAAATTATAGAAATCAGGTGTTTTGGTGTTCCATCCACGCACATTCTGTTAATACATATCTAGGGTGGAGGAAGTTCGGGATTGATTATTGATTCGGTTGGTGAACATTCGTCTTGACGTTTTCCTCCGGGTAACATGGTGATAGCTAGTTCGAAAATTGTAGGTTCAATTTAAATTCAGTTAATTTCTATTTATACAGAAAACATTCATTGGAGTTCCATGCCACGTGGTTAATACAAATATTAGCATTATTTTAAACACTATATTTAGAGCAGTTAATACATTTTAAAATGGAAGCTTTACAATCTTTAACCAAATGGTTGTCGGAACATCTAGGGCAGTGAATCTCATTAGTACAACTCTTGGAATAATGGTGAAAACCACTACATTTGAAACACCTCTTTATTTCAATGGCATCATAGACGTCACAGAGATTATACAACTTACCATTGCTGACTGACATTAGTTTATTCTACATATATCATATATTTGAAGAACAGCTTGACATATTACTATTGCATTAGGAACTAACTATTTTGACTCTCTGATTGAAATAACAGGTATATATGCATGTATCATAATATGGAGTAGGTATACATTTATACATATTATCTGTAGTCTTAAACCACACAGCTCCACCGACCGTCAATCAGAAAAAAAAGTTATATTGTCGCCGGCCGCACTCCTATAAAATTGTAGGAACATAATATTTGATGGTGATTGAACCTATGAGAATGGGAAAAAATAACATAAAATATTTAAACTGATGTACTAGTATTTGAAAACTTATTTTGTTTTAATAATAACACATTATCCTCTTCATAATAAAAATATTACTTGTTAGCTCTGATAAGTCTTAGTATAGGGAAAAACAGTAACTTTTCTAGAAGTTAGAAGTTAGTGGTCCTGTCTTCCTGCTATTTATCACATTTAAAAAACAAGAAACTTAAACTTACTTATCTTTAAGAATGGCAATGTGAAGTGGTCCGTTTCCAAAATAATCTGAAACATTCAAATTCTCTCCTGAATCCACTAAATTTACAAGTTTTAGTAAATTCTCTTCGATAACAGCTTTCAAAATTTCTGATGATACAAGGGCTGGATTATTATAAAGATAGGCTTCTGTACTCATATATTGAAAGTACTGAAACATATATATCTTTGGTGTTAATACGACATCCTATTTCCAATACTTTACCATGTTCCTAAATTCTTCAGATTCATTAGTCGATTCCATTTCAAACTATTTGACAACCATAACAGAAAGAAGAACAGAACAAGTATTTAGGTTAACTGTCAACTTGACAAATGCATTTTGTTGGCACAGGACTTCGACCTTGTAAACAATGGTTGCGTTCATCATGGTGAGCGATCAGGTGCTCACATGCTTAAAGCCTCGTTCAGATAGTTGCGGAATGCGGATTTTTATGAAATTTGTTCTAAACCAGTCTAATTTTCGTGCAAGTGTAGCGAAATGTTCGTAAGACAATACATTTACTTTTAACTAGAAGTTAAATCAACAAATTAAGTTCTCCTAGAACGCATATGTCGAATTAAAAAAAAATCCGCATGCGGAAATTCGCAATCCGCAGTCATGAGTACGAGGCGTTAAATTACGCTACTTGCACTGTCCTTATTGGTCGCGTTCATCACGCGGTAGCGCTAACTGAGCGATCACTTATCATTCTGCAAGAAGCCAATGAGGACAGCGCAAGAAGAGTAGTTTAAGTATGTGATCAGTGAGCGCTACCTGATCGCTCACCGTGATGAACGCAACCATTGGTTTCTTGTGATCAAATGACGTAATGATACGTGATCGCTTAGTTAGCGCTACCGCGTGATGAACGCGACCAATGTTTACAATCCTTGGCACAGGACGCCAGCAGCGCTATTCTTGACATACTTCGCAGTTGTGCGTATACGTGTTAATGCGAGCGGTGTATTTGCGAACACTTCCAACAGATGGTATTCTCGACTGCACTTCGCAATGCGGTGGATCAGTCTGACTGCGACCTTAGATTGTGATTATTCACCATCGATATTTTGTGAAACTATCACATTCTCGCGACGGTATTCCGCTACTAAGGCATGCGCACCATACCCTAAGTACTTTGGAAGGTGAGAGCGATAAGGCTTTAAGGCTTTCCTTGGCGTCATGATGCGAACGAAACTTATAGTTAATAAGTATATGAATAAATTTCACTAAATCACGTGATCAAGAAATGAAGCACGTTCTTTGACCATATTGACAGATATGATTTACACAAATTACTCACTCTATAGATATTTAACAAATATACAACGACCTTGGCACGATGTACGCTGGCAATGGGCATTGACAATGTCAGTTAATGTTCAATGTGTTCTTTATGTGACAAATTGCTGATTAAATTAATTTATTTTTTTCTTTTTTCAATTAGCCGTGGCTTAATGCACTTTTAGAATAAAGCATGTTTATATAAATGAAGAAAAGTTGGGTAATTTCTTATTTGTTTACGTTTGTTAATAATAATTCTTTAAACTTAATATTTTTATATGTGCATGGCATTTTCAGATAAAGTACATCGATATAAATACAAGTGTTAGGTAAAACCTTAGCAGTGTGGAAGTTTTGCTTGAATAGTTCCTAAATAATGGATTTGGCTATTATAATCTTGGTACCAAATGTTACACAAAATTTGTCATCTTATAAAGAAGACTTCGACAAAGAGATCAGTAGTGGTACTGTTATGGACAAAAAAAAATGAGAAATGGGTTTTATAACGTATTTCTGCTAAAATCTAGTTGTGTATATCAAACTTTAATTTTTGTGACAGTTATTTGTCAAAATTTATTAGGTGTGCAAAAACTAATATATCCCATATAAGTAATTTTAGTTAAGACTGAAGTTATTGCTTAAACAGAAGATGTATGTTCAATAAGACAAATTATAAGTTATAAATAGAATTGGTGCAATAACTGAATATTAATAGTTGTTTTAAGTATTTTTATAGTAGTTCCTTTTGAATTAAACTGTTTATTCCACGTTTATTCTATACTTTTTCTAGATGTTGAACAGCGAATTTTTGTTAATGTTATGTTATAGTGCAATTTGTGTTATTGGCCATTTATCTTCTGCTTTAGCAATAAATTCAGCTTTAACATATCTGGTCATATATCCAATGGTCATAGGATATATAAAAGACGTTTATTATTATTAATAGACAAAGCACTGATTGGTTTACATTACAATATAGAAAAATATTTATTTTACAATGATAAAAAAATAGAGGAACAAATATTTATTTTAAAAACAAAGTACATTTGATTTAGATTATATTTACATTGATATGTGCCGACTGTATTAATGGATAAGTTATGTACCTAATAGTACATTTTTCAACCATTTCAATAAAATGTTCTAATTCCTCAATTGTGTAAACTGGTTTATATAACACCGTTTCAAAAGTTAATATATTTTTACATATCTGAGGTATATCTAGATTATCTATTAAGGTATGAAGTTCACATGAACTTGCAACACCGAAAGAGTGTATAATATGATTCCTTGTTGCATTTCTAGCTAATTCTACCAAAGAAGGCACCATTGGTAAAGCTTTAATTTTCAAAGTCACACAGTCACTTTTATTTAAATTCAGATATGCATTCACTAATTTCGGATATATGCAATAATCCAGCAATCTTAATATAGCAAGGGAATCATCAAGTGGAAAAATATGTTCTTTGACTACATAAACAGCATCATCCAATAGTGCATAGAGGTCATATTTTACGTCATACATCAGCCTTGTCGGAACAGTCTCTAGAAAATGACGCCCAAAATCATTACTTATAATTCGTATGTTCATATATAACAGCATTCGATATAATTCACAGTAGCCATAATAGCTAAATATTGCACTCATATCATAACTGCTCGGAGTGTATCCATAGGCAAGGAGCATACAGAAAATTTTTGTGAATTTTTCCAGCGGCAAATTTACATCTGCATATTTGGAGATAAAAAAATGCATATCATCGAAATAACAAACAGACTCAGCTGCTAGGACAAAATTATCACTCTCTACAATGATATCTAAAACTCTTTCAAAATGACATCCCTCAATTGGAAATAAATCTCCAAAGACACTCATAGTGTTTGAAAATTTATAGTCCATATTATCCCAAAGTAATTTGAATGTTTTAGAATATAATTCTCGGTTTACATGCTTGGAATATCGTATTGAAATGTAGAACTCCCAGTTTTCGTCTTTATTCACGTTACTAACATCTGCTCCCCGGTTTATCATTTCTTCTACAAATGGTGAACCTTCTGCTAATGCCAAACCTAGTAAGCTCAAACCATCTTTTTTAGTGTCATTAAAATCAACAACGTAATCTATCAAGACCTCCTGTATCCTAATATTATCTCCTTTAAGAGCTCTCATGAAAGGTGTATAATCTTCCGAATCATAGCAGTTAGCATCGGCATTATAATATAGCAACATACATACACTTTCCAGACATCCTCTTTTGATAGCAATGTGTAAGGGTGTTTGGTTATTCAGGTCAACTGCATCTACATCAGCACCGTGTTTTATTAGGAGATGGGCTAATTCTGGCACAGTTATAGCATAATGTAAGGCGGAGACACGTGAGTTGTTTGGGATATTGACATCAGCACCAGCACATATGAGTTTCTTTGCCAAATCATATTTGCGGTAATGAATTGATTTAATTAAAGGGGTTTCCCCTTCGTAATTACGAGTATCTAGGAGTTCTCTTCTCGTTAACAAATAATCTACTATTTTAGAACTGCAAAAAAAGTACATAAGTAAATGAGTTATGCACATTTGAGAAAAATTGGAACACATTAAGTATATAAGTATATACAGGGTGGACAATTAATAATAGGTCATAGTTCAGGGGTAGATTCTTTGGGCCAAAAAATGATGATATAATCAAATATGCTTTAGTAAAATGTTGCTGTGGAAAAAGACACAGGGTGTCAAAGTTCAAATTATTCTTTTGTTTTTTGCAATATCTCAACACCCTCTTGATTTTCGCCAAGTTTGCTAGAGGCATTTTTTTATTCTAAGAAACAATAATTTATGTATTACATCACGTTAGATCATAGAGGGCGCCGCAGGAACTGTAGCTGATGATGAATTTTTTTCGTATTTTTTTTTGACGAAACATTATGGTACTTCTGACCAGAAAATTTGATGAGAGCATCATTACCACGTATGATACGGTACACTTGGTAGAACATAATAACTCCAACCGTTTTCGAGGAAAGTGCCTTTAAACATTTAAATAATTTTTTTAAAGACAAATTCAAATTTAATGAAACAAAGTGTATTTATTGAAAAAAGTACAAAACGTAAGGGAAAACAAAATCGTAATAACAGCGTAAACTCTTTCTCACTTTCTTATGAACTAATCAATAATTTTCATGGTATTGCGATAAATATATAAATTAAAAGATTGCCTAAAATAAGGATCTAATCTTATTAGAAGAGCAAAAAATAACGTAAAATTTAGCTTAATGACATTATAAACTTTCCCTCCATGCAAACACCCCATTGCTGCAACTTAGAGTAAATGTTCGATATGGTCTCCACGTACTTCTATGCCTTTTCTAATTCTATTCATAAAATATTTTCTTACATTGAAAACTACATTTTCCTGTTCTCTAATAAAATTTGCTGCGTTTTGTATTTTGTTCTTCAACTCTCTTGAGTCGATAATATTTGCATAGACTAAGGACTTCATATGTCTCCACACATAATAATCCAAAGGATTATAATCAGGACTCCTTGGTGGATAAGCACACTCACTTCCTCAACTGATCCATCTGCGTGGTAAAGTCTCATCAAGATAATTCCTGACTTCAATGGAGAAATGAGGGGGAGCTCCATCTTGCATGAACCACATTCTCTTCCGTATGTCTAGCATGAAACCATGTAATTATCAACAAGAGTATTTTGAAGAAAAAACAGATAACAGATAAATTTGAAGGAAGGACAAATGGTCCCAATAATTGATTGCCGATGATATCACACCAAATGTTAATCTTAAATTCTTGCTGAAAATGCCTTTCTTTAACGCCATGAGGATTTTCTACTCCCTAGTAATGGGTATTTCTCCAGTTAACAACGCCTTGGCGAGTAAAAGTTGCTTCGTTGGTAAATAAAGTGTTCTTAACAAAATTTCGATCTCTGTTGTGTTTATTTAGAATAAATTGACAAAATTGTAGCCTTTGTGGAAGATCCCTTCGAAGTACAGGAGTGAGATGATATGGGTAGAAGCGTTGTCTACGTAAGACTCTTAGGGCAGATTGTTTACTCACCCCTGTTGCCGCTGCTAAACTACTTGAGCTGAGTTGAGGATCTTCATCCATATGAACTAAAATTTCTAGTTCTTGATCAGATCTGGAGTAATTCGTTTCGGTCGTCCTATATAGTTTTTATGGCGAAATGAACCCGTTTCTCCCAAATGACGAAACAGATCTTTGAAAATCTTATGGTCTGGCTGTATTCTGTTTGGATATTGCAGTGAGTATCTCCTCACTGCAGCACGTCCGCTAAAATTATTTTGTGCATAAACACATATCATATCCCTCCCTCATTTCCCTATTTGAAAAATTATTATGTTTAGGCATTGTAAATAAAGAAGTTAAATAATAATTAGCTCGAGGAACACACGAACAAAATAAAATGATTAAATGACGTAAATGACTGAACTAAACGTAACCAAAGCACACTTTCAATAAATACACTTTATTTCATTAAATTTGAATTTGTCTTTCAAAAAATTAATGAAATGTTTAACGGCACTTTCCTCGAAAGTGGTTGGAGTTATCAAGTTCTACCAAGTGTACCTTTTATACGTGGAAATGACGCCCTCATCAGATTTTCTGGTCAGAAGTACCACAACGTTTCGTCAATAAAAATATGAAAAAAATTCATCATCAGATACAGGTCCTGTGGCGCCCTCTATGATCTAACGTGATGTAATACTCACATCGTACATCTAAATGTATGTTTGTGAAATTTCAAAAATTCTTCTTTTGAAATAACTGAAATGACTGAAAATAAATAAATATTTTCTACTCATTAGTGCTTATTTTCAAACTCTGTACACCATAAAAGCGCAGTAGTGAATAGAAGGGTTTTAAAAAATTGGCGAATTATAGTCAAAAACATATTAAAATAAAAAGAATCTACGGCTTTAAAACAGAATTGCGAGAAATACTTTTATATAAAAAGACAATAAACAAAACTAGACTCACTTAGCTTTAAAAGTGGCAATATGGAGTGGTCCATTTCCAAAACAATCTAAGCCATTCAAACTCTCTCCAGACTCCACTAAATTTATAAGCCTCTTTAAATCTTCCTCAACAACAGCTTTCAAAATTTCTGATGATACTGCTGGGTTCCTATAATGATCAGCTTCTGTATTCTTAAACTGAAAATATACTTATACATAACATATAAATATGTATATCGGAATGGAAGAATGAGTATGTAACATGTAACTTTTTCATCATATTAATTCAGGAAAAATACAAAGATACCTTAGAAGGACTTTTCGAACAACACAATAATATAAGCAAAGGGCACGATTTTATAAAAAATTAATTTTCAACCCTCCCTCGTGTTATTCTGCCCTTAATTTCCTTAACTTTCCTATATCATGTAGACCAACTGCACAACCCTTCCTTGATTTCCTGTAACATATATAAGTACTTCGTCAGATTTCCCCTGTGGTTTATGTATAACATTAAGGACCGGTTTATCAATACAGATGAGTTAACACTTAACTATAGGATAAATAATGTCAAACGAAACAATTGGTATCTATTGTTTTGTTTGACATTTATACTTTGGCTACGAGTTAACCTTGCATTGATAAACCCCATACCTAAAGTGAATTGAACTTCCTTAAAGATTTGATTATATATTTTAGAATAAAACAATTTAATGTGTTGTGTCTTACTTCAAATATTTTTTGCCTGTAACTTTTTGAAAAAGATTCATCTACTAAAAAAATTGATATACAGTAGGTATCCCACACTTTCTACACACCCTGTATGTCTCTGGTGCAAGCGTACATACCATTCTTTATTTCCTTTTACTTTTTGATTATATACCTACCACCAATTTTTTTAAAGAATCAGGAACATCACTCCAATTCATTTTAAGTTATTCGATCACAGCACAGAAAAAACCTATTGATGTTTAAAACATCATGTTTTGCAAGGCAGTGATAATTTAAATTTTAAATATTATCAACCTCAGGTAAGAAATATATTTCACCTTTTCTTCATGACCAGTTAGCGCAGGAAACAAAAATACTCCCAACATGCTCGTTTGCATACTAAGAGATAAATTTAAATTTGGCCGGGGGAACGATTCTCTTATCTCTGGCATTGGTCCAAGTATGACTAGGTATTAGGTATGTGGAAAAAGCTGAAGCCATAGTATGACTATACTACCAGTAAATAATTATCAGGATTTGTGCTCTATTACACATATAATTTTATATGTCTCTTTTCCACAGAACTGCTCTGACAATTCTATCTCGATGTGCTCCTGAGCTCTTATCAGTCATCGAGTCATCCCACAGACTAGTGGTTATTGGTTATCCTATCGACTTTGACCACTTTGACATTTCAAGATTTTCAAGATTAATGGCCGCGTTCATCACGCGGCAACGCTAACTGAGCGATCACGTATCATTGGTCGCGTTCATCACGCGGTAGCGCTAACTGAGCGATCACATATCATTATGCAAGAAGCCAATGAGGACAGGGCAAGAAGCGTAGTTTAAGCATGTGATCAGTGAGCGCTACCTGATGGCTCACCGTGATGAACGCAACTATGTGATTATGTATTGTTTAGGACGAACCTTCGACCATATATTATATAGACCTGTTTGGACGGACACTTTGGAGCAGAGAACAGAGAACATATGCTCTGACAATGGGGAACATTCTCTTTTATTTTATTCACCAGAGAGCACCAGCTGTACACCGTTGTTTCACCACAACTCAGAATTTTCATGTGTTAGGTTTTATTTTTTTTATACTGCATTCGCCCATAAATTGTTTACTACTTCGCGCCGATAACAGATTTGGATGGACCAATATATGCGTAGTAGGCGCATCAAAACTGAGAACTACGTCATACCACTTAATGCATTAAATAAAGACAAAATATCTGCAAAAATAAGTTCAAATCGTTCCGACAGAGTTGGAGCTCTGTGTCGTCTGTGGTTTAGCCGTCAAGTATATGATGTCAATACGAAAAAGTATGTCAGTTCCGCTTTTAAGCGATTTAATAATCAACTACCATAATCCTCTTTATCAATTTCGCTCATCTTTACTAATACGAGATTAGGAAACTCTCGGAATCGGATATTTAATTTAAACTATTTAAAAGATTTAATTGACAATCACATTAAACCGAGTGTATATGGCGCCATCTATTGTATATATATGAAACGACAATGTCGTACCGGTACTGAAGAAGAGCCAAGTGGGGATCACAAAGGTCCAATCCGATATGTCACCGCTAATAAACGATATCAGTAACGGTATCGTATCGGCAGGTGAAAAAGAGTTCCATATAATGGGGAGCATTCTCTTTAATTTTCTCCGCCAGAGTGCACCAGCTGTACTCGGTTGTTTGTCCGTCAATGTCAATACGAAAAAAAAATCTTTGTGTTAACAAAGTTACCAACTACCGTATTTCTTTTTATCAGTTTGGTTCATTTGTCATTTCTACGAATGAGAGATTGGGAAACTCTCGGAAATCGGGAAATTTAAACTATTTAAAGGTTATATATGATACCCGTTGAGAACGATTTTAAACCGAGTACACATGGCGCCATCTATTGGGTATATTAGGAACTGGCTTGAATTGCTCCTCATTCTTTTGATCAATTTGGCTCGTTTTTACGAATAAGAGATTGGGAAACTCTCAGGAATCGGGAAATTTAAACAATTTAAAAGTTATAATATAACTTTTAAACAGTTGTTTAATGTCATTCTCAATGGGGAACAATCCAAGCCAGTTCCTAATATATCTAATAGATGACGCCATACGTACTCGATTTAGTGCCATTCTTAATTTTTGTATCGTATAATATATGATACAAATAGAAAATGACATTAAACAACAATGTAAAAGATTATAACTTCTAAATTGTTTAAATTTGAGCCAAAATGATAAAAAGAATGAGGAACAATCCAAGCCAGTTCCTAATACATTCAATAGATGACGCCATGCGTACTCGGTTTAATGTCATTATTGTCATTCTCAACTTGTATCATATATAATTTTTAAATAGTTTATCGGAAATGGTCATTTTTAGGAAATAAATGTTCTACCGTGTTAGAGCACTTTGGTACACAGCAAAAAGTTTTCATTTTTCATCCTAAAGACTGACAAAAACATATTTTTTCGCAATGACATTTACGAACAAACAACCGAATACAGCTGGTGCACTCTGGCGGATAAGATAAAAGAGAATATGTTCCCCATTTGTATCATATATTATATGATACAAATTGAGAATGACGTTAAACCGAGTACGCATAGTGTCATCTATTGGGTATATTAGGAACTGGCTTGGATTGTTCCTCATTGTATATGTTTGTGCTGCCCCATATATTTGTATCGGTGTCGCTGACGACATACCGGTATCGTGTCGGCCAGTGAAAAAGCGCCCTTTATTGGTACATTGTTTGAGCATAGGTAGATCATATATATTATATATATGAGGTAGATAAATAAAGATTGTTTGGAGTTTTGGACAATTCACTGATCTGTGGTTTGGTGGTTTGGAGAAATATCAAGTTCAACTAATTTAACCCAACTTATGTGTGTAAAAGAGTTATTTCAATAATGATGCAAAATACTACTGGGACTGATAAAGATGCTTATGTTTTCTTGGATTTTAATGGAAAGTTGACTAACGATGTTTTTGAAAACGAAGTTTTTCTTCGTATTGCAAACTTGCACACAAAAAATCCATTAATTCAAGTGAACGACAGTCTTTTTAAAGGTACGTTCAGTTTACACATCATAACTAAAAGTTAAATCTGTTTTATTTCAGGTACCTACGATTATAATATCGGCACAAATTTATTTTTTGAAGAAATCGAAGACACCCCACCTCCTGGTAATGCATTTGAGAAAGAAGCCCCAATACGTCTAAAACATATCTTAAGCGAAGCAAAGGTAATAAATTTCCAGCCAGCGAAAGTTCCCCAACAAAAAGCGAACATAGCAAATGAAGTGGAAAAAATCACTTTTAACCTTGACTGGGATTATAATACGCTCTTGGAAAAGTTCGAAAATGGCACTTTACATATAGAGGATATTATCACAAATGAGTGTCCGAGTGAGACGTTACAAACGTCAGAAGATACAGGAGATGTGGAATTGCAAGAGATGGACAATGAAGAAATTGAGGTTGTAGAAGCTGAAACAGAATCAGATGTACCTTTTAAAGGGGAGGCCATATTAAATGACATTATGCCAGTCAAAATTTTAGAAGCAGAGTATGAAAAACTGAACATTTTGGCAAGGCGGCCCGTAAAAAGGGCAACATGCCCAGAATTTGTAGCAGAATGTGACAAAGTATATCAAGAAGCCTATGATTATCACAATATTGAACGTCAGGTAAAGTTTGTGGGTATTATTTGTTTATTATTGCTGGGATCAGTACTAGTATCAAAATATTTTATTGTGTTTATAAAAAATATTGGAACATGGAAAACTTGTCTTGTTCTACTTAAGGAGTGTTGCAACTTTTGATAAAATTCGACAAAACAAAAATACCCCATAGCCATAGAGTTGATGAGAGTTTCGCCAACAAGCTGGCATCATCGGGAGATATCAATATTATTAATTTTTAAAAAATCGCAAAGAATGTCCTATAGAACTTTAATAAATAATAAAGGTAAATAATTCAATTACATTGAGGATTGGTAACAACAGTATAATAGACAATGTACCAATAGCAAATAAATTTGCATCGTATTTTGCTGCTGTAGCCTCTGAGGGATATAACTAGAAATTTTAGTTATAACCTATCGTTACTGCACTCTATATTTGTGTAACAAAAATTCAATGTATTTCTATGAGGTGTTTAAAAGCGAAATTACTAACGTCTAAATCATAAATGAGTTAAAAAATAACAAATTGTATTATATTTTATATACGGGTATTGACTTGTATATAGGTACCTTTAAAACAATTTAAAACCTCATCCTTTCTTATATGGCTTAATTCTGAACTCAAAAATACAATTTACAAGAAAAAATCAGGTAATAAAAAATTAAACTGTATTTGAGAGGACAGGATTACATTTATTTTTCTCAGTTACGATCTCGATGTAAACAACTAAGTCAGGAGTGCTACCAAAATTATTTGATGAAAACTGAGGCAAATGTCAATTTCAATCCATTGTCATTTTAGAGATACGTCAATGCAAATAGAAAATCTTATAATTTGCCCTCTAAAATATATTACAGTGATATATCTATCTCAATAATACTGAAATAGTAAACATTTTTGCAAAATTCTTATCAACAGTTTATTCTAATGTAAATGTCAATCAAATTCCTGAATATAATTATTCATATGTAAATATTAGTAGCTACTGTATTGATATTAAATACATTATTGATGAGATTATGAAAAATTTCTTAGAAATTATATTATGGGCCCGATGGTATTCCTATTTATTTTCTGAACAGTGCATCTTTAGCAAAACCATTACATTCAATCTTTAATTTGTCATTAACTACTGGTACCTTTCCCAGTTTTTGGAAACAAATTTATCTGCAACCTATTTATAAATCTGGAACAAAAGAAAATGTCAAAAACTATAGGACAGTATGTTTGCAATCCAAAATACCCAAACTGTTTGAATGTTTCGTAACAAAGTATATATCATTTGATTGTAAAACTGTAATTGTTGATCAACAACACGGGTTTTCCCAAAATAAATCTACATGTACTAATCTTGCTATTTACATTAAATTCATTAACTCTTTTGAGCGCAAAGTTCAGGTTGAATCTATCTACACAGAGTGACACAGACTTTTCAAAAGTCTTTGATAGAGTCAACCATGCCATGACTTATAGCCAAGCTTAATGGGTTAGGTTTTAGTGGAAATATTTTGAACTGAATTGACAATAGTTATCTGAGAGATAGAGTGCAATGTGTTAAACATGGTAATGCTATTTCATCTTCCATTAGTGTAACTTCAGGAGCCCCTCAAGGATCCCATATGGGCCCAATTAATGTCACCGATTAATAATTGAATTTTTTTATTTTCTTGATTCTGGTCTAAATGTGTATCAAGTTCGTCCATGAAAGAGATCAAGTTGCTCGGATTAGGTCTATATAATGCTAGTTATTCTAAGGCATACATTGTTAATTGTTAGATTTATAGTACTTAAGGAAACACCACTTATATTTAATTTATGATTAGACATATTATAATTGAGGTGTGATTTGATTAATTTGACATTTTGCTCTGTCAGTGGTTGTAACGTCAAAAATTATTGAAATTAATTTAAAAAACTTCTAAGGTGTTGAAACTTCGACAAGCACTATGCGTTCCGAAATTGATGACAACTATAAGCTTATTATTAATGGAAACGAAGTGAAATATGATAAAACAAATAAAATGTAATTGATTTAAGATTGTAATTTCATTATTCCACAAGTGGATAAAGTGGTACTTTATATGCTTCATAAGTGTGGATAAAACTCCAATTATAAAGTGATTGTGGATAAAATTTCTTTATTTCACACTTTTTTCTTTATTTTTCATTTGTCAAAAATGACATTGTGTTGGATTAATTGAAACTGTCAAATAAATGTCATTTTAGGATATGACGTTACAAAATAGCATTTATATAAACAGTGATAATATGTACACTTAGTTGTTTACAATTTCTTTTTAGGTTCTACAACCAAGCGACGCATTTAGAAAAGAGGAAGTTGCAGATATAGATGAAGCCACTTTATTCAATTGTGTGGATATAGACCGTTGCGTTTTATATGGCATCATTCCACCGTCTACAGATTTTCCACGTATTCTCTCCAATGAAGAAAAACAGAAAGTACTTACCTTGGAAAATTTTGATAACTTATCGCTTGCTGCTCGGTATTATGTTCTTAAGACCCTTGTAGAAGATTTGGAAGTGTATGTCAAAAGTCTACCAGACTCTCGGTTGAAGGAGCAGGATGAGTTTGGTCGCACTCCGGTGCAGACATTAGAAATATATAGGAAACTAAGTGAGTCAGTTAAGAGTCGAATTCAAGAATTAAAGTGTAGTTGAAACAGGACGATAATGTACTAACTAAAAATTAAAAAGGCTTGTATTTTTACACTTATTTATCGATAATAAATATAGCTATAAGTATAAATAAAATGTGATATGGTATAAAAGAAATACATTGCCTATAAAATATATTTTTTTTATTCTATCGAAAATGCCAATAAAATAATAAAATTTAGCTGTTCATTAAGAAACTTTTTTTAAATTTTGGTGATCCACTCCAATTCTTTAAATCATTAGTTACAAGGGTAAAGAGTTTGAGAGTAAAAATAAAAACAGCAAAATATTATTTAAAAATTCCGGCTTGGTGCTGAGATGGACAATGGCGCGTTCTCCCACACAGACAGGCCGGGTTCAAAACTGGGTCACAGCAAGTCGATGAGATATAGTGGATGAGCGGATCTGCTCGCGTCACCATCTTTCGAAAGAGATGTAAAACTGTAGGTTCCATGTATCTACGATGTGAGCACGTTAAAGATCCCTACCTCACGACAGACTGGTGGTTGTTCGGCAAAATTTCCACGTTAGGGGTGCCAGTGCCTACACAGACACTGATGAGCTTATCCCCTGGCGTCGATGATTGGCCTTGGTAGCGGAAATAGGCCGAGGTTAAATAAATGATTAAATTTTTTAAAATAAGACATTAATCGTAATTAAAAATAATCAGTGATTAGTCTCTATAGAATTGGTATGCATCTGGTACATATAATAATGATAATAATAATAAAATTCTTTTATTTAAAGAAAAGTGTATAAAACAAAACTTTCTTCAAGTCTAGCCAAAAGGCTACTCAACTTAACTTATATGAGTAAAATATAGAAAATATAACAAGGAAGTTACATAAGTCGGCATAAAATATCAATGTAGAATGTGCAAAATACACATAAAACATGATATAATTTCTCAAAGTGTGGAGTGTGCTGGGAGTAGTATATCCGACTTTGTGTTTTTAATTTTATAGAAGTGGACAATACAATCAGGTGTAGCATCAAGTTTGACGATCACAGCAAAAATAGAAAAATTAAAAACTACATTCGACAATGCCCCTGACAAGCCTGCATTCTATTATGGGCTACAAATATCACTCTATACTTGCTCACTCTTAAGGTATTTACGAAGTATGTACAAAATAAAGGACAAATAAAGTTTTAGTATTTTATTATGTTCTTAACATAAATTGTATATAAAAAATATAGCTATAAACTAAACAGTCTTGCTTAAAAACCTAAAAAAGCTCGATATTAATTAAAGCTTAGTCGGAATCTTCATTTTGGTCTGGTGGAAATGCTTCCATCTCAGGAGCCGTCAATTTTGCACACTTTAAATAGTTTGTTTTAAGTAATTCTTTGGCAGATTTTCTCTTTGCTGGATCGTAGACTAACATATACTGAAAAAAGTGTACTGTTTATAAAATGTTCTAATGTGAAAAGAAGCATAAAAAAAATCAATTTATTCGAGGATCAAAAAAAGGTCAGTGTGTGCAAAATGCTCCTGACAAATGAATACTGCAAATTCTAGACATAATTTGATGTGGATTTGACGTAAATCACATTTTCCAAAAGCAACCTACAGCCCTTTAAAGATGGAACTTTGCCATTAAATTTTTTAAAATTTCAAAGATAAAACTTGGTAGATTTAGTAACCTTAAAATGACCTCTCATTTACTGTAAACGTAATTTTTTTATTGCGTTTATAAATGTCTCATTTTTGGCAAAGGATATTTTGATATTGTTTTTTAAAATTGTCTTACAAAAATCAAACACGAGATAACGTGAAATTGTGAAATGGGGGTGCTGTTTAAGGGTTGCAAGTATTTTTTTGCGATTTTTGATGAAACGTGACCTCCTAGCGGAAAACGTCCTTTACAAAAGTTGTAGATAATAAAAAAATCTAAAACTATGAAATCAGGTATTTTTCAACATAACCTCACATTTTCCGACAAAATGGCAGAAAACCGATTATTCAGGATGGTTTCCACCACTTTTACTCCAGTCGCATTGCTGGGGGGTTTGTATTATCAGTTACCGGAACAAAATATACTTTGAACCAAGTCTTTTCGGTCCCTGATTACGATCCAAAAGTTCCGCTCGGTGGAAATTCCAGAAACACCCCTTCCATTAGTCATTAGTCTTCTTCTATATTTCTGTAAATATAGAAGAAGACTAATGACCTTCAGTGTACAAATTATCATAAACTATAAATAAAAAAGTATTATTTTTGTAATATGAAAATTATTTTTATATATTGAAAAATAAAATAAACAAGCTTCCATTATAATTCTGAATAAAAATAGTTACCACAAAATCGTATTCAATTTATTTAATTTATATACATATTTATCCATATATTATTTATTTTACAGGACAATGTTTTAAAAAGTAAGTTTTGTCCAGTTTTTTTTTTCTCTTCAATATAAGGGTCATTTCGACTCTTCCTTGAGTGAAAATGTGATATAAAAGTTTACAATTTATACCGTCTCCTCTATAATCATAATACTATATATAACGTTCTAAAATTATTTTTCCAGTTTATTCTTATTCAAGGGTAGTTTACACCCCTATTCAGGGTTGGATTTTTCCATTGTAAATATCATGAGTTACAAAGTTGGAAAACAAAATCATAATTAAAAATTTTTGTATCGTATTATCTTTATTTTATTCTTTTGGGGTAGTTTCAACCCCCTTTAATTAACCTTGATATTAATTTTTTTTTTAATTATAACACCTAGTAAGTTTTTCAATTACAAGTACAAAAATTTTTTTTTTTTTGATAATTTCATATTTAAAACAATATTTTTAGTCGCAAACTCTTCTATAAAATCCTTATTTTACTATAAGCAACGTAACCAGACTGCAACCAACAGATACTCTCCGGGCTATGTGCCCCACCGAGTGCTGAATTACAAGTTACAAGCCTGGCGCGTTAAGTGTAATAATTGCATATTACCATCAAAACGCTAATGCTTTGATTGCAACAAACACCAGCCGAAAGACTGATCCTACTTAAAGCTAAAGGAGCTCTCGTGCCAGTCATCACACACCACTTGCAGACTGCAGTTTCGAGCTGTTGGCTCTCGTCAATGCAAGGTAGGCATGTGATAATTTAAAAATTACACTCAGAATATTGCGAAAAACTCCCAAAAGGGGTGTTTCCGGAATTTCCACCGAGCGAAACTTTTGGAAAAATATATTTTGTTCCAGAAACTGATAATACAATCAACCCTGCAATTCGACCCGAGTATTTCTTCAATTAAATTCATTCAACTTTAGCAATTTTACATTGAAGTAAAGTCTGTCATTGAAATTTAATCCATTATTTACATTAATAAAAAAAAAATTGAAAATAATAAAAAAAATATTGAAAAATTCGTGATTCGAAGTCATTTTTTTGGTTTTTCTTAATTATAAGCGGTTTCATGAAAAATAAACCCTCAATATATATAGACCATTTCTTTAAAGTAGACATTTCAATGGTTAAAATAAGCCTGGACAGAATATTTAAATAATAAAAAAACACCAATAAAGTTTTTGTGGAAGATTTTGTTTTTTTTTTTCGAAAAATGTAAACATCTTGGAAACTATTTATTTCCCAGATTCCAAAAAAAATCACGTTTATTCAATTTCATGTGAATTGAATCATTTTTATGAAAAAGAAAATAAAAAACCGAAAAATTAGTTTTCCGCCATTTTCTCGGAAAATGTGAGGTTATGTTGGAAAATGTCTAATTTGAAAGTTTTAGATTTATTATCTACAACTCTTGCAAAGGACATTTTCCGCTAGATCACTTTTCGCCGAAAATCGCAAAAAAAACACTTTCTGTCAACCCCTAAACAGCACTCCCCTTTCACAATTTCACATTTTCTCGTGTTTAATTTTTGTTTTATCTCTTAGTTGTAAACTTGGCTAAATTTTCCGAATGGTCCTTGCCTGTTAATAATTCTTTTTTAGCCCTCAAAATCTGTTTTGGCATCAACCTATTTTTGATGTCAGATTTAAAAACATGATTCAAAATGTTCGTTGGCTCCCCAAATGAGAGACTTATGATCGCAATAGAAAAAGCATGTTTTACCTTCTTAGATAGAAGCGTCTTGAAGATATTTTAAAAAATTTGATGACAAGGATTCATCTTTAAAGGCTGTGCTCCGTTAGGAAGCATTTTTGGATATGATTTACATCAAATCGACACAAAATCACGTCTAGAATTTGCAGTTTTCGTTTGACAGGAGAGTTCCTGGACACCCTTTATAGAAAGAAGGTGATGTGTTTTCATCAGGATTTCGTTTAGTGACTTATAAAACAAAAACGGTGTGGTCTGACACCTGGTCATTAACACTTCAAACTATGAATGTAAAAAGATGGATATTGAAATTTTCTCAACTGTCAATATTGTAAAATTTTTATAATTGTGTAACAGAATTCTTACGATACGTTTAGATTTGGCACAGCATCTGAATTTGTACCGAATATAGTTCAAATCATGAATGTTCTCGTTCATGTCACCATCCTTTAAATTCCGAATCAAATCATCTCAAAGTAACGCATGGGCATATGTAACGTAACGTATGTAAAAGACAAGTATTTTGTGATGAAAATATCTGGACAATAATAACGTGATGCAATAAATTTTAACATCCATTGCCGCATTTAATTTTACAATTCACCTTATGGATTTCTTGCAAGGGTAAAAGGGAACATTCATTATGTTTCTCCTAACTAAAGCACTCGTTTAATTTCACCACCATGTCTCTGGCTACTGCATTCAGTCTTTTATCCACCGTATGCTACTGAGTTGACAGAGAACTGACAGAACGCTCAACGTTGGTTAAGGTTATGACCAACGCTTGTAATATTCATTTGTAAAACGAATCATTACACTCGGAACTTCTGTCGTAGCCTCAGCAGACGTGACTTTCTGTTATTCACATTCCATGGCGCTTTGTATTTGCAAAGATAGAAAAATTGCATGTCGTTGATAAGTAGGTAGGTACATAAACTGATGATATGAAGTACAAGATTCGTGATTTCAACTATACCGGGTGATATAGGAAATATGTAACACTCTCTAACTTTGCCATTTAGAAGTTAAAATTTTGAATTTTGGATGAGTTGTATATTACATAATTGTCCTTATTTTGAACCTATCGAAATATTTTCTTCAACTTCCGGTTTAAGCGGAAGTGATCCAAACTTTGTTATTTTAAATGTTACTGTATATTTTTTGACCTATCTAATTCGTCTTTAATTTTCCTTTTCAACCATGTATCGTAACATGGTTGTTTTTAAAATGACAGTTAATAGACATTTTATTGTATTAAGCCTAGGTAGCCATGGTATGAACCTTAGTGTGCCGTGATATCGAAAGATTTCCAGTACGCAACTTTGTGTCTCATATATTTTATGTATCAAAAAAGACTTTGTTTAAAAGACTTATATGTGCATATATGTCTGAGGTATGACAAGGCGTTCACGTTTAAAAAGAAGAGTTAGTCAATGTCTCACGAAATTGCGAAAAAATTTCTCTTTTAAAGTGTCAAAAACGTAAATGGTGGCAACATACATTTCTGAAATACAGGGAAAATCAAGGGGCCTACAACATGTTCATTTTTGAATTAATGTTGGAGGATGGGACTTGTTTCAGAAACTATGTGTCCACGGCATTTCTTATACGTCACAGCTTCCAAAACCAACACAAATTATAAAAATACGTGGAGATTTGTCATGTATACTGAAGTAATTCCATATACACAATGCATGATGGACAACCAATGCACTATTACTGCCCACACAAAATGTATGACAAGAAGTATAAAAAATTGTATCAAGATTTGTCAAATAAACAAGTATCTAACACAAATCCAGATACTTATTATGCCCAATCTAAACGACGCCTTAGGGTGATTACTGTCACAGCACAATCAACAATAAAAAAAAAAAGTATTTTCTCCACCTTTGCAGAAGTGTTTCAGAAAATGTTTCTCAAAGAATTTTTATATTTTGTTCAATAAAGTGTATTTATATAGTTTTTTAAGGGTAAGAATTTTTTTTTAAATGAGCTACGAATAAATTTCAAATTTTATAGTTCACTCTAGCTTTTAAATAAACAACTTCCCGAGAGTAGAAAATCAAAGTCAAATCTCCTTAATATAGAAATGTTTAAATGAATAATTATAATAACGAACTTGGTATATAAAACATTGTTCTAGGTCATTAAATTCAATGAAAATAACTATCTTTCGAATACCATTTGAGCAAGTCAATCCTATCATGCTACAAACAATACTTTTTTTTATGAACAAGTCATGTCATATACACTTTTTAAACATTTACCTTTAAGAAGTCCTCTTCCTCCTGGTTATGGAAATTAACGATTTCCCTTAAATTTATAGGCCTCCACAGTGGAAAAGTAGGTTTAAAATCTGGAAATTGTGACACTCCTTCCCAAATGTCCTCGTTTGGAGTTCCCATAATTTTAAAAATTTTATATAACTGATCTATTTCTGAATCACCTGGAAAGATCGCTTTCTTCATCAACTGAAAAGAAATTTCATGAAATTTTAAATCTTCTATAAATAAAAAATTGTCATTAAATAATAGGCGTGTCAATATGCATCTCAATCTCATCTATAGCTCAATGAGGAGAAAGGCTGTCTTCACCCAAACGTGAGGTCATTTACATATTTACAGAATTCAAATATCTCTTTTGGTCATCTAGAAAATGGCGCCGAAGGTTTTTAGAGGGACACCCTGTATATAGAGTAATTTTTAAAATCAGAGATAATGAATAAAATGTAAATAAACGATTTCTTTTAACAGGGGCAAGAACACCATATTTCAAAACCACAATTTTTAATATAATAATAAAGGCATTCTTGATCTCGTCCTTTGTAACACAAATTGTTTGGTAGAAAAATGCCTTGAACCACTCATAGCTGAGGATAAACATCACTACGCTTTAACTACTTCTATTCAGGTAAGCTATCTCTGACAGCCATAAAAATAATTTTCCAATCAACTTTAATAACTGCTTCAATTTTAGGAAAGCTAACTTACATGTGCTATATCAAACTCTTTTAAATATACTGATTGGTCATTTACTACCTTATATAATGATATTAACGATGCCTGTGATATGTCTTATGCGAAACTGTATTCGATCTTTGATTTATGTGTTCCAAAGTATCGCCAGTCGCAGAAATATAAGTATCCTCCTTGATAGTAGTGTCTCGCATAAAAAGTATGTTCGAAGATCAGACAGTAATATCAAAACTGACCCTTCTAAATTATGGGCCATTATTAACAGCAAAAAAGGAGTGACTAATATTTCCAACCACATGCGTTTTAACAGACTACTGGCTGCATGGTTCATGACCCAAAGCAAAAAAAAAAAAAAAACAGTCAAACTTTAACTACAACAAATGATATACTGTCGTGAGCAGAAAAAATAGGACAACTTTTTTTTTTAATGTAAATCTGTTTATTTGAATATGTAATGAGTAGCCGAAATAAAACAGATATCACTTTTAATTTATTTTTTATATTAATGCTGTAGTTATTGCTATAGTAAATGATGGATGATCAATGAGACTAATTGCACTGCGTTATAACATTAACAAAAATTTGGTGTGTAACATTTTAAGAAAATGGAGAATAAACGGTACGATTAGTAGAAATCCTGGATCAAAGGACAAAGGATATCCTACTTAACAAGAAACTAACTATTAATATTTCATTATTGCACCATTCCTATTTATAACTTCTATAAGTCTGTTTGGCATAGAATTAAATAACCTTATACAATAATCATTACTAATAATATTTTCCCATGCGTTATTTACTATTTCCAGTAATTCTTCGGCATTCTGTGGTCTCGCATTTCGGTTTTAGAAACTTCTTACGAGTAGTCCCCATACTTCTTCCACAGGGTTAAGACCTGGACTATGACTGGGCCAGTTAAGAACATTGATGTTGCTATCTTGAAACCAGTTAGTTACGGTATGAGCAGTATGAACGGAACAATTGTCTTGTTGAAATATGAACTCATTATTGGGAAATAATTGTGACACAGAACGAAGCATAATATTGTCTAAAATCCTAATATACGTTTCACTATTAAATCGTTCCTCAATATGCCACAAAACACCAGGACCACGTGCCGATATCCAAGCCCACATATTGACGGAAAATCTACCACTTTTATCATTGTTAGATATATATTTCCCATCGAATCGAGTATTCGGAGAGTGGTAAACACAAATACAACCGCTGTGTGTTGACTGGAAAGTTTTTTCGTCTGTAAAGATTACATTGTTCCAAAAATGTACATCATGCGCTAAAAATTCAAGCGCAAATCCTACTCGAGTTTCTTTATGTTCAGCTTTAAGTAAGTATTTCTGTGCTGCTGCATGACAGCATAGCTCCGATTCTCTTACTCGTCGGCGACCAGTACTACTCGATCCAGGAAAATTCGTTTCTTCAGTAGCCTGAATAACGAGTAAAATGGATTTTCTACTAAAGCATTTACCAATTGTAAATCTTGTTGAGTTGATATCCTTCGTCGCCCTGATCCAGGATTTCTACTAATCGTACTGTTATGTGCTGCCCTCTAACAAGAAAAGATGTGATTAAGTTCATGTTCAAAGTTTTCCTCAGAAGCTTAGTTACTTCCCTGACTAGTAGGGTGGCGCCGTCTATGAGCCAATTGACGAACAATCATCTATTACATGGTAGAAAATTATGGAGAATTCTAGAAAAAAGTTCTAGAAGGATTCCAAGTGTGTATATAAAGAGGTGACTCCAGCAGATGGGGGAACAGTTCAGTTGAGTGAAGTATGCAGTTTAGTGAAGTAAACAGACAAGAGAGTTTTTAGGTTAGACAAGAGTTGACAAGTTTAAGAAGAAAAGTAAAGTGCTTAGTGTTTTAAAAGTAGTGAAATTATATTAGATTAAGTTATTATTAGTTGTGTGATTTTTAAGTATTTGCTAGTGTAATTTTAGTGATTAAATAAATCAGTGGTTTGTGAAAATTCTTGTTGCAAGTTATTTGGAATCCACAAAGTGTTTACTGCAAATTGTAAGGACGTAACAATTGGTGTCAGAAGCGGAATTGCAACAGAATTTCTGAAGAATTTGACGAAGTTCCATAGTGTTCTATTTGGAAACCACTGGAGATAGTGAAGTGAGTTGAACTGGGAAGTAATAAACATTAGACAAGACTAATTTGTGTTAGTGTGACTTGTACCTGGCATAGACTGTAAATAAGGCTTGTTAGTGTTGTTTGTTAGTTTTTGAATGGAAACAAGAAGCATGGCTGCTGAAAAACAAATGCAAGACATGTTCGCCGCATTTAGAAAAATGATGCTAGAGGAAAAAGAGGAACAAGAGAAACGACGCCAAGAAGAAAAGGAAGAGCAAGAGAAACGACGCCAAGAAGAGAAAGAAGAACAAGAGAGACGTCAAGAAGAAAAAGAAAGACGACGTCAGAGAGAGAAAGAAGAACAGGAGAGACGTGAAGAAGAAAAAGAAAGAAGGCGTCAAGAAGAAAGGGAAGAACAAGAAAGAAAACGACAAGAAGAAAGGGAAGAACAAGAAAGAAAACGACAAGAAGAAAAGGAAGAATTGAGAAAAATTATACAGGTGCAACAAGATGCTATCTTGTCAGCCACTAATGAGGTCAAGGAAAAAGTAGATAAAGTTGAACAAAAAGTGACTGGCGTCGAAGGAAAAGTGACCGCAGTCGAAGAAGAAGTAGGTGATGTCAAAGGAAAAGTAAATAAGGTCGAAGGGGAAGTTAGTGGAGTTAAAGGGAAAGTTACTGATATGGAAGAAAAATTTCGTGCAGTTGAAGGAGAGGTAGAACGACTTAAGCGACTGTTAAGAGAACAAGGGGGCCAGCTGGTATTATCATCGTCAGGCCCTCGATTACAACCGCCTTCCTTTGATGGTCAAACTTCTTGGTCAACTTACAAGAGACAATTTGAGGCAGCGGCATGCGCAAACAATTGGAGTAATGAAGACAAAGCTATGGCATTGGTGCTAGCATTAAGAGGTCAAGCCTCAGAGTTGCTTCAGACTATCCCAGTGACGCAGCAAAGGGATTTTAAAGTTTTGGAGGCTGCGTTAGATCTAAGATATGGCGACCAACACCTCGCCCAAGTATACCGGACTCAGCTCAAATCACGCACACAAAAGGCCGGGGAAAGTTTACAAGATTTTGAAGCAGCTGTTGAGCGACTGACATACCTGGCTTACCCGGATGCGCCCAAAGAATTCCAGGAACAATTAACGGTTGGTACTTTCATCGATGGTATAAGAGACGAGGAGATCAGGCGAGTCCTTAGATTATCTCGAGATAAGACTGGTAGTGAAGCCTTGATCCATGCCCTCGAGGTTGAAGCCGCTTACAAAGAGACTGCACGTCCGAGAGTACGAACCATGAAGGTAGAGGAAGAGGACCGTTTAGAAAAATCAAATATGGAATCTTTGATGGCTGACATGCACAAAATGATAAGCCAGTTGATGACAAAACCAGATGCTCCAAGGAAGCAGGAAAGAGAACAGAGTGATGAACAGTCAAGGAAGGTGATTCGGTGTTATAAGTGCGGCAAACCAGGGCATATTAAGCGAAACTGTCGGCAGCGGAGCCCTGAGAGAGTAAATGCCGCAATGACTGAAGAGCCGCAGGAAAACTAAAGATAGCCAGCACCTTGGGGGCTGTGCTGGCTGGTGAACACGGTGCCCCCAGAGAGATACGGGTTTCCCAGATTAGAAGAGTCCCGAGTAGTCTGCTTTTGGATGGCTATGTAAACAAAAGGAGATGTATCTTCACTATCGACACAGGTGCCACGTCGTCAATAGTGCGGCCCGGATTTTTATCAGGAATAAAAGTTGATAAAAGCCAAAATGGATTGGTCGTTCGAACAGCCACAGGAGACAGGGTAAGGGTTCATGGAGAAGTTGACCTAGATCTGCAGTTTGGACGCCTGTGCTTTAGTCATAGGGTTATTGTGGCTGACATCACTGATGATTTCATTTTGGGGCTGGATGTTATGGGAGTACAAGATCAATTTGTACTTGACGTGGTAGAACGAGTCCTAAAGATTGGAAATGAAGAATTTATTTTGTCAACAGCAAATGACCGATTTCAAAAAGTGAGGCTACTGACGGCTCAGACAATCAAGATTCCTGCTCGTTCTGAACAAATAATCGAGGCCATTCTGGAAGGAAACTCTGGTGGATACCGTGTTGGCCTTGTTGACAAAGATGATTCAATTAAGACAGAAAACGTAATCTTAGCAAGAACTCTGACCCGGACAAAAGACAAAATTCCAATTAGAGTGGCTAATTTAAATTCCCACTCGGTAACTTTCAAGGAAGGCGAGGCAATAGGATCCTACGAACCAGTCCAGTGGATAGCAAGGTGCGAGGAACAAGGGGAGAAATGTTTGTCAACCAGCGTAGACAGGGAAGTTGTGACTTTGTTGAGTTCCCAGTTTGAACACCTATCTGAGGATGAACGTAGAGAGGCAATCAAGTTTTTGGAGAAAGAAAGTGCGGTATTTGCCAAAAACACAGACATCCTCACGAAAACTGATATAGTACAGCATCAGATAAATACTGGTGATTCAGCCGCAATCCGCCAACAACCTAGGAGGTTGCCACTAGCTAAACAGGAAGAAGCTGCTGCGATGGTTCAAAAGATGCTACAAGATGGAGTAATTGAGGAATCAACCAGTCCCTGGTCATCACCGGTAGTTTTAGTTGCCAAGAAGGACGGAACTTTGAGATTTTGTGTCGACTACCGGAAGCTGAATGATGTTACGAAAAAAGACAGCTATCCACTACCACGAATTGACGATACATTAAGTACGCTGGCAGGGTCACGATGGTTTTCAACTCTAGACCTTCGAAGTGGGTATTGGCAGGTGGGACTTCACCCTGACGACAAGGAAAAGACTGCCTTCTCAACAGGTAGTGGTTTATATCAATTCACCGTGATGCCTTTTGGACTTTGCAATGCGCCAGCTACTTTTGAAAGATTGATGGAATTTGTACTCCGAGGACTAACTTGGAAGACGTGCTTAGTTTATCTTGATGACGTAATGGTTATGGGACGAAACTTCAGGGAACATTTGGAAAATCTTCAAGAAGTATTTGGGAGAATCAGAAATGCACATCTAAAGTTGAATCCAAAGAAGTGTCTACTTTTCCAAAAAGAAGTGAAATTCCTTGGACATGTCGTATCTTCGGAGGGAATACAGACAGACCCGGACAAGATCTCTGCCGTGCGTGATTGGCCAAGACCTTCAAATGTACACGAATTACGAAGCTTTCTTGGCCTCTGCACTTACTATAGACGTTTTGTGGAAGGATTTGCGGATATAGCAAAGCCACTACACCAGCTAACGGAGGAGAAAGTTAAATATCAGTGGACACCGGAGTGTGAAACATCATGGAAGAAGCTGAAAGCAGTGTTATGCAGTAGTCCTGTGCTAGCATATCCCCAACAAAAGGGCCTCTATATTCTTGACACGGATGCTAGCAACTCCGCAATTGGATGTGTACTATCTCAAGTCCAAAATGGAGAGGAAAAAGTAATCGAGTATTTCAGTAAGGTACTGTCCAAACCAGAGAGGAATTATTGTGTAACAAGGAAGGAACTATTGGCCATTGTTAAGTCCGTGGACCATTTTCACAAGTACCTCTATGGTCAACATTTCAAAATCAGGACCGACCATGCTGCATTAAAATGGCTACTGCAGCTGAAAACCCCAGAAGGTCAACTGGCTCGCTGGATAGAAAGACTGCAGCAATATGACCTCACAATCGAACACCGACCTGGAAAGTCTCATAAAAATGCAGATGCTCTGTCAAGAAGACCGTGCAAAGATGACTGCAAGCACTGCTATCGGGTTGAAAAAGCACAGGGCACGGTGATAGTAAACACAGTTCAGGTAGATGTTCCAGATGATTGGACAAAAGAAGTTCTAAGACGAGAACAAATGGATGACAGCGTAATTGGTCCTATATTAAGGGCAAAAGAAAAAGGAACGCGACCGGAATGGAAGGATGTTTCGGACAAAAGTGTGGAGCTGAAGGTATTGTGGGCACAATGGGACTCCCTTAAGGTTGTAGATGGACTATTAAAGAGAGCATGGGAAAGTCCAGATGGGAAGGAAGTTACCATGCGTCTGGTGATACCCAGCTGTCGAATCCCAAAAGTACTTCAGGAAATACATGACGGAGTGTCCGGGGGACATTTTGGTGTGAATAAGACATTGGCTAAAGTTCGGGAACGATTTTATTGGATAAATAGCCGTCAAGATGTGGAAGCTTGGTGCCGCAAATGCAAGGCTTGTGCAGCTACCAAAGGGCCACAGACGAAGAGCAGGGGCCAAATGAAGCAATATAACGTCGGAGCTCCTTTTGAGAGGATTGCTATAGATGTAGCGGGCCCATTCCCAGTGACAGATGATGGGAATAAATACATCCTGGTCGCTATGGACTATTTTAGTAAATGGCCGGAAGCCTATGCCATTCCGAATCAGGAAGCAGTTACTGTTGCTCGAGTTTTGGTGGATAACCTTGTATGCCGATTTGGTGTACCCCTGGAGCTACATTCCGATCAAGGGAGAAACTTTGAGTCGGGGGTATTTCAGAAAATTTGTGAGTTGCTGGGCATTCACAAGACTCGGACAACCCCTCTCCATCCCCAGTCAGATGGAATGGTGGAACGACATAATAAAACCATGAAGGAACATCTTTCTAAGGTAGTTCACAAGAACCAGCGAGATTGGGATCGACATATACCATTTTTCTTAATGGCATACAGGGCTGCCATTCATGAGACGACTAAACAGACACCGGCTCGTGTAATATTTGGGCACGAGATCAGACTGCCATGTGATTTGATGTTTGGTACACCAGATAAGAAGCCACTGTCCGTGGATGACTACGCAGACGAAGTTAGTCAACAGCTGAGGAATGTCCACGAATTGGTTCGAAACCAAGTTAGCATAGCTAGTGACAGAATGAAGGCTCGCTATGACCGGAAGGGAACGTCAGCAGGATTCAAGGAGGGCGATCTGGTTTGGCTATATAACCCACAGCGAAAGAAGGGAAAATCTCCGAAGCTTCACCCACCCTGGGAAGGACCGTATTCAGTCATCACTCGGATCAATGACGTTGTTTACCGAATTCAACGTAGTAAGAAGTCCAAGATGAAGATCGTGCACTTGGATAGGTTGGCGAAGTATGAAGTATGTTGGGGAATCTGAATTGCCTGACCGGGACGTTCAGGCTTAAGGAGGGGGCAGTGTTATGTGCTGCCCTCTAACAAGGAAAGATGTGATTAAGTTCATGTTCAAAGTTTTCCTCAGAAGCTTAGTTACTTCCCTGACTAGTAGGGTGGCGCCGTCTATGAGCCAATTGACGAACAATCATCTATTACATGGTAGAAAATTATGGAGAATTCTAGAAAAAAGTTCTAGAAGGATTCCAAGTGTGTATATAAAGAGGTGACTCCAGCAGATGGGGGAACAGTTCAGTTGAGTGAAGTATGCAGTTTAGTGAAGTAAACAGACAAGAGAGTGTTTAGGTTAGACAAGAGTTGACAAGTTTAAGAAGAAAAGTAAAGTGCTTAGTGTTTTAAAAGTAGTGAAATTATATTAGATTAAGTTATTATTAGTTGTGTGATTTTTAAGTATTTGCTAGTGTAATTTTAGTGATTAAATAAATCAGTGGTTTGTGAAAATTCTTGTTGCAAGTTATTTGGAATCCACAAAGTGTTTACTGCAAATTGTAAGGACGTAACAGTACCGTTTATTCTCCATTTTCTTAAAACGTTACACACGGAATTTTTGCCAATATTAATGCAGTGCAATTTGTCTCATTGACCATCCATCTACTGCTTTAGCAATAACTCCAGATTTAACTAAATCGCTTATTAGTTTTTTACACACTTGCAATAAATTAATTAATAACTATTGTCAGTTATTAATTAATTTATTGTAAGTGTGCAAAAAACTAATAAGCCTCACAAAAATTAATGTTAGATGTACACAACTAGATTTTAGCAAAATACCGTTATACCGTTTTTTTGCTCACACCGTACTAAATGGTCTTGCTAATTTTTTTGGTGGTGACTCAGTTTTAATTGATGCATTGAATAATGTTAATATCCACATACGAGTGTTTGACGAAGCCGACATATTTAAAACTACCAAAAAATTAAACCTAAAACGATGACAGGGCCAGATGGTGTTCCGGCATTTCTTATTAGGAACTGCGCTCAAATATTTTCTTATCCATTAATAGTTTTATTTCACTTATGCCTTAACACCTGTTCAATTCCGGTCATCTGGAAGCGATATAAACTATGTCCGATTTATAAAAAAGAAGATAAATTTGATGATAATTTTAGACCTATTTCAATCATTTGTGATTTCTGTGAAGTGCTGGAAATACTGCTACAATCAGATTTTACCGTACCAGCATGGTTTCATGAAAGAACGTTCAACTACAACCAACTAATTGTCTATTAGGCAATACATAGCTGAAATTTTGGATGTACAGGTGTAAACTGACGTATATACTGATTTCTCTAAGGCTTTCAACAGGCTTAATCATAATATTTTACTTCGTAAGTTACACGAAATAGGTTAGTCTTATGCACTGCTACAGTTATTTAGATTTTGTCTGTCAAATCGAATACAATATGTCGCGTATAATGGAGTTAATGTCTGTCGAATCCTTGGCACCATCAGGTGTCTCTCAGGGCTCAGTTCTAGGTCTTCTCTTATTCAATATTTTCATTAATTATATAGTGCGTATTCTAGACGTTTGTTGTCTGCAGATATTTAAAGACCTTTATAATGATAATGAGTGCTAAAGACTGTTACCGCCTACAGCATGATCTTGACAGATTATCACAGTGGTGTCTAGACAACAAACTGCCATTAAATGCCGGTAAATGTAATGTTATGTCTTTCTTGACCGCAAACATGCTGCCTTCCAAAACGCTATCAACAACCCCAATGATCCATCAAAAGCAGAAGCTTTTACCCAATCTAAGTATGAAGCGCAACGCGAAATCAGAAGAATAAAGAACGAGTGGTGGGCAAGCAAGTCCAGAGAAATTCAAAGGTACGCCGATTCACACGACTACAGGAATTTCTTTCAAGGAGTAAAAGCAATGTACGGCCCCAGTCGGAAAAATATGTGCCCTATTAAAGATTTAAATGGAAATCTCCTCAAAGAAGACCAGGAAATAAGAGCCCGATGGAAAGAACACTACTCTAACATTCTTAACCAGCAAAGTCAAGCCGATCACGATATTATAAATCTTATCCCTCAATATGACACCTTCGAAGACTTAGATAAACCACTAACAACGGAAGAGATCTTAACCGCCATTGGGCAGCTAAAAAATAACAAATCTCCCGGCGCCGACTCACTCCCAGCTGAGATCTTTAAAGCTGTGTCGTCAGAGCTCATACCCTACCTCAAAAAACTGTTTGATGTCGTGTGGGAAAGTGGTCAAGCTCCACAGGAGTTTCGTGATACACTTTTAATCAACCTCTTCAAAAACAAAGGGAGCGCTGCGGACTGTGGAAATTACAGGGGTATAGCTCTCCTGGCTGTTGGAGGGAAGATACTCTCTAAAGCGATGGCAAATAGGCTAACACCTGTTATGGAAAAGTTACTTCCTGAAACACAGAGTGGCTTTAGACCAAACCGAGGCACATCGGATTTAATATTCACACTTAAACAGCTTCAAGAAAAAGCACTCGAACATCAAGGAGAAATTCACATGGCCTTTATTGATTTAACCAAGGCGTTTGACTCGGTGGACAGGGAAGTGCTCTGGAAAATTATGTTCCGCTTAGGTATCCCAAGAAAATTTGTGGAAGTATGTCGCAGTCTACATACAAACAACAACGCCCAGGTTATGTATAATAATGAGGCAACCGAACCTTTCCAAACCCTCACTGGAGTTAGGCAGGGATGTGTCCTGGCACCCCTACTCTTTAATTTGTTTACCACTGCCCTAACAATTATTGTTGACAAAAAACTGATAGTCAGAGGAATAGGTCTCAGATACCGTTTTGATGGCGGTCTCTTTAACATAGGGCGCTTTAGAGCTTTCACGAAGACACGCACACGGTTCATTTGTGATCTCCAGTATGCGGATGACTGTGCACTTCTAGCCTCTACGCCGGAAGAGCTTCAAGAACTTTTAGATGTGTATGCCCAGAGCTATGATTCCTTGGGACTTAAAATCAACATTGGAAAGACTAAGATTATGTCAACTCCTCATCAAGTGAACCAAATAGACATTACACTTAACGGAAATTCTCTTGAAGTGGTGGATCAGTTCAATTACTTAGGCAACGTTGTTAATGACAAAGCAAACATGGACAGCGAGATTCGCAATAGAATTAACACTGCATCTAGAGCAGTCTGGGGACTTAGAGAGAGAGTATTTGACAACCACGACCTTGCTTTGTCAACGAAAATGGCTGTCTACAGAGCAGTTGTCATTCCAACACTGCTATATGGATGTGAAAGCTGGGTCACTTACCGTCGTCATGTGAAAGAATTAGAACGTTTTCAGCAAAGACACCTCAGAAGTATGATGAAAATCCGTTGGTTCCATCACATATCAAACGTGGAAGTACTCAGGAGAGCAAACAGCCTTCCAATTGAGGTGCTTATTTCAAGAGCACGCCTAAGATGGGCAGGTCACGTTCATCGTATGCATGATAACCGTCTTCCTAAATGTACACTTTATGGTGAATTGCTAAGCGGTAGAAGAAGGCGTGGCGGTCAACGAAAGAGGTTCAAAGATGCTCTCCATGAAAATCTAAAATCCTGCGGTATTGCAGACGAGCAATGGGAACAACTTGCAGCGGACAGAACCGAATGGCGAGGGGTTGTGGCCAGCTATCAAGGAAATGTTGCTGCAAGAAGGCCGAATCCAAGACCTAACCAGGTCTATGTTTGTCCTGACTGCGGTCGACATGTGCTCTCCCGAATTGGCCTCTATAGCCATGGTCGTGTGCACCGTAGATGAATGGGAATTACAATAGACTACACCTTTTACTTGTTTTTTATTGTACACAATTTATCGACTGTAACATTTTTATACTCGGACTCGAGTAACGGCTAATAATAATGTCTTTTATGCGTAAATCAACTCCCCATGTGTTTAACTACCACCTCCACCCCACCATCATACAAAGACCCAATACTTTCCACGACCTAAGTGTAATTTTTTTATCCGAAGTTAACATTCAATGCCTAGATTGAAAACACAGTTGGTAATGCATTTAAATCACTTGATTTCATAGTGCACAGTAGCCCTGAATTTACAAACATGAGTACTCTACAAACATTATATTGTTGTTTTGTGAGGTCTAAGCTAGAATACGCATCGCTTCTTTGGTATCCCTATTATGATATACATATTAACAATTTAGTAAATGTGCAACAAAGATTCCTAAAACTAGTGTTTTTTAAAACCAATGAAACGTATCCTTCTATTGGTTATCCTCAACAACACTTACTCGATTCTTTTGGTACGGTTAGTCTTGATGATGGATGCAATACCTTTCACAAGTTTTTTTAAATAAGGTCATTCACAATATTTTAGATCGTCAGAAAATAGTAGGGAAGTTAAACTTTCTTGTCCTTAGGCTAGCTCTTAGACAGGAACTAAGTTTATATACCAACAGCGCAGACTAATGCTTTAAAAAATTCTCCTTTTTATTTAAATTTCAATAATTACAACAAACACTGTAACCGCATAGATATATTTTGTTGCAGCCTTAATGACATCAAGTTATATTTTAAACATAGCGTGTCAAAGATATTGTGTATGGCTATTCATGGTTTATAATCCGTATTTAGAGGAAAATGAGCCGAATCTTCAGACCAATTCATACAAAAGCAAATGATGGTTTTCCAGGTAGGTTGTGGTGTCCTGAACAAGGTCTCAAAAGTCCCCGAAGTGGGAGTGTAAGGATCAAATTTGGCAACGCTGTAAAGAGCTAAAATCATGCTCTGAAACGAATTTTTCGAGATATCTGGGTTTTCATTGCCCCTACGACAAAAATACATCAGGCCAAAAAGAAAGCTATGGAAAGTCTCTATAAAAAAGATAGATGGTCTATTTTTTGTATACGCAATAGCTTTCTTGAAAAATTCAAATAAAAGTCATTACTAAAATCAAAAAAAATTATTTGTGGCAGTTTCTATTGCACAGAGGGTTAAAACATAAACACCTATTACAAAAGTTGAAGATCTCAGTTATACCTAAAATATTTGATGTAAATATGCCTAACCGTTCTCGAGATATGAAGCTGAATAAATGAAAGTAAAACTCAAACATTAATTCTCACGTTGCGTAATTTACCAAATCATAATTCAGATTGCGAGCCGGTAAAATTTTTAGGGGTCTACATTGATCCAATACTAACATGGGAAAAACACATCGAGTACCTGTCAAGGAAGCTTTCAAAAATCATGTTTTTAATACGGAATCTAGCGAATAGTGTGTCACAAAAAACCTTAATAGTAGCTTACTATAGTTTTATTCATTCAAACATGTCATATGCTATATTAAATCGGGGTCACTCAACTCACTCAGCTAAAGCATTTAGTTTACAACGTAAATGCATCAGAATCATAGCTTAAATAGGTTACAGAGAGTGTTGCCGTGAGCAGTTTATAAAATTAAATATACTTACCCTACCATATGTGTACATACTAGAGTGTCTACTATTTATCAAACAAAGGCTAAACTTATATACTAAACATTGTGATATACATAATTACTATACTCGAAATAGAGAAAGAATAGCTCATAACCATCTGAGGCTCTCACGTACTAGAGACGGAACTAGCTATCACTGCATAAAAATGTACAATGTCCTCCGAAAATCCGAAATTGTCATTGAAACAGATAAGGGTCAACAACATGGAACAGCTGCACACCGACCGAGGCCATTCATGCGTTCTGAAAAATATTGCAACTTCTCAGCATCATATCTCGAAACCGGTAAGGTGTATGTAAAAAGTGTTGGGGCCCTTTTAGTTAGATAATTTCATGATCTAACAGCAATAACTTGTTTTTGTGTGAGCCATAGATAGTGAGATAATAGCGTTAAAACAGATGTAATATTTTTTTACCAAAACTTACCTTTCTTGTCTCATATCTCGAGAACAGGTAGGTGTACGAAAACCAAACTGGTCTATTTTGAAAGAGCGTTTATTTATAAAAACATAATTATATAGGTGTCATTGCTGTTTGAGCAGTGGGAAGAGAGAAAAATGAGGCGATACACGTTGCACACCCGAATTTGGCTATTTTTGCATTTTACATATTCAGCTTCATATCTCGAGAATGGTTAGGCGTATTTACGTCAAATATTTCTTTTCAGGTATTCAAAATTGAGACCTTCGACTTTTGTAATAGGTGTTTTTCACGTCGGAGCGATAGGAAGCGAGATAACAAAATCAGCGACCTTCGACCTCTTCTATGTCACGAAGCTTCAGTGCATTGGTGGCGTAATTTTCAGGCGTATATTAATACATCATAACAAGCAGTTTTAAAAAACAAAATTACGAGGAGGTCGATTTTTGGAAGATTGCATGATTTTCAAGCTAATTATACTGACTATATTGTTTTTGATGGTTACGAAAATATTAGCAACAGTGTGAAGACTATGGAGCAGCTTCGCTGGTCCTCAAAAGCAGATGGTTGCAACTGCAAGCTAAGAGAAGCTTTCCAATAATAAAAATAAAACCAGACTGATTACGATTTTGACAGAAAAGTATCAGGCAAATGATTATATTGTTAGACATGCTGAAGATAATGCTGACATATTGATAGTTGAAACGGTGCTTAAGGAATTATGTAAAAATACTACGGTTGTGATTGGAGAAGATGTGGATCTTATAATTTTAACTGCTTGTACACTTATTGATAAAGAAATTTTTCTGCTCAAACCAGGCAGATGGAAGGTCAAACAAAAAATGTATTCTTCACGAAGATTTGACCACCATAAAGTTATTCGAGATCACATATTATTTCTGCATGCATTCTCTGGGTGTGAAACTACATCTACCCTGCTCAATAAAGGCAAGTTTGCAGCTTTGAAAGTGATGAAAAAAACGGCAGGACTTGAAACTTGTAGCCGAAGTTTTGAGTAAGGCTGGCACTTCCCCTGACATAGTTACTTCGGATGGGATAAAAAATTTCCTCGCAATATATAACGCTCCAGTTAAAGAAGTTTCCATCAATAACTATCGGTATTCGTGCTTTATTAAAGCTGTGAGCAAAAACAAACCAGTGAAATTGAATTCATTATCACCCACTCACAACGCAGCTCAACAGCATCTATTTTGTGTTTATTTTCAAGTACAGAAATGGTTGGGTAATGTATTGAATTCTAAACAGTGGGGTGGATGTTAAAAGATACCATATTGTGGCCAAAAACAACATCCCAACTTCCTGCACCTGATTGCCTTTTGAAGATAACTTTCTGCAACTGTACGATAGGCTGCGTGTGGCTGTCGGAGATTGGAACTTAATTGCTCACCAGTTTGCGGTAACTGCCATGGACAATCTTGCTTGAATGCGGAACCGTTTAAAGGCTCGTCAGAAATAGAAGCCGTCACTGAAGTAGAAACTCAAAGTTGTCAGATTGGCTCGGATTTCCTCTAACAATGAATCGAAGAATTTATAGAAGGAGAAAACAGACAAAAATGAAATTATTAATTTGACAACATTTTAATAAGTATGACAGTCGTGGACTAGGCCCTGCCAGGGAACCCACATAAATAGAAAACGCACCTAGTACTTAAGCTTAAGAGTGGTGTGGAATAGAGTACTTAAATTATTCATATTACATAAATTCAAATTCAATGTAAGATATTGAAAAAAATATTGCGTATACGAAAAAAAGACCCCCTCCCCTCTCTCTCTATTTTTTTTATAGAGAATTTCCATAACTTTCTTTTTGGCCTGATGTATTTTTGTTATAGAGGAAATGAAAAAAGAATATCTCGAAAAATTCGTTTCAGAACAAGATTTTAGCTCTTTACAGCATTGTCAAATTTTACCTTTACATTTCCACTTCGGGAACTTTTGAGACCTTATTCAGGACACCAGAACCTATCTGGAAAACCATCATTTGCTCTTGTATGAATTGGTCTGTAGAAAAATCCTAAATGCAGTTATTATTATTATTATTATTAACACTTGGTAGTTATGCCATGATACACCTGGGGGAATTCGTGAAAATAGCTTCGGAAGGTCGCGGAAATCGCGATTAACTCAGTTTTTATGGCCCAAAATTGGAACAACACCTATTATAAAAAATGTACATCTGTAAATTCTCTACCTTAAAGGTCCTATACATTTTTTTCGTACGCCCAAACGTTTTGGTAATAAGACGCGAAACAAGTGAAATATGCATTTAGTTCCGTTTTTTTATATTTTTAAAATATTTTTGTTATATTGGACAGCACAGAATAGGGTTTTCCCACTAATTTTATTTTAACAATTTGTGTCATGAAAATGATATAATAAAACATTTTATTAATTTACAACAATTTACTTTTGTAATAAGAATTATTTCTAAGAAAATATCGTTAAAACAACTTGCTGATAATTTTACTGCTTTTTAAAACGGGCATTTTTACGCGCCAGAATTACGTATCTACCCGGAAAACCAATGAGATTATGGATATAATTAGTTTGTAATAGATTCTAACTGTGTGTTAAAGAAAGCTTTCCTCTAAAACTTCTCAGAATTTCTATTTGTAATGCTTGTACTGTGATTGGTCTAAAGCAGTGGACGTGTAAATATTGGCCAATCAAAATCCAGATAAATGCCGCACAAGTTATTCGTGAAAGCGTCGGACGTTAATATTTTGTACTGTAGTTTAGGTTTAACCTTCACCGACATTACACATCAGATGACTAATCTAAAACGTTAAATTTATATTTTTATGTTTGTATTGTTTAGAGTGAAAATATTATTTTATCAGTTTCTGGTTTATGTTTTATTAATTCTACAATCAAAATGGAATCAAGTGGAAGAGGCATATGTTGAAGGTGCCGCTGATCATTTACCTAAAGTAGAAAAGTGCTGAGTGCTGTCAATATATAGAGGTTATGTTATGTTAACAGAGACCAAGATTAATAAATAATCTTGAACAGAGACAACCTCTGTGATTGAATTTCAGGGTGTTGACGTCACAATGCGCCAATTTATGGCTGTTTAAAATGAACCCAATATTTTTCAAACTTCAAGTTTTTTTTTTGTTAAAGCCACTTTACAGTTTGCAATTTATATCCGGCAATTTCTTGCCGGTAATAAATACTCTTGCGAGTTTGCGCACTACCACGTGTTTTTATCAGCTGTAGCAATGTTCCTTGCATTGCAGAAATTAGAACCTGTCCTAATTTTATTGCATTGCGGTTGCAATTCTAGTGATTTGTTGGTGATTTTTATGTTGCCAACGTTATAGAAATTAGAAAATTGGCAGACGCAAGTGACAGAAGTTGGTGCTTTTACTGCAGAAAAGGTTATTAATATACTTGCTGCTGCTGCTACTTTTGCTGTTTTATTAAAGATCAACATTGCAAAATTACCAGATAACCTAAATATTCTTCCTAACAGCTGGAAAGGAAAATCAAATCTAACATCAGTTTCTGTCTCTTAAGATGGTATACCTGTTTATTTCACAGATATATTTTAAAACAATTGCCACTTTGTTCCGTGAAATTGCCAAGTGTAAAGTCAAGTCACAAAAAACATTGCCTGCAATAAAAATTGCTGACAATAAAAATTGCAAATTGTAAAGTGTGCTTTACTATTAGTAAAATTAATAAGATAATAAATATGCCATAAATCATTTTTTTACGTAAGTATTTCAGCAATAATTTTTTTTTCTGGGAAAACCCTATTGTTGAGATGTTTAAACACGGTTGGAAAAAGACACTGATCCTGAGCAGTGGGGCTGCATTAGGAAGAATGAGATTTTGTAGTCAGTACCAACGCAGTTACCACCAGGACCAGACTTATTGTTGAATTAAATTTTTTGCAACTGTACGAAGGGTTGTGCAGGAAAATGTAATCGTAGGAAAGTAGGACTGAATTGTTCAACAGGTTGTGGACATTTTCACGGTCACTCCTGCTTGAATAGCGCACTTACAATTGCTATGAATGAGGAAATGGACGACGTAGAATCTTATCAGAATGAAAGTAATGACAACGATTTGTCATTGGACAATAGCGTTTCAGATACCGAAGAAGTGGCAAATATTGACTAATTTAAGATTCGGCATGGATTAGCGTTCCGAGCATTATTCTACCTCTAAGGTGGTGCGAAAATAAATGCATTCTTTGCCCTATTGGTAAACAAATGTATAAAATATTCTAGTGGAGAATAAAGATCACCTAGTTTTTTTTTATACATTTATTTAACGTCGGCCTATTTCCGCTACTGAGGCCTAACACCGACGCCTGTAGACGAGCTGCCCCCAACCAGGAATATTGCCGAATCTCTTCCCTTAAGAAGAGTAGGGATCTTTTACTTGCCTAACATTTAATAGACAAGGGACCGACGGCTTTACATCCCCTCCGAAGGATGGTATATCTCCTATACAACCCTCGCCTAAGGTTGTATAGCTTCCGCGCATACACTGATATACAAGCCGCTGGAAGATGTGTGAGGCGAGAACGCGGTTTCCGTTGGAGTGGTCACCCATCCAAGTACTAACTGCGCCTGTCGTTGCTTTACATTGCATACTGAAGTATGCACATAGTAATGACGCACCTACGCTCGCCCCTAGATCACCTAGTTCTATAACAGCAATATTTAATATTCTATTTGAGACAAAAAGCAAGATAATTGCGAAATATGTGGTGCAAAAGAGGTTTGGCGGGACTAAATGCATTTTTCACTTACTCCGTATCATATCTCCAAAACGTTTAGGCGTACGAAAAAAATGTATAGAACCTTTAAGGTATATAATTTACAGATGTACAACTTTTATAACAGGTGTTGTTCCCATTTGGGCCATAAAAACTGAGTTAATCGCGAATCCGCGATTTCTGCTACCTTCCGAAGCGATTTTCACGAATTCCTCCAGGTGTATCATGGCGTAACTATCAAGTGTTATTCAGGACTTCCAAATAAACAATAAAAAAAAATTCGTAGAGCATGAATTTAGCACAGAGGTCAATTTTACAGTTAAAACGCCTGGAGTATTCTGCAATTGGGTGTTTACCTGTTGAACAGTGTATTATAAATAAACATTATTTAAAACAATCAAAATTTGAGAGAGAATTGAATGTTAAAGACTCTTAAAATATTAATATTTTAACAAGAATTCTCTAGAAGTGTCCAAGATAAATAAACAAAAAAAAGCCACTTCATCCTATTCATTTTTAGTTATGCTGTAAAATTTATTTTTTGTAGCTTAGCGCTCTTTACCTCCAGTGTACAGAATTATAAAATTATGGTATATTGTTTCTACTCTTCCTTTGATACAACCATACAACCAATAAAAATTTTCAGCAACATACTTCTTAAATGTGGGACATTTGCGAATTTGCACTACTACTTTATTAAAACTATTCAATGTTTATCTACATAATAATGTTCACTATGCAAGGCAAAATATATGTATTTTTACGCAATATTTCTTTGGTTTGTTTTATCTCTTCTGTTTTTCTATTTGTGCTTTTTATTGCCCTTCCTTTTAATATAGTATCTACGTGATATATACGTTACTTATAAATTGATGTTCACTATACTATTAACTAGGTTTAAATGAAAATTTACACGTTAGAATCAACAAAAGATTGACTGCCACCATTTAAACAAGTTCCTAAAGTAGCTCTCTTCACAAATTGAAAAAAAAAATACCTGAAATATAAGTTCAATACAATATGGCAACAATTTAATACAAGTTTCCATCACATAATACAGACTTATCGGAATATCATCCCAAACATGCAGGGAATGTGCAAAAACCTATTGTACTAAAGTACATATATACCTAATCCTAAATATCAACATTTAAATAACATTTAGCATACCATTTCCGCCATAATGCACCCTAGACTCCAAATGTCAATCCCTGTACAATAAAGCTTCTCCCCTAGAAGCAACTCGGGTGCCCGGTACCACATTGTTACTACCTCATGTGTGTATGTCCTCGTAGGCAGAGAAAAAGATCTGGATAAACCAAAATCAGCTAATTTAATGTGACCTTCTTTATCCACCAACAAATTCTGAGGTTTTAAGTCTCGATGTAAGATTCTATGTGAATGCATATATGCTAAAGCCTCGATGAGTTGTTTCATGTAGTTCTGCAACCGAAAATGTCATAAATAGTAGTCAAAATACGTTACAAACATTACACATGCATACTCTAACAAGTTCCTTTTCAATTTGGCGCTTTGTGTTGTCTAGGTATCTCTTTAAGTCCAGATCTAGGTATTCAAACACCAAGTACAACTTATCAGTCGACTGCATAACGTCCAGAAGTTCAACGATGGAAGAATGACGGAGGCCTTTCAACAGTGTAATTTCGCGAATGGCTGTGGCTGGTACACCCTCTGAACATTCTTCCTTGTTGTAGAATCTATAGAAACCCAGTATTATTACACTAGTAAAGATAATACCTCGCACGATACAAAAGCAGATGGAAATTAGTGTAATGATTACTTACATTGTAGTTAGTGATGAGTGCATGTAGAATTATAAGCTGAATCATGTGGTGCTACGAACTTAAAGCAAGCGTAGGGCACACACAGGATTCAGCTCACATTCCCACAGAATTAGTGTGTTAGGTAACTTGATTCCTCTTCGAAATGATCCAACATTGAAATACAACACAAAACACAAGCAAGTAATGGATGAATACAATAACATACGGTTTAGCCAATAAATATAAAATATACGGTTAGGTTTCAAAGTAAAAAAAATTACTTACTTTTCTAATTTAATCCTCTTAAGAGCTACGTTTTTGCCAGTTAACTTGTTTTTGGCTTTATACACAACTCCGTAAGTACCTTCTCCAGCTTTGGCCAATTTAATAAATCGATCCAACTTGTCCATTTTATTCGATTTTTCGTTGGAAAAGGTTCAAAGACACTTCCTTTATTTAGCGGGAAAATTACCTCTCGCTCTGCGGATGCCATTTTTGTTTATTAAAATTTGCGCATGTGTAGTGCACTATGCGTTCAATATTCCAAGATACCAATTTCTGATGAAAAATCAATCCAATAATTACTTGAATATTTAACTTTATTATTATCCTAAACTCAAAAATGTGCATTAATAATTTCAGTACAATATCATGTGTTATCTGTAAATACAGAATTTTGCCCAAAAGTCGGTTTCTTTTGTTAGTGTATATTGATTTTCCATGTTATTACGTTGGTACTTGCTGCCCTTCCCTAATTTCGCCATATTTGCTTCATTTTGCGTCGTAGTTTCGAGAAGGTGAATGGTGTTCTCTGTTTTAAATAAAAGTGTTAGTGTTTATTTGTGGTATTTTTAGTTCAATTTACCCAAAACGTGTCCAAACTATACTATTTGTTAAGGGGGACGTTTTAAAAGAGGTGAGTTTTAGTTTAATCACGTATCTTTATAAAATTTCGATAATTAATGATTCTCATATCGGCCGCCATTATGGCGTCTGTTCGAAGTCGGCTTCCTTAGAAAAAAACGGAATATTGAATATTGCTATTTTTCTTTGATTTACAGCACCGACCATGGCGTCGGAACAATTTTCGTTATGTTGGGATAATTTCCACAAGAATATGAGTTCGGGAATGAACTCATTATTGGAGAATGAAGACTTGGTAGATGTCACTTTGGCGGTTGAGGGAAAATGCCTCAAAGCTCATAAAATGGTTCTGTCGGTGTGTAGCCCTTACTTTAAAGAACTTTTTAAGTCGAATCCGTGCCAACATCCCATCGTTTTTATGAAAGATGTTAGCTATGTAGCCTTAAGTGATTTACTCCAATTTATGTACCAGGGAGAGGTGCAAGTTAGTCAAGAAAATTTAACTACCTTCATTAAGACTGCGGAGGCCCTGCAAATCAAGGGACTCACTGGCGATGGCAACGTAAGTATTTTCCTAATTATAATTTTGTTTTTTTAGAGTAACGCTATGGTGAAGCGTGCCTAATTTCGATTATAAATATTAATTGAATATGAATACTTCTCTCTCTATCTGTTTCCGTTCCGGAAGTATTTATCATCTTCTTCTAACTCGCGCATTGGCTTTATGAGAGCTATATTGTCTACTTTCCATACCAAGCTATTTTGAACCAATCAAAAGTTGCGTTGCTACGCAGACATGGCGTGCTTTGTTATTTTAACGATTTGCCGGTTGAGTAGTAATGTTTTATTATATTTTTTGAGTAATTTTTTAGAATACAATAGAAATCTTTAAATTTCGGCGATTTGTTTTCAGTTTTTTTTTCAATAATGCTGTTTTTATATGTATATGGCTAAAGAAAACAGAATCTAAACTGGAGTTTTAAGTTGAATTTTTTTTAAAAATAATGGTGGGGGTTATTATTTTTTGAGGGCACCTAAGTACGTATCAAAATAACGGTCAATTGCTAAATTGTGTAGGCGTACCAAATTTATTATCACACTAAAGTTTTAGATTGTCAAATGTATCTTGTACTGTGTGTACTTGTACACACAAATACTTATTATATGTGTACAAACTGCACAGGTACTACAACTCGAGTTACTCACGAAAACTACTAAAAATTGTAAATCTGGTGAATTATTTCGTGTGTGAAGTTGCGAATAAATAATTTCTATATAGGTATGTTGTTGATAATGTAATGGCTGTCCACTTGAACTACGCACGAGTGCTTGTTCTTAAAAAAAACTTCACACAAAATGATGGTCATTCTATAGAACATCCCCTTCTGTAATTTTGCAGTTTTTTTTTCATGGACGTGTTCCACGTTGCAGGAAGCATTTATGATTATAGAAAATTTGGATAATTGAAATTTTTTTTACCTCCGATTTTGTAAATTTTGTTTTTCCCGTGCCCTTCAACAAACATGAACAGGGGCAATGAAAAAAAAATTAACAAAAAACCCCCTATCAAAAATCCCCCCCCCCCCCAACAAAGATTTAAAAAATTGCTCAAATTTTAGTATAGTTCAAATGTGCTTTTAGAGGGCGGAATATTAAAACATAATAGCCGCAAACTCCTCTTTACTATAAGGAACGTAACCAGACTGCAACCGACAGCTACTCTCCGGGCTATGCTCCTCGCCGAGCGCTGAATTACAAGCTACAAGCCTGGCGCGTTAAATGTAATAATTTCATAGTACCATCAAAGCGCTAATGCTTCGATTGCAACAAACACCAGCCGAAAGACTGATCCTACTTAAAGGAGCTCTCGTGCCACCTTGCACAATCAACGTATTGATACGTGTCACTGTTGTTTTCTTTGCCTTAGTATATATCACAATAAATATTGAACTTCTAAACGTTTTGAGGCTAGGTATCATCACTTCTGTAATAACAAAACTCCTGTATTGGTTTTGCTGCCATATGTCGAGAGGCTGTGTTATCCTGAGAGAGTAGAGCGATGTAGGGATCTCGATTTATAGAAAGCATGTTATCAAATGTTTTGTTCTTTTTATTATTGTTGTCTATCAAAGCTTTGACTTTACTACGTTGAAGTTTGAATTACGAAGCCATTATCGAATTATAAAAATGCAGATCTGCCTCTTGAGAGTGTAATTTATAACATTTTTAATCTTTAAATTTGAACTTAATTTCCTTCAAATATAGAACACATTAGGGAGTACGCATGGCAAAAGAAATTCGCCTTTCCAGATTCAAAGCGACCTACGATACCAAAATATAAGTATATAAAGTCAAAAATCATATTTGACATTTTTTACAACTCCCACCATCCATGTGATTTTACCCCATTAACTGCTACATTCACCCCCTATATTAACACCGCGTCTTAAGGACTTTCTCAACAAAAATTGTTTTCTTACGATTATCTTCAAAATGTATACATATACAGGGTGTAACGCAACTTACCCGAAAAATTTAAACCATACATGCACCTTTTAATAAGTCGGTTTCCTGAAAAAAAAGTAATAAAAGTCCAACACAGAAAAAGATACAAATTGTTAAAGTTACAAATTAATGAAAATTTGTCGATGCCTTGGTCACTGATGAAGCTATTTTTACGCATAATGGTATAACCAATCTACATAATATGCACGTTTAGACCATTGAGAATCCTCATCCAGTAGTTCGGAATCACTTTTCAACATCGATGAATGCCTAATACGTCCGTTCATATTGCCAAATTGGATGGATGGTCTGCAATATTTGCAGTTTCTCCGTAATGATCTTCCTGGTCATCTTGAAGATGTGCCCTTGAAGGTTCGAAGTCGGATATGGTTCTTACATGATTCTGCGCCCCCGGCATTATCCTTTAGTAGTCCGAGATTACTGGACCCGTAGCTTGGCCGTGGTCCCCGGATCTAAATCCTCTTGACTTCTTGTTGTGGGGATATTTAAAAAATGACGTTCACCAAACCGAAGTTGACAATATTGATGTATTACGTGAACGTATCACAACGCCTGTCCATAATCTGCGTCTTCGGGAACAGCAGGAAGGGAGAACACTTCAGCTAGATGGGTTCGGGCTTGCTTGAATGTCAATGGACAGAACTTTAAACAGTTTTTATAGAAATAATATGTCATTTTAACATTTCCATTAATTTGTAATTTTAACAATTTGTATCTTTTTCTGTGTTGGACTTTTATTTAAAAAATATTTAAGAAATCGACTTCTTATTTAAAGGTGCATGTATGGTTAAAATTTTTCGGGTAAACACCCTGTTATGTAAATTTGAGTAGCTGTTGCGGTACTAAATTTGTAAATATTAACACCTAAAATTTCCATTTTAACATACTAATGTCTTATAATCCCATATTCACTAATTAAATTATAATTTTATTACTGTTTTCTTCAAAATTTGAGAGCTATTAGGAGAGAGGGATATTTTTCTCTATAAAAAATTACTGCAAGCGGTATTTGTTCTTCTGTAAAGATGTTGAAAATTCCTGACTTTCGGTTGCTCTCGACTTGCCTCAGATAAGTTGGTGAGCAGGAGTTAGCGACGTTGCAATTACGCGGTAATATTTAAAATACTGCTAATGCACAAATAGAAAAAAAGTTGATATTTATGGCAAATCTACAATTTTTTTCTCGAACACATTTTTTATACTTTGTATTCTTAACCTCACACAATACCATAATACACTCTAAACCAAAGCAACAACTTACGTTCTGGGGCTCAATTCTCGACTTTATTGGAATACGTTCCTATGAGAAAATATTCCCATGGTATCATTATTTGGTATTCTCGAGTGAACTTGGAATGTACTTTCCCATGGGAACCGTGATTATACGTACGTATGTCTGATATTAACTCGATTCTTTAACATGACCTAACCTATCAGATAAATACAACATAAACAGTTCTTGTTGGGTAGTTTTAGTAGTACAAAAATTAAAATATTTCCTTATTATGACGGATGAGACTGAAAAGAGAAAAAGCTGCCATGCTACAGGGGCAAAAAAATGCTTATTGGGTTTTTGAAGAAGATGAGGAATTGCGTACGGCAAAATTTACAAATAACTTTACAAGTCAAATCTCGTTTTGGATTATTAGCAAATTCTTCGACAGCTTCGACCACTTTCAATTGGTTTATCAGAATTATTTCATCCATTGCAAGAACAATTGCAAAACAATAAACAAACTATGATTAATATAACATAGGTTATGTTATTACCGTTTTATCACAGCTTATAGAATATTTCTTTCTATGCACACTGCGTTTCACTCTACTCGTAGAGTGCGCATAATCTGTTACAATTATTCCATTGGAAATATGAATTCCCAGCCTTTCATCATGTGAATATATTCTCACACTTTTCGTTGGAAAATATTCCTATGAGTTGCATCGATAATACAAAATATAAATCCCCATGGGAAGATTCTGTTTTTCCCATTGGAATAAAATCGAGAATTGGGCCCCTGATAAGTATAAAAAGGAGACATTGCCAGATTGAGTGCTTATGCCCAGAGGGAGTGGAGCGAAAAAAGGCAGTGCTTGTCAACAAGTTTTTATTCTAAGCACCTTAGTTTATATAGGGGAGATCCTTTTATAGGATGAGAGCGACTGCCTTTTGGGAAAGTCCTTAATGGAAAAAATTCAAAACAACCGAATTCATAACCGTAATTTTACCGCTTTAATTACATGGAAAAATGCTGTTAAGTATTTCAATTTTAGTTACGAGCCATACAAATATTTCTAGAGTAAAAAAGTCTTTTTTGACCATTGGCAAAGAACAGCTTGCTTTTGACGACTTTTCATATCAATTTACATTGTGTCATGGTCACGTCAATTTAGATTCATACCAGTATGTCAAACATCTTGGTTTCTTGTTGGTAAAATTTCTATTCCTGTCTTCGTTAACTTATGTTTGGAATTTTTGTCACTATAGACTACTATATATAGTGACTGAATACTGAAACAGTCATATAAATTAAAAACATACTTCTCATCAACAAAATATAAATAAAAAAAAAATTGTATATGTTTTAATTGAAATTTGATTGTCAAATCCAATGGTTAGTTTTTGTTTATATCCATCTCCTAGAAGGAAATCTATTTTGAGTGTTAGGTGAATTTACACGTTTTCAGTTTACGTGGACTAAAAAAAGCTGTTCTTAAGAATGATTGTCTGTAGGCTGTTTACCGATACCGATAAAAAAAATGGAAAATACTTCTTTTCTCAGAAACGGGTCTAACGATTTCGATTAAATTTGACACGATACTTAGCACTAGTATGAGTTGACAACCTACCTTAAAAAATGCAAACTGATGCTATGTGGAGGTTAAAAAATTAAATAATATTTTTCTGTAAAACTTTTTTATAATTTGATAAAAATTAACACATTGGTACTCCCTTAGTATCAGTAAATTCAGGGATGTTGTAGGGGTTGTGGTTTAAAGAATTAAATAGAATTTTTTTCCCTAAACTTGCGTTAACGATTTTGGTCAAATTTAACGCATTGATACTCTTTTAGTACTAGCACGAGTGAGCGTTATCCTTTAAACTGTGGGGAGGCTGTGGGGATAAAGTTAAAAGAATTACATATTTTTTTCTGGAATGGTTCAAATGATTTTGATCAAATTTGGCACATGCATACCTTCGAGCATACTTTCTTAGTATTAATATAAGATCACATGATTAGTTGTTTCATGGAGGGATGTTGCAGGGGGAGACATGATTCTTTTTTCTAAAAAAGGTAGGAAAGCTGTGGGGGGCAGAGTTAAAAAAATTAAATAATTGTTTACTTCAATCTTACACATAGTGCTAGTACCATTGAGATGACGTGACTAGTTCTTCCTAGAACATGCAGAGAGAATCTGAGGAAAAGGGTTAAAAAATTAGTAAAGTGTTTAGTAATTCGTAAAATTAATTAAAAAAACTATGCTGTGGGAGTGCATAAATTCAATTCGGTGCCTTTAAAATTTTGTGTTTAACATTTTATCAAGATTGATGGAAAAATAACGAATATTTGACAAAATAGGAAATATATTGGGGGAGGATATAACATACGCATTCGGTAGATTTACAATAATTTGATATAAAATTTAATTATTCTTAAATAGGAAAGTCTATCCCAGTTATCGGACCAAACTGTTAATATTCTTTCGTACTGGTTCTAAATTGAAATTTAGAAAAAAATTTTCAGGTGTGATAATCCAATAAAAAACTATATATCAGAGTTATGATTTAGAGATTTTTAAAATTAAAATACTCTATGGTAAATTGTAAAAAGCTTAATCATGAGTAAGTTGACGCATAAGGATGCTAAACTGAAACTCCATGTAGTTTTTTAATTTTATATTAGGTATACAAAAAAGGTGGGAAGCCTTTTGAAAGTTCAATTGATAACTTTAAAATTTTTGCCCCGTTTTGAAACGACTTTAGTACCTAATAATAAACTTGTATTTAATCCATGGTTTCATTATTGCAAAGAAATTCATTATTGGCTATTTGGTTTTTCTCCAGCTTTGTCACACCTGTTGCTTTGGAATGACATTTGTACTTTAAATGCAGAAAATTTGTATATCAATTGCACGTATGTTTTCATTTTGTCATTAGTAAGATGAGCAATCCTCATTGCTGCTGATTTTTACACGCTTTATATTAGCTTCATTTGTATATTTGTTTGTTTATATGTAACAGAATCTTCGAACGTGATTCGTACCCACTTTAAAACGTGAGATTAAACTGAAACTTTGCACACTTATCAAGGACCGATGACAATAAAATAATTTGACAACTTTGTTCTAATGTCCTCACCAAGATCATCGGGATAATATAAAAGTAAAAAAAATACTAATCTATTGTCGACATTTTCCCGGAGGCGCCGCTGTTAATATATATCTTGTTTTATATGAAAAAAAAATTATAATTTAAAAAACATAAAAACACGCTTTAATAGCAAACCGAACTAAAAAGTAAAAAATGTTTAAAAAATTAATTTTATTGTAAAAAGCGTGGGGGGCTTGATATCAACTGTTATGAATATTTTATTGGTAGCTATTGATAAAAGTAGAATTATAATAATATAGTAAAAAGCACCCCACGCTTTTTACAATAAAATTAATTTTTTAAACATTATTTTTTACTTTTTAGTTCGGTTTGCTAATAAAGCGTGTTTTTTAATTTTTTTTGAACTATAATTTTTTTATGTTTTAACAGTTATAGTCAAGTAATAAATTCCTGAGACAGAAAAACCCAACAAAAACTTTACGACATAATTATTATCGCCGTGGGCCATGACGCTAGTTGAAATAAATAGATCCCAATAAATAGAAAACGCAACAAAAACTTTACAATATAATTATATCGACTCGGGCCATGGCGCCAAACCTGACATGAAACATTCCTGACGCACATTAAATACCTATAAAGGTAAGCGAGTCAATTTGCGAACAGCACAAAAAAGAGTACCGGTATTTTAATGACGTCGTAAAGTTTTTGTTACGTTTTCTATGTCTCTGTTTCTTCCTACTTGAACTATACCTATGCTACTTCCTAAAATCACATTTAACAGTGATCTCTATAATAGTTTGATAGAGGAAAAGTTCAATTGTGGTGAAGTTCTCGAGATGCTCAAAACAAACTCAAACAATTTTTAGTAAATTTCAAAACTCGGACAAATGTAGAGTTTGGACAAACTCCGAACGGAGTTGTCAAATCCGAACAATCCTGACTAAAACCGAATAGAAATCCATTTTGGTTTCGGTTCCTGATTTTAATAAGTACTTATAAAAACGTTTGGTATTCAACATTTGAATATTATTTATATCGGCATACAGTATTTTTCGGGGTATTTTTACAATGTTATAATAATGGGTAATGGGTTGATACCAATTAAAAACTAAATATGCGAGATGAACAGAAAGAGAGAGAAGTAACATCCGAATTTGCGTGACATAAGTTATGAATCAAGTTTTTTATTGTAATTAATAAATACATTATGGGAAGTGATGATATCTGTTTCTGATTTCCTTTGGGAAAGTGAAGTTTTATCAGAGGACGTAATTCTGATCCCATATGCTTGCACATTAGAATTGTAGACTTTTATATTAGTTTTTTATGGTCATTGTACTTCAGTCAGAGCGAGACGCATGCTACCGTATCGACCCGTTATAATTTCAACGACTAGGTTTTGCCTCGTACCTAAAACGAGTGGAAGTTGCGATTCAAAACGTAAATTAAATTCCAAAAATGTTAATAGAATCTCTATTAATTTAGTACCTAATCCATATGAAAATTAGAGGATACTTTATCGTTTTTTTAGCCGTTATTTTTTATGCGTTATAAAATTAGTTTTGCTGTCCTTCATTAATAGTATTTAACATTACATTTAAGGTAGAAGTTTTTACTGATGATGGAGAAAACGACTGGTGAGCCTGTCACTTCCTAAAGCCAGTAGAAATGGTTACTTTGTGTGTGATGTACAATGTTTTATTTGTTATTCATTTGTACATATTTTTTCAATAAAATAAAGTCAAATCCAAGGGTGGCACAATAGAAATGTGAAAAATTTAACAGTTGCTCTGAATACACAAATGAACAGGCTTTTAGATATGTTATGTCATTTCGTACTGTTACAATTCAAGTAGTGTTAAATTTTTATGTAAAAAATAAATTCCAAGCACCTACTACTTTTGCAAAGCTTATCATGGTTATTAAATTATATTGTATAAATGTACCAGAAGCTATTTTAGATGAACCCGCGAGCGTGGCTTTAAGCTTATAAAACATAATTTTCTTATGTCATTACTATTAAAATTTACAGCTGCCAATTGAAAATTCCCTTAAAGAAGTGAAATGCTGTCCTTTTGGCATAAATGTAATGTGGTAAATTGTAACCTCAATTTACGGTCTGTCATGATCTCTCTCGTGACAATTCGAGCATGTTAATTATTTCATATAATAGTAAATTAATTTATATTTTCTATGGTGTATTTACGCGGTATGAAATTTTCGGTCAGTGCGTCCCGGACTGTTGTAAACTTTGTTAGTTATTTGCTGAGAAAAAGTCATTCTTTATAAATAGCGTTACGTGTTTACACCCTGCAGTAAATACTTGAAAACGGAAGTTCAATAATTGCAACACGAATTTTCATTAACATTATTAATAACCTAAATTGTAATAATTACACACTAATTACAACTTTTATCTACTATTATAATTCACAAGTTGTACTGTTCTTTATCTTATCTCATCTCAACTCGTATCAGAAACTGAATAGTCTTGAACTGCGTACGTTGGATCCGCCTCTTATATATATCCGTGGCATTCTACAATCATCCAGCTTGTCATTCGCGGCGTTTCTGGCCCTTCTCGTATATTCTATGGTAATGACAGTTCGCCAGTTGGTCCAGAGGTGGCGCCGCCCTACCGACAATCAACCAGGCAGGCCTCCTTTCACTCTGCCACCAGGGATTGATTGACCTCTCTCCGCTAGAGGGCGGCACGGAACAATAGTTTTGTTTGTCTTACAAAGTCATAAGCACGTGTTAGTCTTAAGATGAATTATACAGGGCATTCTAAAAATTTAAAAATATTGAGCGACTTTAAGCAAACTATCATTACTATCATTATCATTACATTTCTATTGAAAATCTTATTTAACAAAGTTTTTTGAATTATAAAGGAAAAACCTTTTTCTAAAGGAAATAACATTTTATTCAACCAAGTTTAACACTATTTATTCTACATGTAGACCAACTATATAGTACACATTTTTCTGATCTTCGTGGTTGCGACAGCTTCCACAATTTTTTGCTTTAATAAATCTACATCGTCTTCGAACTCGTTTTTCATTATTTTGCAACTAGACTTCGTATTTAAGGTTTCTTTTCTTTACGACTGAAAAAACTTGTTGAATAAATTTTTTATTGAAAAACCAAAAAAGATGGTTTTCTTAAAGTCGATTTCATATTTTCTAATTTTTAGAATATCCTGTAATTTATTTTAAGTTTGACAACTGTTTATGACCCTAAGACAAGCACAACTTTTGATAAAGAATTACTTTCTCGGCAAAACAAAAATAAGATGGTTACAAGAGTGCGGTAAAGTATCGTTCAAAGATTCCCTGCAAATCAGAAATGCAACAAACACTTTACGAGTTCATTATTAACGCCGGCGAACCAGTCGGTATGGTGTCATCAAACAAGCCGACGTACATTAAAAACCTATAAAGGTGATTCAATTTGCCGGATAGATAGTAATCAGCTGAGAGTAACGGTATTTTGGTGTCATAAAATTTTTGTTGCATTTTTTATTTGCAGGGAGTCTCTGAATGGTACTATACCCCATCCGGGGACACACTTGTATATTTATAGAAAGTTTACTCGAAACACCTACGTGTTACCATATATTTTGGGTAAATTCTGCTTCGATTAGAAAAACTATCAAACTATCCTCTTAGCTGCTTTAATTGTATCTCGTTTGCTTCCTCACGTTTTTGTAATGTGACATCGAACATAGTATTGTTTCGGGTATTTTTATAGTTTAATGAAATTATTGAGAGCAGGACTAAGAACTGGAAATAGTTGGAGAAATTAAAAAATAGATGTTTATAGCATATCAAATGATCTGAAAGTTTTAAATCTGCAAACTATCAAGGAAAGAGTATATAGGTACACCCAAATATGGTTGCACATTTTTAACGTTGGACTTATTGTTGTTAAGGTGGGCATCTCCAAGAGAGGTCCGATAAGAGAATATTTCTTATTTTTGGCCACAACTTTTTTTTAATACATATATTGTTAAAAAAAAGTATATGCCTACCTAAGTTGAACTATGACAGGTGTAGTGATATGAATTTTCACTCAATAATTTCAGTTTGCAAAATTAGTTCATTTAAAACAACAAATTATGAAGATTCAGATTGGTACTAATTTTTAATTTAAATTTACTGATTTTGCAAACAACTGAAATTATTGAGTGAAAATTCATATCACTATACCTGTCATAGTTTCACTTAGGTAGGCTTATACTTTGTCTTATCAATATATGTATTAAAAAAGTTATGGCCAAAAATAATAAATATTTCCTTATCGGATCTCTCTCTCTCTCTTGGATTTGCCCACCTTAAGACATCTGAAATTTAAATGTACCTATACACGCTTGAGCGCTGTCTTTAAACTGTCATGTCTTTAGAAGTATGTAAAAAAAGAAAACTAAATATTTCAAATAGATTTCGCAGTTGGCACCTAGTGAAACATTATTAAATATATAAAAAACCGCTGCTCAAGGAATCACTCACTACTTCCACATCCAGATTTTATATCGCAAGTTTTATACACACTAAATCCCAATGGGTGGTAGAGGGTGGCAAATAGCAATAAAATTTTAAAGGCCCTTGGCTCTTATATACACACTAAATCCCAATTTAATTTTTTTACTCCCTTTAGTAATAGGCTGGGGGTGATAGAGGGGGTAGCTAATACCGAAAAAAATTTTTGAGACGTTTCGTTCTTGTATACACACTAAATCGCATTTTATTAATTTTCTTACTTCCTTTCATAATAGTGTGGGGGTGATGGTAGGGGGTGGCTGATGCAAAAAAAAAATTGAGACCTTGACTTCGTACATGCCCTAATGCCATTTTATGGACTCTTACCTGCTTGCTTTGCCTATTTACACCATTTACCCCCGAGCCCTTTAACGGAATTAGATCAAAATATAATCTAGTTCTAGATCTGGTTACAATACATAAGTGTACCAAATTTCAAGTCAATATCAAACGATTCCAGAGTAAACGTGCGCACAAAACAGTTACAGACCGACAGACACATTTTTTTCTATCAAATTTAACATCTCAACGTTTCATGACATTTTGAGCCTATTTCAACAAAAAAAAAATATATTTTTTGCGTTACTATTACTTCCACTGGAAGTGAAAGTAATTGGAGATACACTTTTTAACATTTCAGAAAGTTTTATTAAAACTTAAACTCTACAGGTGTTTCAGCTTCTTTAGGCCTTTCTCAAGAGTATAACGATACTAGTATCGTTATAGTCGTATAATAAAACTTTCTGAGACAATTAAAAAGTGCATCTCCAGTTTTTATATACTAAATATTTATTTTATTTTGTATTGTGCCACTTTTTCTTTTAAAGCGATACTATTTCGAGTAGTTATTTACGAAAAACCGTGTATAGGCACCAATTTTACTTCCACGTCTAGTGGAAGTATAGTAACGCAAAAAAAAAATTTTCCTTGTTGAAATAGGCTTAAAATGTCACGAAACGGATTTAAAATTTGAGCGAAAAAAAAAAATTGTTGGTCTGTCTGTAACTTTTTTTGTGCGCACGTTTACTCTGGGACCGTTTATGACATTGACTTGAAATTTGGTACACTTACGTATTATAACGAGATCTTTAACTAGATTATATATTGATCTAATTGTTGAAGGCTTCGGGGTAGATACAGGTAAATAGGCACAGCAAGCAGGTAAGAGCCCATAAAATTGCAATTTAGGGCATGTACGAAAAGTCAAGGTCTCAAAAAAAATTTTTTGCATCAGCCACCCTCCACTATCACCCCCAATGTCATCATTCCCACTCTATTATGAAAGGGAGTAAAAAAATTAAAATGTGATTTAATGTTGCGTATACAAGAACGAAACGCCTCAAAAAATTTTTTTGGTGTTAGCCACCCCCTCTGTCACCCCGTACCCCCCACCCCATTATTAAAGGTAGTAAAAAATTAAATTTGGATTTAGTGTGTGTACAAGAACCAACGGACCCTAAATTTTTTTTGGTATAACCCACCCCCATTGCCGCCGCCACCCTATTAAAGGGAGTAAAATATTACATTGGGATTTAGTGTGTATAAGACTTGAATACAAAATTTGGGTGTGGAAGTAGTGATTCCTTGAGCAGCGGTTTTTTACCATACAAGATTAGGACAGCTAAATTAACCCCTCACTAACTAATGGCTAAAAAAACGACAAATTTTAATAGAGTTAATCATGTACAATTAATTAATATAGTTGAGTTTATTTATAAAACTGTTTTGTATCATTTTCTAAAATATTTTGTCTTTGTTATAGGGCTCTGCCGATACCGACACCGTGGAACCGATCCACGAAAAGCCAGTACACCAAATCGAGGAGTACAAGCCGGCTCCACGCCCGAAAAAACAACCGGCCCCCGTAACGACACCCTCCCTGAAACGCCCTCGCCTAAGTGTTTCGTCATCCGACTCCCAGCCTTTACCGGCCGCGGTAGCGAAAACGGAACCTATTGCCCCTGCGTCTAGCGGCGCTATAACTGAAACCCCTGTACAATTTAAAATGGAACCCTACGATCAGAGTCAGTCGTTGATCGACGAAACGGGTGACGAAAATTTTGGCGATGATAATTTGGACGATACGAATGTTGACGATACCGAGGACTATTCTATGATGGAAGGTGGTGTAGGTGAGGAAGAACCACAGGCCGGAACGAGTACGGACGGAGCTGGAGAAGGACAAGGTAGGTGGTTTTGTTTTGATTTCATTGTGATTCTTGTGGTTGGTATAGCTAGTATGAACACATTACATTGGCATCATAATTATTATTGCTGCGCCAGACGTATGGACCTACTTTTGCGCATTTATAGGGTTTAGTAGGAGAAAAATAGAATTTTTCAACGTTTGCGTTTGTATTTCATTGACTAGAATAGCGTTGAAAATATAAAAAGTTAGGAGTTGAACATTAATTCGATTAGGAATCTGTTATTCACTCATATTTTGATAAAAATTAGAAATTTTTAGAGCAAAATTTGATCACAAAAAAATGTTATTCTACAGTCAAATTAAGTGAGTTTACTACCGGCAGTCGCGTGTATCTACTAGGTTTTGTATCTCACAGATACACGCGACTCCGGAAGTAAGTTTTGTAAATACGTTTTTTTGCATGTTTTACCAGTTTCAAAGGCGAATCGGATATTAATGGCCCCTGCTCTAGCCGAGAATGAAAACATACCCAGAAAAAGAAAAAGATTGTAGTTCTTACTATTCACAAACGAAAAAATCCCGTCTCACAGAATTTTCCTGTGTAAAATGTTTAAAATATTTGTGCCTTGAACACTATAAAAATATTTGTATAGATTGTGTTCCTCAGTAAATATTTTCGGTTAATTTAAATATTTTTTAAGTTTGTCATTTTTCTTTGTAAGGCAGGAAGGAGTGTTCGTTCAAATAAAACAATTTTCGAATTTTTCGAAATTTTTTGTATTTTTCTCAGACTTAAAAATAGCAATGTATTTAGCAGATACATGCGCGACCAATCCGACAAGTTAGATACGCGCGACTGACGAAAGGTTTTAAGAAGCGGTTCATTTTTATATACAGTAGTGGCATACAGAAATGGTCGATCGTATTATAATAAGATAGAGTGAAATATAAATAGAAAGTAAAGCACGCGAAAGAGAGCGAGCGTGAAATATGTTAACATTGACGCCAGCAGCTCGGCAAGCATGTTAGAGAGTTTAGCCGGCTAAAGAAAAAAATGGCAACGACGCGGCGCAGCTTATATCTTGTTTCTTTTCAGCACATTTTTTAATTTCTCTTCTATCTTGTATATTTCTCGACCCAAGTTTTATACTTGCCAGCACTGTACATTGTTTTTATATTGCGCTATAGAAGTACAAAGCCTACTACTAAATTTATGTAATAATAATAATAATAAAACATCTTATTTGCCTTGTAATGTGTTCGTTTGTTTTAAATGTTTTTTGTTTTTAATATTGTTTTCATTTTTGTTTTAAGTAATGATTTTACCAGAGCTGTATAGTTATACCTTCCACAAGAACGATTTCATACGGAATTTTAAATAATCGTTGAAAATTTTTTAGTCCCTGATTTTAAATCTCAATGCAATTAATTAAGATTATTTAAAGTTTCGTATTAATTTTATGTTTTTTGTATGTATGTGCGATTCTACGACATTTAGTAGGCAATAATTTTGTGTATTTAGCTTTAAGGATATATTTTAAATTTGTAATTTTTTTAATGTGTTTGTGTTGTCTTTTGTTAATTGGCGTTTATAATAATTTTTATAAACGTTATGAATTTTTTTGTTATGTGTATGCCAAGTGAGTGAAAATCTTCGACATTTAAATTTTTTCCTTTGCATTTTGCTGAATTGAAATTTTTCAATTCAGTTGCCAAGTTCAGATCTACAGAAATGTTTTGCTATCAGTCTATTTTGAATGATGGTATATTTCTGATTATCAAATTAATAAATGTGCAGTTTTTCAGTCTCTGAATGTGGTGGCAGTGCAGTAGTAAAAAATTTCCACTTAAAAATTTTTAATCGACAGTTGTTGATTAAAAATTTGTCATTCTTAATTTAAAACTTGAAAGTGAAAGTGTATGACACTTTGAAACATTTAAATAAGTAACACATTGTTACATTATTTGTGATTTCAACACTTACCTCATTTGTTTATTTGCAAATGGGTCCAGTGATTGATTCTGTGGCTTAATTCTGTTATTTTAGTGTTTTAAAATAACGTTCTCATCGCGAAGTGCCTTAATGCAAAGTACGAGTCTTAACAGACTTCTTTCATCTTTTTGTGTTTCTCTAACCTCCCCTTACTTTATTTTTTTAAAGTAAGTGTTTCCTTAAAAGTGCTCTCAAGTAACGTGCATATTGTCAGCTTATGTTTATTATTAACAAGGATCTTCGAACTACATTTTTATATTAGTTTCTCCATTGGGCGTTACATCGTAATTTGTCTTTGTGTCGGGTAAAATATCGACGTTAATTTGGATTCTCTTTAACCTTTTGTTATTTTACCTCTCAAGGAGGATTTACTTTGGTCTGATGGAGGATCTAATATAAATCCTCATTTTACGTGATTGATAGTACTGATATTGCTGTGAAATTAACTTTGACCTCTTGTGGCATTTGTCATAAGAGCTCCAAAGTTTTGATTTAAATAAGTGTTACTAATTTTACCACTTATTTACTTATTAATTGATAATTAGCATGTACTACTAGGTTTGCCCTTGTTTTGGGTAAATTTTTCCTTTTTGGTAAGTTATATTTTGCTATTATTTGTATTTTGGCAGAATTATTTTTAAACAATCGTGATCCGCGGTAGGTAACGTTGTCTGTACTATTAAGAGATATTACACTTTTTAATTTGGAAGAATAATATAAAGAAGTTCATAAAATAAGCTTTCTTTGTGGATTTGAAAAGTTTAGAAGGCAGTGTGTACAATTTTGAAAATCTGTTGCCCAAATCCCGTTGAAACATTTCGTGTTAATGTTTCCATAATTTGAATTGTTTTATCGACGTTTGGGTAACAATTTTGATCATGTACATACGAAAATATGTTGGGTTCAAGTAACATACCTTATTGTATAATATGAGGAAAAATTATTTCTACACAACTACTTTTTGTTGTAGATAGATTTCTTTCTTGTTTTATTTTTTAAGGTTTTATGTTGCTTATCCATTCTCCGTTTGATGTTCCAAAGACCAATTTATTCACGCCTGCTTCTGGGCTTTTATTGAGTTAACTAGACATTTTGTTGTGCCGTTTGGCACTACATGTCATCTACTTAACTAGAGTCCTGTATATTATATATTTTCAAGTGGGTTATGATTAACTGTGGTTGTCTACTTTTGCAATCACAAGATTTTACTCCAGATCTTGTTGAATATATTTTATACATGTAATCGAATAGACTGAAGAGTAGGTAGTGATTTATATTGATCTCACGAGTACCAAACTCCAGAATTTGATAAAGACCCAATTATTTTTTAGCATCTTCTTCAAACCACAACGAGATGTCTTATTTGCTTCTTTACTTCTGGGTGCTATTTCTCTATCGACTTACGATCTGCAATACTGTTAATATATTAGTCACAAATAATTTTCCATATGTGTAATCCGGAACCAGCCAAAATCATACACATTTTTTCACGGTTTTAGTGAGTAATTCGCTAAATGTGAATTATGTTTGTAATTGTCAAGAAAATTGTAACATATTTACAATTCTTTTTGTTAATAAATTGATAGTTATATATTTTCTTGCTATATTAAAACAGAGTTCGTACTTAGCGAGCTACATTTTATATTTAAAAAAATGTGTACAACGAAAAACTACGAATGGTATTTGCATTTTCACACATAAACCTAATTTTAACCCAAGGCTTGTGCCGAAAATTAATATAATTTTAAAGCTACTTTTTCTATCCAGTCCAAAATAATTCTGTCATCTGTGTTGTACTATAATTTAATATACTTTCATACGTCATTAAGATGATGACATGTGTCGCCCTACCATGACGTGTCGTAAAATCGCGTGTTTTCAACTTGTTTTCTGACGAATGTTGATTTTTCATGGTCAGAAGATGAATTTTATCAAAAAAGGGTTGCGAAGAAATTGCCTCAGAATGGTATAGTAGTTGATGGCTTTACTTACCATCAAAATACGACAAAAAAAAATTCCAAGATGAGGTAAGTTGAACAGCATTGATTAAATATTCTGGTAAAATGTGAGGTTCGAGGTTTTCCTCTTTGAAAAATAGTATTTTGACGGGCTTACTAAATCAAAATTACTTTAACAGAAGCTGTTTTCGCTACCTGGCATTTTTATATAGAACAAATTTTTTTCTACCTTTTATTAACTGGCCATTAATAATTGGTATTAAAATGAGTTCCATTATAACTTTAATGAACCAGTGTTCAGTTTCGGGTACAAAATAACGGTGAATATTTTGACTACTGATCTGCTTAGTTCAAAATTAAATCTAAACAGTTCAGAATACAAAGTATTATTGCTTATATATAATCTCTTCGTTATATTCACTATTCTCATATTGGAAAGCAACGCTATTTCTAATGGAAGAAGGAAAACGCCCAGAAAGCTTGCAAAAATGTACTGTGCAAATTTTTCAAAAAATCCATTGTATTTGTGAAATTTACATTGAATCACAGCTTGAAGCTAAACTTTTAGCGATTCTTTGGTTTAATATACATCAAAATAGAAAATAGTAAAACATATAATAGAAACATATTTGAAAATTTTTCATGTGTAGATATTTTGAGCTAATACAATCCTAGCTCTGATTAAATCAAGCAATATAGAAAACATATTTTGCAAATTTTAAATGTCCTTTACTTGAAATTGGCATTTAAATTTTGGAAATCGATAGAATATCTATATTTTCTTGATTTAAACAGATTGGAATTGGCGTGGGTATATCTTGGAAGAAAATATTACAAATATTTTTACAGTATATGCTTTTATATTTTTTATTTTTGTGTGTTATACCTGAAGGATCACTACATATTTAGACTTTCATTGTTTTTAATGGTTCACATTTGTATTAAAGCATACACAGATTTGACGGAGGACCCAGCACACATTTTTTTGTGAATAAACAACTTCTGTCAGCTTGCCTGAAGCTGTACGCTTTGACCCCTAAAACAAGTCCAAATGGACACGATCTCCAAAAACGAACAGTTTTTGTGATGTATCTTTGTCAAAACTAGACGACTTCCATCATTTTAGACAATCAAGAATTTTTTACTATTTAACTACTATTTAACTATTCACTTTTGGGAAAAATGCGAGTGCCACATATATAAGTTCAGTAATGATAATTATTTTTTTATAAGGACTTTTGATCAACTTCTTCTAATCACATGACACATTGTTTTAGCTCGATCGTAAAAGTTGGTAAAAATTCCTTTATTCTTAATTGGACTTGATGAACATTTTGTGCCTCTTGCACTTCACCAAAGTTAACGGTTTAAGATGGAGAATTCTTAATCTTGTTCATCTAAAATCATCAATATTGTTTAGTTTTGACAAGCTATCATACAAAAATTGTTTATTTTTGGAGATCGAATCTATTAATAATTTTATTCAAGAGGCCAAAGTTTAGAACATATTAAAAATTTAGTTAATTGGCAAGGTCTTTTTCTGCAAGTGTGGATGACCTTAGCCCTTTTCAATAGGAATTGTGATCCCTTTTCTCTATTCTGTTTTCTTTTCATTGACACTTGAAATATACAATGCAGGAATCAGAGCAACATTTGGAAAATAGGTACTAATCCCAAATGATACATATTTTTAAAAAAGTTGGAAAATTGCCACGTACAGTCAAGTCTGTTTGAAAGGATTTTCGAATACATTGCTCTAAGAATGTAGTGTCACCATCTGCATTTGCATTTTTTAACTATTATTGTGAATTCAAAAAAGTGACAAATTGGCTAGTGTTCCATTCTTCAGTAATTTGTGTTAATGCAACATTGAATGGATATAAGCTACTTTTTTATAACTATTTTAATGTCTTTAACGCATTTATCGAAAAGTTGAACAACTATCCATAAATCGCTAGCTTTAGAATATGGAAAAATTCCAAAAATTGAGGCAGAAGTGGGATTAGTACCAGCATATCAGGCACAAATTCACCAAATTGAATTATTAGTAAGGTGGATGTAATCTTTCTAGATATTTAGTTTGCTCTGAATATAAGAGATTAATATGCAAAGCTCGAGCTGTATTGCCAGTAGGGGGTTCAGTCGAAGATTTGATTCTGAGAAAGGAACATAACCATCCACCTTACCATGATGCGTCTGTCAAAGATGTGTTCATAAGAGAGATAAAGCTTTCCATTGCTAACCATCCATTGAGGCCGCTGAAGCAACTCTATGCAGACGTTTCTATACTGTAAGTATACCCTTACTACTTATAAAAATGAGCAAGGAAGGTATGTATAAACAGTTTTTTAATTAGTGGTAGTGGGGTAGCAGTAAGCTTGGGAAGAGTTTTTGTAAGTCCAGTAAAAATAGGAGGAATATTTGTAGAAAAAGATGTTTCGACTTTGATCTCTAGACCAAGTTTCAGCGGATATGACCTACAAAATTGAATCGGTTTTTGGGAAGTAGTTTTGTCAAATTAGGCAATTTTCGTCGTTCAAGATAATCGGAATGTTTTGCTAATAAATTATTTGGGGGAAAATAATGATGCACATTTTTTTCTGGAATTTTCGATCAAGCTTCAAGTAATAAAATATTTCTGTAGTTTGATTGAATAAACATTTTCTGACCTTGCACTTCCTCAAAGCTAACGGTTTATGAGTAAAAGATTCTGGCTGTTTTCAATGATGGAAATGGTTTATATACCAATAGTCTATTCAAAGAGTCGGGATTTATGACAAAATTACCGAATGTTTGCGCTTCGGACTAGACAGTCCCCCTCCCCATTTTCAAGAGTGCTGGATCGATTCCCGGGATCAAACAAAGTTTTCCACCTCGACAGCCCCCTCAAATTGGTCAAAAACCACCCCCTCTTTCCGCGAGACCGTTTATTGTTCCCAGTTTTTCGACTAATTGTTATTCCCTCGAGCAGAACGGAATGTCGATCGAGGGATTCGACCTCGGCCACCTCTACCCTAGACTACCAACCCTTTTAGGGGGTGGAAAATTGATATTTGTTTTGGTGATAAAAAAATTGATATTTTATAGGTGTTTCTTTGAGGAAGTAGGTGACCAGGGTTGTGTAACTACCCCCGGAGGTTGTTTTCATCCTTCAAAGGGGTGGAAAATTGATCACAATGCTAGTGACCTATCATCTTCATCAAAGAAACGCCTTCTAAAAAATATATTTTTTTTCTCACAAAAACAAATACCAATTTTCCAGCCCCTGCAAGGGTTGGAAGCCTGGGGTAGGGGTGGCTGAGGTCAAATCCTCTGAGGAACTTTCCGTTCTACCCGAAGGAACAACAATTAGTCGAAAAACTGCGGAAAATAAACGGATTCACTGAAAAGGGAACTTTTGGGGTGGTTTTTGGCCAATTTGATGGGATTGCCAAGGTGGAAAGATCTGTTTGGCCCCAAGAATCGATTCAGCACCCTCGAAAAAGGGGGGACATTGTATAGTCCGAGGAGCAAACATTTCGATAGTTCGTCCGACTTCTTCAATGGACTACAACAGCTACTCACGTTTTGAAAAGTTGTTTGAGAACCTCCTTCCACTTTTATGGTTTGTAATCCTATTTAAGGAAAAACTCTACACTGGCTTTCCCGAGGGTGGGGACGTTTTCATATGATAACTATTTTATCCAAATCAATACGTTCAGTGTTAAAAACCTCTTTCACAGAACATCAAGATACTTCAACACTACGCTCTAATACATTACTTGATGTGCGTGTCGCGGACTATGTTAGAGTATTGGGGACTAGTAAAAATGGGTTTTCGGTTTTTGTCTCCCGATGATGCTAATTTAGTTTTCGAAACGCGCACCGAGTAGTTGGTCTTTTGCTTTTTTGTGAAAGTGCTTCGAACTAAATATATTAATTTGGTTAACATTGTCCTCATACGGAAACGCCTCCCCCCTCGGGATCTCAACCCAACATACAGTTGTCTCCTTCAATAGAATTTACATTGGACCGTATAAGTTAAAGGATGTCCTCAGATAATTTTTCAAACATCAGCACTTGGCCTGTTAGGTTTGAAAATATATATCTCAAAAACTGTTCATTTTTGGAAATAGTGCTTGTTGTGACTTAAGGTGGGCGCATATTCAAGAGAGAGAGAGATCCGATAGGCAAATATTTATTATTTTTGGCCATAACTTTCATTTTAATGCGTATATTGGTAAAAAAAAGTATACGACTACCTAAGTAGAACTAGGTGAAGTGATGAATTTTCGCTCGATAATTTCAGTTGTTTGCAAAATCAGTTAGATTTTGCAAACAACTGAAATTATTGAGTGAAAATTCGTATCACTTTACCTGTATAGTTCTACTTAAGTAGTCTTATATATTGCTTACGAATATATGTATTTAAAAAAAAAGTTATAACCAAAAATAATAAATATTTCCTTATTGGATCTCTCTTCCTCTCTTGGATGTGCCCATCTTAACCTGGAAGTTCAAGTTTATGAAATGACAAAATTCAGTCTACTGATAAGAGCCGTTTTCGATATATACGGTACTTTGTGTTGGTCAAAATTTGAAAAGGAAAATGTTCTTGTGTATAAAATATATTTTTTCATACTGTATCTTTCTGCAATTCAGCATTTTTCTTATTTTGTAATTATTGAAAGTTTTAAATTTGTATATTTAATTTTGAATTAAAAAAGTAGGAATGGAATTGTTAAGAACAATAATTAGGTCCACTTGTATAAAAGTGGATTAATTAAATTTCAATACAACTTTTGTTTAAATTGAAGATTACAATAATTGTTACAATTGAATCAACTTTAACTGAAATTCGGTTAATCCACCTTTATGCAAGTAGACGGATCTTCTAGTATACATTTTTGTATTTAATTAGTTTTTTATATTACAATCAAATGGGCCAGGGAAACAGAGGCTGATTAAAATAGTTTTTAATTGAATAGACATAAAAGATAAGTAAGGGAGGACCCAAGGAGTTAGTGGAGCAGATCTGGCTTTGGAATAAGCAAACGTTCGATTGTAATTTTTTCTTTTGCCAGTAAGTAAAGTTGGGTCCCCCAACATTCCGACGCATTTGTGCTGAAGAAGTCAAAGGGGGGAAGGGGGAAGTGACATATTAAATGTATGGGAAAATGGTTTTTCGAAGATAACTCGGCAGCTCTTGATTTGACGAAAAAAATCTTCAGACCAAAAATGAAGAGCTCACGACAATAAACAAATTTTGTTCCCAACCTCATCGACGTCAGACCATTGATTGATATCTCGCGAATCAATGGTTTGACGTCGATGAGGTTGGGAACAAAATTTGCTTATTTTCGTGAACTCTTCCTTTTTGGTCTGAAGATTTTTTACGTCAGATCAAAAGCCGCCGAGTTATCTTCGAAAAACCATTTTCCCATACATTTAACATGCCATTACCCCCCCCCCCCCATTTGACTTCCTCAACCGGAATGTTGGGAGGACCCAACTTTACTTATTGGCAAAAGAAAAAATCACAAACGAACGTTTCATCATTCGAGTCTGGTTTCCTTCCAGATCTGCTCCACTAAGTGGCTTGATAGTAATTTCCAAAGTACAGTAGTCTGGCAGGTCAATAACAAGTAAGTTAGATGCTCTTTTCTCCTTTGTGGGACAGATTTTTGATATTGTGTATTTATTTCTTATGACATTTTTTGGTCTTTATTTGGTTAAGATACAACACTTAAAAGCAGAAATTTAATAAATGTATATTAGTCCAGCCGAAATAGGAAAAATAACGGTTTTTCAGAAAAACCTAGAGACAACACTTTTTTTGCATGAAGTTGTAGGTTTCCACCTGCTGAACACGGTGTTAAATGACGGCAAAATATTTGTTGGAAGATGTTAAATATGTACATATGTATGTTAAAACTGAAAAGAAAAAAATGTACGTAATTAAAATTTTCTACAAAATTTGTCTTGGAAAAATTTTGACTTCTTCAACCGCTTTTTAGCATTAAATGAAAAACGAATATATACATGTTACAATTGTATTAAAATTGCTTAAATCACGAAAAACTACGCATTTTTTGGAAAATTACATAAAAAGTATTTAGATTTACGGTTTCTACAGGAAAAAATCCTGACGTTCTCCACACGATTTCCCGCGATTCCAGAAAAGTGCGTAAAATTATACAAATCTGATTATAACACGAAAAATACGCATTTTTTTCGAAAAGCGACAACAAAAAGTACTTGGATGACATTTTCTATAAGAAAACGACGGAAAAAATCCTATTTTCCACGCGCTTTTGAGAAATCGCGGAGAAGCGGGTGGAAAATATATGAGTTTGCTGGTAGAAAATGTCAATCTAAACACTTTTTGTTCTTCGACATGTTTTGATAAGTACATAAGTCTTCGAGATATCGATTTTTAATTTATATAATACGCGTTTTTCTGTGATTGCCAAAAGGCCGATGAAAAATAACTGATTTTTGTTTCTTTTTTTTTTTTATTGAAAACGCCGACCTGAGCATTTTTTGTTATGAAATTTTTTGAAGAAAATGCGTAATTTTCGTGATACAGCAATTTTGATACAATTTTTATATACATATATATTAGTTTATCATTTCTTGCTGAAAAGCGGTTGGGATAATAAAAATTTTCCCAGACAAATCGGCAGTAAATTTAATTACGAATATATTTTCGTTTTGATGTGCAATTCGAGATATCACTTCGGCTGGACTATATATACAAAATAATATTGCCAAAAACCGAAATTCTGAAATGTAAAATGTCTGTTATCGTTTTTATCATTTAATACCTACCAACTTTCTAAACAGGGGCTATGACACATAATGAAAGGGTAGTAAAATCTGTGAAAAGAAATTTTCAATTTTTTTTTGTATTATACAGTGTTGTCACGGATGGTGTTGATCGGATACAGTTTTATTTGTTCTTTATAAAAAGGTAAATTCATAACAAAAATCTGGTCATCTTTAAATCTCATTTTATATGTAAGGTTGGTTTACTGCCACCAAGAAATTGCTGTATATTTTATGATAATAATAATGACTACTTCAGGCGCAGTTTAATCTTAGCTACTCATTTCAATTCAACCTTTTGTTTCTAATTTTCAAGTAAATTTAAAATGATTATTCTAGTTGGGATGTTAATTAATATTTGTGAGGGTCTGCTACCTTTAGAAAAAATCAGGACAGTGAAGATTATAATGAACATTAAAAATGAATAAATTATGGGGCACGTTTCTATGGTAATGTAGCAATTTTTGGGAATACAAATGGAGTAAATTTGTATTTTTTGGTACCGGTGATTATTGCTTTATATACAATATATTTGAGCTCATTTTTGGTAGTGAAAATGAACAGTTTTTTGTTAAGAATATTCCTGTTTACAAATAATATTTACCTTATATTTAAGCCCTTGTGTAAGTATATAAATAAAACTGTATAGTCCTGCAGATTGTGTAGTTTAAATATTTTGCATTTGTATAATTGTAAGTCCATTGAACAAGTATGTACTTTTTACGTTACACATTGCAGCAGGCTATTTTAAATAAGCTTACCACCAATCTGGGAAAGACTGTCAGGGTATACTGATACTGCTGCAATAATTAATTCCTAGACATTGCCGAAGTTATAAATTTTTTATTAAGCTTTAAATGTTGCGAAAATTGCTGGGAGTGTTCCTAACTTTCATGGGTTAAAATTGCCTGCAATAAATAAAACGCGACGAAACAAAAATATGTCAGATACCTAGTAATGCAAATCAATAATACCGGAATGGGTCTAAAAGGATGCTCTACTTTGCACATGCGCATTACTTTCGCGTGAAATTTCATTGCGTATCCGTTGTGGTCAAAATTACGTGGCAAGGAATTAATGTATATTTTTTGTCATAATACAAAAGTGTGCTCCAGATTTAAGGAGTATCTTATTTTCATGGTACTGCTGAATAGATGAATAAAATTGTGAACGAATAAAGTACATATTTTTTTAACGTAAATAACTTTGCTTTTATTAAACTGATCAAGTATGCTATTGAAAACTAAAATGTCGCTTGTGTTAAGTTTTTTATCCCTTGTTAATATAAACAAAAGCAATCTGGCAGTCAGTTTAGTAGCTGATAGCGTAGTCAACAGTTGTTACCATTTAATTTTTAAAATTCGTAAAAAAATATTTTCTGAGATACCTAGTTTTCAGTTCCATAAAATTGATTACAATACATTTATCCGTTTCAATTTTGTCAATGAATCTTATTTGAGAACGGATTTTGTTTACGTAAATTTTGCAAAATTTGAATCAATTTTTTTGAACGAGCATGCCCATTGATATTTTGAAAGTCCTGATAAGAAAAGAGTTCGTTATACAGTTCTAAAAATATCCCACATTTCCCTTTTGGTGCGGGTTCTACGTGTAAAAGTATTAAGAAATTTTCCTATAAATTTTTCCGGAAAATGCTTTCCTACGGCCCTCTGAAACTGGAGCCTGTATGTGGGTTTTCAATAACCATCTCGAAAATTTTTTGGGACAACTTTATGAAACTGATTTTGCATTAAGGCTTATTTTTGTTCTGGTACTAACTAAAATTGTCATTCATAGGCGAAGAAGCGAGGGCTAGGTACCCATTTTTTAATTTTTTTTTTCTTCAGCTAACATGTTTGCCTTTTAAGTCTTAATTATGATACTTCGACTAATATTACATAAAAAGGTTCCCTTGATAATTAACCGCACGTTAAACCGTTTTTGAGATACAGCGAATTAAACGAAGTATTGAGGATTCTTTTGATAATGGGCGTTATGATTTGCCGAAGTAGGCTTATGAAGAAATGGCCCAGTAAGTTGACCTCGATCACTAATTTAAATCTCATGACTATTTTGCCTGGAGTCGTGTAAATGATTTGGTACACCTTAACGATACTCGTTTGATAATGCGTATTATTATTTTTGCATTGATTTAACGTCTGCCTATTTCCGCTACTGAGGTCTAACACCGACTCCTGTAGATGAGCTACCTCCAATCAGGAATTTTGCCGAATCTCTTCCCTTTCGAAAACTAGGGATCTTTTACTTGCGTAACATGTAATAGACAAGGGACCGACAGCTTTACATCCCCTCCGAAGGATGGTATATCCCCTACACAACCTTCGCCTAAGATTGTATAGCTTTCGCGCATACACTGATATACAGGCCGTTGGAAGATGAGGCGAGGACGCGGTCTTCCTTGAAACGGTCACCCATTTAATTACTAACCGCGCCTAATGTTGCTTTACATCGCATATCGAGTTACGTACATAATAAAGACGCATCTACGCTCGCTCCTAAATGCGCATTATGATTTGTCAAAGTAGGATTACGGAGAAATGGTCCAGTAAGTTGGCCTCCTCCATCACCTGACTTAAATCTCATGGGCGATTTTGTGAGGTGACATAAAACATTTGGTACACTTTTATGATACTATTAGTGAGGACGACATACGAGCAGACATAGTAGCGGCGGCATTTGAATAAATATACGCAAATAATATTGCCCGCCCATGAATAATTACACGTATACTTGTGCGCGCATACGTATAATACCGAAAATTACTGGAAATCGCCGCGCGTATGTATAAATCAAAAATGACAAAAAATCGGCTAAATAAAAAAAACTATTTTTTAGTTACATTACTTGAAAGTACATAAGAATACCTTCATTTTGGTTAAAAAAGTTTCGTTCGACCATTTGGGCAAATTGGGGAAAGTTTTGAAAATTTTGCGGAATTGGGACTAAAAATATGGAATTGCGGCCAAACTGTTGGATATTTTTTGCTAAAATTTGGCAGGTTATTTCTTGGTTATATATGTTAGTTTCATCTAAAATTTCATCAAATTCGGTTTAATTTTGGGCAAGTTAACTGTAATTCGATTTTTGACGCTTTTTCAGTGTATTTATATATATATATATATCGTGGGAGGCGGTGAACCGATTTTCACGAAATTTGAACTGAAAGTTCTTATAACCAAACGAATTCTCGATATTTCGTTTAAATCGCTTTTCATAGAAAGCGGTTTGTCGTACGGCTAATTAACAACTGGGTTTTATGTATTATTAACAAAGAAATAATATAATTATCTTAAAAACAAAATGTCAACCGAAATAAATTGACAAAGGGAACTATTCCTCGTTTCTCCGCCTATGAATAAAATTCAATTTGTTAGTACTAGTACTGAACAAAAATAAACCTTAATGCAATGTCGTATACCAAGTTTCATAAGTGGTCTGAAGGTATTTTTGAGATAATCACTAAACACCCACAGTTAGGCACCATCTTCATAGGGTCGTAGTATCCATTGGAAACATTTTCGGAGAAAAGTTTATAGGAAGTTTACTATTTTTGCACGTAGAATCGGTACCTAAATTGGAACGCTGTTATTTTGGAACACTGTGTATTAGACATCATTAGGAAAATTATTGAAAACCGTAGTTCTAAGGGTAGTAGTTCAAACATATTCAGTAATGTATGCCAAAGGTAGGATTTATATTGGTTAAGATGTCATGACTCCCGCAATGCACGTTACAGATACCCTGAGGGTGCCCAAATATGCCCCTTCAAGAAGATTGCTCCGTCAATGAGGAGATGGCGGTCTAATGTATGGAATGCTGCCACCGATAGTTGTTAATTCATCAGTTTTTTCTCCTCCGGAAGTATATTGCGATTGTCTGCTATGCCTAGAGATTGTTCATTTACGAAAAATAACTTGTTTGTTTGGATTGTAGTTTCTCTAACTAATAAATCATGACTGGAAGTCTGACAATTCAAAAATTTTTCCAGTTCAATTGCTTAATAATGTGAATAATAGGCAAATATATCGAAAATATATTTTTATAAAATTGTTTTATTTGCCCCCACACATCTATTGTCGTTAGTACTAAGTAAAATGGTGAAGTATAAACCGAATATAAAACATTTGTTATTTTGTCAGATGAAGATGAAGTATTCCCGAATGGAAGGAAACCACGTAAAAAAAGAATGTCGGGACGAATGAGATTCGTTCGTGATGGATTTGTTTATCACAACAACGTAATAGCGGGTACACCACCATTACGGTAAATATGATTTGAAATATCGTAGTTGTGGATATTTGGCACAAATTTGAAAGATGTTCGTTTCGGGTATTGAAATTATCTATCTTTTATTACGCATTGTGTCGATTTTTAAAAAAATTCCCGTGTTTAATCAAGAGTAGAGTCAGAAAACAATCGAATACATGTCTAGATCCGACCGACATTTCTAAAACAGTAAATATCTATGGGCTGTGTAGTTTTTTCTTACATTGTTGGCCAACGACATTCTGAATAGCTTTGAATGTCTATTGTCTGTTCGTCCCCATATCTGAGAGCCAGTCCGGATCCTATTTGAATTTAAATGAGTTGGCGTTAGCGGGAACGATGACCCAATTGATAAATTTTTGAAAAATAAATCAATCTAAGCTGGAACGAAAATGTCAAACTCCGGAAATGTATGCTACACATAAATGCATGACTAAAACATCAAAAAGTAATTTAATTTTCTTTGTCCCCATATCTGAGAGCCAGTCCGGATCCTATTTGAATTTAAATGATAAGTTAGCGTTAGCGGGAACCATGACCCAATTGATAAACTTTTGAAAAATAAATCAATCTAAGCTGGAACGAAAATGTCAAACTCCCGAAATGTATGCGTATGCTACACATAAATGCATGACTAAAACATCCAAAAGTAATTTAATTTTCTTTGTTCTCGAATTACGGCACCAAATGTCTTCATAGAGCGCCAGGCGTTTTCTGGTTCATTTTCGAAGACTGCATGCTGTTCTTCCGAGTTCATTTTGATGAATGCATCGCGATTGTTCACTTTTGATTCATACACTTTTCATACATCCCCACAAACAAAAATCTGACGGTGTGATGTCTAATAGGACTAACTCGCCCTGCAAAGTTCTGTTTCAGTGCCACTTGATCAGATGAGCAGTATGTGAAGGAATTCCACCGCGCCGATAATGCATTGCATTTATTACATTTAAAGGAACACCTACTAATTTCTGTAAATTGTTTTGTAAACAAAGTAACTATCCAAATAGTAGATTCTGAAAAACGAAAAAGAATAAAGTAATTATCAAAAGTATCACAGCTGAAAATCGATGATTCATGGCATCTAAAAAAAAAAATGTAAACAATCAAAAAGTGACAAATTAGTGTCTAACGATTCAATTAATCTGGCTCACTTGATTAAGCGGAGCAATGCGAGCTCTTCGCAAAAAAAATTCTTGTTATTAAACTTCGAGACGCGCAATTCGAAAACAAAAATCGGTTTACAACTTTTGGGTTTTACACACATAAGTCCTGGAGTTTGGCATTTTCAACTCGCCTATTATAACAGTAAATTTTTGCCGTACGCTCCTACAGATGTATAACTACGTTTTAGAACGAATTGTGCGCCAAACAATAGGTTATGATGAGCGTACGTTAGGCATACTCTTGGTTCCAGAAATATAACCAAAATGACCCGTCCTAATTGAGAAAGCATGATTTTATTAGATTTTTATTGCACTAATGTTGAAAACTGACTACCTATATAAAAGTTTTCCCGGATTGCTGATTATGAATTTAAAAATACAATTCAAATGGTGAAACAGATCTGATGTATATAAAAATGTAATAACCAAATATAATAATACACGGGACAATACAAATTACACAAAATATTGAAAATGTCAGGATTTTGTCTTGGCCTTGGTCGTTACTCGTTAGATATCTGATGGATTCGTGGACTGCTCGAGGAGTTGCTACGTAACAATTTTCTCAAAGAAATCTTCTGAATATTTGAAAAATTACGCATTCTTAATAGGTGGTTTCAAAAACCCCTAGATTCAAGGTATTTAGCAACAGAAAACTTTATCAAATTATAAAAATCGCGTATAATTCCCGGAGTTATAATATATGTATACGGGAAATTTGGACCACAACCTTGCAAATTGAAATAATATTTAAAGAAGTACGATATCTTAACTAAATCCGCATCCATGTCGGTATACATTACGTAACATTACGCGAATTTTTAGGGTAGGATTTGCTAGACCTCCTGGAATTCCGATTTCTACAAATCGGTTTTTAATATATATGTCCGCTATATCGCATGAGCCATTTTGGATGTTTGAATCTTGACAAATTTGTAATTGATCGAGACAAAAAATTACTACCGTAGACGTTTGTTAGAAATGACATTAGTGCACTAAAAATTTTAATGCCTAGTTACATACTGGTGGATGACCACTTTGACTACCTATATTTCTGAAACTACGTATGCTGAACATGAAAACTTGTATGTGATTTTTGTCTCATAACTAATCATTTCGCACATAATTTAGTTGGTTAGAAAATTGATCAAAAATACACAATTTTATAAATTGGTCTTTGGACCAAATTTGCTGTTTTCATTGGCTATTAAAGTTAACTTTTTCGTAACTAAAAAATCAATGCAGCGTAGGTATCAAGGCAAAATAAGCGAGCAGAAAGGAGCTGGGAGGGCCTTCCGTGAAATTTAAAACCTACCGGCAGTAGCGAAACTCCCTAAAATTTTTAAAAAGCTCGTTACTACGGGCTTTAATGCATCAGGCTTGCACATGGGTCCTAATGATCGTGAGAGAATTGGGTGTTTCGTTGATGCTCATTTCCAGGGGTCAAAGAATTATTTAGAAACGAAATTGTTAGCCACAGAATTTAGGTCACGAGCAACTGCTGCAGACTAAAAGGCATCAGAGGTGATAAAATATGAAAAACAAATGGCCGTAACATTTGACTTGTTTAAATTGTCTTATTTCTATTCGGCTCTGATACATAACGGCGGGAAGATAATATTTGGTCACCTGCATTAAAGTCTGCCTAGATCTAGGATATATACGAATATCCTGGATAGCGGTGAAAGTGATTTTCCTACCAAGGACAGGCAGTACCTATATGACCATACTAAGGTATAGTTCAAGTAATAAGTTCCCGATACATAAAAACGTAACAAAAACTTTACGACATAATTATCGCCGCGGGCCATGGCGCTAAGTCTGACATTAAACATTCCCGACGCACATTAAAAACCTATAAAGGTAAGCGAGTCAATTTTCGAACAGCACTACAAAGAGTACCGGTATTGGTCGTAAAGTTTTTGTTGAGTTTTTTTATATCTCGGGATACTCCTATTTGAACTATACGTAGACCGATAACTCGTACATCTTTTTTTTTTTTTTGAAAATCCTTGAAGGCTAATAGAAAGGTACATGCAGAATAATAGAGCATTGGTGTTATCAACAATTCTCTTTGACCAACATGGGTATCAAGCCGGAAAATCTGGAGAGACGGCTCTTAGACAGGTCGTTGTCAGAGCTGAGAAGGCATTAGTAGAAAGAACTGGTCTTGGTAGCGTTCAATAAACCAACCTTCGATTTTCTCTGTCAAGAACTTGCGGGTCGCAATGTGGACGACACTATAATTAGGTGGATACGGTACCCGCGACATTGAAATCACACTCCGCTATTAAACGGTTAAGGGCTAAGACGGTCCGAGGTGTTCACAGGGAGGGGTACTCTCCCCACTACTGTGGAATCTCATGTTCGATGGGTTATTGATAAATTTGGGTGAATCGAGCTTCTGCGCACAAGCATATGGGTATATGAATATTTTTACCGTATAGTGGGTTATCTGGAGGTAATGCTAGCTTCCAAACGGTCATGCATGAACCACGTATGGAAGTTTCTTTGTAATGTTAAAATCCCTCATAACTTTCGAGACTGTATGGTGGCGCTCTCTGGAGCGTTCCTCAATCAGAACTCGCCAATAACAAATTCAAAAAGTAGCCCGTCTAGGTCTGCCAGGAGTAATCAGTATCACTCCCAACGATTGCAATGGAGAATATTTGGGCTTGCGAAGGTTTTGGCTCTACCTATAAATGTCCAGGTTTTCACTCAATCAAAGGATAATTGGTGTCCTCATTTAATGGTTTACCAAGTGTATTCCAAAGAGCGATTTTTGCCATCCCACTGTGCAAGCGAAAATCTGTAAAAGAGGTTTCGTTAACAAGCATGTTTACATATTCAGCGATAGCCAGGCGATTTTGAGGGTTCTTGAATCGAACAAACTGTCCCGTAAGCTGGTACCAAACTGTAAGAATGTCTTGGCCGAATTGTGTGAACACGATACGGCCAAACTTGTATGAGTGTGCGTTCACAGTAGCATAGGGGTCATTGAAGCGATTATTTGACAGGGGGAGCAGAAACTGGCCCGGAGCCAGATTTTGGTCTGCGAAGAAACTTTATTTACATAGTTCATATCAATTCAACCATTTGGGTTCGAGCTCCCGGAATGAGACGGCCAAAGCTCCATGTTTCTAAAGGGGTCCTCAGCTGACCGACGGATAGTGGGCTTGTTAGCAGAACACTGATTCATTAAACAAGCACCTATATAAAATGAAGGTGAGATGAGGATATGCGGAGCGGCGGATGAAACTATCACTCATTCTGTGCAATTGCTCACCACTAGGAGCGTCAAGGTATACGCACTTTCCCAGAGGAGCCACAAGATCTACCATGGAGTACACCGGCTATCCTTTGTGGAAAGCAGTTTTTTTCTAGGTCGTACTACATGTCATGGTTGTACAATGGGCCTACAGACTTGAAACGGTGAATCTTCGGGTCTGCTTGAGTACCTTAACTGTAAATAACAGTTTTATATATCACCCTATTTTACGCATATTTTAAATTTTAATTGTGCCTAGATGCTACTATGGATGTATCTGTATATAGATACAGATATAATAGATAGATCCGTATATAGAATTTGATTTCTGTCGAAAAAGTGCCTCGTACAGCACTTATTAAACTACAAAATTGGTAAAAGAATTTACCAGCCGTGTAGGTCGTACTATTTTTCGCACGACTGAAAAATCCTGCATAAATGAATTGAATTAGTATGACGTCACATATTAGGCAACCCAACATACTACTGTCATAACGTTAATGACGCGAAATGAATGCGCTGGAACTTAACTCTTAATGCTGTAGTTAATAAAGACTATTATCAAGAGGGTTAAAACATAGCTTAGAATCTCATTTTATTTCTACCTCACAGAAAATATTTAAGAACTTTCAGTAACTAATTTACATTCACAAAGCATGTGAAATTGTATATATGTAAAAACATTAGAAGCGATTAACTTTTAATTAAATAAATTGATATTACATATGACGTATAGTAACCTCCAATAGGAATTGAGAATACAAAAATTATGTCATTTAGTTTACTGCCAACTTCAAGTTTATTTACATTTTGCTGTCAGTTGTCTAAAAAGTTTATAACCGCGTACAGCTAACAGGCCAATGAAACTTTTTCTATCGCCTCTTCTGAAAATAAAACAAATAACTAGGTATAAGTAAACACTTCCCGACACATAAAAAACGCAACAAAAACTTTACGACCATTAAAATACCGGTACACTTTGTAGTGCCGTTCGCAAATTGACTCGCTAACCTTTATAGGTTTTTAATATGCGTCGGATCGTTTGACGACAGGCATAGCGCCATGGCCCGCGGCGATATAATTGTGTCGTAAAGTTTTTCGATTTTTTTAGTGTAGGGAGGTCCTTGCTTGGACTATACACAGTTTATAACAAATCTTGTATGTATAGAATCAATGTAATTAAATAGTAAAATTGACGTAATTTTTTGTATGAAATTCGGCACCGGAATAATTTTACAAAAAGGAAATTGTTTCATAAACTTGTACTATTGTGCTCTTAACTGCAAATCAACATTTTACTATTAGAAAACTTTAGGTATAAAGTAAAATATAAATAACCCTAACCTACCTAATAAATAGCTCCACTTTTCTTTTAACTTTGCATCCTTTAGAAAATTAAACGTTTTACATCAATTTTTATTAGGATATGGTTACATTCAGAAACAAAACAAACCCATAATTCAAACAATTTAAAAATAATCCAAAATTTGATTAGAGAAAGAATTAGGTTATGAACTGTAAATGTGAAATCAAACAAGACTATTGAAGTTAGCTGCAATTGCGTTGCTTTCCGCCCACATAATTTAAATTTTCATATTCTTCGTTCTCATAGGGCGAAACTGTCGCTGTTTTATATTTGACATTATTCAAATAAAATTAAAGGTTTATTAAAACTTATATGAATACGTACCGTCTCTCTATTTTACAAGGGCCACACGCTTAATATCTATTGTAGAATAATACAGTTTTAAAAACAGTTATCCGATTTTTTGTGAGCTAATTTCAGTAAAAAGGAATTTGAAATCCATAGCCTACTCTGTGAGATTTATTACAAAAACATGAAAAATAGGAACACCACAAACAGTTATAGTTATAACTTCCTTATTTGAGGAGATACGAAAAAAAATTAAAGCGATGAAAGTTGACGGCAAAGACAATAAGAATAATGTGAATAAAAAAAATCGAAAAACGCAGTTTGCTTTGACATGCTCTTGTGCAAAAATGAAAATAACAATTCTCGAAGTAGGCCACGGCACCATTAATTCCTCTTATTTTTTCTCTTTCCAACGATATAAAACATATCACAAAAATTTTGACTGATAGTGTCAATATTTAATATTTTACGAAAACCACAATTCATATTGAATCTTAAACATCAGCTATGCCATAATAAAAATTCACTTTATAATAATTATAATTCAGTATTTATCACAATTTAATACAAACAAACAAATATCTTATAAATAAAAATACAAGTACAAAATGAACATTAAAAAAAAAAAACGAAAAACTATGTATAACAGTACTACATACTAAAGTGTATACGAACTTAATTGAAACCGTTTAAAAACTAAAAGCCGGCAAAAACAGTCGGCATCTCTTTATTGTACATGGGCGGAGGTAAATAGAAATGCTTGTCATAACAAAATGATAAGATTTTCGGGCGTTATTTTATTATCCTCTGTTTCAAATGGTCTCCAGAAAGCCATGGTAAATTAGTAAATAATTAAAATATTTTACCTTTTATATAGTAGTAAATATTTAAAAATATGAACAATAACTAACTAAACTCCTAAAGTCGAGGCAAGAATTCAAGCGATGCACGTCACGAGTGATCTCATTAAAGAAATGTTAATACTAACATAATTTTTAATCATTAATTACGTTAAAAATAGTAATTCTTGATACCCAGTTATTAAGCTTTTTTCAGACATAGGTACAGTTTAATGAGGCTTCGTGATTCTTAGCAGTATTGTCTTATTTATAGAATCGATCTGTGACGTGCATCGCTTGAATTCTTGCCTCGACTATACGCTTGATATTATAACAGGTATTTATGCACTGCACTGGCACATCTCATAAGTCCACCGTTGACTACTGCGAAACGATTTACGAGTTTTTTTATGGTAGTAGGCCTGTCCGTCTTATTATCTTTAAACCAGTGCAGTCGTAGATGGTTCATTCAGGCTGATTACATTGCCAGTCTTGGACTCGCCTGCACAGTTTCAACTACCATTCGAATCTCGATACCATTGCTAAATATATAGGACAAAATATCAAGTCCAGTGCGCACGGTCCTGTGCTTTAACACTGACCAGTTTCAATTATCCTCGTATAAAATATACCATACTGAAAGGAAAATCTAACTACAAATGCTCAAATTGTGCACCATGCATTCTAATTCACAAACGTGCTCTACGAGACACCTCGCGCATTACATTTTAGAGCATTTCAGGAGTAATTGCCTCACATGCGTTTCTAATTCCGGTGTTGATGTCCTCGATATTTTCAGGGGCAGTTTGAAATACTTTGTCTTGAATGTAACCCCAGACGAAAAAAACCAAGGGAGTAATGTCTGGTGATGAAGCTGGCTATACAATGGGTCCATAGGTGCCTATCCAGCTATCTGGCATAACTTGATTTATTTGTACATATTACAGCAGTGTGAGGTGGAGCCCTATCTTGTTGAACATGTGAATAATTTAATCTTTCTGCCACTGTTAATTCATAAAGAATATCTTTAAATTCGTTTTGCAGGAAATTAAGGTATCTACGAGCGGTTAATTTGCCATCGTAAAAATAAGGTCCAATTACTTTAGTCCCTAAAAGATCCACCCAAACATTCGTAGAAAATCTTTCTTGGAAAGCAGTCTCTTTATACCAATGCGTATTTTCTCGTGTCCACTTATAATGCATAGTTCTATTGAAAAATCCATTATTAGAAAAACTTGATTCATTCGACCAAAGAATTTTGTTACATATCAGCGGGCCATTCCTTTTTTTATTTAACCATCTACAAAATCTTACTCTGCCCCCCTTAGTTAAATCGTCCTATCTACATTTTGTTCATTTTCTGGGTTCCTATCTATATTGGTAAGTCAGTATAATTTATATATATTTTACTAAGTTAGAACTTTCTAATTACTCCTGATATCCATTAATTTCATTCACATACATTGTCCTATGTGTAAAATAACTGCAGTTACTAACATAAAAGATTCTATCGAACATTGTTATCTCAGTTTTTACAATTTGTCAGTTAGGATGATTTAACTAAGGAGCGCAGCACTCTCCCCCGCTTATCTCCCTCATTTAAATGTTGAACTTTCCTCATTTTGTAGCATGGCAATCCGTTTTTTTTTTTTAAATATTTTTGCAGTATTTTTTATGCGACAGTTTCTCTGAATTTGTCTCATAGAGGTTCATTTTGGTTAACATAATTCAATACTTTATTCACTTTTCTTACATTATCTGCAAGATGCCCTCGCCCTACTCCTTTTTTTAAAATGAACCGTGTGTTTTTAGATTTTGAACTAACTTCCTAAACATAGTTCGATTTGGCTCCGGAGCATCTGGAAATCTGTCTCTTTAAACCGTGACTGCCATGCACTGACAATAAATGCTAATGATATCGAATTTGTTATTATTCGTGAACACCATAATTACTGATATAAAACTTGTCTGAGAACTCGACAACGCAACATACAACAATGACAATCTGTCAAATTTGTTAATAACTATACATTGTTTTTCACTAATCATGGCATAGCTGATTTTTATGATTCAATGATATGAATTGTGGTTTTCTTAAAATGTTAAATATTGACAAAATCAGTTAAAATTTTTGTGACATGTTTTATATCGTTGAAAGAGAAAACATATCGGAATTAATGGTGTCGTGGCCTACTTTGAGATTTGTCCTTTTCAATTTTGCACAAGAGCGTATCTCGAAGCCAACTGCGTTTTTCAAATGTTTTGATACACATTATTCTTATTGTATTTGCCGCCAACTTTCATCCTTTTAATTCTTGTCTTATCTCCTCAAATATGGAAGTTATAACTGTAGTTTCCTATTTTTCAGGTTTTTGTAATATAGGCTATGGATTTCAAATTTCTTTTTTACTGAAATATAAATCACAACAAAGGGATAACTGTTCCTAAAACTTTATGCTTCTACAATAGATATTAAGCGACAGATTTGATGTGGCCCTCATAAAATAGACACGGTATATATATCTTTGTATAGAGATTGGCACTGGAATTTCTTTAAATATTTCTTTCAACCGAGAAATTCGATAAAATATATAGCAATATTTCAGCATTATACTTTATAGTTTTTATGAACATGGTAATGAGGCTCAAATTCCAATGTTATTCGAAAAATTTCTATGGCAGTAGTATGTTTGGTTGCATACGTTGTGACATGGCAGCTAATTGAGCTCATTGAATTAAAAATCTAAAATAATTTGACGTTACATTCCAAAGAAAATTTGTGAGAAAGAAGATGTTATTGCTATAGAATTGTTACTGTTATTATAACACCTAACGTAAAAATTCACAGCCGTAGTTGAACTTTTATGTAATTTTTCTCATGAATGTGATATATTGTATACTAGAGATATATAAATTTAAAATAGTACCTATCAATAGTGGATAATTGAGTGATGACAGTGAAGACGGTAATATCGAACATTTTCCAGATGAAATTGAAGAGTCATGGAAAACTGGATATGATGCCTTATTGCCAAAATCCAGAGCCAGATACGAGAAAATCTATGCGATGTTTAGAGAATGGTTAGATTTGGGAAACGTGGCTATAAGTGAAAAAGTTTTATTAGCATACTTTATCGAAAGAAGCAAAAAACTAAATTCGCCAGCTAGTTTATGGACGGAGTATTCGATGCTTAAAACCACCATAAAGGTGAATGATAATATAAATATCGGAGAGTATCATAAGCTAGCGGGTTTTTTAAAGAAGAGAAATGTTGGTCATAAAGTAAAAAAATCCAAAGTCTTCACCAGAGAAGAAATGAATCGATTCTTGACGGAAGCTCCAGACGATATGTATTTAATGATGAAAGTGGTAATGATAATGGGAATTGCTGGCGCTTGTCGGCGGGAAGAGCTCACTAATTTGACCATTGATAATGTCGAAGACAAAGGTACAGTTGTAATTGTAAAGATACCTAATGCAAAGACAAACATTTGCCGAATATTTACAATTACCGACGAATCGAATGAAGAAGACAAGTTATTGCATTTCTTCCGTAAATATGTAAATTTGAGACCAAAACATGCCAGTTCTCGTCGATTTTTTTATGCTTATCGCCAAGCAAAATGCGTAAATCAAGTTGTGGGTATTAATACAATAGGAAAAGTACCACAAATGATTGCCCAATATCTGAAATTAAAGGAGCCTTATTTATACACCGGACATTCATTTAGAAGAACCTCAAAAAGTCTACTAGCTAACATGGGAATAGACGTTATGGGGTTGAAATGACCGTTGACTGTAAATCGTATGCAGTAGTAGTAGAGTTTATTACGAATTGAATTTGATTTTGCCAATACGAACTAAACCCTCACTACTACAGAAATTTCACGTTCACTTCCAGAAACAACCAGCTAATAGGTAGGGTAAGGTTGGGCAGGTTCGAACATTTTTTTTTTATAAATTCTTATAATTCTGAGTAAAATCAAAATTAAGACGTAAATCGAATTTCAGACTTTACTCGGACATGTTCTAACATTTTGGCAGAGATTTATAGCAAATTATGTATTAGTTTTTTTAGTAATTACTTTTTCCTGAAGCCCTGAATTTGTTCAGATCTGCCCGATGATGGGGTAACTCTGGACATGCATGGGGCAGGTTTGGACAAGGCATCAGAATTTAAAGTTCAAGTAATTTGCACGTTTCATTGTTAAATAAAATATAAGAATATAGCTCAAAAAATCAAATAAATATTTTTATTGAACATTGTATCCGAAAAAATGAACGTTGACATTCTTGAGGTTCCTGCTGAAACCACATGTTGTCTGGAAATTGTGGAAACATCCTCTAAATTGGGGAAAATGAAAACCATTTTTGTATTTTCTGAGGAATTGAAATACATATTCTTCATTGTCACATATTTGCTCTACCCTGCCGATATAATGTAGAGTTCTTTTTTTCGTGAAAAATTGTACCATGATGAATGGATTTTTCATCATCTACAAGTTTACCAAGTTCATTTTTGTTGGATTCGATCTGTACATCCGAATCCAATGAATTGTTATAAAATTTACTTAGTTTCGTAATATGAGGCAAATCGACTTCGGAATCTGGCGAAGTAATATCATCCCCTCTCTTAGACTTCTTGTTTTCTTCTTTCTGCAATTTAATTCTCTTTTTAGTTATCTTTGCTTCTTTTTTCTTGTTCACTGGATCAGGTTTATCTGCCATCACTTTTCCTTTGGTATTTTCTCTAATTTTAACCTCCAATTCTTCAATTCTACTCTTTTCCGGAGTGCTACTGTAAATCCGTGAATTTCCTAGTCGAGATATACTGTTAATTTTAGGTTTAGTAACCTTAACGAGAATGTCACTTAACAGTGACTTTATCAGAGTCGTTACTTCTTCAATATCAGTGTCACAGACTTGTTATAATCGGTTGATGTGCAAGTAATGATTGGAAGGAACATCAGAAACCTTAATATTTGCTATTTTAGAAGAGCTGGCATTGGGATCGGCATCCGTGTCAGGGCGTGGGCGATCTATGAAATATTCCCTCATAAAATCATCATCTTAAAAATCATTTGAGTTTATGGGCCATGAACCTGTACGATTAAAACTTATTATGATGTTTTTGGAGGTAAAACTTTGTAAGAATGGATCGGCTGTAAGACTTGCGAAATGGATATCGGTTTTCCAGGATTTGACAATAAAAAATCTTTAAAAGACACTTTACACTTATTTTTAAATGTACCATATATTTCTTTGTCTAGGGGTTGCATACGATGGGTGCAATGCATTGTGGAGGAAAAGGTAACAAAACAATACCATTGTCTCGGGCGTAAGATATGGCTTCAATAGTTACATGAGTCTCGTGATCCGTTAAAACCATAATGGGATTTGTAGGGTCACAATGTGTATGTGTTTGAATATGTTCTAACAGCTTTCGAAATATTTTCGAAGTCATCCATCTTGATTTTTCAGCAAAGCCAATTGCCCCTGGAACCGCACCATTCAAAAACAAGTTTTTCATTCGAACGCGTGGAAATATGTACAGAGGGGGAATGTTGTTTCCGGCTGCTGAAATTATTCCACGCATGGTAACTAATGCACCTCTTCAGCCGAAACGCATTGTCCCACACCCTTCGTGCCTTTTTCCCCAATTACTTCCGGAGCCTGGAGAACAGTAATAATTCCGGTCTCGTCAACATTCCAGTTAAGGAGTAAACTTGTATTTTGCTTGAACTTCCGCAAAATTTTTAAAAATAAATCAACATTTGACTTATTAATGGATGAAGCTCTTGCAATACTTGTGTTTTCAGCTTCACGATAGGAAAGTTTTGGGTGACGTCTCATGAACAAATTCATCCATTCTACCCCCGCCAATTTGTTTTGGTCCCAAGTGTTGGGGTATTTTTTTTATCTAATTTAGATGCATACTCATAAGCCACTGATTGAGCAATTCTGTATGTCAAGCCATGAAAAATCTCAGATGAATGTTTCATATAAACTTTCAAGTCAATTTCTTCTTTTAGAGAAAACACCTGACGTGTGGCATATTTAGATAAATGGTCCAGTTTGCATTTGAATCGCTCTGATTATCACAATCTGTAATATTCCCATTTGGTAGATGTCGTTTAATGGTTGCAAATCTATCCTGTAAAATGAAAAAAAATTGCCGATTATCTATGTGAGGCACCTTCGGACAGCCGGAATGTGCCCCAAGTAGCAAAAATTTATAAGCGCTAGTTTAAAATCTATGAAAACGTTTATGTGTTATTTGTTAGAGGTTATGTTATACTAAAATAATTAGTCTGTAATATAAAAGAGTAATATATTACCTCAACTTTGTTAGAAAAGATATAGCTGCGAGTGTACCTCGATATTACAGTGGACACTTATTAGTCTCATTTTCACAAATAATTCCACCTTCTTTGCCTAATTTTGCGCAGGAAAAATTGACTGCGACGCTAAATTCACAACTGAGTACTGAAGTACCGACAAAGTTAACGCACTTATGTGGCGGTAAATTTAAAATGTCCGGAGTGTACCCCATGCCAGAACCTGCCCCGCTTTACCCTACCTACTAAGTTTCTCGCACTCTCTTAACCCAGATAGACAAGTCAGGCATCTCGATAAAATTGAGTAACTGCACAAATTGTACATTTAATGTTCATTTTAATAAATAAATTTTCTTATTTACTATTGTTAATTTATGTTTATTGTGTTACAAAGTTCTTTCGCACGATTCTACGTATTCCTTGAAAGTTGAACATCCCACAACAGTTTCCATAGAAATAAAAAATAGAAGGTAGTGCTGTTACAAATCATAACAATTTATGTGGGATAAATAGACTAATAGTATAGCATTCTCATGCGTTTTCAATGGAATAAACTTCAGTCATATCTAACGTCAGAATTTTATATTTAACTCGTTTAACAGGTTTAATTTAATCGTGCGGAAAAATAGTAGAACTTATCGGCTAAGGGTCAGATTAGTTTGCCATTGGGTTAAAAGACAACTCCAGGATAAAATGTTAATTTTGGTCTATGGTAAAGTCGGCCTTGGGTTAAAGTGCGAGTTATGGACATGAAATACTGCCCTACGTAGTTATAGGCAACGAAATAATTCTTTTAAAGAATATGTACGGTCGTGAGCAAAACAAGAATAGGACAAGTCTTATAACGGTATTTTGCTAAAATCTAGTTGTGTACATCTAACTTTAATTTTTGTAACATTGTCAGTTAGTTGTCATAATTTATTGCAAGTGTGCAAAAAACTAATATGCCTCATATAAGCGATTTAGTTAAATCTGGAGTTATTGCTAAAGCAGAAGATGGATGGTCAATGAGACAAATTGCACTGCGTTATAATATTGACAAAAATTCGGTGTGTAACATTTTAAGAAAGTGGAGAATAACGGTACGATTAGTAAAAATCTTGGATCAGGGCGACGAAGGATATCAACTCAACAACAAGATTTGCAATTGGTAAATGCTTTAGTAGAAAATCCATTTTACTCGTTATTCAGGCTGCTGAACAAACGAATTTTTCTGGATCGAGTAGTACTGGTCGCCGGCGAGTAAGAGAATCGGAGCTACGCTGTCATGCAGCAGCACAGAAATACTTAAAGCTGAACATAGAGAAGCTCGAGTAGGATTTGCGCTTGAATTTTTAGCGCATGGTGTAAATTTTTAGAACAATGTAATCTTTACAGACGAAAAAACTTTCCAGTCAACACACAGCGGTCGTATTGGTGTTTACCGCCTTCCGAATACTCGATTCGATGAGAAATATATATCTAACAATGATTAAAAATGGTAGATTTTCCGTCAATATGTGGGCTTGGATTCGGCACTTGGTCCTGGTGTTTTGTGGCATATTGAGGAACGATTTAATAGTAAAACGTATATTAGGATTTTAGACAATATTATGCTCCCTTCTGTGTTATAATTATTTCCTAACAATGAGTTCATATTTCAACAAGATAATTGTTCCGTTCATACTGCTCATACCGTAACTAACTGGTTTCAAGATAACAACATCAATGTTCCTGGCCCAGTCATAATCCAGATCTTCTGTGGAAGAAGTATGGGGACTACTCGTAAGAAGTATCCAAAAACGAAATGTGAGACCACTGAATGCCGAAGAATTACTGGAAATAGTAAATAATGCATGGGAAAATATTGTTACTAATAATTATTGTATAAGGTTATTTAATTCTATGCCAAACAGACTTATAGAAGTTATAAATAGAAATGGTGCAATAACGAAATATTAATAGTTAGTTTCTTGTTAAGTAGGATATCCTTTGTCCTTTGATCCAGGATTTCTATTAATGGTACAGTTTATTCTCCACTTTATTAAAATGTTACACACCAAATTTTTGTTAATGTTATAACGCAGTACAATTTGTCTCATTAACCATCCATCATTTACTATAGCAATAACTACAGCATTAAACTAAAAAATAAATTAAAAGTGATATCTGTTTTATTTCGGCTACTCATTACATATTCAAATAGAGACAGATTTACACTAGAAAAAAGTTGTCCTATTTTTTTCTGCTCACAACAGTACCTATAATGTGTGGGCTGTTTCATTACATCTAGGTCAAGGAAATCTATACATATTCATATTTATTTTGGAGCAGATGGAGACATTGATGAGTTTCCAATGGTATAGTATCGTTCAAAGATTCCCTGCAAATAAAAAATGCAACAAAAATTTTACGACCTCATTACCGTTACTTTCTGTACTATTCCGCTGGCAAATTGAATCACATAATAGGTTTTACGTACGGCTGATGAAACCATACCGACTGGTTCGCCGGTGTTAATAATGAGCTTGTAAAGTTTTTGTTGCATTTTCTATGCAGGGAAGCTTTGAACGATACTGGAACAATAAAGTTTTTCAATCTAGTTAAAAGTAAATATTAGAATCTATTCTATTGCAGAAATTATTCAGTTTCTTCAATAAATCAATTGTTTTTTAATATTGAGATATTAACAAAACTGAGAATTTTATAATTGCTAGAGATTAAGAGATTGATAGGTAATGCCACAATGTTTTGGCATTATTGGCACATCAATATATTAAAAAATTAGACAAATAATGTTGGAAAATTCGAGCGTCTGCCTGCTTCTTTGGGACCACTCATTTTTTCACGACAAAAATATAACTTTCGACTAGGGACTCGATTCAGATAAAGGAATTAATTCTCCAGAGAAATTGAGGTCATTTTCTCATGTTTTTGGATGACTTAGGTACATTCGTAGTCTTGAAGATAATCATAGGAAATATTTCTCTAGATATTAGAGGAAAAAGTCTTTTAACGGGGAATTCGAAAATTCTCTTCGTTTTGAATTATACTTTAAGTTTATGTGTACAGTATGAAATGTCATTTGCTGATGAATATTTAGTTAATAATAATTAATAGTTTCATGCAGTATTTAATGATGGATAATTTTCATCTTCAAGCTGTAACTATACAAAATTTGGAAGATGATGAAGCTGCCATTACATACAATAAACATCACAGAAATTAGACAACTCCCAATTCCAGAAGCCAGAGCTTGTGCGGAAGGGGGTTACACATTGAAAAACGCCGACATACAACCATTTCCTCCGACAGTGCCGGAGCCAGGATTCGAACCCGGTGATGCGATGTCCGTGTGATTAATCGCGATTACCACCTCGCGCCTTACCCCACTCGGCTATCGACCAGACAAGACGTATGAAAGGCAACATTTTAATAGGAACCGAAATCCGCTTGACCTAAACGACAAACTTTTTATTAAACGTTTTAGACTCGCTAAGGTTCTGGCGAGGTACGTAATAAATACCCTAGATAGATTTTTGATTGCACCTACTAGAGTATCTTCTATTTTAAAAGCTACTAAAGTACTTGTAGAGTACTTCATTACGCACCCACAAAGGCATAAAAAATAATTAATGCATATGCAGTTCTGCATAACATGTACATTGAAAGTATTGTTCCAGAACCGGGGAGGGAAGGAGACGAGGAACTAGATTTTGGTTTATTTGAAGATAGTATTAATACTACCTGCAGAACCAGCGCGTGCAAATCGAAACCCAGATTTAATTGCTGGAGAACTGCAACAACAAATTATAAATAATTTTAGATTACACTAAAATTCCCTTAGGGCCGGTTTATCAATGCTGGACTAAGTTATACATTATCTGATAGATATGAATGAATGAATATTAACGTTCACAAAGAAGGGCTCAAAACGACTGTAGTCTGGCCCGTGTACAACACATTTCAGTTACACTTTCTAAATTTTGGTGGTCGAGGCGATTACGTCCAGCGACATTTACTACACTTTCTAAAATTACACTCCATGATGAGTTTCTGAAATTTTTGCATAAAAAACGCTCCGTAGAGCGAAAATATGATTTAAAATATAAAAACCTCTTCCAACGGCATTTTTACGTGAAGCACGCTTTCATTTCGGCTGTGCCTCGGCCGCAAGCTTCGAATTCGGCCGAGAAACATCAACTTTACGGCCTTGATACACAAATAAAAACAGATCGCAGGGAACGTAAAAATTTATTTGAGGCACTCCCAATAGTATTGATTTTAGAAAGTTTTGTTTCAGTTAAAAATGTTCTATATACAACAGAGCGTGGTAAGAATGTAGGACCAAGCAGTCTAGATTACCATAATTCATCAAATTCGTCACAAACGAATATAGATCCAACACCGTATTCTAAAATGCGGAATGTTTTAGACAAACACGGAAAAATTTTAACACTTAATCAATCCTTTTAGTGATATATACAGTTCAGTGATAAAATGCGCTTTAAAATCGGTATAGGCTCATATAAACAGGGATCTATTCATGTACTATTGAATTACCAATGTTAAATGATTGTTTTTTTTATATACAAGAAAAGAAATATGCAGATGGCGCAGAAAGCAATATCTTGCTGTATATGAAGCCCGGTCTCGTTTCGCTTTCGCGTGAGAGAGAGAGAAAGAGAAAATTAGTTGCGAAACCCGACCGGGTTTCTTAATTGCGGCCGAAAAAAGTAATAGACTACTTTTTCCATTTTAACTGTGGCTCTATTCGGTGACGCATCAATTATAATATTTCTTTGTTAATAACAAAGTTATTGTCATATTGGTAAAAACATTGTATTGTATTTTTTATTTATGCCTTACCATGTTTTAAATGAAATAAATTTACTAATATGAATATAGATACAGAAACAGATGAGTCGATACTCCATGAAAAGGTTGCAAAAAAGGCTTAAAACTAAAAAGTTATGTGAGAGGGATGAAACACGGGTACTCCCCCGTTTCCGAAGGCGCTGAACATGACGGTGATATTTTTAAGGTTTCCACCCCTCAGCAACTACCCCTAAACTCGAAAAACTACCCATATTTCACGTTTTTTCCATCGTAGGCATGCGAATCGGTTTTTTCTGCAAGATTCGGATAGGCCGCATAAAGTTTAATGATGCGATTTAACGATAATGTTAAACAAATTTTCATACATTTTGATTTTTTTGGGGATATTTTTTAGTATTAGGGGAGGGGGTAGTTTCAACCCCGGAGGTTGATAAGATGTTGCATGGTTAAATTTTATACGCCCTACCCGAATCCTACCCAAAAAACCGATTTGCATGCCTACGATGGAAAAAAACGCCAAATAGGGGTGGTTTTAGGGATAGTAGGAAGGGTGGGAACCTTAAAAATATCACCATCGTGTGCAGCGCCTTCGAAAACGGAGTGAGGGGTACCCATGTTTCATCCCTCTCACAGAATTAGTCCCTGTCCAGAAAGTTGCTGCAAAGCATTATGGAGAAAAGTAACAGTTTTAGTAAGTAGCAGCTTTAATGTTTACTTTTTTGGTCGCCAAACTATATTAACTTTACAAAATTATTTTTTATTAGTTTTTTCTTAGAGACAACCTAAATAAGTAGGATCCCATCAATGATTTGTTGTCAAAATGGTATAATTGACATAACTAACGTAAAACTCATTTACGCAAGAAATTTTTCCTAAAAAACAGAGTAACTTGTAAAAAATCTATTACTTTTGATTCGGCCGTAATAATACTTAATCAGTGATGTCTCTGCCTACTTGAAAAAGATTTGATTTGCCTAAACTGATGGTAACTGAATACACGTGAAGGTATATTTCCTCGCTCATTTAAATCTTTATCGTACATTTTGGTGAACACAGAAGGAAATGGAGACAACGTATTGGTGGAATCCTTTTCGATACATTTTTGTTTATGGTTTCTATATTTAAATTGTTTACCCACGTACAAGGCGATTTATAGTATGTTTATTTTGAAGCCAGTCACAACTCTTGAGTAAAACAACATGCTGGCGTCAAGAAGATGAAAAATACCTTACAGGAAACTAATATTTGTTTCCGACACTATTTTTAGACAAGAAACCTGCTAATACTTTTAGTGAAAATTAGTTTAAGACCTGTGTCATAAAATAAGATTTGTAATTTGAAATTCGAATATTGGGTTGGCTGGAACTGAAACAAGTTTTCGAACGAATATAACTCAGGTCGTAGTTAAATTGTTTAAGAATTTCTAAATTGGCAAATAGTACGTCATTTTTCCTCTTTAATTAAATAGAAAGAATTTTGAATTTTTTAAAATATATTTTGTAAGCTAAACGAACTTTTGACTTGCGTACGGTTTCTCAGTTATATTTTGACATTCGATCTCTGATTTTGCGTAATGAGTAAAACATATTACCTTGGCAAGTTGCGATTGACAACTTTATATTTCCTTAAGTTTAAACTATTATCTACACAAAAAAATCCGAAACTGTTCTGATGAAGCCAAATATTCACACTACGACATGTACAGAATTTTAAATACAAAACAACATATCGTAGATATTTAGGATGCGCTGAGCATAAAAAGTCAGGTTGTCGAGGCAGGGCGACAATCCCAGTAGGTGGTAATATATGCCAATTAAGAGTAACACAACCTCACAATCATCCTCCCGATGTTAATGCCGAAGAGAAAGATGCTTTTCTCAAGGAACTTAAGGTTGCCGTTAGATCCGCATCGATGGAAAACGCAACCCTTAAAAAGGTCTACGAAACTGTAGCCGAAATGTAAGTATCTGTTCTCTAATAGTGGGGAGCAGGGAAGTTACTTCTCCCTATACACTCTTTGAAGACATGATGAAATCTGTAAAAAAAATATTCAATAATTTAGCCAAAGAAGTAAATTTCCTTAGTAGAAAAGAATCAAAATTATTTCCAACTGGGTTCAAACAAATCTTTTTGGTTTGATTTACAATTTGTGTAAATTATGTAGAGTAGATGTATGTATGTATGTATGTATGTAGAGTTAATAGATGTGTCTCTAATATAATTTGAGTAAAGTTTATGTGGAACTTTCTGAATTATGGGGCAAGGGAGAATTGGACTGGTAGTTGTTTTTTGGCTAGAGATATTGTCTGCGAATACCAACTGATTTAACTAATCTACAAAACATCATGATTGTTAAGATTAGTGGATAGTTATTTCCTCTCTGCTCCCCAAGTATAACGACTTTTAGATATAAACTGAAATAGTCTTGAATACAAATCTCTTTTAGACAAACCATTAATTTTTGTTTTGTAAATAGATGAGTTAGAACATTGTACAAGCTAGTAGTTAATATTCAGAAAACGTAGAGTGTTATATTACCTCTGAACTACTCTCTCTGGCCTAGACATAATAAGTTCCTAATTAGTGTAAGAAGTGTAATTAATGACATTGAAAAAAAGATGCTTCCAAATTATTTGGCATTTGTTGGCTGCTTGTTCAAACCCATGCTGAATCGTTTCTATTTAGGAAATATTTTATTTCTGTTCCTATATTCCTAAAACTTATTTGTGCTTTATGTACTACTTCAGTTTATTAGTCGCTTGAATTTTATTTAAATGATTTCTGAAACCAAAATAAAAATATTTAAACTCATTTCTCTTTTTTATTAAATACTATAAAATTAAATAAATTCTATAGGTACTTAAAAAATAGTTTTGAAAGTTATAATTGAATAAGTTTTGGTTATGGTGCAAGTAAAAAAGACAATAAAAACTTTACGAGCTCATATTAACGCTGGTGAATCATTCGGTATGGTGTCATCAAACAAGCCGACGTACATTAAAAACCTATAAAGATGAGTGATTCAATTTGCGGGCGAAATAGTACAGACAACGGTATTTTAATGAGGCCGTAAAGTTTTTGTTGCTTTTTTTATCTGCAGAGTAAAATTGCAAACAACTATACAACAGAATTAAGTCTACTATAATAGGAGTTAGAAGTATGAAGTCTACATGCTTTCAAATGTGAGTCGATTTTAGTTGATGAAAAGTCGTCTTAACAAGTATACAAGTATGTAGACGAAAAAATTTTCTTTAAAAAAATTGAACGATCACGTATCCAAATGTATTTTCAACTGGCCTCGTGGCCTCTGAGTCGATATTCATTAGATAACAATTTTTAATTAACCGGACGACCGGGATGAAATTGTATTTAATCATTTTTGGCGAGAATTTTTTTGAAGGCGTCTGATTTTTTTTATATTTCTTACTTTACCATCTACCGATAGAGAACATATTGGCATCGTGAGAAAGTCTAACCAAGCGGAGTCGAACGCCTCCTATCGCGAAATAATTCTTAGTTACATAGTATCCTCAAAAAGTGGTTCAGATCCGATTAGAAATTGTAGGTCTCTATCTTCAGAAAAATTTTGAAATTTTAGAAATACGCACCCTGTAGTTGGAAATCTAAAGAGTTTTTCTAACATTGGTAAATTTCGACTGAATCATTAAACCAAAATAAAAAAGTACTTGGAATATTTTTACCTTCAAAAATTCCACATTATTTCTAGTCCATGAAAAAGTTGAAAAAACAGCAAAAGTTCTGTGACAGGGATGGAACATAGGTACCCCTTCGTTTTCGAGGGCGATGAACACGATGGAGCTATTTTTAATGTTCCCACCCCTCAGCATCTACCCTTAAATTTGAAAAACCACTCCAATTTTGCGTTTTTCCATCGCAGCATGCAGATCGGTTCTTTGGGTAGGGTTAATAATAATAATAATAATATACTTTATTTCTGAATTAGATGTATAAACAATTGTAGAGAGCGTCAAAGTGCTAAAACTAACAATTAAAAATAAGTAAAAATATATAAAAAGTATAAAAGTCTTTATATATTCCAGTAAAATTAGTCGTAAAAAGAAATCATCGAGTGAATAACAGGTTTTATCGATAAGAAAAGTCACGAGTCTTTTTTTAAAAATGTGGATGTTTTTGGATAGACCGTATGAAATTTAACAATACAACGTATTTTTCACCCCCGGGTTTGAAGCTACCCCCTACCCTAATACTAAAATATCCCAAAAAAAAAAAACAAAATGCATGAAAATTTATAAAATACAAAAAAGTGGAAAATGTTTCTCCCAGTTTTGGACGGTGCTCAACACGATGGTAATCATTTCTCCCCCAACCACCCCTAAAATCACCCCCTTTTCATATTTGTTGATAATGGGCATGTAGGGACTATAATATGCCCAGTTCCATAGTAACATCTGATCCAACAAGTGCTCGCATGCCTAGTACCTCTAAATGTAAAAGGGGGGTGGTTTTGGGAGTGGTTAATGGAGAATGGGGGTGAAATAGTATTGACGTCGTGTTTAGCACCCTCGAAAACGGCGAGAAAACATTTTCGACTATTTTGTATTTTTCGGTGGATTTCAATGTTTGTGATTTTGGTGATTTCAACTCTGAGATTGATGGCATGTCTCGTCCCCTTTACAATGTCGAAATCCCTTTAAAAACCCCGATCCAACGAGTTGCCACATGCCGAATATCAAGAAATATGAAAAGGGGGTGTTTTTAGGGGTGGTTGGTGGAGAGTAGGGGAGAAATGAATATTACCATCGTGTTTAGCGCCCTCGAAAACGGGGGAAAAACATTTTCCACTATTTTGTATTTTTCGGTGGATTTCAATGTTAGGGGTGGTGGTAGTTTCAACCCCGTGGGTGGATAAGATGTTGGATGGTTAAATTTCATACGGCCTACCCAAATAAGCCAATACGCTGCCTACGATGGAAGAAACCGCGAAAGGGGTGGTTTTTCGAATTTAGGGATAGTTGCTGAGGGGTGGAAACCTTAAAAATATCACCATCGTGTTCAGCGCCCTCGAAAACGAGGGGTACCCGTATTTCATCCCTGACACAAAACTTTTGTGTTTTAACCCCTTTTTTTGCAACTTTTTCATGGAGTATTCTGACATGGAACTATAAGCCTAAGTAAGTTCTGACTAAAAATACACATTGTAGGAGGAGATGTTAAAGCTTCTCCAACAAGGACAAATGTCGATAACAATGGGTCATTAAAAGGAAAAGTACTAACACCTGAAGAGTTTCAAAATATCCCAAATAAAATAAGAAACTTATAGAAACCTGAAACACGTCAAATATATTCCTTCAGAATTAAATTAGCCAACCGACATTTCACTTAAATTTGAAAGGATTTCAATGTAATAAACTAGTCAATAATCATAAAAAAGCTTCTGAAGAGAATTAGTACATTATACACTAAGGGAGAGAAACGTCTTATTTTTCCTGAGGTGTAATTTGAGGTCCGAGGGCAACAAATACATCGAGGGAAAAATGGCGGTCTCTCCCGAGGTGTATATACTATTTTTTCCACGATCGGGAGTAGAAACGTTTATTTCATAAATAAAGAATTATAATAAATTGGAGCGAAATTAACAATATTTAGAAGCCTTTGGGATATTTCCATTCAACGTATCATGGCAACAAATATTTTTATTTGTTTAATTATTGGGCATGAAATAAAAACTCCCCTAGGGAAATTATTGCCTTAATTCGTCCCTAGGGAGTAAATGCTTTACTTCTGTCACAATTTTGATGCCATAGATATCGATTTCTACTCCCAGTCGTGGAAAAAATAAATGACTACTCAATATATCATTGTACAGATCGTTTATTCAATGATACAGTGATGATTCAGTACATTTATTAGTCCGCTGAAGGAGTTTGGACGAACTACCGAATGTTTGCGACTGGGACTAGAGAATGTTTTCGAAGGTGCCGAATCGATTACCGGGGTCAAACCAATTTTTCCTCCTCGGCAACCCCCTCAATTTGGCCAAAACCACCCCATAGCTCCTATTTCCGTGAACACGTTTATTTTCCTCAGGTTTTCGACTAATTGTTGTTTCCTCGAGTACAACGGAGGGTCCCTCGAGGGATTTGACCTCAGCCCTACTCCAGGCTTCCACCCCTGTAGGGGGTTGGATAATTGATATTTTTTTGTGAGAAAAAATATATATTTTGCAGGAGGTGTTTCTTTTAATAAAATGGTAGGTGATTTGGGTTGTGTAACCATCCCCGGGGGCTGTTTTCACCCTTCAAAGGGGTGAATTTTTGGGGGGAGGGGAATTAATATTTTGTAGGAGGCATCTGTTTGAAGAAAGTGGCAGGTGACCAGGATTGTGTAACTACCCCGGGGGTATTTTTTTCATCTATAATTGAAAAATAGTATAAAAAATATGTTTATTAAAGTGTTTTTATACATTGATTTTCCACCCTCTTGAAGGGTGAAAACAACCCCCGAGGCCGGTTACACAATCCGTCCTCAAAAAGCACCTATAAAACATCAATTTTTTTTCTCACAAAAACAAATATCAATTTTTCACCTCTTATAAGGGTTGGAAGCCTGCGATAGGGGTGGCTGAGGTCAAATCTCTCGAGGGACTTTTCGTTCTACTCGAGGGAACAACATTTAGTCGAAAAACTGGGGAAACTAAACGGGTTCACGGAAAAGGGGCTTTGGGGGTGGTTTTTGGACAATTTGAGCTGGAAACATTGGATTGACCTGGGAATCGATTTAGCACCCTCGAAAACGGGGAAAACTCTTTAAATGTACTAATAAGTACAATGAAAAATTCAAATTTTGAAGATACAGCTGCATTTGAAAATGACCAATAATGGAAACTAAGAATAATAGGAATTTCATAAAATAAATTATGCATACACAGTACCAGGTTGTATGAGATATTTTGAGCATTAGATACTTGTGCAATTATCAAAAAATTGTATATGTTTGAAATTGAATAACATACGACATTAGACTTACTTTTGTCCAGTGGTTTCTCCACTGGATTATTTGATAACACATACAGCGACCAAATAATCCAAAGGAGAAACCATAGTAGAGAGCACGGCTGAGTAAAATTTGTCACTCTGTGTGGGTTTTGATAGTCAAATGTGCGACCGGTTTTATTTGACAGCTTGTAATTAATTGTGTTTATGTGTAGACAAAAATTGGCCTGGGAAAAGGATACTCCGAATGATTGTTACAAGTACCTACAGTAAATATTTTGGCAAAAATGCTTCTCTTATAATATTGTCGACTAGAGTTTCCTGCTTACAACGATATAAGTTCTATATTTTTATATATAAGATAGCTTAGGAAAATTTATAAATGTAAAACAATCCGCTGATCTATTTACATTGCAGCAGCCGATTGTCGACCTCCCCCCTTTACGTTTCGCATATCACGCGATCCAGTTGCTTATGTGCCTGCAAATGGAATAGCAATAATACAGGTATTAAAAATCCATAAGTATATATTACACTTTCTAGTTATTCTGGCGCTACAAATTGTAAAAATATGTTAAAAAAGTTGGCATAATTTTTAACAAAATTATGAGGTAAAACAAACGACATAAGATTTGATTATATTCATTATGCAGAAAGATACTTTTAGTAAAATTTTATATTTTTTAAATTTCCGATTACCCTGCATTTTAAATCTTAATCCAAAGAATGGCTAAGGACTTTTCAGAGCAGTACTTTTTATCAAAAAACCAAAAATAATTTACAAGTATAGTTAAGTCCATTCATTCAAAATATAGGTATTAGGTGCGTAAAATAATAATAGCCATTATCTAATAACTAATGAGGGGAAAGATTTGAGAATGTGCAAAAATTATGTTTTTACAAAATGATAAAATTTGCATATAGGTAGCTTCATGATTTTCAGAGGGAATTAAAAGAGAGGTGAGGCAAATGAAACCCTCGGAAATATTTTCTGAAATTAGTTAAGTCCAAATTTCTGAATGTTTCGAACTACGGAATGTTGTTCATGTTCATACTCAACTTTTAACAATATACAGAACATAATAATCAAAAAATCCTGTAAATATTGAATTATCATCTTCCTTGGAAGTCTCTATATACTAATGGAGAATTTCATCTTTTCATGAACATTTCGAGGACAATACAATGTCTGATCTATTAGCCTTTGTAGATAATTTGAAGGTCATCACTGAAATGTATCCTTAATTTGTTAATTAATTGTTTTTTTGATAAATTTCCTCCGAGTTCTGTATATCTAGCATATATTGACGAAACAGAGTATCCCTTTTGTTTCATAAACCCAGTACTCAATTCTTTATAAAACAATATTTAAATGCGATCTGTATGTGCTGCATTGTCGTTAGATGAAACCTGTGGATCTGTACTCAGTGTACCCTCCAAGATTTTTCATCAATGCATTTCATAAAAAAGCTATCGTTAGCTAATTATCTTTTTTAGGACTAGATAGAATGTTTCAAGGCTTTTAGGCTTTTTCCTTAATATGACTTTCAAAACCATTTTTTAAACTGTTTGCTATTCGGCAGAATTCTGAAAACTTACGTATGATTAACGGAATATCCATATATTTAATGCTTCATCTTGCTTGACTGTATCTAACGACACGTTTCAGTTTTCAGAATTTGGCTTTGATAGTTGTTATTCATGTTGGTTCCCACAATTAAAAACAAACGCACTTAAGTCACACAGATTATTAGTATCTATGAAATAGATATAAAATATTTATCGCTTGGAAGTGTAATTGATACCTTATCATAGTAGTATTGATCGACTAAAAAGAATCTTGCACTACTAATCGACATTTATTTAGGATCTACTGCAGGGAAGGTGCTATGTCAAATTAGTAGTTGCCGTAGACACATACAGTACCTACGCAGATCGCTATTAGGCGAATAGGGAAATCCTATACACTTGTGTACATGTGCAATACGGGTGGGATTGTCATCTAATGGAGTGCGATTGGGGCGGGGTGATCCAATGCGCTGTACGCTGGCGCTGCTGTGATTGTCGATGTTATGGATTTATTTATTATTTACTAGAGTCCGTGGGGCTTAGGTCTCAGGTAACCCTACGGAATTTAAGTATTATTGCACTCAAAATAACATTAATCTGTTAAAATATATTTATTTAACGGAAGAGAAAATACAAATAATTAAATGGTACTTTCTATACGTCTAATAGCGATCCCCGTACTGTATAATTAATTTAAAACGAGTTTTGTCCATTAAAAAGTATGTTCTATTTATTATGGCTCATTAATTGTGGCATTTGACATATGCCGCTAATACTCGTAAAATTTAAAATTGTCTACAGACTTAAAATAGGGACTCGATTATCAATGTTCGAGCTATTGAACACTGAAGAATCATTTGCGAAGTGAGCTTGCAATGGAACATAACTTCAAGGTCACAGTTTTGTTTCCGTTGGTGTTGATATAGTGAATAAGTAAACCCTTTTTCTACTTATCTCATTTCTAAGAGTCATTATTTCATTATAATCATTTGTTTACCTACTTTTGAGGTACTCCCCAAATTTTAATGATAGGACCTTAATTAAAAGACATTTATTTACTTGAAATTCCATTATCTATAAGTAGAATCTTAATATTCGTTCAAGTATTATACATAGTCTTAAACATATAGACAGCATTCGTATACAACGACATACATTTTAACGAAAACTATGCACCTTTAATAAACTTTGATAGGGAGACACACTTTCTTGTGAGTAGGCCTAGGATTAGTTCCACTCCCTCACTCCAGACCCACTCAAGAAATGATCCCAAACAAAGTAATCTAGGGGATTCAAATCGGGTGAGATTGGAGGCCACCCGACAGGACCATTCGTCGACACGACGTTTTCTCCGTATCTCTGTCGAAGGTAATCAGTTGCTATTCTTGAATTATGGAGAGGAGCGTTATCTTGTTGGAAATACATTCTCTGTTCTTAATCCAAAAGTCCATTGATCTAAATGTCTTCGATCTCGTTTTGCAGCAATCTCAAGTATCTGGCAGTAGTCAAGGATCCCGCAAGTACTACTAGAACAATGAGTACTACTGATTATTCCAAGTCAAACACTGAAACTGAATCGATCTTGTCAATTATCCTTCCTTAATAAATCTTGATTATATTGTGACCAATATCTCGTATTTGTCGGTTAAATCACTCCAACATTGTGAAAGGACTCATCCGAGAAAATTATTATTTTACCGTATGTTATTCTGTAGAATCTAATTCCATTCTACCCTTACGATCGTTTTCGTACAAGTGCTGGTTCAATTGGTATTTAAAACAGCTATAGTTATATATTTATGTAAAATTCAGCTTACTGTTTGGTGACTGATTTCTAATTCAAAGGCAGTTTGCCTTAAAGAAACAGTTTCTACAATTTCCATTCGAGCCAAAACATTAATTCCCATTCCTTCTTCAGTAATAAAATTTTCTTCGGAATCATATTGATCTCTTCGGAATTGATTTTCAATACGATTAAAATAATTTCTCGCAGTAAGTACGTTGTCTATCAGGATATCATTGGGCATAAGGGTCAGTAGCCACAACTGAGTTTTTTCTGCATTCCCCATAAATAACATGCCCACTCGTTTTTCTTGTCACTTTCGGATGGTCTTTGTTTCCTTCAATTAGTGCTAATTGAGAGGTGTTAATATAGAGTTACGTAATTTCAAGATTTCATAACTGAATTTCTTTAATAGTGATAAAATGAGCAAATCGCTTTCAAGGTATTAATTTGAAATTTCTCCTCTGATGCATCAGGTCTCAGTCCTAGTCAATAGGCCCTACACGGAAGGGTATTTTAAATGATTTGTCCCGCCGTCCAGATCTGCCAGATCGCATATGCCGACTTGGTCTTTCAGGGTACAGATATTTTGGTCCCCACATACGTAACGAGCACATCGTTTATTTTCGCCAAATATCAAGTCGTTGAGGGGACGGGCAGTTCAGTTAATGGTAAATCCTCTTTAAATTCTGATGCCTCCGTGGGGACTGGACGAGCGTTCAGATATTTTAGGCGTGCCTAAAATCCAGAAGGGATTTGGTGTATCAGTAAAGATGAACAGGGTTCAAAAAAGAAGATATGTATCTGGCAAATTTGTAAAAATGAAAATAAGATGATCGAACAAAGTGGATGAAAACGTGGATCCAGGAGAAAAAAAATGGACATATGCTTTTAATCTGAGAACGAGAATGTGCAGGATGATTTACAAAAATTATTTACGAATGCCAGGTCAAGTTTTTTCAAAAAATTAACCAAATCGTCATAGGCTTCGCCTTTAATTTTCCACAAACATGTTTTTCTTCATGTAAATCTATAAAATCGGTTAATAATTCTATGTTTTTTTCAATTCTATGTTTCAATTACACCTTTACTATTGGAACGGAATTGATATCTCCGTGTATGTGTACCGACAGGATTGAACCTGCAACGATCTGCCCTATCACACATTGGATGTTTTACCGATCAAATCCGTCGCACGTCACTACCGTAAACACCGATCGAAGCATCGACAACAGACCTAGTCTATGACGGGGGACAGATCGTTTAGAATTTCCTGTGGTGTATGGGGACCTATTTGAATAAAAACTAAGCGAATTTCAATCTTAGGTTAATAGGTACGTCAATTACAAATTTCGCTAATGGTGGAAATTCATCAAATAAGTATATCTAGAAATTATAGAGGTTAAATAATTGATATTTGGTAAAAGTACTAACTAATATGAGAATTTCAACATCAAAGGATATGATCAAATTCCACTGAGTGAAAGTACCCTATTATTTGGTGCAAGTATTTAAAGTATCTTTTGCTTTAAATATATGAAAATCAGAACCAGATTTGTGTTCCAAATAGGTCTGTTTTAAGCAAAATTCACAGTAGCCCTTCTCGAGTAAAATAGAAAGTGACCAATTACCGATTTAGTGCGATTTTAATCCAAGCAGGTAAACCAGAAAATTAATCAAATTCAAAAGATATGAATGCCAAGATATTAGACCTGTGCAAAATGTATCATACATACCAAATTGTGGGGACTAACATAGATTTTTAAAGCATTTCTTATTAATAGCCAATACCTGTCTGTATATTGGACTAATATGAAGTAAAAAAATATTCTTTTATTACAGTTTTCCAAAAGGGCGAGTGGAGGTACCGTTTCGATCCATTTGTTCGTCTTTGCATAGGTGGCGAAGAAATCCAGAGCTTTAACTATTAATAAGTGATTTTAAATATATTCAATTGTGAAAATAGTATGACTATAATGTGTGTTAATATAAGTTTGTATATTAATTGCAGTTTTTTAATTATTGAAATCCGAAAATTATAAAAAAATATTAATAGGCCAGTCAAGATATGCATATTCAACACGGAAACCCCATTAATTGACCAATATTCTCTAAAACCTCCATGTGTCCAAGGGGGATTTAATATGATAATCTGAGTTGTGATTGCTCGGCCCTGCGTAATTGCAAAGAAATCTGCACAGATGGATTTTTCCTTCGTTTACTTACAAATTCCACAGTAACGGTAGCATCATGACTCATTGGAGACTGACACACTTGACTTTTATTCAGAAGTACCGAATTCTGGAACCCTTTGTGCGCCTGATATAGAATTCTGACTGATACACTTCTCACAGGTTATGCCTGTCTCAGATTATGCATACATCGATAGTGACTACATCCAAGAAACTTGGCCCAAATGTTGCCTTTTCAAACTAGATGATGGGTCGTTGCCGTCAACCCGCAAGCTATTATAAATTAGATAGCATAATGCCCTTTTCAGAGTAAAATAGACCCTACCATACCAAGCGTTGCTCATTTTCTGGCTACTCCTTTAACAAACCTTTCATTTACTAGAAATTTCTCTTGCCCTAACCTATTTTTCTTTCTGTGAGAATATGATATCTTTAACATTTCCTGCTCTTCTCTTCATTTATTTTCTGTTTGATCATTTTTGGTTTATAATTCTCTCTTCTAACCTTCAAAACATTAGAAAAGTGATATACTTGGGGGCTGTAGCCACGGTGCATGTTTAGAAATAAGTGTTGGAATCAAGTAAATCTGTCACATATCAGCGAATAAATATTTTGTTCATATAAAACAAGTAGCGAGAAATATCTGTAAGTTTGTAATAAATACATACAGGCTGTCCATTTTATCAGGGCACTCGAGAATATCTCACTTAATATCGGTCGTACAAAAAAAAATATTTTTACGAAAATTGTGCCGATTTATATAACCTACAAAATGGTTTAAAGACATTTGAAATCCATGGCCTACTTTAAGAGTTATGGTGGAAAATATCGAAAATGCGGAAAACGTCTAGGCCAAATATCTCCGTTATTTGAAGAGATACGAGAAAAAATCTAAGGCGAAAATTGTTTGTAAAACAGGGTTTTTCAACGAGGTTTTATCTAATTTTTTTCAAAACCGCTGTATTTTGAGATTTACTCTTCAGGCTGTTAAACAAATTATTTTGAAACGGGCGGGAAATGGTGCCATTAAATAGAGTATTTTCCTCCCTTTTCAACGATATATCACATGCCATATTTATTCATTGGTACTACGTTAGTAATTATAAAAACATTTTTTTAACAAGCATTATACATGCTGTGGAGAATTATGATTAAATAAAACGATAAAATAATTCAATAAGTTGTTCAAATCTTTGCTATAATGAAACATTAACACAATTAAGAAGAATAAAGTAAATTCAGGTAACGAAAACAAAATAATAATTATGGAAAGAGTATTCGCAGTTATGCCAACGTATAGAGGTCCTCCATGAAAGCGTCACTCCTTGCTCAGAAAGTTAAAATGTCTTTACCAATTAATTTAAGTATAATATCCATTTGCTTGTATTTCATAATTTCACTATTATTTCAATTATTTTAAAATAGTTGGCTATGAACAACAATATAATTTTTTGACAGATCATCTCAGTTAATACCTAAACTCTTAATCGCACTCGTTTAAAAATTTAGAATTTTCAAAAATGATTTTCACTCACATTGATCGTTGTAATATGTTCGTTATATATTGCCAATGCAATTTTAATTCTGGATTAGCTCAAGTAGAATATAGAATCGGATTTCCACAAGCACTACAGCCGAATAAAACTCTGTTCAGAAAATGAGCTACGAAACTGAAATATGGAAAGAAGAAGACAAGGTTGAACAGTGTTACTGATAATGTAAATAAGGTAAACCGAGATATTAATTATATAAGGAATAAAAATACAGAAAATTTGGAAACATCATTAAGAGAAATTCAAATTGCTTGTCATATAAATAAAAAATGGTTACCGGTGTTATAAAGCCAAAAAAGTTCACAATTTACAAGCGGGGGAAAAACCAAGGAGGTGTAGATGGCTGTTGGAAAAGAAGCGTGTTGATCTATTAATATGTAGTAAAATAGTTTGGTCCGACGAGGCAAATTTTTCCAATAATGGATTTTTAATCGCAATATTCATTACAAATGGACTTCTGAAAATACACACTGGCATAGACCGACTGGATTTTAAAATCGTGTTTGAATAAATGTGTGGAAAGGTATTTTAGGCACCAATTTAATAGGTCCTTATTTTTATGATGGCCACCTCAGTGGTCAAAGGTACCTAAACTTTTTGAGAAATGAATTTAATGAATTCTTAGATGACCTACCTTTAGAGAATCGACACAACTTTCAATATTTTCAACAAGATGGAGCTCCTCCCCACAATTCCCAGATTTGCCTAGATTATTTAGACGAAATTTTGCCTCAACATTGGATAGGTACCAATGGATTTATTCGATGGCCCCCTCGTTCTCCAGATATAACCCCAATGGATTTTTTTCTATGGGGTATATTAAAGATAAGGTGTTTTCGACGACACCGCAAAATGTAGAGGACTTAAAAGCTCGAATTTAACAGGCATGTATTACATTTACCCCCGAAATGCTGAGTAATGTTTTAAATGCAGTGCCTCGCCGCGCTCGATTGTGCATAAGAAATCGCGGTGGACACTTTGAACACTTGATATGATATCTTAAAAATTATTTTGTGGATTAGATTAATATTAATGTCCTGTGTGCTATATTCTTTTTATTATTAATTTGTTTTTGTTACCTGAATTTACTTTATTCTTCTTAATTGTGTTAATGTTTTATTATAGCAAAGATTTGAACAACTTATTGAATTATTTTATCGTTTTATTTAATCGTACTTCTGCACGGTCAGTATGTTTGTTAAAAAAAAGTTTATTGGTTTTAAAAAAATGTTTTTATAATTACTAACGTAGTACCAATGAATAAATATGGCATATGATATATCGTTGAAAAGGGAGGAAAATACTCTATTTAACGGCGCCATTTCCCGCCCGTTTCAAAATAATTATTTTAACACCCTGAAGAGTAAATCTCAAAATACAGAAGGTTTGGAAAAAATTAGATAAAACCACGTTGAAACACTCTATTTTGCAAAAAATTTTTCTCGTATCTCTTCAAATAACGGAGATATTTGGCCTAGACGTTTTCAGCATTTTCAGTATTTTCCGCCATAACCCTTAAAGTAGGCCATGGATTTCAAATGTCTTTAAACCATTTTGTAGGTTATATAAATCGGTACAATTTTTGTTAAAATATTTTTTTTTTGTATGACCGACATTAAGTGAGATATTCTCGAGGGCCCTGATAATATGGACAGCCTTTATACTTCGGCTCACAGGAATTTGTTTTATATAAGCAAAATGTTTGTTTTAAGTAAATACTGCTGTTAGATGTATCAAATTACTATATTTAAAATCTGAAAAGGCCTATACGACGGCGAGTGCGTCTATCGAAAACAAGAATTTAAGAAGTGGGCTGTATATAAATAGCTATGAATAAATGATTAAAAGGAATTTAAATAGTCGAAAACTTATTACTTGATGGAACTAATGATTTCTCTCTCCCTCACACTGGTGCGGTTGGTAAAGGCGCAAAGGAGGAATAGTAGGACATTTCTGATAGTTTGGATCACTCTTACAAAAGAACAGCAAGCTATTACGCCAGCAACCCAGTATAAAAAAATATATCTATCTATCACAAATACACTCGAGAAAGCAACGAAAAGAACAACTACTAATTGATGCGTGTTTGTGTGCGTTAGACGGCGTACGTTTCTGTTTTTAAAATGTCCCGAACCAGAATGACACGTGCTTCCACATGTTTCTCTCGCCCTATGATTTTAACAATGTTTTCTTAAGAAATACCGAAAAAAAATTATTTACTTTTAAATGGCTTTTAAGGCGCGTGACCAAAATCCTCTACAAATGTTTCGGCTTTTTAGGCCTTTATCAAGAGTACAAAGTGTATGCTAAAGTAACAAAGGTGGTTATTCTAAATATATACCTAAAGACATTTATGACTTAATACATTTAGGACTTAATACGTTTATGACTTAAACATTAGTTATGGGAATTTTTCGAGTAGACCTAACGTAATTATATAAATCAACGTTAACATTTTATCTAGTATAGGAGTGTTTAAGAAATTTTGCTGGTCATTCGTGGTACATGGATTGTTTTTAAGGGATTTTTTAAATTCTAATTGTTCAAGTAGATTTAAACTTTTACCTTTTAGTTCTGTATGAAGTAAATTTATGTTGACTGTGTCTATGAAATGCTTATTTTCAATGCAGTTTGTTAACATTCCCATTTTTGTTGTTATTTAAAATTGATTGTTTATGTTCTTTTACCCTATTCTCAATACTTCTACCACTCTGACCTATATAGACGACATTGCAATCTTTACATTTGATTTTTATACACCAGCTTTATTAAGTTTAGTTAATTTTTCCTTAGTATTGACCAATATTTTTCCTAAATTCATTTTATTCACACTTATTGTAGCGATACCTAAATTACTTAATTTCCTAGAAATTTTTCCATTATATTTTGGGATATAATTAATAAAGCTATATTTTGTTGATTTGTTAGGTGCATTAAAAAATTCCTTTTGAAGGATTTTGCATTGTTTGTTTATGACCATATTAGCGATTTGTTGTATCCATTGTTTCTTACAATTTGTTCAATTGTATTAAATTTCCTAACAAAATTGTTTTTGTCTAGAGGAAGGTGTGTAAGTCTATGTATTAGACTATGAAAAGGTGAGAGCTTAATTTGCCATAATTGTTGTGAATTACAATGGATGATTGTATCTGTGGTAATAGGTCTATGGTAAATGCTGAATTTTAACTGATTATTATGTTTTCTAATATTAATATCTAAAAAATTTAATTGGCTATTCTGCTGAAATTCCATTGTAAACTGGATTTTACTATTAAAGAATTCAAGAAATTACTTATGTTTCTTTCTGTGACCATCCAAATGCAAAAAATATCGTCTATATAACGAATCCAATAGAAAACGTGTATATAAATTATTATTACCGTTGAAAATTAAGTTTTCTAAATTTGTCATAAATATCTCAGCTAACAAAGGTCTATAAAATTCGCCACTAAACTGAAAATAATTGTATTCAATACAAACCTTTGACAGGTTTTTAATGCTATTTTTTCGTTTATGCTAATTTCTGAATTATCTATTAAATTATTTAAAATTAATTTTAGTTGTATGAGGGGGGACTGAGGTGAACAGGTTTTCAATATCAAAGGAAATTAATTTTGCGTTATTTGATACTATTAAATTTTTTGTACTTTCCATAAATTTGAAAGTTTTTTATAGAATATTTAGATTTAAATTGGTTAATTTTGGTAAAATGTAATTTAGTTCTTTACACAACTTATAAGAAGGAGCATTGATGTAGGATACTATGGGTAAGCAATAAAGAATGGAAGCTGAAGGGTTCATAATCCTTAATTTATACACTTCATTGTTTTGAATAATAGTACTGCATTTTTTTTAAATTAGAGACAATGCAAGATTGGAATTTGTGGGATTTTTGCTAATTTCTTTAAAGTCGTTACTATTTACGATTGTTTGTAGCTTTTCACTATATGTTCTAATTTAGTTAACATTGTTGTGGTGTTACCTTTATCCGCTTTACAGAATACCAAATCATAGTTATCTAATTTTTGTTTAATGCTGTTTAATAAGATTCCCACAACTAAAGTTTAAGTCATAAATTTAGGTATATATTTCAAATAATCACATTTGTTTCTTTAGTACACACTTTGTACTCTTGATACAGGCCTATAAAACCTAAATATTTGCAGATGATTTGAAATATAGTAATTTGATACATCTGAAAGCAGTGTTTACTTAAAAACAATTATTGTCAAGACGTTTCACAAGGGACTCACCACAAATTCAGTCCAGTATACAAAATATTTATTTACGGATATATGACACAGACATTTATTTGATGTGACATTTTATTTTTATTTGTGTGGTTGCTTCAAGATTTTTTTCCGTATTAATTGCCCAAATTGAATCAATGTTATCTTAATTCTAATAGTGGCGTGGTCGTATATGTGACTCTGGGCATTTATTCTTTTCTATTATTTGGGTTTTCTACCACATGTATTATTGGCCTCTTCAAAAAGAAATCACGGAATCTACAAAATAAAAGAATTATTGGAAAAAAGCCTCTGCGCCCGTGACGTTTACGCCAAAGGAATAGTCAGAGGTTATGTTTTGCAAATAATATAAATCGGAATAAACACAGAAATAATGTATTTTGCTGACGTTTGGGAAAGTAATCTCTTTCCGTTTTCAAAGCTTTTTTTGGAAGAACTCTTATTTTGCTGTGTATGTCAAATACACAGCTTTAAGATTCTGTTTATGTTATTTCCATAGATACTTACTACTAACAGAACATAGAACTGATGATATTTTCTTTTAGATAATGTTGAGTTTGTTAAGTTCTTCTTTTAACATCAGTAGCCAGGTTGTACAAATATCTACAGAACAATTCGATACGCACTTGTCTTCATTTAATAAGATTATTGCTGATTCTTTAATTTTTCTTTTTTTGGTATCTGCTTCTTTTGTTAAAATTTTTGCCGAGTCACATTTTATTCTATGTCCGTTTTCCCAAGCATGTTCACAAATCTTTGATTTCTGAATTTCATTATTTCTAATGTAATTCTTGTGCTCATCCAACCTCACACTGAAATGTCTGGATGACTCACCCACATAACATTTATCTGCTGATGAGGAGGACCTTGTAGTTGAATTTAAATAAAGCTATTATTATTCTCAACCGTCTGTCTCATTAGGATTTATCGGATGAAGAAATTGATCCCAGTGTATTCAAATTTTGTGTGTGTTGCCTCGTCTCGAATGTGTAGCTCCCTCTCATAATGCTCAGGGATAAAAGATTCGCGTTATCCGGGGTGTTATTACTATTATTATTATTTTTGACATTTATTTAACGTCGGTCTATTTCCGTTACTGATACCTAACACCGACGCATATAGACAAGCTACCCCCAACCAGGAATTTTGCCGAACCTCTTCCCTTATTATTTATTTGTATTTCCATTTTTATTTGCAACAACGCAGGGTTGAACAAACCCATTAACTCAGACTTTTATTAAATCCCCCCCAAAATTTTCATATATAAGTAAATAATGGAATTTCCAATTGTATCTAGACCAACTTATAATTTTTAACTTAAATTGTAACTTTAAAGAATTTTTTTAATTCGCGATGTTAAGTAGCTTAGTTTTAAGATATTTTTTAATTTGTTAATAAATTTTTTTAATTTTATTTCTCAAATTTTTGACTCCAATATACCTTTTTTATTTTACAGCAGTAGAGATATTAATAAATTGATTTTTTTTTCTTACTGCCGCTCATCGGTACTAAAAGTATTTGAAGAAAAAATAACAGTATTTATTTAATTCATATACCACGTGTGAAGAAGAATTAGCATGTTATACGTATACTCCACGAAAAAGTTGCAAAAAAGAATTAAAACACAAAAGTTCTTTGACAGGGATAAACATGGGTACCTCTCCGTTTTAGAGGGTACACGATGATGATATTTTTAAGGTTCCCACCCCTCAGCAACTACCCCCCTAAACTCGAAAAACCACCCCTATTTCGCGTTTTTTCCATCGTAGGCTTTGGTATCGGTTTTTTGGGCAGGATTCGGGTAGGCCGTATGAAATTTAATCATGCAACATCTTATCCACACTCGGGGTTGAAACTACCATCACCCCTAACATTGTAATCCACTGAAAAACGAAATAGTAGAAAATGTTTTCTCCCCATCTCCGAGGGCACTGAACACGACGGTAGTATTCATTTCTCCCTCACCCTCCGCGAACCACCCCTAAAACCACCCCTTTACATATTTCTTGATACTGGGCATGTGGATACTCGTTGGTTGGGGTATCTATGAGGATTTCGACATTGTAAAGTGAATTAAGTGATAAGACATGCCATCAACCCCGGGGCTGAAATTACCACTACACAAATTAGGGGTGGAGGGTGAGGGAGAAATTAATATTAACATTGCTTTGAGCGCCCTTAAAAATGGGGATAAACAAATTTTCATGCACTTTGATTTCTTTGGGATATTTTAGTATTAGGGGAGGGGGAGTTTCAACCCCGGGGTGGATAAAATGTATGATTAAAGTTTATATGGCCTACCCGAATCCTACCCAATGAACTGATCCGCATGCCTACGATGAAAAAAATGCGAAATAGGAGTGGTCTTCCGAGTTTAAGGGTTAGTTGCTGAGGGGTGGGAGCCTTAAAAATATATCGTGTTCAGCGCCCTCGAAAACGGGGGCGGGGTTCCCATGTTTCATCCCTGTCACAGAACTTTTGGGGTTTTTTCAACTTTGATGGAACTAGTAGGGTAAAGTGGTGTTTGTTAATGAAAATGTCAATTTTATTCCAAATAAAATAATTATTATCAGCAATCACCAAATTGATACTGTAGTATCATACTTTTTCTATTTTTTTTATGCAAATAAATGCTCAGTGGTTTAAAAAATATAAATTTTCATAATTAAGATTATTTTACAGTTATCAATTTTCTTTTGAAAGTATGTGTTGTAAATGAAACATTAAATATGCATCTTAGGTTTAACGCCAAAAAAATCTCTCGTATGTGGAAACCTGTTATTTTTCAAAAAACTTGTGCCTTCGACGCTTAACACAGCAGACGGCCCTAAGAAAATTAAAGGCAGGATACTATTTTACACTCATGTCTTGTAAATTGAAATAAAATTGTGATGTTTTTAAACAGAAATTTTTAAAAATAAACAAGAAATTTATGTTGAGCTTGAAAATAGTGATGAATGCAGAAATCATGTTCAACGAGGTAACTAGATTTTTGCAAACTACTAGAATATAAATTATGCGAATTTACAGTCTCTAAAACTGACCCAGACGAAGCAGTGAAACCAACACTAGAATACAATATATGCGAATCCACAGCCTTTAAAATTGATGCAGACGAAGCTGATACATCAGTGATGCCAATTGCCATATACGAGAGGAAACGAAATCGACATGAAATTGGAAAGAAGAACTATAAGGAAAGAAAACCTTGCCAGAACTGTTATGAAACTATAAAAAGGGAAAAAGGGTGGAAACTCGCCAGAAATACAAAAAAAAATTAGAACATATTGTAAGGGTTGTTCAAACGAGCCATTTTTATGCTTAGACTGTTTTAATATGACTCATAGATATGACTAAAGTTCTAAATTGACCTATCATGCCATTAAGGGAAGTTTAGTAAAAAGTGTCGTGGCGAAAATTAGGTTGGTATTAATGAACTCTTGCGAAATGAAGGTGAATGGCAGAATGAAATATCCATTTTCAAAGTTAATTCGTGTCATAATATTCATAATTCAAATCAAGTCCATGCTTTCGCGTTAAATGGGAATTTGAAACAGTTGTCAAAAAGTTTGCGAGAAATGTCAGTTTAGCTGTGAATATTTGGCCAAATATTCAACGTTTTTTGTGGTTGAAACTTACCTATAAAATTACTATTCCCAGCGTTTATTTAGCAGTCACTTTCATTTAGATCGAATAACAATTAAAAAGTACATAGTTTTCGCAGTACTGCTTCATGTGCCAGAGACATACCAAAAGGAAGAACTCGTTCTGTATGCACACTTGAAAATGCTGAACGCGTAAGAGCAGTCCTAAACGATCTGCAAAACGACAAGCATTAGCATTCGATATATTGAGTAGATATCGCCGCATTCTGAAAGACTTAAGGCCCAGTTGTATAAAAATGAATCAACCAATGTTCAATTGAATTGGGTTAAAAATCTGTGGACACTATTGATGTAACAATTGTGACCTTGGATTTTAAACCAAGTTCAAGTGAGTTTCTGCTGATCCATTTTATACAACTTGGCCTTACACTTCCATCCCTACCAAATTAAAGTCGTACAAAAGCTTGATTAACGATTAACACAATCCCAATTGAAATGTTGGGGCGGGTGATGAAACACTTTCGTGCTAGGCCTCAAGAGTGTCGGCAGCGTAGAGGCATAGACACTTAAAAGTAATAGACTCCAAGATGAGTCATATTCCTGGGGTCAAGATAGTTACGACGTTCTGCCCTCACTTCTTCTCCTTTTACAATGTCAGCTGCTTATAGAGCTGTCTCTTTGGGAGTATATAGCATCTATCTTTTTCCATTTCGTTATTAATTCGTTATTTGTGTTTAATTTTTGAAATAAAATGTAGCCATTAATAAAAACAACTCAATTTAAAATGGATACTTCGTTCTGTCGTACCCGTTATAATTAACTATTAAACATGCCCTGGTTGATTGGAGATCATTTTTATTAGTTTGTTTTGTAATCCATTGAAAAATGTTCAAATAATGCAGTTTACAAGGCACTGTTGTTACCCTCTGTTAGTATAGAAGTTGGTCTTTATAATTCCTATATTATATATGCTGAATTTGAAGTTGAATAACAAAATAAATATTTAGTGTTACTTTCAGCATTTTATTATAATTTCATAAACCTTTCAAAGATTAGTAACATTTATAATAATTTGAACTAAATTATCCATATGAATTGCTCGAAATACGAGGCGTTTAGTTTAGTCTTTATTAATTCTTTATGCCAATTACAAAATATTGTATAAATTACAATTTCACAAAACGTAACATGTAACATGAAAGACGAACAACAGAAGTATAAAATATAAACATATATGATATATTCACATACAACAAATAATTTCCAAATGTAGCGTTGTAAACAAGCCAGAATAAAATGGTATATAAAACATAATAAACATATAGCATAACATTTGTTATTTTCAACCTAAGAGGCAAAAAAACTCTGATAAAGCAGAATAACATTTGTCAGATAAAAATGTTTTAAGTTTTTTTTTTAAATAAATACTCACTCATATATTTTAAGTCATCCCGCAAATGGTTAAATAATTTTGGCCCTATGTATCTTGACGATTCACTTGTCATTTTTAATCTGGCTCAAGGTACATGTATGTTGTTTTTTTTTGGCTTGTATTGACCTTATTATAGTCACCAGGCGTGACCAGGTTTCTCGAGCACTATCTCATCGGCATATTCCGGGCGAAATTAGTCATCGACCTGGAAAATTTATTCGGATGGAATATTTTTGTGCTATCTTGTTCAAAATGTCCTCCTTTATAAGAAAGTACAGTTTGCCAGATGGAAATGTGGCCAGAAATTGTTTAAACAAAGTTTTTTTAAACAAATTTACAAAATTGACTTTTTCGTTTCGGAAAAAATATTTTCGCATTTTTCACACCAAAACAAACAAAAAATGTTCCTAAACATTTTTCTCTAAAGTTGATATATTTCGATGAAAAAATTCTTGAAATCCCGGAAATTTGAAAATTAATGTTTTTTAATGTAAGAACAAAAATTTATTTTAATATAAGTAGACTAATTGTAAGTAGAGTAATATAAGATTTAAAATAATGTATGATAAACTTTATTTTTATCTAATTTATTTTAAAATACAATTAAAGTGATTATACAACATACACATTCTTACATTAGTTAAGATCACAGCCGCATATAGATATACAAGTAACATTATTTTTTTCACAGCTACATGCATTAGTACTACATAATTTTTTACAATTGCACGCTTTTATTAAGCCATCCGGCAAATAATTTTTTGTCATAAATACAAGTATAAGCATATTATCCTCATATTTGTAACCAAAATGTGTTAGTTGGATTGAATCTGCGGTAGGTTCTTGATGAAAATATTCAATAGAATAATTATAAATATTCAAAAGAATATACACTTGGTTTATTGTTTCATTAGTTTTGTTCAGATTTCTCTGATATATGTTTCGGCCTTGCGACCATTATCAAAGAATCTTAAAAACTGACCTGAAAGTGGTGGTTCACGGTATATATCTTAGAAATGTTCTAGCTACTTAGAGGGGAATAATAACTTGATTTGCTATTTCTTTAAATTTAACAATACAGGCCGGAACTACGAACTTAATTTTAATTTTATTACTGTGTCTAGTACAGGGTTGTTCATAAATTCTGTTTGTGTATTTGTAACGTTTTTATGGTTTCTTAGGGCCTTCTTAATTTCTAAAATTTCAAGCATGTCTAGGATTTTTTCTTTGTTTGCATTATGCAAAAGTTTAACACTACTACCGTTAAAAACGTGATTTTGCTCAATGCAACGTTCGGCGAAACCAGTTGATTTTTTTATTGTATAAAATAGACATTTTGTGTTCTCTTAACCTCACAGCTATGCTACGGCCACTCTGACCTATATATACGGCATCACAGTCGTCACACTTTATTTCATATACCCCCGATGTTTTAATATCTTCTGTCTTTTCTTTATTATTAACCAACAAGCGACCTAAATTATTTCTATTCGTTGATATTGTATTAATACCTAATTTATTTAATCTATTACATACTGAGTTGCTAACCTTATTTAAATAATTTATACTATGCCTCTTTTTGTTTTCTATATTTGACACGTTATAAAAATGTTTTTGTAATAATTTTCTCTGTTTATATTTTACTAATTTGTCAATAAGTAACTCATCATAGCCATTGTTTTCTGCTAGCGTTTTAAGAATTCTAACTTCTTTTTCAAAGTTAACCCTATTTAAATTTAGAGATAATAATCTGTGTACATAGCTATGAAACGGTGACATTTTATCTTCCAATATATGTTAGAGAAATCTGAACAAAACTAATGAAACAATAAACCAAGTGCGTATTGTAACTATTCTTTTGAATATTTATAATTATTCTACAAAACGTGTTAGATCTAATTCAATGTCTGTGTAAAATATTGCTTTTTTCCAACCACATGTTTGCACAGGTGCGCTCAAGATATGCAAGTATAAGGCATCTGACGTGCATAGGATATTATTCAATTTTAGTTTTACTCCACCTGAACGCGAAATAATATTTATTCTAGCATCATCAGCTGTTTCACCTTGAAAATCGCAAATTTCGCGTTTTTTGAGATTTCAAGAATTTCGAAATCTATCAATTTTAGAGAAAAATGTCAGAATATTTTTTGTTTGTTTTGGTTGAAAAATAGGAAAATATTTTTCCGAAAAAGTCAATTTTTCTAATTTCCTGACCACATTTCCATCTGGAAAACTACTTTCTTATAAAGGAGAACATTTTGAAGAAGATGGCATACAAAATTTCCATCGAATAAATTTTCCCGGTCGATGATTCGCCCGGAATTATTAGTATTTCTATTGTGAAATGCATTTACGGCGCCAGCGTGCCCCAACACTCGGTCATTTGGGCTAATGCTGTGCCCAGCATAATATGTATTCTCTTTTTGATAGACTGAAACGTGCAGAAAATAATTTTATAAATAGTCAGGATGTGCTTCTGCTTGAAGCCTCTTTTGCAAACTGTTGTAGGTCTGTAGGGTATGGTTTGATAGTGGCCTTATTGTATTTATCAAGCTAGTATCTAGTGTAAGTCGAGCAAAAATTTCCACGAAAAAGTTGAAAAAACTGAACACGATGGTGATGTTTTAAGGCTCCCACCCCTCAGCAATTACCCCTATTTCATATTTTCGGTTTTTTGGGCAGGATTCGGGTAGGCCGTATGAAATTTAACCATACAACAACTTATCCACCCCCGAGGTTGAAATTACCCCATCCCCTAATACTAAAATATCCTCAAAAAAAATCAAAGTTCATAAAATGTTTATCCCCGTTTTTGAGGGTGCTGAACACGATAATAATATTCATTTCTCCCTCACCCTCCATTAACCACCCCTAATTTAGGGGTGGTTGATGGAGAGTGGGGGATGAAATAGTATTGACATCGTGTTTAGGGTGCTCAACATGATGATAATATTCATTCCTCCCCACCCTCCCCCAACCACCCTTAATTTAGGGGTGGTTGATGGAGAGTGAGGGATGAAATAGTATTGATATCGTGTTTAACGCCCTCGAAAACGAGGAGAAAACATCCCGATCAAACGAGTCCCCATGAAGGGTGGGGGAGAAATGAATATTACCATCGTGTTGAGCAGCCTCGAAAACGGAGATAAACAAATTTTCATACATTTTGATTTTTTTGGGGATATTTTAGTATTAGGGGAGGTGGTAATTTCAACACCGGGATGTATGAGATGTTGTATGGTTAAATTTCATACAGCCTGAGAGGTGGGAACCTTAAAAATATCACCATCGCGTTCAGCTCCCTCGAAAACGTGGGAGTTTCATCCCTCTCACAGAACTTTTGTGTTTTTACCCTTTTTGCAACTTTTTCATGGAGTAATTGGAGATATTTGTCTCGAATCGCAAATTTGGTGAATGCGCTGGTGTTAAATGAAATAGTTCGTTTTCTCTTTTTCAGCCATCAAAATCGGTTTCTATAACTCTTGTTAAGTTTTTTCGAAAGTTGATACTTGGTGTAAAGTAATCTTATACTGGTAGAAACTTGCCTTCCAAATATAAAATAAATCTAAGTTGGGGCAGTTAACCATGTTCACTATGTACTGCATAAAATATCCGATTGTTGGAGCAGGTCAACGATTTCTATAGATGGTAGTATGCCGGTTCAAAACAACACAAACGATCATCCTCCAGTTGCTAATGCCACAGAGAAATATGCTTTTAAGGATGCAGTTAGATCTACATGGATGGAAAAAGCAACTCTAAAAAATGTCTGTAGCCCAACTGTAAGTATATTTTCTGAGGTAATACCCAGGGAGCTAGACAGTTTTACGTAACCTCCTCCACTACGATCTTTGCGACATGATAATTTTGTCTCCAAATAATATAAGATTTAAGCCATTGATAAGTAATGAAACAAGTGAATTGTTTCTTTAATTGGAAATTATCTTCATGAAAGAGCGTCCAGTTATGTTCAGACACATTTTTTTTATGCGATTTATGGCTTCCAACTGAAATTATAATACAAATTTAACATTATACAGATTATTGTGAGCTATAAGCAAAAACCGTAATATAAACTAAAGTATATTCACATTTTTAATTCATACAATGTAAACAAACGCACATGAATACTGAAATAACATATAAAACTATTATTTTGATTCAAATCAACATTTGGCTATACAAGAGGAAATGTTGAATATAAATATATTTCATTGTACTTCATTTTAATTATTATTGGCATAGAAATAAAATTTACATGAATATATCAGATCGACGTTACACTTGTAGAGCCGAGCTCATGTTTACGGTGCACTCAAAAAGGCAACAAAAATTAGTACACGGAAATTAAACAAATTTATGTGAAAGAGAAGAAAAAAATTATAATAAGCTGAAATGTCTATAATAATTAGCTTATGTATGTAAGAATACATACCAAAAAAGTTCCCACCCCTAAGGGGTAAGCTTCGTCCCTATCTCATTCCTTTTAGGGACACCGCACTGTTTTTTTACAATATCATTTAAACGCTTTATCTTAGGGAAAAAACATAAGTATAGAAAAAGTTTTGTTACAAAATTCTCTACAAAAGAAGGTTGTGTGTTATGTATCGATATTTCTATTACTTTTTATGTTGTCAAACCTAAAGATTTACAGTTGTCAAATGTCCTTAAGAACTCAAGAAAAACAGTTCTTTTTGCTTATGCATTTAGTGGTAGTGACACGTCTGCTTTTTTTGGAAAAGGCAAACTCCAAATTATGAATGTATTATACTCCAAAAAAAATGTACAAGAAGTTGTAAAAACCTTTAACAAACCAAACGCTACAAAACAGGATATTACTGAGGCTGGGGAAACATTTGCTCTTGCATTATATGGAGCACAAAAAAATGAAACGTCAATAAATCATTAGAGGTATGTTCTGTTTAACACCTCGGTTGGCAATTCCAGCCAAACGGTTACTTTGGCAAGGCTACCCCCGACGTCCGCAGCTTTGCAGCAACATTCGTTGCGGGTTTACCACCAAATTCAGGATTGGTATGGAAAGATTGTAACTCACTAAGTCCAATTGCAATAATACACATTGTACTACTATTATTTGTTATTCGAATGAGAGAGAGCAAAATATATTTTGCTCTCATAGCACTGTTCACTATCAGAACTGTTGCAGATCACAGAAATTACTAATTTTTACTACTAGGTTACATTCCGGTCACGTAATAACCGAGTCGTCAACACGTAACAGCAGAAGTTGCGGAATAGTAATTTTTACGCAATATCTATTCCCCATTTTGGTGAATACTTCGTGAAATTATCGTTCTCAATACGTAACAGTCGTTAGTTGCGGAAACCTTTACAGTCCCTCCGATGGTAGCCACCACGTAGAGAATAGGTACTTTAAGTGCTGTTTGTACATTCGAAATGTATGATGGCGTCACTTCCGACAAAACCGGAAGTTGTGGCACATTCATGATCATATAAGAAATCTAAAATGTCTAATTTGCGTGGTCTAATTGGAATATTATAAAAAGTGTTTTGTTACTGTATCAACGGCATATCTTGCACTCAGTGTCGAACTGGCTTCATTTGACCCCGTAGGCAGATGTAATTTTGAAAGTAACTAGTAACAGTATTAACGTTAGACGTCATGAATGAATTTCATTCGATTGAAAACGAAATGCTTTGGTTGCTCTTTTGTGTTGTTACAACTTTGCCAGCCATATTGTATTTTTTTGTAATTTTTCTTATTAACGTGGTGTGTTTTATATGAGACATAGATAAGTTTAAATAAAATATTTATATTTTGAATTATTTGAGTGAAATGATGACAATAAAAACGATAATATCGAACATGTTCCAGATGAAACTGAAGAATCGTGGAAGGTTGGATGTGAATCATCGTTGCCTTTAAAATCGAAAGCCAGGTACGAGAAAACCTATGAAGTGTTTAAGGAATGGTTGAATTTAGGAAACGTGGCTATAAGCGAAAAAAGTGTATTAGCATACTTTCTTGAAAGAAGCAAAAAATTGAATTCACCAAGTAGTTTATGGACGGAGTACTCGATGCTCAAAACCACCATAAATTTAAATGATAATATAAATATCGGAGAATTTAATGAGTTACTGTGTTTCTTAAAGCAGAGAAATGTTGGTCGTCAAGTAAAAAAATCCAAAGTCTTCACCAGGGAAGAAATGCACAAATTTTTATTAGAAGCTCCAGATGACACTTATTTAATGATGAAAGTGATAATGATATTAGGAGTTGCTGGCGCTTGTCGGCGGGAAGAGCTTACTAATTTGACCATTGATAATATCGAAGACAAAGGTGCAGTTGTAATTATAAAATTAACTGATATGAGGTCAAAAATTTGCCGAATATTCACAATTATTGATAGTGATGATGATGAAATCAGGTTATTAGATTTTTTCCGTAAATACGTAAGTTTGAGACCAAAACATGCCAGTTCTCGTCGATTTTTTTATGCATATCGGGAAGGAAAATGTGTAAATCAACTTGTGGGTAAAAATAGCATAGGAAACGTGCCTAAGCTGATTGCCCAGTATTTGCATTTAAAGGAGCCCCATTTATATACCGGACATTCATTCAGAAGAACGTCAGCAACTCTACAATCTGCTTATCTTTAAAAATTTGTAAAACAACACGTATAGTAGACAGCCCCCAATTTAAAGTCAAAGGCTGTCCGGAAGGCGGCTACAAATTTGAAGAAACGCAGGAAACATCCACTACCCATCAACATTGCCGGGGATCGAACCCAAAACACAGAAGAGTCGGACCAAGTGCGTTCGCCGCTCAACGCCCTCTAGCCGACTGAGCTACCGTGCCGGTCTGGGAGAATATTTCTGTAACATTAAATGATTTTGCAAATTGTATATTTATATTTAATATCTATAAATAAAAAGTATTTCTTGCTGTTGTTTATAAAATTTATTGTTTCATATTTTTTATTAATATATATAATTATCAGACTTACATTTCTATGAAAAGGAATTACTATTTTGGAGACTATATAAAGCTTGTTAAGGTCTATCGGCTAAAGTCTTGGCAGCCATTATATTTTGTGTACTTACCCTAGGAAACACAAAAAAGTCACATGCCAGAAAGAAGTTTCAGAGCACTATGGAGAGGGATGAAAAAGCTAGATTTAGGTCTCTGGTGTCAAATGATTATTACCTCGGTTATGCAACTTGCACCATGGGACAAATGCAAGCGGGTTTTGCCTGAAGCGCCAGTATAGATACACCTCTTTATCTATCAGCAGTATGACAGAGGCTCCAGGTAGGTCAGTGAAGATGAATTATTTCCAGGGGTAGAAACTTTGGCTGTCGTTCTCGTGGAATGGACAGCTGTAATAGCTGTAATAAATAGTCATTTTGTATATATACACATTACATGTGATAATATTATTACAAAAATGAGACGAAGTTTTACACTCATTCTTACACTTAACCTCTACACACACAAAAAAAGATTTAATAATTCTTTAGTATAAAGATATAAATGAGTGAAATGTAATATACCTATAGAGGTTTAACACTAAAAATTATGATGTGATTATATAAGTATAAGTTTACAGCAGAGTTTTGAACTCGTTGAATACGAGCTTTATCGATAGATTAAGGTGAGGCCTATAAATATAATTTCCATAATTGAAATTAGAAAGCACCATAGTTTTGGTCAGATTAATTTTGAGATTAATACAATTAGCATACAATAGCTTTAAGGCTACATATGATTTTTACACGATCATACTAACTTGTTGTGTAAACTTTAGCTTAGTGGCTATTATTAGACCTAGACTATTTTTATGGTTCACTACAAGAATGTTTTCATTATTTATTTTGATTTTTAATGAAGATTTTACAATATCAACCTTTTTTGTGAGCCAAAAAAGAATACACAATATTTGTTACTATTTTGAGACAAGTCGCCGCTTTTTGATTTTCTGTATACATTTTCTAGGTCTATATTTATTTGCATGATTTTCAAAAGCTGGAAGATTGTTGATGTCGGCTCTATAAACCAATTGCTTATCATCAGCATATGCGCGCAAGCAACAATTAGTAAACGCTGACATTAAATCCGCAGTATAGATATAAACAATGAGGGCCCTAGAACAGAACTTTGCGGTACTCAATTTCTAACATTTTTACAAAGCCGATGATGTATATTTCTGGAAATTGTTAATTAGAGGAGAAACTCGAAATAAAACGCATCTTTTAATAAATAATTTATTGAAAATATGTACATTTCAAAGGACTGAATGTATGTAGTATATGTATTTGAAAATAGTTGCATATATATTTACAACAATAAATAAAGTAAATATCACAATGACGGTTATATATATATATTATATATATAAATTAATAATTTCATTTTGCTTACTGCCGAACCGTCATTGTGATATTTACTTTATTTATTGTTGTAAATATATATGCAACTATTTTCAAATACATATACTACATACATTCAGTCCTTTGAAATGTACATATTATTATATAATATATATATATATATATTCAAAATCAAATCACCGAATCTACAAAATAATAGAATTATTGGAAGGAAGCCTCTGCGCCTGTGCCGTTTACGTCAAAGGAACAGTCAGAGGTTATGTTTTACAAATAATATAAATTGGAATAAACACAGAAATAATGTATTTTGCTGACGTTTCGGAAAGTAGTTTCTCCGTTTTCAAATTTTTTTTTGAAGGACTCTTATTTGCTGTGTATGTCAAATACACAGATTTAAGATTATGTTTATGTTATTTCCATAGGTACTTACTACTTACACAGAACTGATGATATTCTCTTTTAGATAATGTTGAGTTTGTTAAGTTCTTCTTTTAACATTGATAGCCAGGTTGTACAAATATCTACAGAACAATTCGATATGCATGTATCTTCATTTATTAAGATTATTGCTGATTCTTTAATTTTTCTTTTTTTGTTATCTGCCTCTTTTGTTAAAATTTTTGCCGAGTCCCAGTTTATTCTATATCCGTTTTCCCAAGCCATGTTCACAAATCTTTGATGTCTGAATTTCATTCCTTCTAATGTAATTCTTGTGCTCATCCAACCTTACACTGAAGGGTCTGGATGACTCACCTACATAACATTTATCACATTCGCACGGGATATTGTAAATACAGTTTTTTGAATTCTGATTCCTGTTTATCGGTTTTATGTTTGTTAAAATAGATCTCAAAGTGTTCCCCGTTTGAAATACCGTCCTAACATCAAATTTGTCACCTATACGGCGCAGCTTCTCCAATAGTCCGTATACATAAGGAATTATTGCTATATAATGACGTTCAGGTTTTTGTCGCACCTGATTGTCCCTATTTTCAACATTTATGAAAACTCTATCAACAAAGGCTCTTCAGGGTATTGATTTTGTACTAGAACCACTTTGATAAATTTTTTCTCGTCACTTAATATTTCATTATTAGATGAAATGGTATAAACATTTTACAACACCCCTCTTAACATTTATGACTGATTTGAGTTAAAATTTAGATATCTAGTACTATGTGTTGATTTTCTATAAACGCTTGTTTCAGTTGTATTATTTACCCTTTTAATTAAAACATCTAAAAACGGTAGTTCATTCCTACTTTCCACTTCTAATATGAATTTAATAGACGGTTCCTTACTATTTATATTTTCTAAAAAGCTGTCTAGTAAATCAACACCATGAGGCCAAATTGTAAAGATGTCGTCAACAAATCTCCATCAGACAACCGGTTTATTTATACAATTTTGAACATGTGTGTTCTCAAAGTTCTCCATAAATATGTGTAAAATTGGTGATAATGGAGAACCCATTGCCATACCAAAATCCTGCTGATAGAACTCATTTTCCAATTGAAAATAAGTTGTATTTATACACATTGTTAGGAGTTCCATTATTGCTATTTACACTTAATTTAGTTCTAGTTTCCAAATTATTATCATTCAGCAGCCTATCTTTAACTATTTTTAAGGTTTCATCTACCGGAACATTGGTAAAGACTAGCTACATCAAACTAACCATAAGGTGTGATTCATGAATATCGTTTTCATAAATTTTGTTTATAAAATGTTTACTATTTTTAATATATGAATCGGTATTTCCAGATAATGGATCAATAATTTTAAGTAAAAATTTTGCCAAATTGTGACATTGTGAATTAATAGAACTAACAATTGGTCTTAAAGGAATATTTTGTTTATGTGTCTTTGGTAAGCCATAAAAATGAGGAGGCTTACTATGATGTGGTGTAATGTTCCTTCGTTCAAAATCATTAAATTCGTGTTTGTATTTAAACAAAGTTCTGTAAATTTTGCCCTCTATTGATTTTGTTGGATCTTTGTTTAGTTTTAAGTAGGGTCGCTCATTTAAAACAGTCATGATTTTTGTGTTATATATATATATCTTTATCTATAATTCCTGTGGCATTACCTTTGTCTGCTGGCAATATTTTTATACTTTCATCGCGTTTTAAAAAATTAATCGATAGCTTTTCTTCTGGAGTTAAATTATCTTTAATTTTGTATTACTTCTCTAAAGCAATTTTTGCCCGTATGCGATATTCATTCCCATTATCTGTTACTAAACTTTGAGCCGTTTTTTCTATTGCTGCTACTATATCAAATTTTGGAACAGATTTCGGGTTTATTGCAAAATTTAAACCTTTTGATTAGACAAGCCTGTCTGAAATGGACGAAACTCTTTTTGGCATATTAGTGACAGTCCTATTAATTAAAGGTTTTCCCTTAATAAGTTTCTAAATTTATTTAAATGCGTACCTTCTTCATATTTTTCATAACTGAACCTGATATTCCGGTTTATAAACTGATAATCATGTTCTATGACGTTCCTGTTTAGTTCATTTTCTGTGTAAGTAATGTCACCAATAATTCTCTCTTTTTGATATCTATGATATTGAATTTTTTCCCTACCCATGGACTTGCTTGCCTTGTCCAAAATTTTTCTGGTTTTCGCATTTTGGAAAATTACTTTTAGCCATAAAAACTTTGGAATTATTTCATGTTCTCGTCATTTACACATAAAGGTTATGCTATTTTCTGATTTAGCTAATTTCTTATAACATTTTTCTAAAAATCTGAAACATTGCTTTATATTAGGCCCATACCTGTTATCTAAATATTGTCTGAAAGTTATTTGTGGCATTATGCCACAAATAGCTTTCCGATGATAATTAGACGGGGGCATTCGAAATTGCCCTTCAAGCTTATTATAAGGTCAAACTGATTTTCATAATAGAATAGATTCCTAATGCGAACCAAAATCAGACGCTAAAATCGTACGGTGGCTTCATTACGCTTCATATCAACTGATCCCTAAGTTATTATTGCGTTTAAATGCAGAGTTTTCAAGATTTTCACTTCCGTTATAAAAAAATTGTGCAAACCTTTTATGAAGTTTGACCTTAAAATGATCTTGAAGGTCACTTTCGAACATCCCATCTAATCTAATTACCTACAACTTAATTGTGCTAAATTTTAGCGAAAAGTCTTATTTTTCAAGTTAATATGAATTCCTTCATATTCGGAAAACGGTTTATTTTCAGTCTTTACAACCTTGATATCTCGAAAACGGTTCATTTTTAGATTTTGTTCCTATGAGAACTTTTGACCAGGACGTCATGAAATATAACATATCACAAGTGCTGACAATTTAACCGGGACCCAAAGCCCATATATTTTGTGCAGGGTCCTTTATAAAATAATTTTAACGTTAGATGTCATGAATGAATTTAATTCGATTGAAAACGAAATGCTTCGGGGTGCTGTTATAGCATTACTTGTCAGTTATTAAAACTTTGTCAGCCATATTGTACTTTTTTCTAATTATTTTCATTAACGTGGTACTAACGTGGTATTTTCTATATGAGACATAGATAAGTTTAGAATGTTACCTATATTACGGATTATTTAAGTGATTTGATGACAATAAAAACGATAATATCGAACATGTTCTAGATGAAGCTGAAGAATCGTGGAAGGTTGGATGTGAATCATCGTTGCCTTTAAAGTCTAGAGTCAGGTACGAGAAAACCTATGAAGTGTTTAAAGAATGGTTAAATTTAGGAAACGTGGCTATAAGCGAAAAAATTTTATTAGCATACTTTATTGAAAGAAGCAAGAAACTAAATTCACCAGGTAGTTTATGGTCAGAGTATTCGATGCTCAAAACCACCATAAACATAAACGATAATATAAATATCGGAGAATTTAATGAGTTACTGTGTTTCTTAAAGCAGAAAAATGTTGGTCATCAAGTAAAAAAATCCAAAGTCTTTACCAGGGAAGAAATGCACAAATTTTTGTCAGAAGCTCCAAACGACACTTATTTAATGATGAAAGTGATAATGATAATGGGAATTGCTGGCGCTTGTCGGCGGGAAGAGCTCACTAATTTGACCATTGATAATATCGAAGACAAAGGTGCAGTTGTAATTGTAAAATTTCCTGATATGCGGTCAAAAATTTGCCGAATATTCACCATTATTGACAGAGATGATGAAGAAATCAGATTATTAGATTTTTTCCGTAAATACGTAAGCTTGAGACCAAAAAATGCCAATTCTCGTCGATTTTTTTATGCATATCGGGAAGGAAAATGTGTGAATCAACTTGTTGGTAAAAATAACATAGGGAAAGTGCCTAAAATGATTGCCCAGTATTTGAATTTAAAGGAGCCTCATTTGTATACCGGGCATTCATTCAGAAGAACGTCTGCAACTCTGCAATCTACTGGACGAGTATTTCAGTAATATTACATGATTTTGTAAATTGTACATTTATATTTGATATTTATAAATAAAAATTGTTTCTTACTATTGTTATAAAATTTATTGTTTCACATTTTTTACCAATGTAGCAATAATATGTTGTTATTTGGCACTCATATTTTGTCTATATACCCTAGGAAACACAAAACAGTCATGTCCCGACCAGACCTCATAAGATAAAGTGTTAAGATCAGATTTGAAAATACTAGAACACTATAGGATATTCTTATCATTAGGATACCTCCTCCGATTTCGACGTAAAAAACCGTCTTTGATATATTCCCGGTTGATTGAATGGTTGAAACGTACGTTAAGGATGGCTACAGTCCCATGCGAAATAACATAATTTCGCAGCGATGTCTTCTGTTAAATTCTTCGGCATCTGCTCTAGTGATTCCAATGCATCATCAAATTAATCCAGTCACTTTATACAAAAAAAGGCCAAGCCTCTAAAAAATCTAACCGAAGATTTTCCTGCGGGATTCTCTTTATTTTGACGTCACAAATAATTTCTTAAAAGTCCATAAAGCCAACTGGACTGCTATAAAAGTTACATAAGGTCGAAGGTCACGAAAATCAGTTTTTCTCAAATAGCTCGTAAATTATCGGTTTTGCGTTAATTTTAGTTATTATAAAATGGCATGCGCCACTATCTATGTTATATTAGAAATATACCCCGTAATAACACAATACTACTGGGACAGGTTTTTTTTTATGGTGGAAGAGAAATCCTACATGAACACCCGGTGCTAGGGTCTGCCGCGCCGGGTAGCGTCGGACTCCTACCGACTAAACCCCTCCTGGATCAGTATTTCTACGTAACTTAGAACTGCTTTCGCTTTCCATCAGGCCACGGGTCACTCGTCTTTTATTGGTGTTAGTAAAACTTCCCACGTGTTCCCTTACATCCCCCATCTGTTAAAGCAATTAGGGGTTCGGGGTTAGACACTAATAGCCCTATTCAGAATTCCTATAGCTGCATCCACATTCTCATCAGTATACCGTTCAGGTCTGTTATTACCTATCATTGCCTCACTTACTACTATGAGGACCTCATCTCCCGTTTGCCTACGCACAGCCCACAACAGGTCTTGAGCGGCCCGGCATCTGTTTAAGTTAACCTGCCTCGCTTTGAAGGCAGCAAGCTACCCTCTTCCCCACGCTCTGTCCCGTTCAGCGCTTTCCTATATAGCGGACATTCCGCTGAATCCGCACGATGCCCACTTTTATCGCATTTAGGGCAGTATGCCGTGCCTTTGCATTCTCGGACTTGATGTCCCTCCTTCCCACATCTAAGGCAGGCCTTCGTCCTGGCTGGGCCCTTGCAGTTCATTATAGTGTGCCCGTACTCTCAACATTTATAGCACATATGTACATCGACTCTCTCACGTACTCTGCACCTAATCCATCCCACTCTCACACTTCCTTTTTGGAGCAGCTTTATCGCGGCTTTCTCCGGCAGTCTCACGTCAGCGGTCTGGTTTTCTCCAAATGCTGGTCTCAGTCTTTCCACGACTATTTGTTCTTCCTTTAGCTTCGTTTCTTCTGCTATCACCTTCCCAACTTCCTCTCTACTGGTGGTGGCGTCCAGATCTCTTATGGTTACAACCCTTCCTGCTTTTTTCATTCTTACCATCACTCCGCCCACTTTTTCAATTGCATCCTTTAGTGGGTTTGCGGCACCACTACCACCCTTTACTTCAATTAACATCTCGCCATTCCTTGTTTTCCTCAGGGCTGTCACGTTCACTCCCGTGGCTTTTAGGTCTGCCCCTTTGATTTTCATTAGGAAGTCTTTATATGACACTCCTTCCCTAAGAAATAGAACATCCATATATTTTCTTACTCTATTTTCTCCGGTATTTCTGACCCTTGCATTGGGAGCGTCTTGTACCCCTCCCTTGTTACTTCCTCCCTTATTTTGGGAGGAGTACACCACCACGTTTATCTCCGTGCCATTCATGGCACCTTGTACCATTTTCTTTACCCTTTCCCAGTTATTTTCTGTTCTAGGAAGCGCTTCTCTGTTTCGGTTGTTCGCTACCAACCATTCTTTCCATTTCTTTATATTTTTGTAGGTGCCTTCTTCTGTATCTCCCATCGTTATTAGATAAACAAAGCGTTTACTCGTCTTCCCTGCCATTTCAGAGCTTGTCTCGTACTTAACATACGTGAAGCCTTCCTTATTTCCTCTGTCATGCTCGATGTTGACCAGCTCAGGAAATCTTAGTTTAAATTGCCTACCTATCCCCTTTTCCAGGAGATCACTTCCATCGGCGCATAATGCCAAATCCTTTTCCTCCGTTTCCCAACCCGGATTTCCTACTTTATCTGACACCCTCTCATAGACCTGTGAGGGCCATTCTCGATCAGCCAGATTTTTGTACTCACTATAGTCCTTAATTTCGCCGATAGCATCCCTAATCCCTTTGATCGAGGGAATCTGGCGAGGGTGCGGGGTAGGACAGAGATTCTGTTCCCTACCTGCTTGTGTTGCCACATCGACCCTGGCGACCTGTCTGTCAGCATTTACCTTATCCGTTTGACATTCTGTGTCGCACGTCTGTTTTTCTTTCGTCTCCCATTTATTTTCATCTAACCATTCTCTAACGGTTTTTCTATTAATAGTCTCTACATTACTCTTTAGCCTACTTACAGCCTCTTTAATCTTCTTGTTGATGTTAGGATTGTTCTCCACACGCTTCCCCAAGATATTTTGGTTTTTCGTTATACAGCCAAGTGCCTCCAGCAAAGCAAACACTACCGGGTTCTCCTTTTTCTTGTAAGGATTTGCACTATCATCTGTAAACTCTATCGAAGTGTCAAATTGCTTCCTCTTTCTGAGGGTGTCTTCTGACATAGAGTTACTCCTTCTTGTTTGACTAGTGGTCACCAACCGCAAGGTACCCCTTGTTGTATTGTTGATACTAGTGTGCCCTGATGCATTTTGTTTCAATTTACTACTCATAGCCATTCCCACGAGTCGGGACGTATTCTCGGTCGGCCCTCGGATGACGCCCGTTCCGAGGACAAGGCTACATACTGTGAAGGCCGCCCTGTATTCAGGGGTTTTAACGGTGTGTTTTCAAGTAATCTTCCAACGTTGATTAGACGTTAGTAACTGACTAAATAGAACTGGTTAACTTATGGGTAACCTTTCAACGTCGATTAAACGTTGGCGACTGCCTAAATGAATTTCATTTTTCAGTAATCTACCAACGTCGGTTACACCTTGGTAAGACGTTGGTGAGATACAAAATTTGTATACGTATGTACTGACTTTCACCATATTTGTTGATTCTATCGAAATCAAGAATAGGCGGCCATAAAAATTATTTCTTTTGAATGAAAATAGAAGTATTATTTTAATACTTTAAGATGGACGTAATTGTTAAAGGGTAACTATTTTTACACGCTTTATATTAGCTTCACCTGTATGTTTGTTTGTATTATGACGTATGTAACTTTTTGAATCTTTGAACGTCAGATTAAACTGAAACTTTGCACACTTGTCAAGGACCGACGACAATACAATAATTTGACAACTTTGTCCTAATGTCATCATCAGGATAAAATAAAAATAAAAAAAAACAACTAATCTATTATCAACATTTTGCCGGAGGCGCCGGGGTTATTAATATCGGACCTCTGGGAGGGTTCACCGTTTAATTGTCCATTACTCATGGGAACAACAATGAAAAATGAAACTAGAACATAAACACAAAAAAAGAGGATTGGCGAAAAAAATTATAGTTTAAAAAAAATGTAAAAAACCCGTTTTAATAGCAAACTGAACTAAAAAGTAAAAAATAATGTTTAAAAAATATTTTATTCCAAAAAAGCGTGAGGTGCAATAAAAATATAGCAAAAAGCACCCCACGCTTTTTTACAATAAAAAAATTTTAAACATTATTTTTTACTTTTTAGTTCAGTTTGCTATTAAAGCGTGTTTTTTTAGTTTTTTTAACTATAATTTTTTTAGACCTAGCCGACATACATTTGTCGATAAAATTTGTTTTGTTTGAATTTTGATCTTCCCTTAACACGAAATTTCAAGTTGAAATTAACGTATTTTTCTAAATGGCAACCATATTCCTTTTTACCCGAACAGCACGGTTCTATTGGAGGTCGCTCCACTGTCACTAATTTAATATGTAAGACACAATTTATTAACGAAATCCTTGATCGAAGAAGTGGATGTTATCTACACTGACTTCTCCAAAGCATTTGACAGACTTGACCATGGTTTACTGTTGAGCAAGCTGGCGAATATCGGTCTCAGTGGTGGCCTGACTGCCATGTTTAGGTCCTACTTGACCGGTAGAACCCAGTTTGTTCAATGCCATGGTCATCGCTCTGCTGATTTTGCCCAGACATCTGGAGTGCCCCAGGGTTCGATTTTGGTGCCTCTTTTGTTTGTGATATTTATTAACGATATTGCTACCAAACTGGAAGTGAGATTTCTTCTATTTGCAGATGATTTAAAGATACTTTGTGAGATAAATTCGTTCCACTGTTAGGTTGCAAAGAAATTTAAATTTAATAAACTTCTGGTGTATTGGTGTAATCATCTCCCTCTCAACATCAACAAATGCAATGTAATGTCGTACTGGCGTAAAAAAGACTTGCTAATACACGAGTATGCTCTTGATGGTTCCATCCTTAGTCGGCCAGACTTAATAGTCGACCTTGGTGTTACCTTTGACTTCAAACTATCTTTTAATTACCATATTGGTAACACTGTAGCTGCTACATATAAGAGTCTCGGTTTTATAATTCGCAATATGACGGATTTTGAATCTATCCACCTATTGCGCCTGTTGTTTGTAACATTTGTAAGGTCCAAGCTGGATTATGCATCGGTGGTATGGAGTCCAACTCTGTACACGTCGCTTCCATCGAGAAAGTTCAACGGCGTTTTTTTAAGCCAGCCACGTTCGTCCTAGACAGTTCCTTTCCTCTCAGAGGCACTCCACAAGAGGTATTTTATGAGCGGTTTCAAATGGGTAGCTTAATTAGCCGGCGAGCTATGCACTCGGTCATCGTATTATACAAAGTACTCCATAACAAACTGGACTGCGACTTTATAGTTTCACGACTTGATTTTCATGTCCCTAGAACTAATGCTAGAAGCAACCACCTATTTTATGTCCACACCCACAGAACAAACATCTACAAATGCTCTCCATTGTACCAGATGGTACGTAACTACTGGGATATTGAGCTCCGGCTTGATATACTTTGCTGTAATATAAAAGATATTAAGCGATTATTTATATAGCCACTTTATTAATTTTTAAAATTTTATGTTATAGTTACATTTATATTTATATATTTTTCTTTTTTTTTCCTCTCTTTTATTTGTCATTATATTATATTATTCCTTTCGTGTCACTTTTTCACTTATTTATTCGTGTCTTGTTATTCTATTTATGCTGTCTATTTAGTTTTATGTTATGTATTATGTTCATCGTGTATTTTACACCTCTTTGTTTTACTTTACAGTTTGCTGTTATACTTATCTTGTAATTTGGGTTGATACCCGCTGGATATTTTATAGAAATAAATAAATAAATATTTTATGATATATCCTTGTTCTAAACAAATGATGCTAGGTTCGGTAGACAAAGTTGGTTGGTTTTACTAAAGTCCGTCTCTCTTGTCAGATTGAGACCCGAATATTACCGACGTATAACGTAATAAAACTATTGCAACGATGATAAGTCAGTCCTCTAACGTTTATTGACCAATTTGGTATAGATATGAGATGGCACGACGTTTTGTTACGTTGCACACTGACTTCTAGTTGAGAACCCCAACGTTGGCTCGACGTTGGAATGCTTGGGGTGGGATATGAATAAATGTTAGCATGTGTAGTCCTTTGTAGCCTTTGTATTATACAGTTATGTTCGATTTAGATTTACTATGTTGAACTAATCTGATTAGAGGAAGAAACTTATATATGAAGATGTGTCTTTACATAGAGACTACACCGTGGAAAATGCAATCGTGTTTCTTAGAGGCTAATTTATTGCAGTATCTCGTGTGCAGATAAAACAACACAAAAGGTATACTTCTAGATTCGAAACGAATATAATCACATAAATACGTACATATAACCATGTAAATACGTACATATGACCATCCAGTACATGCCTTAATAGACTTATATGCATACTTATTTTAATTTTAGTTAAATACGATTCTCGGTGTCAGTCCAAAAATGAGAAACCTCAAATTCCTATAGGCAGAATAGGGAAAATGAATTTTAACGATGGGTTCTTATACGTAAAAGCCAGAAAGTTTCCGGGAAAAATGTAAGTACATCATTAGGCCCCCATACACGGAAGGGAATTTTAAACGATTTGTCTTGCCACGGACCAAATCTGTTGTCGATGTTTACGTTAGTGACGTCCAACGGATTTGATCGGTAAAACAGGGCAGATCGTTGCAGGTTCAGTTCTGTCGGTACACATACACGGAGATATCAATTCCGTTCAAATAGTTAAGGTGTCAGTGAAACATGGAATGGAAAAAAAATATTAATCGATACATTTATATAGGGAAAACATGTTTGTGAAAAATTAAAGACAGTTCGTACGTAAATTAAAATATGAAAGGAGAAGCTTATGAAAATTTGGTTAATTTTTCTCATTCGCCCTCAGTTCTCGGATTAAACGCATATGTCCATATTTTTTTTCTTCTCCTGGATCCACGTTTTCATCCACTTTGTTCGATTTTTCTTATTTTTTTGAACCCTGCTCATGCTTATTGACACAACAAATCCCTTTTGGATTTTAAGCACACCTAAAATATCTGACCGATCTTTCAGTCCCCTCGGAGGCCTCGAAATTTACAGAGGATTTACCATTAATTGAATTGCTCTTCTCTTCAACCACTTGAAATTTAACGGAAGTAAACGATGCGATCTTTACGTGCGTGGAGACCAAAATATCTGTACCCTGAGAGTCTGCAGATGCGATCTGGCAGATCTGGACGACGGGACAAGTCGTTTAAAATTCTCTTCCGTGTATGGGGGCCTATTGGAATAACTGTATCCAAGGTTTTACATGCAATTTCGTATTCAGGTATTTAAGATGTGCATGTTACGCTTCCAAATTATGTAGAGCATCATATATGGCGCCAATCAATAAGGATGGCACCCTCAGTAAGGACATAAGATGTGTTGTTCCTCACACCCATCCCCCCGATGAATTAGCTGTTCAAACAGAAGAATTTATGGAAGAACTGAGGAAGGCTGTACTCTTTCTGAAAGGGAATAGAAGGGATATGTACAATTTTGTTGCGCAATCGTGAGTTTTTTGCAAGCGTGAGGGTAGTAGCTACATAATAAGCTGCTAATTATTTTAGGTATCCTGAGGTGGCTAGAATGTACAGTTATAAAAATGTTGCTAAAAGAATATACTTATGGGAAAAGAGAGCAAGGAGCCTGTGCCGACGTTAGTGAAAGTGAATGAACTATTTTACTTTTTCTGTTATTGATCTCTTATTTATGTGAATAAAATTTGGAATATAACATTTTGTATATGGAATCATATGGTCGTTGTAGAATGAAATTTTAAATAGTAGACAGTACGCTACTTATTGGTATTCGTTTATTTTAGAAGTTGGCCAGGAAAGTCAAGGAAGGAAGTTTAAATATGAGAAATATGGCTATCAAAAACCACAAATACCGATAGGAAGAATGGGCAAGTTGGATTTTGGTGACGGGTTTTTGTATTTCAAAAAGATCCAGTACACAGATAAACTGTGAGTAAATCTAGTAACATCATAAGGCAGATTTATGAAAGTAAAATACGTCAAGTATTTTGCTTTCATTAATCTGCTTTTTTAGTCCATTTAACGAGGTCCCGAACATCAAAAATTTGTAGGATCTTTTGGCAATATATTTCCTCCCTCATTTTGGAGGTTGAGGAAAACGATTTCGAGTTCTAAAATCCTTGCGTACTACCCCTATCATCGAGCTGAACCTATTGGGTGAAATATAAATTAGGAGTGAGCCACAATAGACCGGATGGCCGTAGTGGAGGGTTTGGCATATACCCACTCACATTTCAACCTAACCTAACTACCCCTATCAAGGAAAAATCACCCCTGGGTTCTTGGTCTTGGGCTTGCGAGGGCTCTTCGGATCGGGTTCTTTTGGGGGAATAATAATAAATTTAGTTAATTTACACTAGAATACCCCGGACTGACCCCCGAGAGTTGAATCTACCTTGCCCAAAAATATCAATATCTCCAAGAAATAAAAAATACGAACTCGACAAGGTTTTTTATGGGTTTTCGAGGGCACGGGTCACGATGGTGGTGTTATTTTTCACCCTACCCTCCCGCAACTACCCCCAATATATAAAAACCACCCCCTCTTCCATGTTGTCGCTCCTAGGCATGCGGGGTTTCGTCGTATTGGGGTTTTTATGGTAATATCAGTACCATCTAAATCACAGTTGACCTAAGCAACCCCTGGGGGTTAAAACTACCCTGCTCGCAACACCGAAAACACTCGAGAAACGGGAAAACACGTGAGAAGCATGTTCCGAGCCTGTTTCCCGTTTTCGAGTGATTTCGGTGTTGCGAGCAGGGTTGTTTCAACCCCCGGGGGTTTCTTAGGTCAACTGTGGTTTAGTAATGGTTAGTTTCCTTGATATTCCCATAAGAACCCTAATCCGACGAAGCCCCACTTGCCTAGGAGCGGCAGCATAGATGAGGGGGTGGTTTTTAAACGTTAGGTGTAGTTGCGGGAGAGTAAGGTGAAAAATAACACCACCATCATGATCCCTGCTCTCGAAAACCCATAAGAAACCTTGTCGAGTTCGTTTTTCTTTATTTTTTGGGATATTGCTATTACGGACGGGAGTAGGTTGAACCCCCGGGGGTCGGTCCCGGGTATTCTAGTCTACATTAACTGAATTTATTATTATCCCCCCCCCCCAAAAAAAACTCGATCCGACGAGCCCTCGCAAGCCCAAGGCTGAGAACTCGAAAATTGGGGTGGTTTTTTCTTGATAGGGGTAGTACGCAAAGGTTTCAGAACTTGAAACCATCGCCATCGTTTTTCTCACCCTCGGTAACGGGAGGAGAAATGTATTGCAAAAGATCCTACAAGCTTTTGATGTTTTGGCCTTTTTGAAACCTCGTTAAATGTACTATTTGTATTGTATGTGAAAAAACTAAATATCACATGGATACTTCGTCACTTTTACTTCTGTCACGTCGACTTTATTATTCCTAATCAATAACATTACTATACATTGCATTGTTATACGATTTAGTCTGTTACTATTTGCTTAGGGTTTCAGATTTACAATATCCCTGTCTGTTTCTTGCACAAAGCTTGTTTCCTTAAAAAATGTATTTGTGTGTGGCCGCTTTTTCTGTTTATCTGAAACCACTTTGTCTTGAAACTTAAGGAAACTAAGTTTAAGCCTGGTCGGCAGTGAAGCTGAAAAATTGGAAGGTTTTTATACAATGATTTATGATTAGACGTCGGTAAGAATTTCGTGATTTTAATATTGGTTAAAATATTTAATCAATTCTTCGGTGATTATGTTCAAGTATATTTGACGTAAGACAAAAATCATATTTATTAGAACAATTATTAGAAAGAAGTAATCACTAAGTATACTAAAATATGTTAAATAAACAATTAGTTTTTACAAATTTTAGACATTTCCAACCTCTTACATAATAAAAATCAAGTCGTTTAACTAATACAATTAGAGTTGCCAGTTGCATTGTTAAGAAGGCTTGGAAACCCACATGTGAACAAAACATCTATCTCATAGATTTGTATAAAAATTTACTAGTCTGATTGTATGTCGCAAGAATATTGTCTTTCTAACATCGTATATCTTTTTTGGTATTCCACGCATTTCTCTACCATATAATAATTGTTATCTGGAAACAGTGCTTTCCTAGCATCCGCCTGGGTGTATACAAAAGCTGTTTGCAGTTGGTTAGGCTACTCCAACAGCTTGAACTAACTCCTATAAGTGGCATGTTTAAGCCTTAGTATATAAAAGTAAAAATAATAAAAATCATGAATCATAACATAGTTAATTCCCTAGCAACAGATTATTAAATCTATTACCTATTTTTGTATTTTGAAAAATTAGAAATGACTTGTTTGCATTGTGTTAGTGTTGTATATTAGTATAAAAGCTGCCGGTAAATTACGTAGAATATGTTTTGCTGTAGGATTTTATGTTACGTAGATAGTACACGCAATTTAGATTAAAAAACAGTGAACAGAAGGGGTAATTTATAGAGAAACAATATTTGAGATGTATACTTTCGATAGAGTTAGAAATAGATATTCGAAAAGTTCCTACCCCATTCAGGAATGGCATGTCCCTTTTTCGCAAGAAACCCCTAACGGGAACTTCTCAGCGAATATCTCAAAACCGGTTACTTTAACGAGAAAATGTCCAAGAATGAATTTATAGAGCGGAATTTTCTCTATAAGATGCATATCTAGCGGGTTTCCCCCATTCTGTTGGTTCCAAGTTTGTTCCTCGTCAAGATTGTATTTGATATAGCCGTAATATTTTGAAGCTGTTTATATTTATTGTCCTGTCGAGCTTTGCTAATGGCTATTAAATTCACCAAGCCTCTTTCAACACCACAGTTTCATCTACTTGAAGCTTGAAGCTTTTCTCAATTGAAACAATCACCTATTGTCTCCATATCTACAGAAACATTTTCACGCACATTTAAATCTATGTAGTAATAACGAACCTGCATATATTTTTATCTCCACCGTATTTCCACGTTTTCTATCGTACTATTACACGCACGTTTAGGGTTCGAGGGACAAGGCACTCTCAAACTTAAGAAATAGCCTATTCTAACCTTCGTCTTTCCTTTTCTTTCTCCTATATATCACAATGCTTCAAATATCTGCTCCGAAGATCGTATAGAATGAATGGTTTACATAAATTAGTGAGGTATATATTTTACGTATAATTAGAAAATGCAACGTTGTAGAAAATGGGAGGGAAATATATACTTAGCATATTCAAGTTTCACAGTAAACACTGTTGAGTTTAGACATTTTTTATAATTTCCACAACGTTCTGCATTGGTAAATGGCATCTTCTTGGGCTCTACTAGGCTTACATGTTTATTGTAATACACATTTCCGCTATATCTGGTTGTGAACTTTGCCCATAAGCAATAAAGCCAAAGAATTGTCCACTTTATCTACTAATAACCAAAGACTAGAGGTTTCTTCTTTTGCTGTCTGCACTGATACTGTTTCTGTTTTATTGACACTGATTTAACTGAGCATTGTCTGAGAAATACTGTTTTTCATTTAAGATCGCAAGTGGTAGTTTTGAGGAAAAGCTATTTAAATTCGCGATAAAAGTAAAACTTGCTTAACGGAACAATATCAGACTCTGTTAATATCAATTTCTGATATTTTTAGGTATGTTAGATGCGCCATGATGAATGAAATAGGTTGCAAAGCGTCCTACGTTATATCAGTGAACAGTGATGGCACTTATAAAGATGATATGCGATGTGTTACTCCACACAGTCATCCACCGAATGAACTAGCAGTTCAGACTGAAAAGTTTTTAACAGAACTACGAAAAGCGGTGGAAATAATGCCGATGTCCACGCATAGGATCTATAATTTTGTAGCTCAGTCGTAAGTTGTTATCTGTTGGTGTTAATAATATTCGTTTAACCTTATCTTTAGCTTTCCAGATGTTGCAAAAGTTTACAGTTACCAAACCATTGTACCGAGAATGCATCGTTGGCTGAAAAAGGCTAAACAAAGAATGGAATGATACTTGTATTATTTATGCTTTTCATTGTACCTACATTGTTATCAAGTTAAACATTAAAATCAATGACTAATATAACTTTTGTTTTATTTAAAACAACTTGATTCGTAGAGTCATCGGCTACATTGATTACAATAAGCTCATACTTATAATAAGAAAGTAATGCTCATGCCAAAAACATTCTGCGTTAACTTGATAGTAAATTTGTGACGAAAGATGAATTTTTCCTGTTTTAGAGTTTATGGAGAAAAAACTACTTTTTTCTTCAAACGTCAGAAAATCATGACATTTCTTACTCATTTCATGACATTAAAGTTTGACATTTCAGGCGGCTGTGCGTTGCCATTAACAATGGAAGTAAAAGTACTTTTTCCTCCTCTCGAGCGGACTTTTATTTCCGTTGCTAATGGCAACGCACAGCTAAGTTTTTTATCTTTTTTTTTATAGCTAATCGGCGTTTGAAGGAAAGATTACATGTCTTATTCGGAGTAAAAGCCATTTTTGTGGCTCATCTGTAATTGCCGGACGAACGAAATGAGTCCGGCAAACCTACAGACTTGTCACAAAAGTATCGCTTTTACTTCTAATAAAACTATATTAATTCCTATTATTGACCAAGATATGTAAAGTGTACCGATGCATTATAAGTGAATTATTGCTATGGATCAAAAGATTGTAATGTGTTTCATAGTCATGCATTTTATGTTCCCATATTTCCAGTTAAAGTCTAAATGGCTGTCACTGTTTTCATTAAAAAAAATACAGATTTTGGCATTTTACGCAAATATCTTAGGCGTATTAAAAATACTTGATTCATCTGTTAATTTCCTAATTTGAAATTTAATAAACAAATATTATTCAAACGTCAAAAGAACATTACTAATGATAAGTTTTATGAACTTAAACAGCCATTTCTCTGACACTCCATCTGAGCTCTCGTACTTCCGCTATCATTATTTTGAGCGGCAGTAAAAGTGTTTTACTGCCGCTCACGAGCGGTGCTAAAAGTATCTGAAGAAGACAATAACACTATTAATTTAGTTCAAATGTGCTTCTAGAGGGCAGAATATTACTGTCATCAGTGCAAGGTATGTTGTGACAACCGACACGAGATCCTTCAACTTTCGATATCCTTAGGATAGCGACATGCAAAACAGTTAGCAGGCGCCATCTAGCGGTCCAGCGTCTGTTGCAATCGAAATCGTGTCGGTCGTCATAACCTACCTTGCATTGATGAGAGCCAACAGCTCAAAACTGCAGTCTGCAAGTGGTGTGGGACGGCTGGCACGAGAGCACCATTAAGTAGGAATTAGTCTTTCGACCCGTGTTTGTTGCAATCGAAGCATTTGCGTTCTGTTTGGTAATATGTAATCATTACACTTAACGCGCCAGGCTTATAACTCGTGAATCAGAGCTCGGCGGGGCACATATCCCGGAGAGTAGCTGTTGGTTGCAGTCTGGTTACGTTCCTTATAGTAAAATATGCATTTTGAAATATTATGTTTTACTATTAATTTCATTTATATTCGACGTTTGAAAAAGATAGCATGTTTTGTGAGGAGTAAAGTTATTTTTCCCTGCTGTTCTTGCGGGAGTCACTTCGCTCATCTCTCAAGCATATGCTCCACAAAAAAATGCCGCTTTTACTTCATATAAAACGATATACTATCAGAAACCTTAAATACTTTAAAGTCATCAAATGAGCATAATCGTTTCGATCTATTTTAAACCATCTTCCGTACTGTTGTTTTGACATAGTCCTGATGATGATTTAAAATAAATTGAAACGTCGACTATATCAGAAATTGAATTTTCCGTAAGTTCCTGGCTTACACTCATAAAAATATAATAATAATGTTCTCCGCATTCGAACGTTCAGCGACGACGAGGCCACATGACCACAGGCGTTATAAGGGATTGTACTAACATTGTCAAAACTTCATGACAAATATATTGGCTGTGTGGTACCACGTAAAAATAAATTGTACCGTATTTGGGCAAATAATTAAGTAGGTATTCGCAGTGTGTCACTTCTGGGTCTGGGTTTATAAGAATAAAATGAAGAAGAAATCATATTAAATTTATCTTGAATTGGCATAAAAGGGATAAAAAATAATATTACCATTTTCATACAGTACTCCTAATAATATTTATCAATTAAAATAGCTGGCTTTGTTTTAGCTTCAGGTACATCATCTAAACCTGTTGGAAGATATGGAAAGATGGATTTTCGTGATGGCTTTCTCTATTTTAAGCAGAAATTGTTTAAAGATAAAATGTAAGCGATAATAATTAATTCATAATAATTTCTTTATTTTTTTTTATGTTCGTAGGTATTTAAGGTGTGCTGTAAATAATAATGTAAATTGTAAAGCTTCTTATGTTGTTCCTGTGGAAAATGGAGTACCTAATGTAGGCATGATGAAATGTTTAACTTCTCATAATCATCCCCCTGACGAAATTGCTGTCCAGGCTGAGAAATTTCTAGGGCAGTTGAAATTGGCTGTCGAAGCAATGGACAATTATCCCCCGAGGAAAATTTATAACATCGTTATTGAGGGGTGAGAGTTTTTGTACGTGAAGTTCGTTAAAGCCTTCTTATAGCGTGGTAAAAATTGTTGCTTGAAAATTATTATATTATTAGCTGTTTGAAGTGCAATCGGATTGAGTCTAAGTTGGGTCGAGATCCTGCCCTTTCACTGTGCCTCACTCTGCTCACGAGCGCGAATTAATGTCCACATTGTATGTATCTTTTTGTTCACTGCTCAGCCCCTACTTGAAGTGGCGTGACGGTGCTACCACCGAATACCCTGAAGTGTAACTTTCGTAAAATAATACTAGAACAGTTGTGGCAAATTTCCGCGACCTTCGGCCATTTTCTGCGGTACATTATTAGGGCCGGCTTCGCACAAACGGATCTGACAGAGTCGGCCTGGTTTCTACTGTCTTTAGCTGCACACACATTTCTACCTTTCTTCAAAGAAAGTTTATCCATTGTTTGTAAAAACACACCCAAACAAATCAAACAATAATGACAGAAACACTAACTGGAAATGTAAAGAATCACATAAACTGCTTCTCACACAACTAGGATGCGTCAACCCTACCCGCCAATGACAGTTACACTTCAGGGTATTCGGTGATGCTACCGTACCTATTACATTTCAAATGAAAAAGGTTAGAGGTTAACGGTAAGAGATTAGTTTTTTGTCCTTCTTTCCCTACATTAATTGTAGCTGCTCCCTCTCTAGAAGAGCTAGTAAAATGATCCTTAGTAAAGGATCTTCTCGGAAAAGTGCTTCATTCTAGACCTGGAACTAGCGACAGTTCGGAGGGTCATGATAGTTTACCGTTCGTAGTCCCTGTTTTTTTATTAAGTCATATGAGCTGATTTTTTGTGTCTTTAGGCATACGACTAGGGTGTCTCCTAATGGGGGAGAAGTTTATTCAAATATGTAGAATTTTTATACAAATTTTTTTGATTATTAACCGGTAAATACCATAATGAAAACGGCATACAAATTAGTTGTTCCATGGCCGTGGCATACGAGTTCAAACGTGTTATTTGACCTCAAAAATTAATAGTTAACCGCATGAAATTTTTTCTGTAGGCTCCGAGAACAACGAAAAGTACCGTACCTACCTAATTGATGCACCGATTGACCGTCGCTGAGTTGGTGGTTGTCAACAGGACTGGCGTTGAGTTGATGTAGATTTCGATTTTATGGCGGACGTCGCTAGGGACAGAACTTGATGAAGGAACGAGCGCGGTAGACTGTTCGAACTTCACTTTTTGTTAAATGCGCGATGGCAAAATGGTTTAGAGCTTATTTTGCTTGGTACAGCCAAGGAAGCAGTTGCAGTGGTACGGTTATAGAGGTAACGTTCGCGGCGCACGCAACGTACCGGACTTCACTTGAGAACATTAAGATTTAAATGAAAAATTTCACTATTTGTTAGATGCGCGAAGGCAGAATAAAATTCAATTAAAACTCTTTTTACTTGGTTTCGACCAAGGAATCAGCTGTAGTGGCTCAGTCGGGGCGCACGTATCAAAGTGGACTTCGTTTACTTGAACTTTTTGTTAAATGCGCGATGGTAGAATAGAATTAACTTAAAAACTCTTTTTTACTTGGTTATGGCCAAGGAAGAAGCTGTAGTGGCACGGTTGGAGGTTCAACTTTCACGGCGCACGTATCGACCTGGCTTGCTCGAGCTCATCGTGCTCGGATTTTTATATGATTCGCCGGGGACTCGGCGTGCGGAGGTCTGGAAAGGTCTGGGTATATCCCCGCCCATTCCGTGCGGGCACGATTGCGTAATATTGCATCAGAAGAGCCAAAGATGACTGAAAACATGAAAATTATATGACCTTATCGGTGGGATTGAAAGGAAGAATAATTTATAAAAGAAAAGTTTGTGCGATTGAAATAAAATATTTTGAATGCGGGTATGGAAAGTATTCTTACTACTAATGAGCCAGTAATCGGAACATGCGAAATGGAAAGAAGTTTTGATGAATACTCAGCTGGCACATCGGCAAAGTGAATGAAGTGTATTTTGATATATGAATTGGGTATTGAATGGGAATTGAAATTGAGAGAAAAATGATTAATAAATATTTTTAGAAGTGAAACAAAATATTGCGGCTGGGGGTGTGGAAAGTGGTTGTGATGTGCATCGATATAGTGAGGGGGCTGTATTTTTTAGGGCCGTAGTTTGTAACTTTTGAGCTGTAATTCGGTTAATTCGAATATTTGAATGGTTTTATTGGTGAACTCGGAATATTTATAAATTATTGATGATTCATGAACTTTCCTAGATTCGAAATAAATGATGTTTGTTGACAGTTGCATACACGGTCAAAGTTGCATAATCTCAGGGCAACTTTTAATGATGGTTGACTGTATGCCCTTTGGTTTCTTCGTTTATTTTGAAGTTTTGAACTTATAAAATAATTGGCATAACAATTGACTATGCTGAGCTGGTTATGAAATAGATATACAATTGATATATTATACAGGGTATTTCATGAGGAACTATACTTACTTCCAGGGGCGGTAGAGGACCACCTGGGTATTCAGGAACGGCCATTGAAATTTCCCTGTCGCTCTTAATTTCTGAGATACAGGGTGATAAACTGATTTTGATCTAAATTTATTTTGGCCAGAACGTCCTTACTATTGATCGGATTTTGTTTAAATTTTAGACACTTTATACACTTATCACAGTTGATAGATTGCTATTATAATATTTTTTAAATTCCAGGGCCGGACTTTTTTAATTTGTTTTTTCCGATTCCTGTAAAAAACATCACCCTGTATATATAAATTTTTTAACATTCAGTTGCCAATTATAAAAGCCCATACATCACTAAACAAAACCATGTAATTAGTTCTTTTATCGTGTCTTTATTGATTTTTTTACAACCAATGAATTTGGCAAAATAGGGAATTTGAAGAAAAATAGCTTTATTTGCTTACATTAATTGTCCAAATAAATAAAAATGGTTTATTTAAACTCGGTAAATAATGTTCCGTATGGAAAAAAATTAAAACCAAAGTTTTTTTTATTCAAAAAAAATGTAGCGTATAAATTAGTAGGTACATTTTAAAATAGGAATCATGCGACAAAAAATCTAATTACATGGTTTTGTTTAGTGATGTATGGGCTTTTATAATCGGCAACTGAATGTTAAAAAATATATATACAGGGTGATGTTTTTTACAGGAATCTGAAAAACAAATTAAAAAGTCCGGCCCTGGAATTTAAAAAAAATTATAATAGCAATCTATCAACTGCGATATGTGTATAAAGCGTCTAAAATTTAAACAAAGTCCGATCGATAGTAGGGACGTTCTGGCCAAAATAAATTTAGACCAAAATTAGTTTATCACCCTGTATCTCAGAAACTAAGAGTGACAGAAAATTTTTAATGGCCGTTCCTGAATACCCAAGTGGTCCTCTACCACCTCTGGAAGTACGTACAGTTCCTCATGAAACACCCTGTATAATTAATTTTGATAGATTTTTTTTTATGATCATGAAACAGCAGTTTAATTTGTGTCCTTTCCAGCAAAAGGCGCGCTTAGTCGCTATGAGAATGTCAGGTCAGCATAGGTAAGTATCATAAGATTCATAATTAAGAAAAAAATATTACTAAAGTTTTTTGCCCACAAAAAACGAATTGATAAAGAAAAAAGTATCCTTAAAAAAATCTTTATATTAGCAGCGAACGTGTAAAAATTCAATAAATATTTATTAAACGTCATACCTATTTTATGTACCTACATTATTTTATTTCTTTAGAAAAATTATAGAACCAATCAGCCATATTAGATTTTAATATTTTCAGCACTTCACTTTTCAGTGCCATATTAAATCTGCTGTGTTGGGTTTTAATTCAGCTAAATTTATTATAACAATATTTATGCATATTAATTTCATTAAAATGTTGGATTATAAAAGGTTTATAGTGTAAAGCGTGCTCTATAAACGCAGGTCATTGGCACCATTGCAGCTGTCAATTTCATGTGTTCCAAAAGGTGTAAATTATTATAAACGGTCAATTATTATGTCAATTATTGTATCATAAAAAGTTGCCTTGAGATTATGTAACTTTGATCGTGTAAACCACAGACTCAGCGACGGTCAATTGTATGCCATTATTTTTCCCATGTTTTTTCGACTTCGATCTTTATATATATATTTTTCAATTTTAACCGGTTAACGATCTTGAAGGTTACCTTAACTTTATACATGTGTATGCCACTAGCTCAGCGACGGTCAATCGGAATGCTAGTTAAGTATGGCATTTTCGTTGTTCTAGGAACCTAGAAAATGTCTCATGCGGTTAACTATTAATTTTTGAGAAAGTTAAAAATACACGTTTGAACTCGTATGCCACGGACACAGATGCAACTAATTTGTATGGCGTTTTCATTAGATATTTACGTATCCTGTTAGAAATTCATATAATATGGTATTTAGGTTAATAATAAAAAAACATTGTTTCAAAATTCGACATATTTGAATAAACTTTTCCCCCATTAGGAGACACCCTAGTCGTAGGCCTAAAGACATAATAAATCAGCTCATATGAGTTAATAAAAAAACAGGCATTACGAATGGTAATCTATCATGACTCTCCGAACTGCTGATGCCGCTAGCTCCAGGTCTATTCACAAAAAACTGCATTAAAACACAGAAATAATTAAACGCGTTGCACCCTCGTAACGTGAGGGGTGAAAACATATTATTATTTCATATTCGTAAATTAGCCGACAATGAATTTTTACCATGTTATGTTAGAAGAGTAATTATTTATTTCATTATTTTTGTATAATTTCTATACATTTCTATATATTTAATGAGTTGTTGATTATTTCAGATTTCCCGAATTAGCCAAATTCTATCCTTACAAAGCGGTGGCTCGAAGAATGCGTTACTGGGGAAAAATTGACAGAGTCATAACAAAATTGAATATGAAACCGGAATGAGACCTTGTGGAATGGAGTTAATAAAATACGTTTACTTGAGCATATTTTCTTTAGATATTCTATTTAGAATTATCTATAAAAAGTTTGTCTTTATTTAATTTACAAGATTAAATTGTATTAATTGGAATAATTTCACCAAAGTTAATAGTGATGCTGTTCACGTTGTTTTATTAGCAGTGGTGGTGATAATATTTAAACTAGATGGGGCATAGGCAGTTGGGAACAGGGGCGGCTTAAGGGCCTGACATCCCGGGCGGCTACCCGGCGCTGCCTCGGGGGTGCGCCAAACTGAGGCATGAATACATTATGTTTTTTTTTTTAAATGCGCCTAATTTTAATAATCCAAAAGTGTTACAAAATCTATTCGCATTATAGATAGAGTAAAAATAAATAATTATTTCAGGTAATTGTATATTTCCACTGTAGAAACCGTTCACGTGATTGCCCAAGCAACATTCTAACGTCGAGCGCTATAAAGATGTTTAAAAATTCATATATCTGCCAATATTGATCGAATAGAAATGAAAAATAAAAGGCAATTGTTCGTAATCGAATTCTGTACAACTTTCATTTGAAACATTTTGCGATCCGAATGACCATTTTTGAGATTTTAGCGAAAAACGCGCGCGTTTCCGTTGCGTCATAAAACTATCAACATTTCAAAAAATCTATCTCGGCTCCAATAGGTCATACGAAGTTATATAAAACAACGAAATTGTGCGGATTTTTATTACCTATAATTTTCATGTAGACATATTTTACAGTAAAATTTGTACTTTCCGATTTTTTTTACCTCTTGAGAACTTTTGATGTATTAAAAAGTACCACAAAATAAGCTTGTTCCCAAAATTTCAGCCAGCTCTGAATTATTTCGTCCAAATTTTCCCATTTTATTGGGTTAAAGGTATTAAAATAATACTTTTATTTTCTAAAAAAAAAAAAAAAAATTGTTTAAAAAAATACTTTGAAAATATCGCACATATAATTTAATGAATAAATAAGCGCTTTTTATAGCGTGTTTTATTTTTTAAACTATGGATTTAATGTTTCTAAAATCTTTGCAAACGGTTGATTTCGATAGAATCAATAAATATGGCGAAGTCGGTATTTATTATTTAAAACTTACTTAATTTGACTATTTGTCGTGAAAGTTCCAAATAAATACACTAATTCCGACTTAGAGTTGTGACAAGTGGGAATATTTTTACCAACAGCAACGTTAACTTACCCACGTCTAACTGACGTTGAAAAGTTACCCATAAGTTAGCCAGTTCTATTTAGTCAGTTACTAACATCTAATCAACGTTGAAAGATTACTCAAAAACACACCAAACCTAAATAAGCCATATTCTGGCGTCAAACCAAAGTTGGTCAGTATTCCAAACTAAAGTAGCAGGTTTGCAAGGTCCAAGGAACGTCGCTCCGAGTTCAATACATGATTATAAGATGTAAGTTACCATATGACTACTATTTGCACTAATTTTGACGTTGGAATTAGTAAAAAAGTAGTCGGTAAAATGTTGCTTGGGTATGGTCATGCAGATTGTTTAGTATAGGTCACACGTCGATGACATGCATTTATTTACTTGATTTGCACTTTATCTGTATCTCATTACTCTTACATCAACCTCCCCGCTATTAGTATGGATATAATAATACACCTTTTTAACCAATCATTGCATCTTGTTCGGATTATCATCTATAGTTGTTACTCCATATTTTAAATAAGCCCAGATATAGAATATATTGGTTTTAAGAATCACCGCGACTTACCAACAGTAAAAATTAAAATTCAAACTATTTAAAAAATATTGTATTATGTACATATTCATATTATGCCATGTGTTAAGTTAAGAAGTAGTGAAGCTGGGCCTGAAGGGATTTCATTGCGCTTTGGTCCGCCAGTAGAAATATCGTGATTATAACATGGGGAGGGGGTTGGTCCGCCAGAAAGCGATCACGCCCGACTGGTAAATTTACCTTAGGCTGCCCCTGGTCGGGAAATTGACTAATTTGTACATATTCTTAATTATTTATCTGTACATTGTTAATTTAGAAATAAAAATTTATTTACTATACCTAGTGTACGTTCATTTTTTAGATAGCTACTCACTAAAAATAAATAAGTAAAATGTTAACGTCAAAACTTTTGATTCATTTTAAATTAAGGGTGCAAATCATATCCTTGATACTAACTTCAACAAAAATGATTGTCAGAATCGAGATTTGCAGTAAAATAAAACCATGCCTACGTTTCATTTATTCGTAAACTGCTTCAAAATTTGATAGCCTTAGATAATCTTCAAGAGTTTATAGAAACCTTGCTGTGGTGGATACAATATCTGTTAAGTTTTTGTCTGTATATTTTGAAGTTGAAAATTTTAATATTATCTAAGGTTATCAAGTCCTGAAAAAACTTATGCTGAGTAAACGAAACTTTGGCATTAGCTTCAAGTCCTGATCATGATAATCATATCTGTTGAAATTAATACCAAGGACATTATTGCCACCCCTAAATAGACATTTATAATGAACCAAAAGGTTTGACGTCCACTAAGTAATTATTATGTTATATTTTTGTATCTTTACGTATATACACATTCACTATGGAACTGAAGTTAGTACCAAAAGAAAGGAGCCTTTGATCCTAAAGGTTAGCCAATTTCTTCGTTTTGCAAACCCATGTTTTACTATTTTTATAATCTCAAAAAAATGCTGTACCATTTTTTTTTAGAAAATCCTGAAGATGAGGAGGACGTGACAATTAACTTATTAGTGAACGACTTTATAACAAAATCTTCCAGTTCTAACAGGCGATCAAGGAGTGTATTCTATTTGGACGGATTTGCGTACTGTGCAAATAAAATTTCGTCAAATGTTAGGTACCTATATTATTGTATGTATGATACTGATTGCCTTCGAATCAGCTGGAAATAGGAACTGTGATATAACTTTCCTTTTTCACCTCCTCTACTAAGTTGGACTTCGGACCGCTGTGCGCTGGTGCGCCGAAGATATGATATGTATATGTTTGGTGCATATCACATCCTCAAGTGTCGTTGCATCAGACACCTCACCATTTTCTCAATGCTATAATGTCCTACTTCCAGTGCATGCTAAGGCAACCGGTATAATAGAGAGCAGGATAAAATGAATTGAAAATTGGTGTCTCGATTAATAGTGGTATATACAAAAAACTATTTCTCTATTTACATTTTAAAGTTGCGAATAAAAGCATCACTCCTTGCTCAGAAAGTTAAAATGTCTTTACCAATTAATTTAAGTATAATATCAATTTGTTTGTATTTCATGATTTCACTATTATTTCAATTATTTTAAAATAGTTGGCAATGAACAAACTTGACAATTTAATTTTTTGACAGATCATCTCAGTTAATACTTAAACTCTCACTCAATCACATTTGTTTAAGAATTTAGAATTTTCAAAAATAATTTTCACTCACATTGAACTCTGTATTAGCTCAAGTAGAATATAGAAACAGATTTCCACAAGCACTACAGCCGAATAAATCTCTGTTCAAAAAATTAGCTACGAAACTCAAAAATAATGGTTCATTTTCAAAGAAGAAGACAAGGTTGAACAGTGTTAGTGATAATGTGAATAAGGTAAACCGAGTTATTAATTATGTAAGAAATAAAAATGCAGAAAATTTGGGAACATCATAAGAGAAATTCAAATTGCTTATCATATAAATAAAACAAGTGCTAGAAAAAATTTAAAGAAAAATGGTTACCGGTGTTATAAAGCCACAAAAGTTCACAATTTACAAGCGGGGGACAAACCAAGGAGGTGTTGGAAAAGAAGCGTGCCAATCCATTAATATGTAGTAAAATACTTTGGTCCGACGAGGCAAATTTTTCCAATAATGGATTTTTTTATCGCAATATTCATTACAAATGGACTTCTGAAAATACACACTGGCATAGACCGACTGGGTTTCAAAATAGTTTTTCAATAAATGTGTGGATAGGTATTTTAGGCACCAATTTAATAGGTCCTTATTTTTATGATAGTCACCTCAGTGGTCAAAGGTACCTAAACTTTTTAAGAAATCAATTTAATGAATTCTTAGATGACCTATCTTTAGAGAATCGACAGAACTTTCAATATTTTCAACAAGATGGAGCTCCTCCCCACAATTCCCAGATTTGCCTAGATTATTTAGACGAAATTTTGCTTCAACATTGGATAGGTACCAATGGATTTATTCGATGGCCCCCTCGTTCTTCAGATATAACCTCAATGGATTTTTCTATGGGGATATATTAAAGATAAGGTGTTTTCGACGACACCGCAAAATGTAGAGGACCTAAAAGCTCGAATTCAATAGGCATGTAACTGTAATGTTACCCCCGAAATGCTGAGTAATGTTATAAATGCAGTGCCTCGTCGCACTCGATTGTGCATAAGAAATCGCAGTGGACACTTTGAACACTTGATATGATATCTTAAAAATTATTTTGAGGATTAAATAAATATTAATGTTCTGTGTGCTATATTCTTTTTATTATTAATTTGTTTTTGTTACCTAAATTTACTTTATTCTTCTTAATTGTGTTAATGTTTTATTATATCAAAGATTTGAACAACTTATTGAATTATTTTATCGCTTTATTTCATTATACTTCTACACGGCAAGTATAATGCTTGTTAAAAAAAAATATTGGTTTAAAAAAATGTTTTTATTACTAACGTAGTACCAATGAATAAATATGGCATGTGATATATCGTTGAAAACGGAGGAAAATACTCTATTTAATGGCGCCAGAGTTGCATTCATAACTTTGAAGAAGAAAATAGATTTAGTTTCCGAAACGTCAGAATTTGTTTAGAATCTTAGCAAAATTTGTGAGGTTATGTTACTACCTTATATATCAGTCTTTTATTTATTCTGTCATTATATCGAATACACAGGATACATTTTTACGCTAAAATAACAGTTCAGGAACACAAATAAAATGAAGTACCTACTTACAATGAAGGTTTAAAGGGCTCATTTTTACATATAGTATCTGACGTCACAGCCAATCGCAGAGTATTTTATGAACTCCCTGAAACATTCAAGTTATACACTATTTGTTAAAATCTTGATTTGAAAGAATCCTGTTTAAACGTCGAGAAGTCTGAAAATGTTTTAACCGCCCACCAATGAGGAAGTTTTTTTTATAACAAAAATCGTTTAAAAAAAACAATTATAAAAATGTAAAATTCAGGACTTTTCAAATTTTAATAAAACGAAGTAAAAATATCTTCTTCGGCGACGAATTTCAATTTTGCGAATCAGCGGTTATTTGGCGCCAATAACTGTGACGTCACAAGTTACCATTTGTGTACTGTTTACTAGATCAATCTACTTCAATGTCTTGTTTGTGTTTTTATTATTTGGTTAATGAGCTAGTGAAGTATTCTTTAGTGTTCCAAGATATTCCAAAGTTAGACAAAATTGGTGCACAACGCCAAATTAGCAGAGGAAACGTCTTTATGGTGTGACTTTAATATAAGTGTAAATATAATTCATAATAAATAGATAGATATATTATGGTGACATATTACAACCTAATCATTCGTCTCCACATAACTTGCCTGGTAATACTAATAAGATAATGTTATAAATTGAATTGCTTAAAACACAATTTGCAAGATATTGTATCTTGGATGGTAAATTGTGTCTTGGATGGTAAAAACACATTTTTACGCACTTTTAATTATAGTAAACTGCGCTTTTCTAATGCCTTTTCTATTGACATGTCCGTATTTTATGACTTACGACGTCACACCAATAAGAAACCCGTTTTCAGTCACGTGGTTTTGTTTACATAAAATTCAAATTTTGAAGTCGAATATTTATCGAGTTTTAACATTGAAAATGTTAAACAAATCGAAGGTGTAACGGTAATACGGGGGTCCAGTAACAATTTCTGTAACGCTTGGAAACTTCGTAGTTTTTGCGAATTTTTGTAAGTTTTACGTACGCTAGGTGGATGTTTTTGGTGTCATTTTGAAGATCTCGTTAAATGCAAACTTTTGGGAGTGGTTTGGAACATTTAAGATTTGGGGGGGGGGGTTAAAATACGGGGGTTAAAACGTTTTTTTGGACTTGAAAGCGTTCGGTACTGTTACATCGTATACTTTTTGAAAAATCCAAATTTGATTTTGGTTTAGTTAGAAAGAGGATGATCCAGCGCTCATCGTGTGGGCTAGTTTTGGAGTCTATGATGCACAGGGGTGCAGTTGCAAGAGTATAAAGTTGAAATACGCTTTTAGCAAATTTCGCTTAAGGGAAAAGAAAAAAAATGTCGAATAGCGTTTTTTCTGGCCGAGTTGGATTTGGGGGTTGAAAATGGGAAAATTATCGGAAAAAGCTGAAAATCGATATTTGTGCGAAATTCAGTGTTTTGATACTTTTACGGGTCGACTAATTTTTAAGAGAATTCGGGATGTGGTTGGGGGGGTCAGAAGTGGGGAAATTTTTTTGTCGTGCTGAAGTTTTGGCGAGAAAAATGTCGAGTTGCGTTTTTGGCAGTATGTGGACGAATATGTTAGTTTTTAAGAATTTTTTGGCCGAATTTGATTTGGGGGTTGAAAATGGGAAAAAAATGTTTGTGCTGAAGTTTTGTTGCGAATCGCTTCAAAATCGATATGTGGCTAGGTTTTAGGATATGAATAATAAAAAATGAGTGTTTTGTAATTTTTTTCGTTTATTTTCTTAATGTTTAGTGGCATTGCCGCCTTCTAATTATGCAAGGATAAGTTACTAATTCGGTAAAAGGCAGGGACCAATTATGGACGATGTTGAAGAAACAGATAAGGGTAAATTGTTGTCATGTTTTATTGATCGGTGGGGGCCCTAAAGATCTAGGGCCCAGTCCGCATTCGCGAACCCGCGGACCTAGCCAGGACGCCACTATCTTTATGGTTGTAGCTTAGGGATTGAACCGTTAGTATTTATTTTGAGTATAGCCCTGTATTATATGCTATGTAATATGGAAAAAGTGAAAAACAACCTATTTCATTACTATAATATTCAGTTGAATTATTATGTCAGAGAGAAGACAAACGCATCAAGTTGTTAATCCTTCTACCAGTCCGCTATATTTCAGTAAATTTCTTGTACCTCTTTCTGTGTTTGGTGCATGGGACATTTATCAAGTTCTTCATTAATGTCTGCACTTATATGAGCCTTTCAACGTGAATTCCTTCTATTAACTACTGTCTAAACTTTGCTTATGGTCATTCCGAAGAAAAAAGCCAAGTGGCGTCAAGTCTAGGGTTGCCAGTGGCAGGTTAATAGAGAATTGTTTGGACCCGCAATTAGCAAAATCAACAATTTTCTTATCCAGTGGAGGTGTCAGTTTACCAATATTTATCGAGATACCAAACACGTTTGTCTAGTTGAGTCGATCCCGTATAATTAAAAAAATGTCAAAACAACAAGAAAACTAAACATACACTGTTGTGTTCCTAAAATAATTTATTTATCCATTCACAAACTGAAGATTTACGCTACGACAGAAGATTAAACATTGTTTTGACATTTTTGATCTCATAGTTTTCAAAGTTATCTAAACCTCTAGCACTATCTACACCATTGTTTCTAGGTATTTGAAATGTTCCAAATATAAAGCTCTTAAATGCCGGGCAACAGTTATAATTCCACCCGAGGAAGTACCAAGGCAGAACGGTGCCCATAATCACCCCCCAGACTTTGCTCTAGAGAGTCAAACGAAATTTCGCAATGCCTTAAAAGATGCTGCACAGATTATGTGGAATCAAACACCTGCGGAAATTTACAAAGCTGTCGCTGAAATGTATGTAATTACCGTTTTGTTGTACAAATCGATTAAACTTGTTTTAATTGCAGGCACAAGGATAAAGCTGGCAGAATTCCACTGGAAAAAGTGCGGGAACAAATACGAAATTATGCCAAAAAAGCAAGAGAAGCGCACGAGATGTTCTTTTGATAAAGACAATGTATTAAATCAGTTCAAAATCGAGTTATTATTTAGTTGTTATTGAGTTATTATTTGTGTTAAACAGAGTTTGTATAAAATTTATTATGATATGAATAAAATGGCATTAATTGTATGGGAAAATTATTTACTTGCGAACAATTTAGATTTCAATATAGGAAATAATTAGATTATGGTGTTAAAGAAATGTGTATTTAATATTTGATTTTCGATTAATGATATTGTAGAAGAAAATTTTCTATGGCATCTTTAAACCATCAGCGACTTTGCAACAGCCAATAGTGTTTTTTATTTTCTAATTTTGACGACCACTATCTCGACGGCGGATTTTCGAAGCTTGGGTGTGGTGGTTACGTCCAAGCTTCGAAAATCCGCCTTATACAGTGGGATATTAAATTTTATTAGGAATGAAACGAGGCGGTGTCAAAATTTGATCAGATTATACGGTTACAACTGAACATTTTTTATGATCTGCCAAAAGAACTCAAGGTCTATGGAACATGGGAACTTGCCCATTACTTGCAACCATGAGTGGAAGATACATCCAAAATTGACCTCACTGGAACTTTTTCATGAGTAGAATTTTGAAATTGAGGGTAAGAAACTGCGTTTCTTAACCTTATATAAACAGCTTAATACAAATTTAATAATGAGTATTGTTGTTAGTATCGAATGTATTTCAATAGACTGTGTACCTCAAACAAACTCAATCCGGTTTCCGAGCTAACCGCAACACTTCATTAGTAGTTAAATATTAGAGATTAATTATTTAGAACTCGATACAATGATGAAAACACGTGACTATAGCAAAGCTTTTGATATCCTGGACTTCACTATAGTATCGTTCAAAGATTTACTGCAAATACAAAATGCAACAAAAACTTTACCTATAAAGGTAAGTGATTCAGTTTACCGGCGGAATAGTGCAGAGAGTAACGGTATTTGTTTTTGTTGTATTTTATATTTGCTGTAAATCTTTGAACGATACTATACCATATGTCTTAATTTAAAATACTTCGGTGTTGGTAACGTCACTAAAGTTTTTAACTATCTTTCTAATAGGCAACAAAAATCTATCTAACAAGTTCCATTTAAGAACTTACTCTGAAATACTTAATATAAACAAAGGTATATTACAGGGTAGCACATTAGGCCAGCTATAATTTTCTATCTATAGTGCGGATTTTACAAATACCAACAATTTTACTATGCACAACAATATGCAGATGGTTGTCAAGTACTGCATCACTTCTTTCTTCGAGATATTGAACAGGTAGATGACAACTTTGAGTTGAATAATATGTCCCGCGTGTTGTTAACGTAATTCCTAATTTTGCTCAAATCAGAAAAACTCAAATTACTAAAATTCAGTAATTAATTTAATCATTAACTTTGTATATTCATGATATATTTAAAAAATCGTTTACCATTTCAGTTTTCTCAAAAAATACAAACTATCAAATTAGTCAAATACAATAATATAATAAAAGAGAGCAACGTTTCGACACCCTTCAATTTACTTCACCTTTTATCCTTAAACAGGAAGGATATATTTAATCACCTAATTGCGTTCTTGCAAGAGACGAAAATTAAGTTATAGGCTAGTTTTGTTTCCTTTGTTTTATACTTGTGTGTTATTATACCCTTCTATCCTTGGTCTAGTTTTGTGTGTGCTGAAAAAAATGTCCTGAAGGGCCCCTGGAGGAGAAATTTGTGACCCTTGTTATATCCTTTGTTTAGCTGATTATTACATTATGTTTTTTTTCCTTTTTTGTGTTCTAGTGCTTGCAATAATTTAAATAAATACGTGGCCGGCTGAATGGCTTCGACCTTAATGAAAAAAAAAAAAAATCAAAGCACTGACGCGTAGATGTAGAGAGGCAACCGGATGGCTCTTGTTATTTGGGGTCCTGAATTGATTCAGAACCCTGCTGCATTACCCGATTCAACCCGAAATGGGCAGGGGCGGAGATTGGGATAGGGGTTTAAAAAAAAGAATAATCACGTGGCAACCGAATAAAATTCTGGTTCATACCCAGTTTATATGATAAAATTTTAATGTCATCCGAGACGTACATGCGAATTTAAAATACAAAAAAAGAATTGTTAGGCAACCGCTTGAAAATTTGAGAGCTTACTGATCTGTAGTTTCCGAGAAATAACCGTTTAAAGTCATCCAGAAATCGCATTTTTAGAAATTTTTAAAGAAAATTCTGTTAAATACGGTTAAAATCGTTTAAATCGGACGACATTCACACTCTGAGCTCTTATGAGTATGAGAAATGATATGCATCGATGCCATCCGTTTTCGATGAAATTCCACCCAAAAAATCGTCAAAATTAAAATATTCGATTACGCGTCAAAAAATGTTTCGAAGTCAATATTAACGAAAAATTCTAGCTGAAATAAACATTTATCAAGATAATTTTCTGTCTATTTATCAGTCACATCCCCACAACCCCTATTGAGGCACGTTACATCACGGAGGAGGGGTGGGTTTCACAAGAAGCCAACAATAAAACAAATCACGTCTCATAAAATGTACTTTAATATTTAGAAAATGATCCTTATTAAAAGATGGGTCACGTGATATTTATTAGAGATTCGATTGGCTTAGACTGATCACGTGGTTTGTTTAGGGCGGGTGATTTGTAAATCTTTGATAGTTTGAATTAGATTTCAGCAAGCCTTAGAATATTACAGATTATGCTTTTGAGAAATTGTTGTTGTCAAAATATGATTTAAGAGTATCTTTCAAACAATTATGAGATTAAGAAAAACAATAATCAAGGTATTCAAGAGTGAAATTAATTGAGCTTAAAAAGCGTGATATGTGTATAATGCACGTATTTATGCTGAAGAAAATGATGAAATCAAATTAACTAATACATCAATTTTTTATATTAAAATTAATTTAGAAGTTGATATGACTATTATTTATGCAATCATAACAAAAATATGAATAACGCGCGAATACTGGAAAAAGGCATGCTATACAAAGTTGCTCGTAACTCGTAAAACTTTTGCGATCAAGGTACTTTCTCTTATTTAAAAAAAATGTCCAATATTCGCATTTCAGCTTTAGACAGCTGTGAAGGAGCAATGGGGCCAGAAGATATAACTGACAAAGATGCCTTGGATGAGCCCGAAGACCTCGATTACGAACGTCTGCTGAATAGTGAAGATAGCGATCTTTTTTCTTGAAAATAATATATGATAAATTAAAATACTTTTCATGATGCCTACTAGATTATATTTTGATCTAATTCCGTTGAAGGGTTCGGGGGTAAATGAGGTAAATAAGGGTAAATAGGCAAAGCAAACAAGTAAGAGTCCATAAAATTGCAATTTAGGGTATGTACGAAAAGTGAAGGTCCCAAAATTTTTTTTGGTACCACCACCCCCACACTATAATGAAAGGGTGTAAAAAAAATAAAATGTGATTTAGTGTGTATACAAGAACGAAACGTCCCAAAATATTTTTTTGGCGTTAGCTACCTCCTCTAACACTTCTATTACCACCCCCACCTATTTAAATAATTCATTTAAAAATCACTTTTGCATTCAGTTAATCATAAAATCTACTAATTTCTGTAGAAAATCCCTTTTATTAAAAAAATAACATAATGGTGAAATTTATTCATAAGACTCCCTAATTAATATTTTATTATATTTCCCAAAGTCAATTTTCATTGTACTTCCTCGTCCATATTTTAATGTATTTCATAACCCACTTTTTGTAATAAGTTCTATATCAACTTCCCACTACTATCGCTAAGAGATACACATTTGCTTGCAAACATCGTTCATACTCAGTTATTTAAGAAACCAAATTAGTTTTCTGCCTCTATTATAATTTTCGATTATTTCTCGTTTATAAAATTTATCTAAATTTCATAGTAGTTAAAAATAAAAACTTGAGGAACACATTGACCCCTTTGAAGTAGTCTTAAGTTTCAGAAATTTGGAAATTAGTCAGTAGAAATCAAGCAAATAGAAATTGTCAAGTGAAAATATATTGAAACATCTATATTACCATATCTTTAGTTCCAGATACATTCCTCTCTATTTCATGATTTCCTGGCTAAAATAGCAAATTTGTAAAAGATCTTGCAAAACTCTACCTATCGCGCGTGGCGTTGGAATGGAAGGTGCAAAATCGATGCTCTCTATACCGAAAAGAATGTCAGAACATGATTTGACGCTAAAATGATAAACAACTTTTCTATACATATACTGGAGCTCAATTTTATGCAGAAGAGTTAGTTGTTCGTTGTTTGCTGATATATAAAAACGTGTGACCATCATTTTCTCGTTTTTCTAAATTATTGTGAGTTAGTGTAAAAATAACCATTTTATCTACCGTTTTAAATACTTCTTGTTACTTCCAACCCCAAATCAGAAAATGTAATATATAGGGTGATAACCGAAGTCCCAACCAATTCTACAAGAATCTCAAAACTGACAGCGTGCTCTGGTTTGAATAGGGAAATGCCTTCAAAAATTTCAAATCAGGCAAATATTTTTTATTTTTCAAAAATCCAGTAAGTAAACTAAAGCTAAGGTGCATGCCAAACACAGGGAACTCATTTTACATAACCCGGTATTTTAACTCTCAACGACACCATTCTATCTTTCAGTGACTATAGCAAAATGAATAATCTAAAGTAACAACTTGCCGATATTTTTCAGATACGTATATGCTTTCAATACCAGTTGACTTGCAAGGGAACAAGTAAGATTTTGATCCTCAACGAGTAATAATTGAAATATTTTATTTCACTTATGAAAAGGCTTAGAAGTTCATTGTTATTTTAAAAATATATGTAAGGTGAAACATATGATTTTAAAAGAACAGCGATCAGATATGATATTCTTCTTATTTAATAATAATCTTCATTTTCAGATTTTCAGGTGGCAGGTATATATTACGAGTCAAGAAACAACCTAGGCTCACTAGAAATTATTGGACCAAAATGTGGCGCCCTACATTTCGTTGACGGATATACATACACTGTTAATAAGTACATAGACAAAAGAAGGTAATAATTTTACTAAACAACATAAAAATTACTTAAGTAAAATATTTTTTTAGATATTTAAAATGTGTCGAGTCTAGAAAATTGAATTGTAAAGGCACTTTGGTTCTGATTGCGCATGAACCACCTAAATTAAATGGAAAACACAACCACCCTCCTGATTATTCGTTGAAGGCCAAGTATCAAATACTACAAGCATTAAAAGATACCGCCCATAATATGTACGATTCTTCACCAAAAGAAATATATGATATAGTCGTTGATGTGTAAGACATTGATAGTTTTAAGTTATGTTAAATTATTTAATTGTTGAATTTTAGGTATAGTGAAACAGAACGTTTATTTCCTTATGTCAGGGTAAAAGATATGATAAAAAGGCATAAAAAACTGGCGATGAAGGCGCCGAAAACGTTAAAGATGACAAAACATGATATGTAACTTTTTTGTATATAAAAATAAATATTATTATCGAATTGCTGTTTTGGTATACCCATATATAACCTAACCCCCTCGTTTCATAGAAGTTTGTGACCCTTTATGAACAACCTTATGAAATATATCGAGATAAACCGTAAAAAAATGTTAGTTTGTGTAATTTTATGCAGGAATTTCTCCCTTCAATTTTAAAAGCGTTATTAGGAGGCGTTCTCGCCTTTCTCCCGTAACTTCTTGATTTTCAAAAAGGGAAAGGGAAAATATTCTGTTGTGTAATAATGTTCAATTTAAGATGAGCCATTCCCGAATTATTTAATTCTATATTTCAGTGCCATTCGAAGATTTGGATTTTGCCACTTTATAAAAATTAAAAGTAACAATTCGTCATTTCAAATTAAACTTGATTTACCAAAATATATTTTTATAGATTTTCTAACTCTAATGGTTTAACATAACATAACAGTCGGTGGGAATGTAACCTCTCTTTTAATAAAGTATTTATTTTAAATTTAAATCGAGGACAATCTATGACTAAGGAGTGTAACATAGTTTAAGAGTTGTTCCAAGTATCTAACACTGATCACTGCTTCTTAATAATCTATGGTCACATTTTTAAAGGTATATGTAGCTTGTATAAACTATAAAGTATATTTTGCTCAATTTCTCTCTCAAGTCGTCCAATATTGTACAAATCTCATTGAAGGGGTTAATTTAGAAATCGATTTTTTATAATCAATGCATAGTGTTATGAATTTAGTGCAAGATATGATGCATTAAATACAAAGTACACAATTATTAATTCATACATATTTTTAGGATACCAGCCAAGACGAAGTTGTTTTTTTCATAACGGATACTCCTATTCGATAGCTTATAGAAGTGCTGACCGAACGTAAGTTGAATGAGCAAAAAATTTAATGTCAAGGGTGTAATCTGTACTGAATATTACAAAGGTCAAGGTCACTACGTATGTTAAAATATTGCAAATTTGAAACAGCCAGAGGATGTATAAAGTATGATGAAATTTTTTCCCTCTGACCAAATTTACCATATAACCAATAATATCTTCAGTTGTTGTTAAATTAGAGTTTTTTCCAAAATTACTAAACACTAATAGAAACGTTCAAGGTAATTATGGAAAAACTTGGATAAATTTTGGACATTCTGAAGTTCTTGAAATTCACAAATGCATGCCCTTTATCTTCAACTAGCAATGCGTTTTTTTAGTAATTCAAATATTACTTGCCGTTCTCAGAGTTACTAATTTCGGCAATTTTATCCCGGAGCATCGCCAATATATTATTTTCTTTTAGTAGAGTATATTTTACTGCCCCTTACCACAGAAATTAGACAACCCCCAATTCCAGAAGCCAGGGCTTGTGCGGAAGGGGGTTACACATTGAAAAAACGTGGACATACGATCATTTCCTCCGACAGTGCCGGAGCCAGGATTCGAACCCGGTGGTGCGATGTCTGTGTGATTAATCGCGATTACCACTTCGCGCATTAACCCACTCAGCTATCGACCAGAGAAAAATCATAGTACTATATTGACATCGGAACAGAACACGCTTTTAACCATTTAAATCTTGCTTCCGGTGCTCACCTATCCTGATTTCGAGAAATCGTTGCATCCGATAAGGACATGCGGTAGTCAACTCAGGAAATTGAGGGACGTGACCTGGTGCTAGCCTGCGTCAGTCGCACACTCACTACCGCCGAGAAGAACTACTTCGTCTAAAAAGAAGGGAATATTTGAACATTGTCTGGGGCGAAGAGAAGTTGTGGCTGTATTTCGAGGGATATTACTTCACCGTCCTGACCAATAGCTAATTCTTGCGATGGTTACTCTATTAAAAATTCAGCAAAGTTAACCAGGCCTAACCAGATGCTTTGCATTTTGAAATTAAATACCGTCGCTTGTCTGCCCGTCCGTTCGTCGGTTTGTCATTTTTCCTATAAGCACGATATTTGCAGAAATAGAAGACTAATTGTTCCGAAATTTGGACATAAGTTATTATTAGTTAGGGAAAGACTCCTATTGTCAATAAATACAATAATTATGAAACATTTTCAACAAAAGCTATGTACTTGAAAAACATTGCAACAAACAGAAAAATAAGAATGCTGCATAGTATACCGACAAAAGTTTCGCAATCCAAACTGGCATCATCTAGAAATTTAAATTATGGCAAAAGGTAGAAACATTCAGTGGCTCAACGCTTACATGTTGGGCTTGCAACCAAGGAGAGTCCCAGGTTCTGCCTAGGGTATGGATGTTTAGAGGTGTTTTTCATGTGTTACTGAGTTTTTAGCAGTGGAATAGATGAGGTTGTGTGAGAGACAACACGGCTAGTTACCGTACCACTCCTGAGTTCGAGTCTGAGCTGCAGCAGATGGCAATGTCGTAGGGAATGGTCGTTGTATAATTGTCTATGTGTATGTGTCCTGGTCGAGTGGTGGAATAGCCAATGCTAAACCCCGCCAGGACGTTAATCTAAATAAGGCGTTAAAATGAAAAAAAAAAAAAGAAATAAAAAAAATTACATCTAGTCCATATTTTCAGTACTGTATTACACTCAGAAAACCTATCACTAAATGTATTCTTTAATTACTATTTTTAGGTACTTCTCTTGTTCTTGCCGCCGAAGCAGTAACTGTAGAGCACGCGCATACATTCCCCAAGATGGTAGTAGTAACGAACTTGTCTTGACTAAGGATCACTCTCATCCTCCGGACTATATGCTTGAGAAAAAGGCAGAAATATGGAAAATCCTTAAGCAGTTCGCCATGACTCTACCTGGTAAACCTCTGCAAGTTTACAACAGTGTTGTTTCTGTGTAAGTACTTTGAAACAGCGAGTATTAACGACAAATCAACATGTATTTTTTGCAGGTATCCAGAGACAGAAGATTTATTTCCTTTTAAAAGTGTGGAGACATCCATTAAGAGATTCAGAAAGCGCCTAAAGAATCGCATAGTTTAATGTTCATTGTATTGAGGACCAAGTATTCTCAGTTGCATATTTTACTTATTGATTGTTTTCATAGTTATGATTAAAATTTTATGTATTTTTAATAAAGTACTATTTTATTAAATAAACTACCCAGGTGTTAATAATGATTCTTTGGTTTCATTAATTATACAATCTTCAGGATGGAAAACTCTCGCTTGCTGCATTGAATTTCGTTCCAACAAATAGGAAAATATTTAGTACTCCGCAAGGGTCTGGTTCGGGTCCGTTATCAATTGTGTAGTTCATCAATGATTGAACAACAATTCTTGATTTTGACAACCTTCTCTTTGCAAATGTTCTAAAATTAAAAGCTGCTGTAAACAATGAGTTACGATAGCATTGACTTAAGTAAATTTTGTTATTGTGGAAAGTTATCAGCATTATCGATGGCTGTTGATAATGCCATTGTGTATCGATCAGAAGATAAACGCCTTCGAGTAGTGCCGTACTATGAAACACATTTTATAGTTATAAAAAATCAATGAAATATCCAGGTTCTTATTTCCAACTGGATTTGAGTCAGTAAATGAAGCTGGAAGTTGTATTTCGTATATTTTGGTGCAAAAACACTAAAAGATTGTATCATAAAATGGATTGTTTGGCCATATTAATAACAGCATTTTCTTCAGGGAAGAAGAAGAAAATTGTTTTGGGTAAAATATGCGTTCAAGGCTATACTTATTCCACAAGTTACATACGAGGACTTCCACCGAAAAGGTTTGTTTTAAATCTAAGAGTATTAAATCGAAAAATTGGGCTTTTACAAGATTTAAATTATTAGGTAGCTGCTTTTTGTTGGTGGTGATGCGTATAAAGACGATTTAAATATATAATATTAATATTTGTTAATATAAAATTCTTAATATAGGTCGCTCAGGCTTCCAATAAACCTGTAATTAATCTTATTGGGCTGATAATAACCTCCAAAGGCACTGAGTTTGTAGAGAAAAATGTGAAAAAGGTTGCCTTGTAAATGCTCTGACCAAAAAATATCATTTTTTGATGGTAAATTTTTTCTAATTACCCAAAAACACGTGCACTTTTGGCTTCCATTGTCAAAAGTGTACCGCTTTCGAGACATTTACTGTTTTGCGTTTAACTGGTAAATCATTAAGTTCTAATATAATTGTTCATTCTCATTTCGAGAATTTATTTATACAAATATCCACCTCCAGAAAACCGCTCAACAACTGACTTAAAACATTTTCTTTGGTTTGAGTTGGTGCTAATGTATGTTCATTATTGTAGATACCTTAGGTGTTGCCAATTTAAAAAGATGGGGTGCAAAGCAAGGGCTGTCCAAAAGCTTAACTCCAATGATGTTACCACTTTCAGCCAACATAACCACCCTCCGGATATAAACGAAAAGCTTGAATGTGAATTTTTGAACGAATTGAAAAAGCTTTGTCAAAGCGGGATAGACTTACGCTTAAAGGATATTTACGAGCAGGTAGCGGAATGGTAAGATTTCAATCCAATTTAGTGAGTTTAAATTTACATTAGATTATTGTAGCTTTCCCCAAGGAGCTAAACTGAAGCCATTTGAAGTTATTAGATCTTCTATGACGAGATGGAAAAGTAAAGCGGCTGAGTTGGAAAATAAACGAAAATCTTAGTTGTATTGAAATATTTTTGGTTGTGCCTTATATTGTTTTTGTTGTTTTTTTAGTTACATTAATGTTTTAAAATAAATACTCTGCACAATAAATATTTAGAATAAGAAATGCTACCCATTGCTACATTAAATATCACAATTAACAATATTATCACTATAGTATTATTAAAAAATTCTTGATTGATTCAATTCGGACTATATATTTCTTGAAGTGAAATTGACGTTTAAATTATTGTAAATGTAAATACAGAATTACAAAATCAAATTCTTTAAATGTTTTTACATTGGCTGTATATGTCATGTCAGATATTTTTTAGTTTTTGTGGAATTAAATCATAGTGGAGCAGATCTGGAGGAAAACTAGGCTTGAATGGGGAAACGTCCGAATGTGATTTTTTTGCCAGTAGAGTTGGGTTCGCCCAACATTCCGATATATTTGTGCCGCGGATGCCAAAGGGGGGAGGAGGAAACGACGTATTAAATGTATGGTAAAATGGTTTTTCGAAAATAGCCCGGCGGCTTTTGATCTGATGAAAAAAATCTTTATACCAAAAATGAAGAGCTCATGAAAAAATAAGCAAATTTTGTTCCCAACCTCATCGATATTAGACCATTGATTCCCGAGATATCGCGAATCCATGGTGCAAAAATTAAATAAAAATAATTTTTTTATCATGAAGAAGTGGAGTTTAGGACTCAATTTTTTTTTAATAGAATGATATTGGCATATATGTTGTTGGGCAAGAGACTGGGGGCGACGGGATAATTAGAAGGGTAGGGAGAAAGTGAAAATATTTTACATGCTGAATTACTCCCGGTATAACTGACCTATCGCGATCAGACCGACGTACATTTTTTATTTTTTTTACTTGCTACACGATAGCACTCGCATTAATTGTTTCTTTTTTGCAAACAAACGCTTGGTGCGCCAAATTAAAATTGCACGTTTTTTCTAACAGTTTTTTTGGCACGAAGGGAAAGGGTGGGGGAAAAATCCTTTTCGCCACTTGATAGCTTTTTTATTGACGTTTAATTTCCGCCTGGTCAGATCACGATAAAATGATTAGGAAGAGAGATAAAGGACGGTAAAGTTTTTGCTATATAGCGGGAGAACGGAGAGGAGTAGGGGCATGGGCCGGGATGAAAATTTCGGAAAAACATTTTTCTTTTTATTTCGCCGCCTAGAGAGTCCGTGCAACCCATACATTCCTCGCGCGCGCGCGTGTTAAGAGAAAACGGAATAAAAAACCCGGGCGAGTCATCTGAGCGGCCGGGGGGAACCTACATTCTCCAGATCTCTTTCTCTCTCTCCCTGTTCTCTCGAACTTACACATGCATGAACGCACGTCCGTGAAAGACGCGCTTTTGAATGCTCGATCGCCCGTATCTCGCTCGATCGCACGTATCTCGCTCGATTAAGAGCCAATTTGGGAAATTCTTTTTCCTCTTGAACCTTGAACGCTCGGAAATGAAAAAGCAAATTGCGCTCTCGGTTTTCATGCGGCGGCTGGTCGATTTTTTATACATCGTTCATCATTGATCTGATTATCAATCCGGAGTCGCGCCCTTACAGCTTAGCTTCCCCTTATCTTTGCTTTCTCGGGATGCCGCGCCTGCCGGCGCATCTGTAAAAACAATGGCAGGTAAGAGAATCTCGGAGAGGCCGGGTGGCGGAAATTAAATGGTAGTAAAAAAGCTATCGAGTGACGAAAAGGATTCTTCTCCCACCCTTTCCCTTCGTGCCAAAAAAAACGTTTGAAAAAACATACAATTTTTATTTCGCGCATCAAATGATTGTTTTCGAAGAAAATCATTTTATGCGAGTGCCATCTTGTAGCAAATAAAAAAATGTACGTCGGTCTGATCGCGATAGGTCAATTACACGGGGAGTTATCAGCATGTGAAATATTTTCGTTTTCCCCCTCTCCCTCACCTCCTAACTATCCCACCGCCCCCTGCCTCCGGCCCAAAAAAAATCTCCCAGTGCCCTTCTGTTTAAAAAAAATTGAATTCTCAACTACTCTCCTTCATGATAAAAAATTAATTCAATTTGTTTAATTTTTGCATCTTGCATTCGCGATATCTCGCGAATCAATAGTCTGACGTCGATGAGGTTGGAAACAAAATTTACTTATTTTCATGAGCTCTTAACTTTTGGTCTGAAGATTTTTTTCGTCAGATCAAAAGCCACCGTGTTATATGCGAAAAACCATTTTCCCATACATATAATACGTCGTTTCCCCTCCCTCCTTTGACATCCGCGGCATAAATGTGTCGGAATGTTTGGGGGACCCAACGCTATTTATTCCCAATCGGACTTTTCCTTATTCCAAAGCCAGATCAGGTACGTATGGTTTGTGAACTGGAGATCAAGAAGTCTATTAATTATAACAATTTGTTACTACTACTGTTGTTAGTGCCACGAGAAATAGCAATTCTCAAATTTTGATAGTTTTATAAATTCCAGTTTAATGCTAAATTCATCAACTTGGACAATTGAAGGTTCACTAAACTCTGAGGAATTTTAAACGTGAGCTATTGAGTTACGTTTTTACGTTCTGGCTTGAGGAAGAATTTTAGGAGTTTCAATAATTTATTAGCTTTCAATAGTGAACAGGAAAATTTCTAGAGACACAAAAATAGAATACAAAAAAATTGGTTACATTTCCAATCTCAGGCGAAATACTGAGTTAGCAATGCAAGATGTGTATTGTATATTCATATCTCAAATTCAGGCGATGTAAAAAGATATGAACGCGCGGCAAGGCGTGATTGGCTGAATGCTGCATAGCTATTGGTCGATCGGCTATAAACTCACATGCGTGTGCTTACATCCGCAGCAGACTAATATTTAAAATTATACGGACTTGCAGCTTGTAAGAAATAAGTAAATCCTATATTCGACGAAATGCGGCGAATGTGTGAAGGTATTACTTTGATATAATAAGTGTTATAAATTTTTTAACCGCCTTCCAGATCACTTGAATGACCCTCTTAAGCTTAGACTTATGGAAGTAAAGAAGACGGAGCTCTGCAGTTTATAGTGGGATCCGAACCACTTCTTGGGGATAATTTATATTTGAAAATTACTTCGCAGTAGGTGGGGCTCGAATCCACTTCGTTAGTTATGCTTAGACTGAAAGCTAGACGCGCTAACCAAGGTGCTGCCGTCTACCGAGCTATAACATTTAATTTTCATAACTAAACTGCAGGGCGATATACAGTAGAATCGTTGCGAGTCTTTATAAATTATAAATAAAATAGTAATGATATTCTTATCTCATAGAATAAATATTTTTACGCTCATCTCAGCTAAAAACAAAAACTTATTTTCTATTATAAAAATTTTTAGTCAGAGAGAGAATTTTTTTAAACAGTGGAATACAAAATTTGTCATTAAAATTGTAAAAGATGGATGTTTACAGAGATTAACAAACACAGTTTTGAATGAATGGGCATAAGATTTATTAACTAGGGAATAACAGATTAAAGGAGGCAAATAAATTTGCATGTTAAATTGCAATTGATTTCATTAAATATGCTGTTACGAAAATTTCTCTAGAAACTGTTATTCTCTCTAATTTTTCAGAAACTGATTCTTGGTTTTCATTTTTTTGAATAATTTGGAACAGTTTTTCGATCACAGAAAAATTGAGCGCTGTTTCCACTTATATAATCCCAGTGTCATAAATATCCTGTGTTGTTAGGTTTATTTTATTTACACATAAGTAGAGTTGTAAATGCTCCAAATTTTATAGAATCGAATCGTTATTGATTAAAATTTAAATTAAACTGAGCAATGAAATAACTAGTTCTAGTTAATTTCCAAACGGTGAACAAAAGCTAGGTTCTAAAAAATCGAATTGATTTTCATGATAAATAACATAATCTGGCAACACTGCTTTAATGATGACACATGGTTACTAGCAAGATTGTGTCTGCAGTTGTTTTAGTTTTTAGTGGTAGTAATGTGAACGATCCATCTTTTTGCGTCTGAAGGACTTCTACTATATTTTCCAAAAATGAATATTAACGTTCACAAAGACTGTTTCAGAAGGAGAATAATACAAAATTTATACTTACTGTTCGTTTATGCTTAACTGCTTCATTGATGGTATCAATTGGACGTCGTAACACTATAAATCTAACACAGTAAGTACTAACACTTTCTTAAAATTAAACCTGAAAGGGAATTTTGAAAACACAAGAAAAAGACAATATTAAGTTCAAAAAGTATATATTAAATCTCTTTAAAAATCATGTTTTACAACAACTTCAAGAAACATGTTTTTGACAAACTATTGTCTGGCCCGTGTACAACACATGGTGAGGAACGGACGACTTATAAATGTACCAACTACCATCCAATATGCGGCTTTTGAGCTAACGATTACACAAAAAGATTCAAGAAAAGTTCAATGTTGATACATTTTTTGGTGGGCTTTTGCTTGCCTGTCTATTTACGTATTTTCAGTTCAATATCAATTTTGATCGCTCCTCGGAGCTTAAAAATGCTTGAATCACAACGACTTTGAATTATATTTTGCAATTACAATTTCATACGTTCAGGCAAGGCGGTCCCATGCACATATGAGTACATGGTAACTATACTTTTCTGACACCGAATCACTGAGGAACCGGTTTAGGGCAAATCCCGTTAAAACCCGTCATTTTCCCGTCAAAATCGACTGCTAGGAAATGATAGGGGACCCTTGTCGCTAAAGGATATTTTCGTTAAAACTCTCGATATACTTTGACTAGAGAGTGGATTAACTTGTCCTCATATTTAACACAACGCATGAGTTGCAGTGCTTAACAACGTGGATTCGTAAAAGGTTTTTTAATTTTGAAATTGCCGAAATAAGTCGATTTTTGTTACACTTTCTAAATTTTGATGGTCGGGGCGACATTACGTCCCCGTGCAGCAACATTTACTACACTTTCTAAAATTACACTCCTTGATGAGTTATTGAAATTTTTGCATAAAAAACGCTTCGTAATATAAAAACCTCTTCCAACGGTATTTTTACGTGAAGCACGCTTTTCATGTCGGATTTTGTTACAGTTTCGAAAAGTTTATCGACGGTTTTGGCGTGTTCTTTAACAGTAACAGCGGTGAGCATGTAATGTCCCTATACGAAATCTAATAAAGTGCGTAAACAATTAGTTTTAAAAACATTTAAATGTTTATTTTACGAAAAAAAAAATATGATTTAAAAAGTAAAAAGGTAATTCTCAATATAGAAATAATTGTTATTCAATAAAATAGATATTGAATTATTGAAACGTATTTTAATTATTACTGCCAGCAGGATCGTAGATACACTTCCCTAAATTCATTCATTTAGTAACAATTTTAAGGTTTTATTAGTTTTAGATAAATGTTTTTTGGAAATCATTTACTAGATACTTATATTTTATACATTAAATATGTGTTGATAATATATTTTGTTAAAACAATAAATATTCATATAAAAAGTTAAATATGCGTTTTACTGTAGCTGTATTTAAAAATTTGTCGTTTTTGTCTGTGTTATCTGTATCTAGTAATTAAAAACTTAACAACCCCTATTTATAGATGACTTATATGAAACACCTCCAACTGAAGTAAGAAGGAAGAAAAATAACAAAGTGCAGAAATTTGTTCATCAGGGATTCTGTTACCATAACAGTTTGGTACGAGACTACAACGCCGTAAGGTAGGTTTCTAGTTACTGGTTTTGCATATATTAAGTGTACCATATAGAAACAGACCTGACAGTAAATATTTCATTGCGTTATATGGAATGTTATTTTTTGAAGGCAATATAGCGATACTCCTCTGTTATTTCCTTCAATCGTCCCTCAACCAACCTAACACAATGGTGGACTGACCAAGTATGCCCTGTACATTTTGGTATCTTTAGGATAGCGACATGTAAACTAGTCAGCAGGCGCCATCTAGCGGTCCAGTGTCTGTTGCAATCGAAAAATAAATAGTCTGACTGGGCCTTAGCATAGTTCAAATGTGCTTTTAGAGGGCAGAATATTAAAACATAATGTTCCAAATAGTTAAGGGATCCTCGTGTCGGTCGTCACATGCCTACCTTGCACTGACGAGAGCCAATATCTCGAAACTGCAGTCTGCAAGTCGTGTGGGACGACTGGCACGAGAGCTCCTTTAAGTAGGATCAGTATTTCGGCTGGTGTTTATTGCAACAATCGAAGCATTAGCGTTTTGATGGTAATATGCAATTATTACACTTAACGCACCAGGCTTGTAATTTGTAATTCGGCGCTCGACGGGGCACATAGTCCGGAGAGAAGCTATTTCTTGCAGTCTGGTTACGTTCCTTATAGTAAAATAAGGATTCTATAGAGGAGTTTGCGACTAAAATTATTATGTTTTAATATTCCGCTCTCTAAAAGCACATTTGAACTAGAAAACAGCAAATTTACATAAGGGAGTAGATAGATTTATTTATATAGAAAAACATGTCTGTGGAAAATTAAAGACAGTTCGTACGTAAATTAAAATATGAAAGGAGAAGCTTACGACGATTTGGTTAATTTTTTGAAAAACTTGACCTGGCATTCGTAAATAATTTTCGTAAATCATCCTGCTCATTCGCCTTTAGTTCTCGGATTAAACGCATATGTCCATTTTTTTTCTCCTGAATCCACGTTTTCCTCCACTTTGTTCGATTTTCTTCTTTTTATTTTCACTTTTCCATTTAAAGAGTCGGGATTTATGACGAAATTGCCAAATGTTTGCGCCTCGGACTAGGTAATGCCTCCCCCCCTCTGTTTTCGAGGGTGCTGAATCGACTCCCGGAGTCAAACCGATGTTTCCACCTCGGCAACCCCCTCAAATTGGCCAAAATCATCGCTAAAGTCCCCCTTTCCGTGAACCCGCTTATTTTCCCCAATTTTTCAACTAATTGTTGTTCCCTCGAGTAGAACGGAAGGTTCCTTGAGGCATTTGACCTCAGCCACCCTTACCCCAGGCTTCCAACCCTTGTAGTGGCTGGAATTTGTGGGGGGGATATTTGTTTTTGTGAGTAAAAATTGATATTTTATAGGAGGTGTTTCTTTGAGGAAGGTGGTAGGTAACCAGGGTTGTGTAACCACCCCCGGGGGTTGTTTTCACCCTTCAAGGGGGTGCAAAATGTTTTTTTTTGGGAAACAATTAATGTTTCGTAGGATGCGTTTCTTTGAGGAGTGTGGCAGGTGACTATGGTTGTGGAAAGGGGTGGAAAATCAATTTATAAAAACACTTTATTAATATTTTTTATATTATTTTTCAATTATAGCTGAAAAAGTTTCCACTCCCTTGAAGTTTATAATCAGCTGTGCCTCGGCCGCAAACTTCGAATTCAGCCGAGAAATATCAACTTTACGGCCTTTATACACAAGTAACTATTATAATCTAAACATACTAACGTTTATGCAAGAATAAAATAACGTACTGGTAATTTCAAATATATAATGAATAAATTACAATTACTGTGTGACAATATTTAGATTTTTTGTGTCGCTGATTAAGGATCTGAAGTTAGAAATAAAAAATTCGAAATGGTGGCTCCAACATGGCGCATGAAAATTGAATGGGATTTTTCAAAACAAGTAATTTCAACGAGCAAAAAGCATCTGGCTAATGCTTATTTATATACACATAAATGAAAACCATATATTTTTTAAATTACTGGTTATTGACAATAACAGAATGAAGACATATCTTCTATTGGTTCCTCATAAACCTTATTTTTGTGAGTAACTCCACAAACAAGAGTTTGATGGATTCACGTCAGGTGATCGAGCTGGGTAATTAAGTGGTCCTTTCATTCCAATTTCCATTCCACTTATGTCTAAAATAGTGTCTACATAGGTAACTTGAAGCATTCTCGCAGAATGTGTTGGTACACTATCTTACTGAAATACCTCACATTGATTGAACACTTTTTAATAAAGTTGGAAGCTTGTTCCGCAGTAAGTAGATATCGCTGGATTTTTAATTTGCCCTTTAAAATTTCGCGTCACGTGTCGATATCAAATACAGATTGATTGTTTGTTACTTTGGTCAATTTTCTCCGATGAATAATAGCAATTATATCTTATTTTTCACGCCATTATTGTGAAATCTCGCCCCATAGAACATTTGATTCCTCATACAGAACTAATAAACGAGAGAGAAAACCAATTTTTCTTTGTGAACCTTCAGGACGCATGTGATGAACAATTTTCTTTTTATGAGGGTGATTTTTGTTATCTGAAAGAGTTCCTTATTGAAATATGAGGATTGTAATCCTTGAAAAATTTCAAGAAACCCCAAAAGTTATGTGAATGGGATGAAACATGGGTACCCTCCGTTTTCGAGGGCGCTGAATAAATATTACCATTGTGTTGAGTACACTCGAAAACGGGGATAAACAAATTTTCATGCATTTTGATTTTTTTGGGGATATTTTAGTATTAGGGGAGGGGGTAGTTTCAACAACGGGGGTGAATAAGATGTATGGTTAGGTTAGGTTCTGCTCAAAATACCGATTCGCATGCCTACGATGGAAAAAACGCTAAATAGGGGTGGTTCTTAGAGTTTAGGGGTAGTTTCTGAGGAGTGGGAACCTTAAAAATATCACCATCATGTTCAGCGCTCTCAAAAGCAAGGGAGTAACTATGTTTCATCCCTCTCACAGAACTTTTGTCTTTTTAGCCTTTTTTTGCAACTTTTTGGAGTTTGTAGAACTTCCACGATATTAGGATCATTTGCTTTGAATGAAAGTATGACCAGAAGAAACGCAGGTCGTAAGCCTTCAAAATTCTTGTAGTATATTATCACTACGGGTTTTCTTATACTTCTCAAAAACTCTGACTTTTTCTTTATATTCTTTATGATATTTGAGTCATACCAGGGTGGATGGTATAAAGCTTTTCATAGAACTCGTGTACAGCTAATTCTACGTTATTAATTTCACTTAATAATAACCAGTCTGACTCAAGTAAGGCATTATACAAGGACATAAAGTCAGCCTTCCTAAAATTATATGTTCTCTGATTCAGGTTAGGTGAGAATGTTGGCTCATTTGCACTAATCATATGAAAACTAAGTATTAGAGACGGATGATACAAATCTTCTTTTATTAATGGTGCATTGTCTCGCATTATCTTACGGTTAATATTAGATATGACCGAATCGAGAAGTCTCCCCCTTGCTGTTCAGTGTACTATTGCATTGTATAAAGTCAAAAAAAGTTATGAAAATTTATGATCCAGCTAGTTTTTCTATCATTATTATCTAAGTTTACAAAATTAGGAACATTAAGATCACCAACTGTAACAACATTAGTTGTTTGCATGGGCTCAAAATGTTCAAGCGAGTCAAAGAATAATTCAAAGCCTTCAATCGTTGTCGATGGAGGTATGTATAGAACTATAATATAAAATGGCTTATAATTTAAATAACATTTAACAGCCAGCATATCGATGGATGGAAAATTCGAATCAAACAAAGAAACATCCAAAATTTCGGATTCAATGTCTTTTTAACCGCCAATAAGACACACATGGAGGCGCCACGTTGTTCTTTCGTAGATTGTAACTTACGGTCCTGTCTATGTACCTCGTAGATATCAGGAAATAGTTCACTGCTGAAAACGTCACCATGAACCCATGTTTCGCTTAGAGCTATTATATCAAATTCACTTTCACTAACAGATGTAAAAAAGTCCGAAACTTTCGTGTTATGGCCCCGAACGTTCTGGTAATAACATATTAAGTCTTTAGCATCATTGAGTATTTTTGGTCTAAAACTGTATGTATAATTATTAGTTATATTGATCGATGCATCACGATTTGGTTCCAAATCCTCTGTGATTTTAGTTTTTAACTTAGAGTCGCGGCTGGACCGCTCCTCTGTAATCTTTGGGCTAAAAAAAGTTTTCTTTAAGTCGTATTCTCTTAATGCGATACCTTCGGATCAATATTCCACATCAAAAATCTTTTGGTACAGTTCTTCCGTGCAAAACCTATGCAAAATGCTGAATTATTGCACTGAGTGTTCAGTTTGTTTACTCATAGTTCTCGAACTTTTTGAGATAGCTTCTTTCATCTCGTCCTGCGTTATATCCTTTCCAGTAACTCTTCCAACATAAATCCAATTTTTACGTATTGCGCCCGTTATTTGATTACATTTTCCCTCAATCTTTCCTGAAGCAAATTTTGTGTTGGCGATGTTTTTCTTGATTTGACTTTTTGTTTGTAAACGACTTCAGTAAAAGCTTCCTTATTCTCTATCTGATTTCCAATATTCTTTGATGCCACAACAGCATAAGATGTGGTGGGTAATTCCGTAAGTTAATTATATTTCGCATGATATTTTCCTGAGCCTTTTCTAATTGGGCAACATTAGAAATTGCATTTTTCGGTGGTATTTTTATAGCATTTGTAGCTATCGGCACTTGTTGACTATTAATACCATTTTTTATGATTATCTTTATGGCCAGGGTTAATGGCACCCTTCGGCTTCGGTAAATTATATGGGGATAGCGTAGTTATGGGAGCCTGATTTAGGCTTTCTGAGTTCTGCAGTGCTGCCACTAAATCCACCCACAAGGGTTGCCTGTTTCGTTACCCCACTTGTAGATAGAGTTGCTGTAGTGGCCGTAATTGACAATGTGTTGAGTAGAAATATTTGATTATTTAAATGATTTTATATTTTCTTCAAATTTACTAATTATAATGTCTGTGAAGTAATAATTCTTTTAAGTACTTAACTTTGATATCCGAATTATTCACACTAGCACTCATTAGTGACAGTACTTCTTCACTTTCACTAGTCACTATTAAAATTGTGACTTTTTCACTAAAAATTTGAAAACGTTGCATTTTCTTCTCTTCTCTTTTATATGACAGAGACAAAAATATGAGAATATTTCTAACTCAAAATCTCTACTTACTGTACTAACTGCTTAGTCCCACTAATGAAGTCAGTTAACTTTATGTATGTTTTATTTTTAAAACATTTTCACTTTCTTTCTTATTTTAGATACTTGACTTGTGCAAAATACAGTAAAGCTGGTTGCCACGGTAGAGCAACTATACCAAGAAACGGCGATATAGGTCGACTTAAAGTAACGCAGCCTCACAATCATCCACCAGATGAAATGTTCTGTGAAAAAATTGAAATTTACGACAAGCTGAAGAGTCTCATACAGAGCGCCCCTCCCAGCGTGCCTCTCAGGACAGTATACGAGGCCGTTATGAAATTGTGAGTAATTATAAATACAAAATATAAATTCACAGGCCTGCAAGTTGAATCCTTTTGGTTACCCATTTAAACATGAAATTTTCTTACCAATTTCCCGTTCCACGAAACTGCATTTCTGTGTTCGTATAGTGGTCTTCAATTTTATTGGATAGATAAGAAATTCAACAAAAACTTTACGTTACGTTATTAACACCCCGGTGAACCATTCGGTATGGTGTCATCAAACAAGCCGACCAAACCTATAAAGGTAAATGATTCAATTTTTTTGAATAGTAAGAGAATAACGGTATTTTAATGAGGTCGTAAGGATTTTGTTACCTTTGTTATTTGCAGAATAAGATTGCAAACGACTGTATCTGAGTACGATACTTTTGCTTTCCACTGCTACTAATAAGTATCTGGTACTGCTAAAAAACGAGTGGTTAAAAAAAGGGCATGGCCAGCAGCCATTACTTCAGTTGGCTGAATGATCCTGAGGGAATAACTAATATGTTACTATAAAAAATATTTGGAGCCAACCGTACTTTCTCTTTTTTATTCAGGCCTTTTCCCCCCTTCATCGACTCGACTATATATACAATTTTACTTGGTGCAAAATTCCACATAAGCATAGTTTAGAAAAATTTTCCTCAAAAGGGTTTTAATTTTTTAATCAGACGTCAACCACTCTACGTAATGTTAGACTAGACTTCTGTGAATAAAGAACATGTATACGTTTGTAGATATTTTTTATTGACCTGTAAATGACTGTTGTAGGCCTGTGATTTTAATCTCATAATAACATTATCCGAATAATGAATTTAATTTATTAAGGGCGTAAGAACATATTATTTGGTTTTAGGTCTCCGAATTTTTACAGCCTAATACCATTCGAATCTGTTCGTACATCTATGAGAAGATGGAGAAAGCAATCTTCAACAGAGGACTGTTAAGTTATTCAATTTCAATATGTATCCATTCCCTACGTTTTTGCATCGGAGTTGGCCACGCACAACTGTTAATATTGCAATTTCTGTGAGAATTATTTCGTTAAAATAATATTGTTTGAAATGGAGACAGTCACAAGACAACTTGATTTGAATCCCAAGCAGTCTTGCTCTTTTCACAAATAAATTTCAGATTAATAAATCCATAAAATTAAATTCTACTCACATGCAACCAATCGAGCATAAAATCCTGGCCGAGTTTAATGCAAAAATATAAACGTACAAATAACTGTGTTTACCTTTATGTGTTAGTTTAGAGAGCAACATGCATAACTATATACTTTAGTAAATATAAATGTAATATGTGCGGTAAATGTCTATTCCATGTTGGTATGTATCATTTAACGATAAATGTAGTGGTAAATGTGTTTTCATGTAATTTTCATTTCAATCATCGTGTAATACTGTGCCTAATTTATGTATTCCAATAAATGACTTATTCTCAAATTAGCTGCAAGTACATTCATTTGGCTGCATTTGCAGTCAGAATAGAAGACACAGGACACATGTCAACGTTTATTAAAACCAATGACCACACTTAAGAAGATTAAAAACTATATACGTATAAGTGGGGCCATCGAGGGGCTATCAAAAAGATGCCATGACGTAATACGCCGTCATACAGATACCACAGATTGGCTTGCTGATAATAGCGGACATTTCAAACAACGAACAGTTAGAGTATGTAGAATGCAGGTTTTCACGGCCGTTGTCTAATAAAGTAGTTTCTTCCGGGTCGTGCCGTGGTCGTCGAACTTGACTTGACGTTTCGCTAATCATCCTGTCAGCTAAATCCTGATTCTAATGAGTGAATTTGTTGTGTTATGCTCCTCGTTATATACCTAGGCGCCGCTTCGCTGGTCATTCGCAGTACTTCGCTGGTCATTCGTCGTGCTTGGTCGTGACTTACTACAGTGCTGGTCTGGACTTGGCAATACCAGTCTCTGCATGTTACTAAGTCGATACCCTTCCTCTCTGTTAAAGTTGTTTCTCTTTTTCATAATTTCCAGTGATTCCCTAATGATTCGCGGATAATAGCGCGTACTCCTATCTAACATATTGACGTTCACGTAGTCGATTTTATGGTTCTTGATCGTTCTCTGCTATCGCCGACCTATCCGTGTGTTCAAATCTGGTATTCCTCTGATGTTCTTCGATTCTGCACTGGATAATCCATCCTGTTTGTTCGATGTAGTTCTTACCACATGTGGACTTCAACTGGTAAACACCTTTTGTTAACAGATTGGGGACAGGGTATTTGATTGAGGGAAGCATCTGCTGTATTTTCTTCACCGTTCGAGACCGTACACTTACTCTCTTTTTGGGTAAAATATTCTTCAGCCTATCTGTGACTCCCGCGCCGTAAGGTCGGCATGCATACGTTGTTGGTTGTTGCTGTTCTTCTTATGCTGTTCTCCTCTGGTTGTTTACTATTCGTTTATATTGGTTTTACTTTATTCGTTCTTCTCTAAAACTTGTAGGACATTCTGTAGTTCCTCGGGTTTGTTATCGTCGTCGCACATTGTGGTGGCTCTGTGGATCAAGGTTCTGATTAACGCTCTCTTCTGTTATGGATGCTGGTGAGATGTCGCATGTAGGTAACGATCGGTGTGCGTGTTATTTCTGTAGACGCCGTGTGCCAGTTTGCCATTGTGTGACCTTTTCACTAATACATCTAAGAGAGGTAAAGCTCCATCTTACTCGGTCTCCATTTTAAATTTGATACTTGGATGTTGTGTATTGAAACGGTCGAAGAAAACAGATAAAGATAATTTTCCATGTAGCCATATGATGAACTTAGTCTACGTAGCGTAGCCAGCACTTTGGTTTATTTTCACTGCAGCGTATAGCTTCTTCGAAAGCTTCATGAATAGGTTGGCTATCACAGGTGAAAGTGGTGATCCCATGGCTGCTCCTTTCTTCTGCTCGTAGAAGTCTCCATTCCACAGAAAATATGTTGTAGATAGGCACAATCGGACCAATGTACCAGTACCAATCGAAGAAACAGTGAACCTGATACGCCAACAACTTGTACCTAAAGGATTAAGAGAAGAGATACCTGATCTGGCCCGATTGTGCCTGACTACAACATATTTTCTGTGGAATGAGGAGCAGAAGCAAGGAGCATCCATGGGATCACCAGTTTCACCTGTGATAGCCAATGGAAGCTTTTGAAGAAGCTATACGCTGCAGTGAGAATAAACCAAAGTTCATCATATGGCCACATGGAGAATTATCTTTATCTGTTTCCTTCGACCGTTTGAATAAACAGCATCCAAGTATCAAATTTACAATAGAGACCGAGCAAGATGGAGCTTTACCTTTCTTAGATGTATTACTGAAAAGGTCACACAATGGCAAGCTGGCCTACGGCGTCTACAGAAAGAAAACACACACCGATCGTTAACTACATGCGACATCTCACCACCATCCACAACAGAAGAGAGCGTTAATCAGAACCTTGGTCCACAGAGCCACCACAATATGCGATAATGATGACAAACCCGAGGAACTTCAGAATGTCCAACAAACTTTAGAGAAGAACGAATACAGTCAACCCAATATACAACGAATAGTAAATATCCAGAGGAGAACAGCAGAAGAAGAACAGCAACAATCAACAACGTATACATGCGTACCTTACGTCGCTGGAGTCACAGATAGGCTGAAGAAGACTTTATCCAAAAAGAAATAAGTGTACGGTTTCGAACGGTGAAGAAAATACAGCAGATGCTTCCCTCAATTAAAGACCCTGTCCCCAAACTGTTAACAAAAGGTGTTTACCAGTTGAAATGCACATGTGGTAAGAGTTACATTGGACAAACAGGACGGAGTATCTAGTGCAGAATCAAAGAACATCAGAGTAATACCAGATCTGAATACACGGATAGGTCGGCGATAGCAGAGCATGTTCATAATAATGAGAGCCATAAAATCGACTACGAGAACGTCAATATATTAGACAGAAATACGCGCTATTATCCGCGAATCATTAGGGAACCACTGGAAATAATGAAAAACAGGAACAACTTTAACAGAGAGGATGGGTATTGACTAAGTAACACGTGGAGACTGGTATTGCCAAGTACCAGCACCGTAGTAAGTCACGGTCAACCAAACACGACGAATGAGCAGCGAAGCGAAACAAGCACGACAAATGACCAGCGAAGCGGCACCTAGATAACGAGGAGCATAACAACAAATTCTTCTGAAGAAGCTGACAGGATGATCAGCGAAATGCCAAGTTCGATGACCACGGCACGATCCGTAAGAAACTACTTCACTTAGAGTACGTGTCGTTTGATATTTTGACTAACAGTATAAGCAGAATATTGTAATTATTTAGCTACCAAAAATTACTATTCCAAAATTTTTGCCTCACTTTACCTCTACTTCATGCGAAAAATTGTTATCTTCCTTATTGATGTAAACTGTAAAATCGTAGACCGCATTTTTAATCACCACACCAGTCACAACACACTTGCAGATCAAACCAAGACCACCTTTGTTTTAGAAAGTGTATAGTCGTTATTTTTGTACTCTTATGTAGGTTTAAGGTGTTTATGAGAATATTAATATTCAAATTGAGTAGTCGTAAGTCTAACCGCTGCCATCTTCTACTTAAATTGCATTATTGTTCTTGAACAACAATTAACACCTACTGTTTACAGATATCAAGACGAGTTTGCTGTTGCAAAAAATTAAACGTAAACCTAATATGCCCAGGTATATTGTAGACGGATTTGTGTTTCATGTTAACATAACCAAAGGGAATCCACCGATGATGTAAGTAGAGTTTGTTTGGTACATTTATAAGTTATAAAGTATTGTGAAAATTTGATGATTTAATTGCTGGAAGCTGTATATCTTGCAATTTGGTTGTTTATTTATAAATCCAGCCCGATGCACGTACTTGGCTGCCGCAACGTGTATAGTGGAGGCAAAAGGAGTACATAGTAGAGCAAAAAATCAGTGGCATTCTCGTCAAAGGATTTTGCTGTTATTTAATACTGAAGCGGCACCTCATTTTACCATAGAAATATATAAAATTTTATCAGTTTTTGCCTCCTACCAGAAATGAAAACCACAACTAGGACATTCTGTGCAATTGCCATAGTCGACCAAATGGGTTGAATGTGTGAACGTGCCTCATTTATACCTAATAATTTGTTGACTGCTGTGAAATAGGCGGAGCTTTTATAGACATAGGTCAAATATTCGAGTAGCTCGTCATCCAGTGGCGCCACACATATATTTATATAGGTATATATAAAATAATAATGTTCATATTTTATAAAATAAAACAAAAGATAAATATAATTAAATTTGTTTTTACACTTAACTTACCTACGAAATCTGACATCAAAGCCGTATAATGTTTGATGTTTATAAAAATTTACACAAACTTCAACCATGATAGTTGTTCTTATTGTCCAGTAAGGACTAACGTGGAGATGCGAGCATATCCCTTGCCAGGAAAGCATGGTGACAGGGTTGTTAATTAGGGAGTAACAGGTTAAAAAAGAAAATAAATAAATAAACTTGCAAATTAAAAATAAATAACTGTTCTAACAACATAAATAAACTTTCTTGTCGAAATAACAATTAAAAACAAAACTTATCAACAAAAATTTTCCAGAATAAATAATTCATCTTATCACATTCACTACATAACGCTATCACAAGTTACCACTCCCTGATCACTGTTACTATCACTATCGCTGCTGGCTCCTACATTTATAATTATTTGCTCAACTATAGCGTCAATCCGAATATCCGTATCCAATTGGCTGTGGCATGGGATATTATCCATAACAACGACAGATCCGAGTTCTATCTTTGCGAGAATTTTTGCAAATCATTTATCGAAAATATCCACATTCATGTCCTCATGATAATCGTCACTTTTTTTTCGACACGAACGATCCGCCACGAATCCTGAATCACTTCCTATGTGCGTTATTGTTAAACTTTCCCTTTTCCTGTTGGCAATTTTAGTCCGATTGAATCAATCTTCCATATGGGCTTGACGAATACTTTTTACATTTCTATCTTGCTAATGTTGCGTCATAGTCTATTTAACGAGATCTCGAACATCAAAAGTTTGTAGGATCTTTTACAATACATTTCCCCTCCTGTTTTCGAGGGTGAGAAATACGATGGTGATGGTTTCGAGTTCTGAAAACCTTGCGTACTATCCCTATGGGCGTGCGAGCGGTCGTCGGAGCGGTTTTTTTGGGGAACAATAATAAATTCAGTTAATTTATACTAAAGTACCCCGGAGCGACCCCCGCGGGTTGAACCTACTCCCGCCCGTAATTGCAATATCCCCCAAAAATAAGAAAATACGGACATGGCAAATTTTTTTATGGGGTTTCGAGGGCAGGTATCACGATGGTGGTGTTATTTTTTATCCTACCCTCCCGCAACTAGCCCCAACGTATAAAATTCATCCCATCTTCCATGCTGTCGGTCCTAGGCTTGCGGGAATTCGTCGGATCGGGGTTTTTATGGAAATATAAGGAAACTAACCATTACTCAACCACAGTTGACCTACGCAACCCCCGGGGGTATTTTTATGCATTGGGGTAGTTGCGTCAGAGTAGGGTGAAAAATAACACCACTATCGTGATTCCCGCCCTCGAAACCCCGTAAGTGATTTCGGTGTTGCGAGCAGGGTAGTTTCAACCCTAGGAGTTGTTTAGGTCACCCGGGGGTATTTTTATGCATTGGAGATAGCTGCGGGAGGGTAGGGTGAAAAATAACACCACCATCGTGATTCCCGCCCTCGAAAACCCGTGAGTGATTTCGGTGTTGCGAGTAGGGCAGTTTCAACCCCCGGGGGTTACTTAGATCAACTGTGGTTGAGTAATTATTAGTTTTCCTGATATTCTCGTAGAAACCCCGACCCCACGAATCCCCGCGTACCTAGAACTGCCAGTATGGAAAAGGGGGGTGGTTTTACACGTAGGGAATAGTTTCGAGAGGGTAAAGTGAAAAAATACCACCATCGTGATTACGGCCCGCGAAAACCCGTGAGAAGCCCGTTTTTCCGGTATACGAGGGATGTCGGTGTTGCGAACAGGGTAGTTTCAACCCCCAGGGGTTGCTGTGTCAACTGTGGTTTAGTAATGGTTAGTTTCCCTGATATTCCCATAAAAACCCCGATCCGACGAATCCCCGCATGCGTAGGACCGACTGCATAGAAGAGGGGTGGTTTTTATACGTTGGGGTAGTTACGGGAGGGTAGGGTGGAAACTAATACCACCATCGTGATCCCTACCTTCGAAAACCCATAAAAAACTTGGTCCAGTCCGTATTTTCTTATTTTTTGGGGATATTGCTATTTCGGGCGGGGGTAGATTCATCCCCCTTGGGTCGCTCCGGGGAGCTCCAATGTAAATTAACTGCATTTATTATTATTTCTCAAAAAAACTCGAGCCAACGACCCCTCGCAAGACCAAGACCGAGAAGCCGGAAATTGGGGTGATTTTTCCTTCATTGGTTTCAGAACTCGAAACCATCATCTACAAACTTTTGATGTTTTGGCGTTTTCTGTACCTCGTTGAATAATAATAATAATAAACACCACCGAAATTAGACAACCCTCAATTCCAGAGGCCAGGGCTTGTGCGGAAAGGGGTTACACATTGAAAAAACGCGGACAGTGCCGGAGCCAGGATTCGAACCCGGTGGTGCGATGTCCGTGTGATTAATCGCCACCTCGCGCCTTAACCCACTCGGTTATCGACCAGAATGGACTATTACACTATGTCCTTCATTCAATCACATCTCATCTAAATAATAGCATTTTCTTCCTCTTTCACGAGCAGCTCTAATTGTCCGAATGTAATTTCTTCGCCAACAAATAATATTATTTCTCTCTAGTAGGAGGCTATTCCTCTTTACTTTTGCAAATACGAAGGTCATATCATGCAAACATTTTTTAAGCATCGATTTGCCCATTTTGGGTAGATATATCTTTATCTTCATTCAAGGACTGTAAAATTCTCTTTACGGTAGGGATTTCATTATCATAGAAAAATTTGTCGAATTTCATTTTTCTCGAAATCGTTTAGTATTATTTTTTTTTCCTTCCAGACTTCGCTTAGGTTTCTGAACATTTAGTTTTTCTGCTCTTAAAATTTTGTAAACGGTGCACTCACTCACGCCGGTATACCTTGAAGTCATATTAGCTAAACCTATCGATCCTGAATTCTCTATTTTTTTTTTCTTTGCAGTTCAATTGAGAGTTTTTACCACTTCTTTTGAACAACCGGGAACCGCTTTCATTTTTCACATTTAAAAATATTACGATATCGCACAATTAATATACACATATTATGTTTATTTTCATTAAAGCACTTATAACATAAAATTTTAAGGCACTATGATACAACAAATTCGTAATTTATAAAGGACAAATTAATACCGCCCAATTCATAAACAACACACTATACACAAAGACCACTGATTGTAAAATGAAATTATTTTAACGGCTACAACGCCAAAGGACAAATATTTGAAGATGTGCTGTTATAATACGTGGAGAGAAATGTCAAGTAACAAGTTGCCAGATTTAAGCAAAATGGGTGAACATTTTTTTTTATTATATAGAGAATTCATAATATTTTAATTTAAGACATGGTAGCTCATGCATAATTAACACAATCCTAAGGCTTTCATTTTTTCGAAATATTATGGAATTATGGAATTTACAAAATTTGTAAATCCGCACGCCCCTGGCTCTACTATTTACTCTTTTCGGCCAGACTATAGAAGCAGTAGTTTATATTAAATTCCAGTTAAAATTGATGAATGCCAAACATTCAGAAATGAGGCTGTCAGTTAAAAGTAAATGTAGAGTGTTTTCCACAATAGCCCGTTGTTTGATAAAATGTAACTAACACTATCTATCAGCTCCGGCAGATGACAATATCGGAGAGAATTGTTATCACAGTTTTCAAAAATATTATTCCCATATTCACAGCTATTTTCTTGTAATTTAAATTTTCGATGTTAGAAGTAGCTGCGATGAACATGAAACCACTCGCAATACTCCTTTATTATTCCCCAAAGTATTTCCATGAGTGCGTAATGACTTTACACCTCGAATTATGTACCGTACTTTACCTACGATCATATTCAGTAAAATGGAAGTTAAAAGACACTATTACATATTGTAAACAAATCGCACGGTAAACAAACGCACGGGACACAGAGCAATTGTAGGTGATTTATATCACTGACGCGGGGTTTAAAGAAACAAATGCATCTACGTAATTTTCAAACGCTGTCAAAACTGACATAATATTTGTTGAATAATATTGTTCAATCTCCGTGCGTTTCGTTTGCCGTGGCGTTTTGTTTACAATATGTAAAATTCAACTTATACAGTTTGTCCCAACCAAAAGTAGGCACCCCGAATAACTTTGGAGAGAAAGTTTTTTTAAAATTTTGGCGAAACACGTCGACCTTGTGTCCAAGGGGGACATATTTTAATGTAATATTTGTACACCTATCATCAACCCCCTCAAAATATTCAAATGGCAAAGGGGGTCGAGTGATACATCTTTTGAAAGGTCTTTCAATAAGCAGGTTCGACATTTTTTTATTTTAACTGAAATTGAGATATTTTATGATTAAAAAATGATAACAAAAAATTTGAGAAAATTTTAAGATTACGTTCGCTGTAAACATTTTACATCCAAGGATCGGCCAGAGGCTAGCAAACCTACCAAGAGACTAGGCCGCGTGACGTCAGTATCCAGACACGCTGCGCCAGCTGGCCTGCTGCATTTACGATAACACACTTAAACTCACAACAACGCCGCAGTAATCGGTTTGGAGTGATTAGAACGGGTACAATATTAAAATGCCAAGCAGAAAGTGGTGTTTTGTACCAAAATGTAACAAATACGTCCACTACTTACAGACGCCCCAAAAAAGTTTTGTGATTGTTCCAAATGCTCCTGAACAACGTAAAAAGTGGTTTGACGCAACTCGGCGAGATATAAAAAAGTCTCACCCACGTCGACCTTGTGTACTGCTGCGAAGATCATTTCGACTTAGAAAAAGATATGTAAAATTATATAGAAAACAAGATGATTACTGTTCGAGCCCAAATGAATCCCAATTGCTAATAAATGATTATTATAGTAACTACATTATTTATATTCGATAAAACAATTTAATGGAAACTCTACCCACACCATTCCATTCCGCGTTGGATTTGCCGAACAGTGCGGTATTTTTTATTTGTTTATCTCATAAAAAATATTTTATTGACCAAGTAGAAGTCTTCCCGATTTTCTGATAAGTAATCTAATTTGTTATTCCTATATATTAGGTATAAAAAATTGTCACGAGCCGGTATTATGTTTTAATATTATTAACTTCTATAGTCTATACGTCCAGAATTGAAACCGTATAAAAACTAAAATCTGACAAAAACGGTCGGCATCTCTTGCGGGGCTAAACAGAAATGCTTATCATAAGAAAAATAATAAAGAAATGCCGGCTTTTAGTTTTTATACGGTTTCAATTCTGGTCGTATACACTTTAATACAATGAAACAGAGCTGAATCAAATTTTTCGGAGAAATACCAAGAAATAATGGTGCTACAACAAAATAAAATTCAGATGTATAATAACTTAATATACTTACCGCATTACTTTAACGCCGCTGCTCTGAGGTTCATTTAAATTTGCGTTATTAGCCAAAAACTCGTATACCATTTGCACTTCCACAGGGGGTAAATTTCGCGAATCGGCTCTGATAACCTTGCAGTATTGTGCTAGCTAGTGTTATGATTATGAACAGAAATAAGATCACGAATAAATAAAATACAAAACGTAGGTCACAGTTTACGTGAATCCGTATACTCTCCCTGCGACTGCGGAGCCTGTGTCTGGCTACTGACGTCACGCGGCCTAGTCTCGCGCACAGGTACGTTTTCTAGCCTCGCGTCGATCCTTGGTTTTAGAATGCTTACAGCGAACGTAAATCTTAAAATTTTGCGCTCAAATGTTTTGTTATCATTTTTTTATCATAAAAACTCTCAATTTCAGTTAAAATACAAAAATTACGAAAAATGTCGAACCTGCCTATTCTTTACATACCTGTGTACTTTTTAAACTTTTATCGACTCGTTCCTGAGAAATAAATTATTCCATTATTTTAGGTTCGGGAAATAAAAATAAATGAAGCGGTTTAAATTATCGTATGTATTGTTCAAAATGACCCCCACCGACTTCCATACAGTAGTATAATCTGTTTTGAAATTCTGTACGAACATATCTGGAGTCAATAAACAGCAATCTCGAAGAATTCTTTCACGTAACTCTTCCAGATGTGCGGGTTTTGTTGCAAATACCTTCGATTTCAAATGTCCCCACAGAAAGAAATCCAAAAGAGTTAAATCGGGTGACCTAGCGGGCCACTTCACAGGACCTCTTCTTCCAATCCATCGCCCAGGACCGATTATCCAAAAATTGACGGACTACTATAGCAAAATTTGATGGTGGCCCATCCTGTTGAAAAAACAGTTCGCCCTCTAAAAGATTATCATCATCTTCTTCGAGGATTTGAATAATCATTTGGTCGATGTTATTTTCTAACAGATCTAGGTACCTTTCGCCATTTAAATTGTCAGGAATAAAAAACGGCCCGACAATGTGATCCCCTAAGATGTCAGCTCAAACATTTAAGTTCTGAGGCCTTTGGGTATGAGTTTTCATGAACAAATGTGGATTGGTTGGTTTCACTCCAATACCTACAATTGTGCCTATTTCCCTCCCCATTTAAGTAAAATGTCGATTCATCAGAAAAACACGTATTGTACAGTAGATTGGCATTAGCGTTCACTAAAAATCTCACAGAATTCATGCCGACGATCGGGATCATCTTCGTTTAATTCGTGTACCAATTTAAATTTATATGAATGAAATTTGTGGGCCTTCAGAATTCGATGAACACTGCTTCGTGATACGCCGGAAACCTCAGCTACTTTCCTAACCGATTGAGTATTATCCATCTGCAAATAGCCCAGAACTACCACTTCGACTGCTTCATTCCTACTCGGTCGCTGAGGTTCATGCTTTTTGTTTCCTACAAAACCTGGTTCCATACATTTTTTCAATAATTGTAAAACATACTGAGAACCAATCTATTTGGGTGATTTCTATTGAATATGCGTTCCGTAGCTCTAGCACAATTATTATCGTTTTTAAAATAAATGCTGACAATTTCTATTCTCTCCTGAAGGGTATAAACCATTTTGACTGGTATAATTTATGTCGATTTAAAATTGGTTGTGAACAAATTAATGTTCAAGGACTATCAAATACATATGAGTCTTTTATTATTCTAAAACTAAACGGACAAGGAAAGTGTTTTTGTCGAAAAAACTCGTGTCTATTTGAGAGCACTAAAAGATGTAGTTTTTTTTATAAAATCCAATATCTATTGGCGTGGTTTTTAGATTTTTTAAACGATTTCGATTGTGTGTAATCACCAAAAATAAAATTTATTTTCCTTAAGAACGAATCGATAAAAGTTAAAAAATACACAGTTATGTAGGGAATTGAAAGATCTTTCAAAATATGTATGACTCGACCCTCCCTTGCCATTTGAATTTTTTGAGGGATGGCCGTGTAGGGTGGAGGGATGATGATAGGTATACAAGCATTACATTAAAATTTGTCCCTCTTGCAAACATGGTCGACGTGTTTCAAAAACTTTTCCAAAAATTTTTATCTCCAAAGTTATTCAGGGTGCCTACTTTTGGTTGGCACGCGCACGTCCTGTATAGATGGCAGGTAGTTGCATTTTTACTATTTACAGTAATAATCGTAGGTAAACGGTCATAATACACCTGTATTGAGACTAAAAGTTTGAATTTTCCTTCAATGGGAATTTAAAAGAGTACTGATGGGAGTGGTGTCAAATCATCTCGTTACCCATTAGATATTGGTAATTAATGGTTCATCCTAATTTTTAGCTATCTGCGGTGCCTCGAATACAAACGATTAGGATGCCATGCACGAGCTGTGATTCCGTATGATGGTTCCATTCAAGATATTAAAGTTAACAAACCGCATAATCACCCTCCTGATTTTGCGGCAGAAGAGAAGATTGTGTTTATGAGAGAACTCAAGGAAGTTATGTTGAAAAATCCTAGCGTTCCTAGTCGAACTGTGTACTCCACGCTTTCTGAAGTGTAAGTATTTATTTAAATATATTTTAGTTGGTTTTAACATTTTTGTTTTAATTTTAGGTATCCAAATGCTGCCAGGGAAACTCCGTTTGATTCGATCAGACACAAAATGAACCGTTGGAGACGGCAACAAGATTGATTTGTCTGCAGAATGCTTTTATAATTTGTTTTCATTAGTTTCACGGACCCATGAATGTTGCTTATGTTTTTCATTAATGTTAATTGACATTTAAGTTTGAGTAATATAGTTTGAAAGTATATACATGGTTTTATTTAACAAGTATCCTTTTAAAGCTACCGTAATATTATTGGGCGTAATATATACTCATCATATACTTAATAAAACAAATTTGTACTACATAGAAACAAAGATAAGTATGCAAAAGTACTTGTTTGTTTAACATTAAATATGTAAGGAATAAATGTATAACTAAAAGTTACTAATATAGTTCAATTTTCAGGTTTCTATCAATTTATCCAAAACTCAGCGTTACCTGACCATCTAATTTTGCATGAACAGGTATATAGATTTATAAAAAAGGACGGAAAAACTACATATTGGGAATGCTTCAAATTAGACTGCAGTGCCACTTGTCAAACCAGAGATGGCAAAGTTGTCGTTAGAATGGGTTTACATGGCCATCCAATTCCCAAGGAAACTATTAAGAAGAGGTCGAGACAGAATAGAATTATTACCAAAAAATTAGTTTAATCTCTTTTTGGTTGAAGCTTTTTTATTAAGTATATTTAAGTTATATAAGTAAATAATTTTGTGGTGGGAAACCTGAACTACTCAGCTTAGTAGTGGAGGTATCACACTCATACTACCATCATCACTGTGAGCACTGTCTGAGTGTATCCTAGAGCTTAGTTTCGGTCGAATGAGAGGAGTAGATCAGCGTCTCAGGCCTCTTCCCCACAGGGCGCGATCCGAACGCTTGCGATCTCGTGTTATAATTATTACATTTGTACTCAGTATATTCCCTCCAAAAGATTCGAAATTGATCGTGACGATCTCGGTGGAACGAAAACGCAGATTGCGTTCTGTGTGGAGGGGATATACTGAGTACAAATGTGATAACTATAACACGAGATCGCAAGCGTTCGGATCGCGTGATTAGATCGCGCCCTGTGGGGAAGAGGCCTTAGATCTTGCAGTGATTTGAGATATAAGATAATAGCTAAGAGAATTCTGTCGAATGAACTCTCTCGTTTATTATGGTAAGAAGGGAATAGCTACTGATAAAAAACTGTTAATATTGCTTTCTTAATCTTTCGAATTGACCGAATGACCTGTTGAAGCTGTCCGAACAATTAAAAAGTCACAGGAAACCATTCGAACAACCCGAATAACTGATAGCGCCTCCGCATTTATTCGTATTTGTATTGATTCTTTACTTTTAAATAAGACACAAGATGATTAAGTCATTATTTTCTTCATATTCAAAACTTAAATTTGCCTAAAATCTTACAGCTATGGCTGCCATCTTATTATTAATTACTGATATTTTAAAAGACAAATTTTATCAAGACTACTTGTGTAGACATTTAATAGTTCAACCCACAGACCTGTCCTACTCGCTAACAATTACTTTCCCTTTCTTCTGTAACAAACGTTTTCAATCATTCATTGCACAGAATTAAGCTAGCTGTTCATTTTACGATACTAAGATTAGGCGTTACAACTGCTCTCGGAAATTGCCCGTGATATTCACAGTGGTGGGGGTAGCGTGAATACAGCACTTTCACTACTAAACTGCAAGATGCAGTTTCCTCGTCTCATATTGACTGCTAATATACAGTGTGTTATTTCGTACATGATTAAGATAGGCGGCCTAAATTAAGTATACCTGGTGTCAACGGATCATGGTAGACCCCTTTTTTCCCTTATTTTTAAGAATATCGGAATGACTTGGTAGATGTATTATATGACCAATACACTTTGTGACATAACTGTCATCTTTTCCCACTTCCAGTTTCACCGGAAATGACCCCAACTTTTGGTTTTTAAATGGAACACCGTGTATGTTATTAATATTTATTATAAAAAAAATTTTACTTAAAATTTGGAAAAAAACAAAAAAATTAAAATAAGAAAAAATTGCTTTTGGGCACATCCACCAATTCCTTAGAACATCCGCTATTTTATGGTAGTACTCTGCCATTATGGTTTTATTTGAAAAATTAAGTTTTGGTAAAAAAAAACTGTTCATGTCAAATTTGATGGCCCACAAAATACACATTCTCAAATTTTTATGCTTGATTTCATTTTTCTGGCACCACACGGGTCCATTACAAGCAATTTTTTCTGGTCATGGCACTCTAGATGTACCAACAAATTTCGAGTCAAATTTTTTTCATACAGTCCAAATGTCACTTATGGGGCATCACCGTACTCAGAATTTTTCAAGGATTCCAAAAATATGATTATATACAGGGTGTTCCATTTAAAAATCAAAAGTTGGGGGTCATTTTCGTTGAAACTGGAAGTGGGAAAAAAACTGACAGTTTTTCACAAAGTGTCTACTTAGTCATATTGTGACGCTCTTTTTCTCGTACAGTGCGAGAAATAAGGCTGTCACTTTGACACTCGAGCTTTATTTGTAACTCGGGCGCCAGTTCAAGCTTACAGTGGTTGAACAACACAACCCAAAAGTCGATAAGCGAGACTGAGCAGCTCAGTGAAGAATCGAATCCAGTGGATCAAATAAGGGAAATTAGACTTTCACAAACACAACAGTAAAACGCAGAAGTTCAATAATATTTGAGTATAGTACTGTAATCCTATGGTTACAATCCTAAGCAGAACAGAAAGCAAAATTAACACAAATTTATATACATATGTTTAGTAGCAAGCAATATAACAATATTAGCGGCAAAAGCGTATAAGCGGTAAAGTTAGCGAGCTTATATATAAGCAAATGGCTATTAAGCAGACAGTGTACGGATACCATAAAATGCAAAGCGAGTAGAATTATTTACAGTGTTAAAAACAGACAGGTTATAAAACAGACCGGAAACTTGGCTAGTGTTTTACGACGTTAAAGTATAAACGAACTTAATTGAAACCGTATAAAAACTAAAAGCCGGCAAAAACAGTCGGCATCTCTTTATTGTACATGGGCGGAGATAAATAGAAATGCTTGTCATAAGAAAATGATAAAATTTTCGGGCGTTATTATATTATCCTATATTTCAAATGGTCTCCAGAAAGCCGTGATAAATTAGTAAATAATTAAAATATTTTACCTTTTATATAGTAGTAAATATTTATAAATATGAACAATAACTAACTAAACTCCTACGCTTGATATTATAACAGGTATTTACGCACTGCACTGGTACAGACAGCACATCTCTAAGTCCGCCGTTGAAACGATTTACGAGTTTTTTTATGCTAGTAGGCCTGTCCGTGCAGTCGTAGATGGTTTATTCAGGCTGATTACATTGCCAGTCTCGAACTCGCCTGCACAGTTTCAACTACCATTCGAATCTCGATACCATTGCTAAATATATAGGACAAAATATCAAGTTCAGTGCGCACGGACCTGCGCTTTAACACTGACCAGTTTCAGTTATCCTCGTTTAAAGTATAACAGTACGGAGAACTAAATATCGACGAGCAAATATTTTGTCACGGAAGTTTTAATCCCGGACTCACGAAAATATGTAAGGATAGAATGTAATTAATTACTCGGTATTAACGCGAAATTGACAGTAACGTGACTAGAGGTAGATAAAGGTGAACAGAAAAGAAAGAACCTGTTGTCGCCGCAGGGCCAGAGTCAGGTTCAGAAAAGAAAAGAAAGGAATTCACAGAAATAAGCAATTTAAAGTAAAATATTCAAACAGTAAAATACCCGAAAAATATCAATCAGTAAAATAAGCAGAATGATAGAAAATATTCATAAGTATAAAAAAATTTACTAACAGTAAATCGCGGAATAAAAATTTCATTAACAGTAAAATATAGTTACACTAGCCAAGTATTTAAATAGGTCTTACTCTTTTCACTGGTACACTGCTAGTCGACTGCTTTCTTCGAGTTGTAGGATAACTACTGAATAAAATACCTGGTGCCGTTTATTTTATAGCCGTTCCCTACCAGGATATCGCGAGGGTCCCTTCCATTTCAGACTCGCGCATGGATCAATATATTGACTACAAGATAGCGAAGACGGCTGCTTTGAATTATTTAATGTGCCGGTGAATTGTTATTACGAGCATCAGTTAGTATGAACAAAGTATTCTGAATTTTGTAATGTATTAAATCGGTTTCAAACAACTATTCTAACCAACTGCGAAAAAGGAACGGATTTAATTGGCCATAGATAACTAATTATTGAATTAATTACTTTAAAGTATGGACAATAATTCCTAATGTATAAATACTCTGACTTTAAATAAATATTCCGGTGCTCAAATAGTAAATATTGCTTGCTAATATACTATCGTATGTTTAAGGCGGTACAATATAGATTTTACATTAACAGCAAATATTATACAGAGTACAAATAAATATAAATCTTATGCAGATTTCCGTAACAAAAAATGCTTCGTTACAATATAATACATCTACCAAGTTTCATTCTGATATTCTTAAAAATACGGAAAAAAGGGGGTCTAACATGATCTGTTGACACCCGGTATATTGACGCAGATTATTTACTTTCCTTATTTTATAGAATTATTTTTATGCAATTTGCCCTAGACTAGCTCAACAGCAAGGGGGTGGAGAAGTGGATTTCAGTAAAACAAAAAGACTTTTTAATATTAAATATTTACACATATACCACCTAAAATTGCTCTCGGAAATTGCACGTGATATTCACAGTGGTGGGGGTAGCGTGAATGCGCCACTTTCACTACTAAACTGTATGATAGTTTCCTCGTCTCATATTGACTAATATACAGTTTGTTATTTCGTACATGATTAAGATAGGCGGCTCAAGTTAAGTATATATTGACGCAAAAGCAAGGAGGTGTAGGAGAACTCTGTTTCATAAAACATATATTACATACATAAAATTCCGTACCTAGAAGGCTCTGAACATAAATAAAGCACTTCATTTGCCCTAGTTTACGAAGCATGCACTTAAAAGAGTCTCTTGGCCACAAGAAACATTATATTTCACAAGCGAAGTTTCTAAGTCTTACAGTATTACGGGCCAATGCTATAACATAAAATGATAACAGAATTTAACGTAGCTGGTAGCATTGTGTAAGACACTTTTACACATGAAATACTAATTGAAAAGATGGCGCCTTAAAACAGTTTTTTGACAGTATCTCCTTTCCAACTCATTTTACGATAAAAACAGTTATATAATAAGTTAAACAAGAGAAAATTCCCTATAATTTATGTAATAACCTTTTTCTTTTGTAAAATGAATAGTTTTAGCGTACGAGCGCTGCAAAGTCTACTCCAACATGCGTTTTGGCTAAAAACCTAATTTTCACACCACCATGAGGTAGAGTAAGTGCCACGTTGTTTTTATCGTGGTATCCCCACTATTCCAAAATTTAGCGAATTCTCCTTCGCTTCACTGTTCTAGATGGGCCAGGTGTTGTGAGTTCATCGTCTTCAGTACGGATCGAAACGTCACACATAGAAATTTATTCCACGTCATCCGCGATGGGATTATTAGTTTCATTGCAATCCTCTTCGTCCTCGATTTCATCATACGTTTGCTCGAGAATAGTCTCCGTTTCTTCCTCTTCATCGTTATCTTGTGATGGAACTTGCGAATTATCACAGGTACCACTACAATTCGTGCATATAACGGAGCACTTTAATCCAGCCTTTCTGCATCCACAAGCTCTCTCACATCCCTTCTTGCATTTGGCAGAAATAAGTTTTAATAGGTTTCCGGAGCTGGGGGCTCGAATGTGGTGACAGGAATTACCCCATTCCTGTTTCTTTTCCATCCCCATTGCTCTGCATTTTGTTCATTCCCATACCACTGCTGAACCTGGTGATAGGTTTGGAACGAATGTTGTTGTGCTGCTGCTTCTGTTGGTGGTAGCGATGCAATATTAAATTTATTTTTATATGCTGATTTTGTGAAGCATGCATACCTATAGTTTTCACACCACCGTAACCGTACAATGCAAGAAGGAAGCGTTCTCCAGCTTTAGCAATGATCTCTGGATCAGCATTTGAGTTTTTGAATACCTGGATAACTTCGTTTAAATCTGATTTTTTTCAGAGAACATTAATACATTTTATTTTTCCTTCATTAAAGAGTGCTGATGTTGTATCACAGCCACTGAAGGCGTCAAGAATAATATATGATCTGCGGCTGTTTTATCTATGATACTTTTTGTTGTATATTTGTTGCGAAATTTTTCCTTTTCCTGGTTTGAGAATATATATGTTTGAACGCGTAGATAGAGCCGTCAAAAGAATAAGAAGATCTACATCTTCACCGACAACTATTACGAAATCGAATGTCGATGAAACGCTGATTGCGGTATGGATTATTAGCGTATCCGCATCTTCCGTGGCTTGTATGACCATGAAGTTCGCAGCTTTAAATTTTGTCTTCAACATTCCAATAAGGTGTTTCTTGTCTGCAACGTTGCCCACAAATTTATCTTGTGACACAGTTGGGATCGTTGTCTCGTCAAAAAGTATGTCTACTGAAGTGGTTTTTTGTGATCGTCGGGATCGCTTCACATATTTGGTACTACCGTTTGCTACATCTTCCGGATATCCGTCAAATACGACAATGGCATTGGATGTATTCGATCGAACGAATGTAACGTTGGAATGGAATGGATGTGCGCCACTTACTACCTCATGGTAGTGTGAAAATGAGTTTTTTGGCCAAAACGCATGTTGGAATAGATTTTGCGGCGCTCGTACGGTAAACCTATTCATTTTACAAAAAAGAAAGTTACTACATAAATTATAGGAAATTTTCTCTAGTTTAAAATGAGTCGGAAAGGAGATATTGTAAAAAAACTGTGCTTAGGTGCCATTTCTCCAATATGGCGGCGCGAACGGCAAAGATACGAGGTGGCAAAGTAGAAGTTCGGAAAGAGCACATCGAAATCTATAACATCACCAATTTTCAAAACTCCCGGAAAATTTTCCAGGTAACCTTTTTTTCAGCACCAAATGACTGTATTATGCATGTTTTAATCAAAATGAATAAATAATGATTGAAATAGCATTCCGTGCATATAAAATTTATATCTGTATTTTTTTTCTTGTATAAGAGATATATGCATTTTTCTTTGTATTAATTTAGGACAATGGCACGCCTTATAATTTATAATTAATTTTGCATGTAAATCATACTGTATATTTTATAAGAACAATAAGAAAACGATATGTTTCAAATGCTGTTATTTTTGGTATATCAGTATGTTATATATTATTGTCATGAACTTAATTTTTGTACGGACTTTACTCTTCAGTTAGTCACTTAATCGATATCTGACGAAGGGTGGAGTTTCTTTTAACAATTTCATATTTTGTATACAGTTATTAAAATAAATAATGCATTTAAAATTATTTTGTATTATTGATAGACTGCATTTTGTTGCTGTTATCTCATATGTGTCTGATATATTATATGCAGTGTATGCCAGTATGATGTATAGTCGAGCTCAGGTTTACGGTGCACTCAAGAAAGGCAACAAAAACTTTACGACCTCATTATTATCGCCGTTGGACCATTCGGCATGGTGTCATCAAACAAGCCGACGCACATTAAAAACCTATAAAGGTAAGCGAGTCAACTTGCGAACGACATAGTACAGAGCCGTACTTATAATTCGTATGTATTAGAATGTACATATTAATAATACTAGACCGTAACGCGCTGTTAAAATTGAATGACTGAGTTGCTGATCTAAATATTTCAAGTGCGTACCTGGGCGCAATTACTTTTGCGACTAGTTTAACTGTATTTTAACTGTATTGTAAAGTTTTATTGCCTTTTTTGAGTACACCGTAAATCCGAGCTCGACTATACCCCAATTTTTTCTTCATCTGCAGAAATAAATTTAAAAATGGGGATTCGCGTTATTCCTATTTTAAATCTTAATATTGGAAGCAAAATATTCAAGCAATCTGAAAATTAACGAACTTATCCAGAGGCTGAAAATAACATCTATTTTCCACAACTTTATATAAAATAAAGCATTATTTTTATTCATGTCGTATTTTTAGTACTTAACTTAAAAAAAGTGTGCAGGGTGGGGCAATAGTGCGTCCGACTTCCATAACTCGGGTTCTGTTTTAGCTAGAAATAAAAACAATACAGGTAAATTACATATTATTTTCGAATATACGATTGTACCTGACCAAGTGCCATCTTTTAAATGGAATGCTATAAATATTAGTACAATTTTAGAACTTTCTAGACTCCTTTCACACCTACCTATATTATTATTGACTGACTACCTCCCAACCATTTGGATGTAGTGATTTTTTTTGTTGAAATAATACCATCTGCAGATGCATGTTAAAAAAAATCACTACAGTCACCATTATGGATTTTAAGAAAAAAAAATGTAAATACCAGTTAGGTGACATCATTCTTACTTCCTAAAATATACAGGGTGGTCAAAAATGATTTTTCAGTTTAGAACTTTTTGAATATAATTTTCTCTTTTTTCAAATGTATACTTTTCGACGATATGACGAAGGTATGAAAAATAATTGAACAGAAAAAATTATAATAAGTGCTCCACATATTGCTCGTTTTGTTTGACGCATTTCTATACGTCTTAATGAAGTTTCTACTGTTTTTCAAATTGCTGACGTGATCGATTGAAAAGCAGTTATTATTCTTTCTTTTATATTTTGGATTGTGGAACCTTGTTCACCTTGTATATTTGAAAACAATATCCAGTTATAGACTTTTTATTTATCTAGTTTTTTTTTAAAATTTCTAGCTGTCGTAGAATTCGATCGAAAGCGGACGCACTATTGGCCGAAACCCCGTATAAAATGTCAAAACTATTTAAGATCCAACTGCAGGACCAAACTCATCGTTAGAAAAGTGTTATTGGCTGAATATATTTCAATTTACGTGGCAGAAATGCATCTAGCAAATAAAAACGATGGGGGACAAATTTTGGAATTTATGTGTCATCGACCACCTGAACCAATAATAATAAATATTATTAAATAAAATGACACCTCAAGGCTTGACTTTTTATAATACTGAAATGAAACCAACTGCTTGCAAGCAACTAAGGATGCCTTCGATAAGTAATTATTATTTCTATTTTTGCAGTAATTATTTTGTCTAAAGTTTTTTTTCTCTTTAAAAAGTTGGTTAAAAATATAATTTATACCCTGATGGTTAACGTTGACGGGTATAGAACAATACGTGGAAGGAAAGCAGCTTTTTCAATAGGCAATAGGCACATCGGATCTAATCTTCACACTTAAACAGCTTCAAGAAAAAGCACTCGAACATCAAGGAGAAATTCACATGGCCTTCATTGATTTAACCAAGGCGTTTGACTCGGTGGACAGGGAAGTGCTCTGGAAAATTATGCTCCGCTTAGGTATCCCTAGAAAATTTGTGGAAGTATGTCGCAGTCTACATACAAACAACAACGCCCAGGTTATGTATAATAATGAGGCAACCGAACCTTTCCAAGCCCTCACTGGAGTTAGGCAGGGATGTGTCCTGGCACCCCTACTTTTTAATTTGTTTACCACTGCTCTAACAATTATTGTTGATAACAAACTGACAGTCAGAGGAATAGGTCTCAGATACCGTTTTGATGGCGGTCTCTTTAACATAGGGCTCTTTAGAGCTTTCACGAAGACACGCACACGATTCATTTGTGATCTCCAGTATGCGGATGACTGTGCACTTTTAGCATCTACGCCGGAAGAGCTTCAAGAACTTTTAGATGTGTATGCCCAGAGCTATGATTCCTTGGGACTTAAAATCAACATTGGAAAGACTAAGATTATGTCAACTCCTCATCAAGTGAACCAAATAGACATTACACTTAACGGAAATTCTCTTGAAGTGGTGGATCAGTTCAATTACTTGGGCAACGTTGTTAATGACAAAGCAAACATGGACAGCGAGATTCGCAGTAGAATTAACGCTGCATCTAGAGCACTCTGGGGACTTAGAGAGAGAGTATTTGACAACCACGACCTTGCTTTGTCAACGAAAATGGCTGTCTACAGAGCAGTTATCATTCCAACACTGCTATATGGATGTGAAAGCTGGGTCACTTACCGTCGTCATGTGAAAGAATTAGAACGTTTTCAGCAAAGACACCTCAGAAGTATGATGAAAATCCGTTGGTTCCATCACATATCAAACGTGGAAGTACTCAGGAGAGCAAACAACCTTCCAATTGAGGTGCTTATTTCAAGAGCACGTCTAAGATGGGCAGGTCACGTTCATCGTATGCATGATAACCGCCTTCCTACACTTTATGGTGAATTGCTAAGCGGTAGAAGAAGGCGTGGCGGTCAACGAAAGAGGTTCAAAGACGTTCTCGATGAAAATCTAAAATCCTGCGGTATTCCAGACGAGCAATGGGAACAACTTGCAGCGGACAGAACCGAATGGCGAGGGGTTGTGGCCAGCTATCAAGGAAATGTTGCTGCAAGAAGGCCGAATCCAAGACCTAACCAGGTCTATGTTTGTCCTGATTGCGGTCGACATGTGCTCTCCCGAATTGGCCTCTATTGCCATAGTCGTGTGCACCGTAGATGAATGGGAATTACAATAGACTACACCTTTAACTTGTTTTTTATTACACACAATCTATCGACTGTAACATTTTTTTTATACTCGGACTCGAGTAAAGGCTAATAATAATAATGTTGCTTTTGGAAAACAAGAGGCATACGACGATCTTGTTTACAATATTGTATATGTGCTGGCTTGAGGTACTCTCCCTGAGGTAGGTTCTGTAAACACCAAAGCACTTGGACACTACACTTGAATACTCTACTAGACGTGCGCTTCCTCAACCACATTGACATCATCTGGGGAAATTTTGACTCACCTTTGGAAGTACTATAGAGGCATACATGTGCATAGCAAATAGCGACTATCCAAAATATTACATTATATTACTATATGAATACAATTTACATACATTCACAGATTTAAAATAAGTTTCCAGAGGTTTACTGTAAACTTATAATAAGGTAGCTCCCACAATCAACTAGGCCTTCACAAATATGTAAATTTAATAAAAATATTGATAATTTTGCTACATTCACTTTTCATGCGATCTAATAAAAACAACAACAAACCAAATATGCGTTATGCATTTGACGACAATCACTACTTATAACTGATGCAGAACATTATTTTCACATTATGAATCTATTTTCTACATACCGGGTAACCCAGAAAGTACCTACCCCCCCCACTTTGTTCTACAGTTTTAAAAAGAAAATGATGAAATTTTGGAAATTAAATATAGGTATCAATGGTCACATTTTGACCATTCCGTGGTAAAGAAATCACTTCCAATATGGCCGAAAATTGCCACAACTTTCTTATTTTAAATAGCACCCTGTATGTTTAAGTTACTTTTCTCATAAAGCTGTAGTTTCTCTTTGCAACGCTTTTCAGCTTTAAAATCGGATGAAAAATAACCTTGAAAATGGCATTTATTTGCTATTTCTAGTTGGCTTTGTAATTCAGGAACAAATTTTAAAAAATTTGAAGTAAACTTTGAATAAAACGGTATTTCTCAACAAATTGAATGTGAAATTTTCCTATTTCGTTCATTTGCTTAGATTTAGAAATGTTTGTCCCATTTTTCCATTTCATGGAAATTCAATTTGTCATAACTCCAGTTTTTCAAATAGCACCCTGTATGTTTTATTTTTTTATCAAATAGGGAGGTAAATTTTCTTTAGACTGGTTTTTTGTAGATGCGTTTCGAATTGTATTTACATCTTGCAGTAAGCCATGAAAAACAGATGAAAAATTGCACACAGCATCTGTCACAACGTTATTGTTGAGTGAAATAGAGGCTTATTTATTATTTGTAAATTTATAATTAGGTGCTTTATTCAAAATAAGATACGATTTACGATGCAATATACACAAGATAAAAAGGTAGATTTACTTTTAATTTACGGCGAATGTCAGAAAAATGCCCATGCGGCCGTACGTCTATATTATGAAAGATATCCCAATTGTCGTCAGCCATACCGGCAGTATTTTAAAATTCATTCCGAAATGCAGAAAATATTGAGGTGGCAGAGGATAGATTTATAGTAAGCGAAGAAATTGAGACTAATGTGTTGGCTTACACATATGTGTACCCAAATGTTTCTACAAGAGATAGATATTGGTCGTGAGACAGTAAGACGTATATCCAATTGCATCAAGAATTATATGAAAACGACAGAAACAGCAGCTTGATCTTTTGTAATTGGTTTACTCAACACGTATACTTGGTATTATTAGTCTCATATGAGTTCAGTTCGAGCAACGAGGAGCAGCAGTAGGCAGCTTTCAGTGAGAACCTGAAGATGGCAGATAAGATTCTGCTGAAACGTCGTTTAGACAACCGTGACTCCTGGAGGAGTCAACCATCGACGCGGGAAAGCACCCGGAAATACAATAACACTTCATTTAATACCCGCGAAAACCTAAAAAACAACATAATGTATATAAATACACATATAGTTTATAGAAAAAGGGGTGTTTGTATACGCTGTGGATAGTTACGGAAGGATAGAGTGAAAAAAAACACTACCATCGTGATTACCGCCCTCAAATACACGTGAGAAGCCTGTTCCGAGCCCGTTCTTCGAGTGATTTCAGTGTTGCGAGCAGGGTAGTTTCAACTTCCGGGGGTTGCTTAAGTCAACTATGGTTTAGTAATGGTCAATTTCCCTGATATTCCCATAAAGACCTCGATCCGACTAATCCCCGCATGCCTAGGACCGACATCATGGAAGAGGGGGTGGTTTTTATACGTTGGAGGTGGTTTCGGGAGAGTAGGGTGAAAAATAACGCTTTTTGGGAATATTGTTATTGCGGGCGGGGGTAGATTCAACCTCGGGGGTTGGTCCGGGGTATTCTAGTGTGAATTAACTGAATTTATTATTATTCCCCAAGAAAAACCCGATCCGACGAGCCCTCGCAAGCCCTAGACCGAGAAGTCGGAAATTGGGATGGTTTTTCCTTGATAGGGGTAGTACGCAAGGGTTTTAGAACTCGAAACCATCACCATCGTTTCTCTCACCCTCTACAACGGGGGGGGGGGGATGTATTGCAAAAGATCCAAGATAGTTTTGATTATTTTCGAGACCTCGTTAAATGGACTAATATATGGGGCCTCAAATGCTACGTAGGAGATGGACAAAAAGAGATATATGAGTTGTTATATCTAAATTTGCCTAACATTATAAGTTTATAAATCACGGCCAATTAATAATTATATAGAAAGTGATGATATTTGATACTGATTTTAACCTCTCCACAATAAAATTGTGAGAGGTTACTAAAATTGGTTCAAAAAAGAAAATTGGGATAACACCAAATCTTTACGTTTTGAAGTCCTAGGAACCCAAAAAAGTGGTTTTTGAAAAATGTCTGTGTGTGTGTATGTGTGTATGTATGTGTGTATGTGTGTTAGCACGATAGCGCCGAAACTACTGAACGGATTTGAATGAAACTTTGCGTGTGCATTTCTTTAGTGTCCCAGAAGATCTGAAAAGGTTTTGGTTGAGATCGGATTACGTTTAGTGCCATTTTGACGCAACAAGTTGTTTATTTTATATTTACTTTCAATTTACAATGGAACCATTGAAAAGCAGTTAAAATTCTGATTTCAACGATATATCACACTTCCACCCTTTCGATTTGGTTTCCGTGAAAAAAATTAAAAACAAAGCAAATATGGCATAAATCGCACTTCGCATGACATGATCGATGCACGTAGCGGTTACATCGTGAAACTCGTCACATCACGTGCCAATTCACGTGTGAGGGTTTCTTCACTGCTCTAGGAGTAGAGCGGATTACGTTTAGTGCCGTTTTTAAATATATATACAGACAAATCGAAGAATTAAACTACAAATATTCCTCTAAAATCTAGTAAAATTACTGAAATGCTAATGTTTGATTTAACAAAGACAGCCGCGAGCGATCGGATTGCATTGAGCAAATTTTGATGATTGTCATTGTCATCGTTTGTCATCCGATAACGTTGGTGTCATGTCATGTTAATAAGATTTCGGCACATTTGTAACTTTTAGTGGATTGTCACAAACTTTAAAGGTAGATGTAACAATATCAATATCATATGCTTTTTGTAACTTCGTTGGTGAATTTATTATACATTATCACTTTACCAATTTTCAGTTTGTTGCTTTACAAATCTGTAGTATTTAGGATAACTAGACTTTCTTAGTCGTTCAAGTGATGTTAAAGTTGTTAATATCCTAATAGTATATTAATCAACGAGCGATAATGTAGGTAATAACTCGCATAGATGATTGTAAATTCATTAAGTTGAGGGTTTTTTAGTGCCCCAGAAGATCTGAAAAGGTTTTGGATGAGATCGGATTACGTTTAGTGCCGTTTTGTTACACAATTTAATGCTCTTTTCGGCTTCAAAGATCCACCGAGTGGGGAGGTTCCAGCCGCTTCCAGTAGCTGCCGATTTTTTCTTTTGAAACAATGAGAGGCTTGCAATTAATAGGGATTCATCTACTATTGGCTAGTTAGATCGGACGTGGACTAGGGGTACTTTTCCCAAGCTGTGCATTCTTGGGCATGTATAGAGATTTTAAAACTATCTCGTCGTTGTGCGAATTCAAGAGTTTATAAGGCCATAAGGCGAAATTAAAGGTATTTTTTACAATATTAAACATAGTCATATCTCCGCAGTATATTCTTACGCCTGGGATATTTTCACGTCATACAGGGCGATAACGTGTGATCAAATCTAGTGGAGTGAGGCTGTGGAGTTTGAATACGCAACTTTGTCTTTACAAAGCTAGTCGTAATGCGAACATAGGTATGAGAGGATGTGAAAAGACAACTTAATTATATGCATTTTTTGTTCTACTGTGTTGTCACACCTTTTCTAAATTTATTGAAAATAATAAGGTTCTTTTTCGTAAATGAAATATCTTCGTATAAACTTCTAAAAGATTCATAATCGTCTTTAAAAGGTTTTGCACATATACTGCTGTAAATACTACAGAAAAACAATTATTTTATGAGAGTTTACAGCCATACTGTCACGTTAGTGGCTAAATGAATACTTGGTAAATAAAACACGGTAGTAAAAAACAACAAAGTACAAGTTTATTTAATAAGATAAATGAAAATAAAACAGATTACTTACAATCAAACCCTCCGGGAGCCAATTACGCACCATGCACAAAAAAAATGACTTTCGTTACCTTACTCTTGCTAGCCGATTTTCGCAACTATACAGTGGCCTAGTTGCTGGATGACATAATTGAACTTACTAGCTAACTCGGCATTGTACTTAGTACATTTTGAAATGTTGTTTTATAATTTAAAGGTAAAAATTTCTACGCAATAATAAAGTAACGTTCTGAGTTGTTCCAAAAAATATTACAATTACTGCGTGACACATCCCTCCCGCGTACAAAAGCTGGCCCCCAGCTTTCACTGCTAGAAATGGACAGACAATATTTAAAAACAAGTCATGGTATCACAAAAATACAAAAAAAATTTAGAATTATTAACATATCATTGACAGCCAAAAAATAAAAATCAAATCATCTGAAAAAATGACAATTCCATCACTTGCAAAGTCCAAAGTCCATTAATTGACCATTTAATTAAATTCATATTCCACTTTAAATTGTTAAATATATGCAGTGATGAATTATAGTCAGGTAGATGGAAAATTAGAATAAGTATGTCAATATCATAATTAAAGTTCAAAAAATGCTAAATAATATATGTTTTGCAACAAGAAAATACCAAAGATAGTAAACTAAAACAAATTACCCTTGATTTAAATTAAAAACTAAAAAACAAAAACTTATGAAAACGAGTTATTATAATAATGAATCCAAATCAATAAAATCAACAAAAGAAATTAATAAGCCGCGAACGAAAGAAAATGTTATGCGGCACACAAAATTGTCTCGCACAGTTAAGTTTCAATTAGTACACGACTCTTATAGCACAAAATATTTAAGTTCGGCTCTGTTTAATTTATTAAATTGGTTTATACTATTGTGTTCCCATGCCCAAATATTTCCTAAATGTCTTTCATCCCCCGGCAAGATGAACTATACATACATATTTGGAACCGTGATGTGAGACAATACATTTAATTTATTATCATTATTTTATATTACTACTATATTAATAAAGGCCAGTCGTCAGGGAGTTGAGAATGCGTAAATACCGTTTTAAATCGAACAAAAGATTTTTTTTTTCCTTTAGACATACTAATTTCCCCTCTCGCCCGGCCCCCGGAACACCCTCAATTTAGGGGTAATATCACTTAAAAATCATGTTTTTGCAAATATTCTGAGTGGTCGTACGAAAAAAAGATGGTTATCAAATTTCAAAATAAGTAAATTCTCTATTAAAACAGTTCAGACACAATTTTACGTAGTATTAATATTCTTGGAGTTATAGGTGGGGGAAGTCAAGCACAGTATCACATTCGCTCTGTATATCGACACTTTCCTATACACTTCCACGCTTTTTACCTCCTATGTGTGAATGAATATACTTGCTATCGATTTTCAAATTCGACTTAGACGTAGACGATTTAGATCAAGCCGAAGAGATCGAAGATAAAGTATTAGCTTTTTTAGAACAGGGTAAACACAAGGAGGCTGAATTTGACAAAGAGGATGTAGACGATAATGAAACCGACACTCGCAGTTTTATTGAACCAAGGCAACGTTTTGGACCTTCAACTTCAAAAAAATTAAAACTAATGTGGTGTATTGGCAGTAAAGAATAAAAGAATTAGAAGTAAGTTATCCAAATAAACAAAAAGAAACGCGCCAAATGCTCTACGTGGAAATGAGCGCATAATAAATAATAAACACCACAGAAATTAAACAACCCCCAATTCCAGAAGCCACAGGCTTGTGCGGAAGGGGGTTACACATTGAAAAAACGCGGACATACAACCATTTCCACCGACAGTGCCGGAGCCAGGATTCGAACCCGGTGGCGCGACAGCCGTGTAATTAATCGCGATTGCCACCTCGCGCCATAACCCACGCGGCTATCGACCAGATAATGGTAGTAACCAGCAATAGTTGTAGACATTTGTAATTTCAAAATTGATAATAAATATATTTACTTAAACTTCAAGAGTGACAACTAAACGTAATAGCAAGTAGAAAGCGTGGATGTGTACAGGAAAGTGTCGATATACAGAGTGCACCATAATACATCAAAACATAAAAGGACTTCATATTTTATTTATTATAAAATCTGACAAATACTAATGCGAGTATTTTATATTAAAAGTGCATTATAAATGTACAGGGTATTTCCTAAGCTTCATTCGTTCCCAGATGATGTTCGCATGATTAGCGAAACGTACGTCGAAAAATGTATTCCTTTGTGGCGTTCAAATATGTTGGCGTTTTGTGACAGTGGTTTTTAGATAAGAAAGATTGATATGTGAAAATAGCTCTCATACCAATACGCCTCCATTTCCCGGGCCTAGCGTAGAGCTATCTCCTAAAACAGGACTATGGACAACAAAAGTTGAAGCAGGCTGTCTGATACGCTTTTAAAACATCGATGGCTCTTAATCTAGTAATTTATATAAAATACTCATTGCAAATATACTACATCAAATCTTATAAAAACCTCGCATTTCTCAAAAAGACATAAGAGTGCTGATAAATCTTAGGCAAGAAACACCCAGAGACACATCACAACATAAGTAAAAAAGTGTATTTCAGACGCTGTAAAAATGTAAACATGAATAGGTTTGGTAGAAGAATTTGACATTCTTCTTCTTCTCCTATATCTGCCGTGGATTCAATAAATTAAAATAAACCCATCAGTACTGTCTGGACATATCCTGTAAAAACTTTTACTCAAATAATGTATTTCGGAAATGGTTATTGAACACTCTCACTGTATGATCGTATCTCATAAATACTCTTGACCCGGTTTCAAATACACAATTAGAAACATTGGAAACTATGCAAAAAAATGGAAGTCTCAATTATTGTGATTTTTCAGATATTTACTTTTACTTTGTTTTATTTTAGGTGTAATATTCATCGTCAAGGGTTACAAGCATCCAAAATTAATTTATGAGGGCAGCGAATTTCACGTGGAAAAAATATCTACTAAAAAAACTGTTTGGTCTTGTGCATTGAAAAAATTAAGATGTAAAGCAAGACTGTCAACATTTGCAAAGAGCCTTAAAGTAATTAATGGAGATCACAGCCATGATAGTCAGTTGAAGGAAAAATCTTTGAAAAATGCTACAGCACAAATTGTTAATATAATTAAATAGACATTTTCTAAGTGTATCGTTTCTAGGCTAGTTCTCAAGTATTTGAACAGGGAATCTAATACGCATCTAATTACCTACCTACCTAATTTATTCTTATAACACAACATGTTAAATGCTTTCCATGTTACGCAGGTTTTTTTATTTTGGGAATTATTCAAAATTAAAATTCTGGGAAATTAAACATTTCAGATTTCATATGCACATTTCAAGGTTGTTTAAATGAATCGATTAGGATTAGAATTGCAAATAACCCTCATAGAAAAACCCTAAATTTCATTTTTTATTTTAATATTACTGAATAAAATGTTATATTTTCTAGAAGTGTTTTGTTTTTTTACATATTGAAATTCATTTATTGGCAAGGGACAATTACATATTGTATAATAGTTTGAAGTGGTAAAGGAAAAAGCAAAAAACTAACCTAAATTATCCTAAGTAGCAAAAGAATCACTCAAAAGTTATCAGGTATTAGAATTATCTACCAAAAATAATTTAAAATTTGTCCTTGACTATTGGTATAATTTAATATTATTTTGCTTAAAACCGTCAGGTAAGTTATTAAATTCTCAGACCTAAACGATTTGGAGATTTATTTATGACTAACAATTTAAAAAATGGCTTCAGATTTGGATACAGATCGTTTATATAATTTATATAAAAATAAATAGGACCGGGCCCAGGACTGAACCTTGTAGTACGCCCCTATCAAGTATGGAAAAGTCAGAACTAACCTTACTTGTAACTACTGTATTGTATAGAAACACACTACGAAATTTTAAGAAGCAAGATAGCCAATTCAATGAAACACCTCTTATCCCGTGATAGTAAAGATTATTGAGTAAGTTATGCAGTCGAATATTTTGCTGAGGTTGCAGAAGATACCAACAGGGCGTTCGCCTGCATCAATAGATCTAATAATTTATTCATAAAAAGAATATGTAACTGTTATAGTAAACATTCCAGAACAAAAAACCATGTTGGTTGTTGTACAACTTTTCTGACAGTCGGATAAATAATCAGGTGAATCAAATCGATTTTATTTACTTAGAGCTTAACTCGCACAGAATAATAAAAGAAAAATTTTTAGGGAAATTTTTTTTTTAAACAAAACTTGCGACACGGATAATGAAATAAAATTTTTAGAAGGAAAGTTTTTTAACTTTTGGCATAACTAAGCTAAAATTTTAAAAATGATAGAAGCAGGATTTGGACTCAGATGTATCCATGCTAATTCAATTCAAAACCACTTTATTTTTCCTAATGGTTACAGGAAATCCTACCCAGAGCCTGCTCCGGTACCGACCATGCAATCGCTGCTTTAGTGCGGTGGCGATTGCAGGATCGGGTAAGACAGATATGGTTCGGCGAACCAATTTAATTATATACGAGTATCTTTCACACTGAGCTACATAAGGACAACAATTCTGCTATAAAACGTATAATATGTAGAAAATTGTATTACCTTTAGTTTTTATGTTTCTAATACATTTCAACGCTAAAAATAGTGAAGTCGACAACAGATCTAGCTTAACAACAGCTGTTTCGTCACAACCAATCTCTAATGACATATGGGCAATGGTGTTCACATTTTTTGATAGTAGTTAATAGGTTTGTAACTGATACAGAGATGAAAAGTGCGTTTCTAATTTATTTCGAGTGATTTTACTAGTGTATAGTGACTTGTGTATAATTTCCAGTGCCTTATTAAAAATTAATTTGAGACATTTACATTTGACACTTCATCAATATAACATAACCTTGTCAAAACTGAAATCACAAAGAAATGAACAAACACAAGGTGACGAAGGCGGGAACATAAATTTTAAAAAACAGTGACGTCACGTGAATACATTTAAACCATAGAGTTAGAATATACAGGAGAAGCAGTCATGTAGTCAAATGTATCATTACCCCGCCATATTGTTACCACATTTCTGCCAAAAGTGACAGTGTGTTATCTGCCCATTTTGATTTGTGAAGTTTTTTTACTAAAAGAACAATGATATCATGTTCCCAAAAAAGTTGCTCTTCTAGAGACTGTGTTAACAAAAAAGAAATCACCTGGATAACATTTCATAGGTTAGTATAATATAATATAAACAACACATGGAGCCGTGTTAAGAAAATTCATTTAATTACATTTAAAAAATGAATTTTCAAATTTTTCTTTTGGCCAGTCGCCCTTGGACAGCCATAGGGTTCTATTAATAAAAGTAGTAGCAAATAGATACGCCAATGTTGGGCTGTACTATTTAAGTAAAAATAAAATAAATAAGTCACAAAACATTAGACATAAGAACGTGTTATGTAAAGGACAATAAATATATATTTACTTAGATATGTTTTATTTTATTTAAATATTCACATATATCCTTTAAACTAATTAATTTTATCTGCTCCCATACGGTAAGTAAGACTACTGTTACAATGCTTTCACGCAGGATAATTTGATTTTACCGGTAAGGTGCTAGCTGCTATTGACGACGGGGTACTCCAGGCGAATTGGGGGGGGTTGTATTATCACTTTTTGGTCCCTGATTACGATCCAAAAGTTTCGCTCGGCGAAAATTCCACCTCTTTTGGGACAAAAACACCCCTTTCATTAGTCATTAGTTTTCTTCTATATTTCTGTAAATATAGAAAAAGGATAATGACCTTCAATGTACAAATTATCATAAACTATAAATAAAAAAATATTATTTTTGTAATATGAAAATTATTTTTCTATATTGCAAAATAAAATAAACAAGCTTCCATTATAATTCTGAATAAAAATAGTTACCAAAAAATCTTATTCAATTTATTTTATTTATATACATATTTATCCATATATTATTTATTTTACAGGACAATGATTTAAAAAAGTAAATTTTGTGCAGACATTTTTTTTTCTTTAATATAAGGGTCGTTTCGACTCTTCCTTGAGTGAAAATTTGATATAAAAGTTTACAATTTATACCGTCTCCTGTATAATCATAATATAATACTATACATAACGCTCTAAAATTATTTTTCCAGTTTATTCTTATTCAAGGGTAGTTTACACCCCTATTCGGGGTTGAAATGGATTTTTTCATTGTAAATATCATGAGTTACAAAGTTGGAAAACAAAATCATAATTAAATTTTTTTTTATCGTATTATCTTTATTTTTTTTATTTTGGGGTAGTTTCAACCCACTCTAATTAACCTTAATATATTTTTTTCAATTATAACAACACCTAATAAGTTTTTCAATTACAAGTACAAAGAAAACATTTCTTTTGATAATTTCATATTTGTTCTGAGAATACTGCGAAACAACTCCCTTGTAAAGGGTGTTTTTGCCCATTTAAGGGTGTTTGACACATTTTATGGGTATGGGACCTCGAAATTCGTGATCAGCGACCCAAAAAACATATCGGGTACCAGAAAAATTGCATTTTATAAGATAATTTAAAAATTACACTAGGAATATTGCGAAAAACCCCCAAAGGGGGGGGGGTGTTTTTGCCCCAAAAATGGTGTTTCCGGAATTTTCACCGAGCGAAACTTTTGGGTCGTAATCAGGGACCAAAGAGACTTGATTTAAAATATATTTTGTTCCGGTAACTGATAATACAATCAACCCCGCAATTCGACTGGAGTAGTAAGTGAGTTACTTGCCTCTCTTGGGGAAATAAGTGATTTCGAATCATGCAAATCAAAAGATGTTGAACATGAAATTTTATTAATTATTAATTAATATTTATAGTAGTACAATTAATTATTACAATTAGTAACATTATTCACAAAATTTGAATAATTTCCCTCACTTTGTTAACTACGGCTTACTAACAACAAAATCAAAGCAGATTACTTGACATCCATTAATGTCAAAAAATTACTTAGTATGTCAAAATAAATTGATCACGAAATGTAAAATCTGAATTTTAATTTCATGCGCAGCAGGGGAGCGGATATTGTACATCACGCAGGAGGTAAGTTTTGACAAGTCTCCTACTTTGTTGCCAGCCCTCGCTAAGCTCGGGTGCAAAATCGTCCTCGACTGGTAAAACCTATTTACCTCCTTTCTAGTGGAATATACTATTATTGAAAAACCTGCATTTATTAAAATAGTCCATTTGAGTCAATCCAATTTTTCCACCTCAGCAACCCCTTCAAACTGGACAAAAACCACTCCCAAAGTCTTTTCCGTGAACCCGTTCATTTTCCCCAGGTTTTCGACTAATTGTTGTTCCTTCGAGTACAATAAGAGGCCCTCGAAGGATTTGACCTCAGCCACAACCCTACCCCAGGCTTCCAACCCTTGTAGGGAGTGGAAAATTGATATTTTATAGGAGGTATTTCTTTGAAGCTGGTAAGTAACCAGGGTTGTGTAACCACCCCCGGGGATTGTTGTCACCCTTCAAACGGGTGGAAAATTGATATTTGTTTTTGTGAGAAAAATTAATATTTTGTAGGAAGCGTTTCTTTGAGGAAGGTGGTAAGTGGCCAAGGTTCTGTAACCGGCTCCGGGGGGTTGTTTTCACCCTTCAAAGGGGTGGAAAATCAATTTATAAAAACACTAATAAACTTATTTTTATAAGTACTATTCTTCAATTATAGATGAAAAAAATTCCTTCCCCTTGAAAGGTGAAAACAACCCCCGGAATTAGTTACACAATCCTGGTCACCTACCACCTCCCTCAAAGAAACGCTTCTTACAAAATTTTAATTTTTTTCTTACAAAAACAAATATCAATTTTTACCCCGTACAAAGGTTGGAAGCCTGGGGTAGGGGTGGCTGAGGTCAAATCCTTCGAGGGACCTTCAGTTCTACTCGAGGGAACAACAATAGATAAACTAAGCAAAATAAACGGTTTCACGGAAAAGGGGACTTTGGGGGTGGTTTTTAGTTTGACCCCGGGAATCGATTCAGCACTCTCGAAAACGGGGGTGGGGGACATTGTCTAGTCCAGTCGGTAGTTCGTCCGACTCCTTCAATGGACTAAAACAGTTTATTTACGTTCTTATAATTGAAAATAGTCCAGATCTGGCAAGACAACCATCTTGATACCACACTTAGCCACGCCCACCAGTGTCGTTTTTGCATACAAAATTTCTATTTCATGATCTCTCCAGTTTATTCTAAGTCTATGACGGACACTGTACCCGTCTATATAGTCTGGTGTATATTTACTGGGCAGTCAAAAAACGCAACAAAAACTTTACGACCTCATTAAAATACCGTTACTCACTGTACTACCTCGCCTGCAAATCGAATCACATCTTTATAGGTTTGTCGACTTCTTTGATAAGACCATGCCGAATGGTTCACCGGCATTAATAATTAGCTCGTAAAAGTTTTTGTTGCGTTTTTCGACTGCCCAGTAAATATAGACCCGACTATACATTAAAGAAGGAATATTGATGGTGCAAGAAAAGTATTGACAGTAGCTAAGAAGGTGAAAAATCTGAACTCGTTACACTAAGCTGTCTTGGAAGGGATTTAACGGAAGAAGTAACCATGGTTTGTATTAAATTGTGTGTGTAGTTTAGTACGCCTAAAAATATGCAATCGGCAATACGCTACCGAACTGTCATATATTTGGAAAATTAGAAAATAATCAGTTCAAAATTTCATATTGGTAATTTTAAATCATATTCAATTTTATATAATAATAATAATATTTATTGGTGTATAAAACAGAAATTGTTCTACACAAGTCAAACATACAAATATCAAGCATATTACATAAAGAGTATAAATATATATAGAAAAACAAAAAAAGAAATATTTTGTCAAAAAAACAAAACATTGAATTATAACATATACTAAGTCAATAATACAGGAAATACATACATAAAAAATATATACACTAAAAAGAAATGGGTAAAATATAGATAAAAGGTTCAAAACTGCGGGTGCAGCGAAGTCTTAATAAAAAACACATAAAATTAAGGGTACCTAATCGAACCAGTACTTATGTAAAGAAAGAAATCATCAACCTCATAACAATTTTTTTCCAGTATTATTTTTTTCAATTTTAATTTAAAAACATGTAAATTCGGAGAAAGTTTTATCTCCTCGCTTAGAGCATTAGAAAATTTGCAACCATTGTAATAAAAGCTTCTTTGGTACAAAGCTGTTCAGTGAGACTGTGGCTGTAATAGTCCTTTAAACCTTGTATTGTGGTTATGGCTGACTGGATTGGCAAACAACCTGTGCTGATTCTTGTAAACAAATGTACAGACCTCCAAAATATAGATACCTGCTACAGTTAATATTTTCAAGTTTTTGAAAGAAGTACGACAGCTCTCACGAAAACCTAAGCCGGCAATAATTCGTATAGCATACTTCTATAAAATGAATATTCGACTTATATGCACACTGTTTCCCCAGTTCGTTATACCATATCTCAAATGTGAGTGGAAATTTGCATAATAGAGGCTCATGAGTACATCACGACTGCAGTGTAATAACATAAACCTCAAACCATAACAGTTGCTTCGCAATTTATTACACAAAATATCTATATGGTTTTCCCAATCCAAGTATTTTGACCGATTCACAGAAAGTTATATCATTTTCATTAAAAATTGACATATTCAGATTTCTGTGTAAAGTAAACAACAGCATATTAGTTTTATCTTTATTTAAATTAAGCTCGTTTTCCTTAGATCAATGAACTACCTGTGAGTACGCTGTCAGCGGAGATTTTAATAACATCTAAGTCATTATCAATGATTCAAATATTTGTATCATCCGCATAACAGACACAGTGAATATTTGGCATTTTATTTAAATATGTTATTAAATCATTGGCAAATATATTAAAAAGTAGAGGCCCCAAAACAGATCCCTGAGGAACTCCATGCGTTATGTTGCATACAGCACTGGTTATATCATAGTTTAATTTTACGATCTGTGTTCTATTGTTTAGGTAAGAGGAAAAGAAGTTTAAAGCGACTCCTCTGACTTCGTACCTGTCTAGCTTATTCAATAAAATTTCATGGCCAACAACATCAAAAGCACGGGAGAAATCGATAAATAACCCTAAGGCATATTGCTTGTTATCGAGGGCATTAACAATTCAAGTTTATCTTAATATGCGAAATATCCGTCGAAATAAGTATTATAACATTATATTATATTTCTACCATTATCATGTATCGTGTTTTTCGTATTTTATCGCGAAGTTTTTGTGAGCAAATTATAAAAACAGGTGTTCGAGTCAGTTACTTACCACATATTTCTAGTGTTAAGTGCAATCCACATTTTTCTATATGTTTAACACTTCCATGTGTTCATTTTGGATATAATTAGAAAAATTGTGTTTATATTGTGGCCCTATGCTTATGTAAAGTTGTTGGACGGCGCATAATTTCGGCTGTACTGCTGGATTTGAGGGCATTTGTAACCCCTAATTGACACGGGGTAATCAACCAAGCTCTTGCCTATAGCTTTGGTCACTTTGCTACGAATTTCACGTACATGAACAAATAAATACGTTAGATATCAATGATTATAAGATTTTACACAACGAAATCACTTGGGCTACTGTAGCGTAGCAGATATCGTAGGAACTACTCAACCCGGAAAGTGATGTACGTGCCTACGATAAAATTTCTCTAGCTCAGACTATCTCAGGGCGTTAAGCCCAAGTTTACATAAACTGTGACAAATTATTAGTTTACTTACTTAACAAATCACAGGTTTCCATGCGTAGTGGTCGCAGACGAAATAATGATACTTTCTTTAAAAATGAAATGCACTATATTATACAATTTACAAAATTGGTTCTCTAGCATATAACCTGGCGATGTTCACAAGGTGTGGCAAATATCTCGATTAATAAGTTATAACATTCATACAGTGCCTCGTGTAGCTACACATCGGTTTACAATGTCCTCATAAATGGTCATAAATTCTGCCACAAAGGTCTGATTTAAAGAACCTCCTTAATATAAATGCATAAAATCTTTAAATATGTACAAGTTAAAAATGGTTAAGTATGAACTGATATCCAGCCGAACCACTGAAGATGGTCCCCGGTGAGTAAAAAAAATAAACAACACAGCACACTTGTTTAGGGTGGTACGATACCGAGTCCGGACGTGGAGGAACTGTAGCCCTTCGGAGATGTCTTCGGGACACAAGAAATGGACCCAAGGATGGGGTTGATGGTAGCCTCACCAGCCCTGGCACCTTCCACTGTGTGTGGATGCCCCGTCCGTGGAACTCTCACTGACGTGTGTAGAAGCCCCATCCGTAGAACACTCACTGATGAGGGAACAATCCGCCAATACTCCAGGAAGCCACAGTCGGATGAATGGGGTCGAGTCCGCCTTTTAAGTGGACACTGTATTTCCAAAGGAAAGCCTTGTGTAATTTAATATCCTGCTTCCGCAGATAAAATTTACTCACAAACACAAAATATTCCGCTAAACGGAACAACAACAGATTGAGGAAATTTTCTTGTGTTGATAATTCTAAAATCCACCAGGATGCCTTGGATTAACCGAGGTTGGAAGAATTACCAACTAATTACCAAGCCAGCAAAAATGGTTGCCTACCAGTTTTCCGTTTCTCTTTACTGATCACGTGCCACAAATGTGTCGCCCTCCCGTGGAGAATAACGAATGTGTTACGGACGTAGCAGTTGTTATTATGCGGCCCACAAAACGCTAAAGCGTATGGTGGGTTGCATACGCTAGAGGTCCGTAACAACTTCAAGCCGTCCTCCATCTACAGTTATTAAATTTTTCTTGTTTTAAATGACTGATTAATAGCAATTTCGTAAATCCTTGTTATAGGGCTTTTCTGTTTTTTTCTGGCTTATTTCAATTTTCGGTGCAGTGGTTTTGGTTTCTTCTTTGGGATATTTCTGATATCAAACTGCAGTTAGAAGATCTATTGTTGCTTTACATCGCATATCGAAGTATGTACGCATCTACGCTCGCCCCATGTATAAATTTGTTTAATATTTCATTACAAATATTACTATAGTATTGGTACCTACAAAGCCAAATTTTTATTTTTATAATTTTTTTCTAAGAATAATGAAATTGTATTTTATTTATTCCGTTTTTGTGTTTTATTTATATTTTAGTTATTTTTTGTTGTAGGATTAATCTATGTGGCCGCTGGTAGAAAATTCCCAAAACTGATATTTGAGAATTGCGAATATTATATTAATAAAAAGGGCAATGACAAAACGTTCTGGTCTTGTTCTATGAAAAAGATAAAGTGCAAAGCGCGTTTAAGAACTTTCGGAAATAACTTGCAAGTGATGAACAGAGAACACAATCATCCCATACAGTTCAACGAGTCTTCACTCTCACATTTGTCTCCGCAATTTGTTAATATTGTGCGATACAATACTAAACTGTTTCAATGCTAGGTTACTATATAAACAGCAGTTGTATATAAAATGTGAGTATTTTTATTACATTAAAAATTATTATTTACGATGCGATTTGTTATTTAAAACAGCTGTGTTCATGTGTAATAGTTTACACCGTTATACACATTTCCAATGAAAATAACCATATATGTGGTTATCCAATTATTGATGGTTCAAAAGTTATTTTAATTTTTTATTTTCCCCTGAAATCGCTGGTACGCCCACGAAAAAAATAATTAAAAAAATAATTATGATTTTTTTTGTTTTATTTTTTAATTGGATTTTAAATAGATGCACTTTTACGATAAAGGCATTTCCATGGCCTTTACCACTATCTGCCATTTAAAAAAAGCGGTTTTCTGAACACTTGTTGTTCATAAAGGATTTTAGTTAATTTTTAAGTGACGCTAACGGATAAAAAATGTACTAGTAAAAGCTGTCCATTTATGCAGATTCTAACATGGTATAACACATAGAGTTATCCAGGGCAAATTTTTTTATCAATATTTTTTTACAAATAATTCGTGTTGTGACGAATGTGAGTGTGTGAGAGAGTTAGACACGGGCAAAGGGAACAAATAAGGTTTACTTTACGGAAAAAAAAACACTATTCTGTATTAAAATAATCGGTTATACTTGAAATTTTATACTTGTCATGAGAAAATTATTACTTAGCATAATGAATTATTATTATTAATTCAATAACATACGAATTGTAAACAAAGAACCGATATATTTTTGCGTTTCATTAGCGCAATTATTTAAGGCAAGGTAAGCTTAATTCTTTCAAAGTATAAGTACTTATTATAGTTCAAGAGCTAGCGACAGATTTTCATGACCAAGTCCCTCTCAAGTAGTAATTAGTGGAATGCATCAGAGAGTTGTATTATAAAGCCTCGTGAACGTTAGCTGCGGTTCCGTGCGTGGGATGAGCGGCGGTACCTCCCACGCACGGAGAAAAAAAATTTAGTCATTTTCTCCTGACTAAAAATTTGTCAAACTATAGCTAATCCAGTATCTTGAAGAAAAAAAAAGTCAGCTGACTATAACATGGTGTATATACGTCAGCTGATCGCTTGAACATGAAAAAAAAAATATTATACATTCAATGATTTCCTCTCAACTAAATATTTACCTGATGATAACTTATATGCTACTGTGAATGAATATAAATGTCAGCTGGCTGTACCTCGGTAGAAAGATCGTCAGCTGATACCTTGAAAGTTGTAACGCAGAAGTTAGGCGGGACCATCTATCGCCTATTTAATTGCATCAGCTGACGTGTTTACATGTTCTACTCTCCCAGGTACTTCAATGTTTCTTCTGCTGTCAAACAGAACCTTCTGTTCCTACATGTAATCAGTGGGTGTGATACAACCTCTGTATTCTATCGCCAAGGGAAGTTGAAGCTCCTTGAAACGAACACGACTTTACAGGAGGCTGTCAAGATTTTCCACCATGCAGATACTGATCTTGAGGACCTCATTTCAGCATGTGAACTCTTTCTGGCAGCCCTCTGTTTACCTAAGGCCGATGAGACTTCCTTGGATAAAATCCGCCACGAGATTTTCTCAAAATCCCTCATAAAGCCAACTTTCAATCTAGCCTCTCTACCCCCAACAAATGCAGCCGCCCAACATATTCTGAGGGTCTACCTTCAAATCCAGGGCTGGTATGATAGACCAAAGGATCCTCTCAGATGTGGTTGGAGGAGGACGGACCTTGGCCTGCTCCCCACCATGAGCACCAAGGCTTCAGCTCCAGCTGAAATCCTCAACGCAGTGTTCTGCGGATGTACAAAGGGGCGTACAGGGAAGTCCAGCTGCCGGAAAGTAGGCATGAAATGTGCAACAATTTGCCTCAACTGCCACGCCCAGTCATGCTCGAATTCAGCACCGTTCGAGGATGAGGGTGTATGCCAAATGCCTATCGCCATAGAAGCAGAAATACGTGAGGATAGTCCCTTTCAAGGTGATACCAACAAAGAGTGCCTCGACATGACACCGCAGGTTGAGAGCTTCGTAGATGAAGGGCCATCGACATCTAAGAAAATGCGAACATGAATGCTACCTCATTTTGTGCTGGATGCCTATTGTATTGATTTCTATAACATATATTTTATTCATATTTTAAATGTCATGTCAATTTTAAATGTTTTTGTTATTTCATTGCACCTAAATTATTAACAACTATGATTAATTACTTATTAATTAATTAATATTAATAATATGTTGCGGACCTCTAGCGTATGCGACCCGCCATACGCCTTAGCGTTTTGTGGGCCGCATAATAACAACCGCTACGTCCGTAGCAGAGTTTCGCTACTGTCTACGAGAGCGCGAGATACGTTCAGTTGGTGAGGAAGGCAACCATTTTTAATGGCGGTATATAGTTGATAATCCTACGAACCTCGGTTTATCCAAGGCATCCTGGTGGATTTTGGGATTATCAACACAGGAAAATTTTCTTAATCTGTTGTTCCGTTTAGCGGAATATTTTGTTGTTGTGAGTAAATATTAACTGCGGAAGCAGGCTATTTAAGTATACAAGGCTTTTCTTTGGAAGTATCGTGTCAACTTGAAAGGTGGACTCTACCCCATTCATCCAACTGTGGCTTTCAGGAACATTGGTGGATTGTTCCCTCATCAGTGAGGTAAATTATGTTTCTTTTGTAGGTTATGTCAGATTTGAATTGCTCACATTAGGCACGCTTCACGTGCATTTCCAAATGCAAATTAAATCGTGATATCTTTAGGGTTCCACGGACGAGGCTGCTTGACATATCAGTGAAGTTCCACGGACGGGGCATCCACCCACAGTAGAAAGTTCCAGGGCTGGAGAGACAATAATCAACCCCCATTCTTGGGTCAATTTCTTTTGTCCCGAAGACACCTCCGTAGGGCTACAGGTTCTTCCACCTCGAAGTCGGTATCGTACCACCCTAGATAAGTGTGTTGTTGTTTTTATTTACCGGGGACCACCTTCAGTGGTTCTGTGCGGTTATATTCGATTCATACTTTTGTATTTTAACTTGTACATATTTAAAGATTTTATGCATTTATATTTATTTAAGGAGGTTCTCTAAATCGGACCCATTGTGGCAGAATTTATTACCATTTATCCTCACGTTGTAAACCGATCTGTAGCTACACGAGGCATTGTATTAATGTTGTAACTTATTAATCGAGAAATTTGTCACACCTATTGAACATCGCCAGGTTACATGCTAGAGAACCAATATCTGTAAATTGTGTAATATAAGTGCATTTCATTTTTAACGAAAGTGTCATTATTTCGTCTGCGACCACTACGTATGGAACCCTCAGTGATTTGTGTAAGTAAGTAAACTAATAATTTGTCATAGTTTATGTAATCTTGGGCTTAACGCCCTGAGATAGTCTGAGCTAGAGAAATTTTATCGTGGGCACGTTCATCACTTTTCCGGGTTAAGTTTGTGCCTGCGATATCTGCTACGCTACAGTAGCCCAAGTGATTTCTTTATGTAATATCTTATAACCACTAATATCCAACGTATTCATTTGTTTATGTACGTGCAAATCGTAGCAAATACTTACTAATTAAAGATTTAATGGCAATATACAACTTTGTTAAAACTAAAAATGTTTTTCAGTTGTGCTGTCGTGAGCAGAAAAAAATAGGACAATTTTTTTTCTAATGTAAATCTATCTCTATTTGGATATGTAATGAGTAGCCGAAATAAAATAGATATCACTTTTAATTTATTTTTTATTTTAATGCTGTAGTTATTGCTATAGTAAATGATGGATGGTTAATGAGACAAATTGCACTGCGTTATAACATTAACAAAAATTTGGTGTGTTATATTTTAAGAAAGTGGAGAATAAACGGTACGATTAGTAGAAATCCTGAATCAAAGGGCAAATGATATCCTACTTAACAAGAAACTAACTATTAATATTTCTTTATTGCACCATTTCTATTTATAACTTCTATAAGTCTGTTTGGCATAGAATTAAATAACCTTATACAATAATCATTAGCAATAATATTTTTCCATGCATTATTTACTATTTCCAGTAATTCTTCGGCATTCCGTGGTCTCACATTTCGTTTTTCGATACTTCTTACGAGTAGTCCCCATACTTCTTCCACAAGGTTAAGATCTGGACTATGACTGGGCCAGTTAAGAACATTGATGTTGTTTCTTGAAACCAGTTAGTTACGGTATGAGCAGTATGAACGGAACAATTGTCTTGTTGAAATATGAACTCATTATTAGGAAATAATTGTGACACAGAAGGGAGCATAATATTGTCTAAAATCCTAATATATTATCATTACTATTAAATCGTTCCTCAACATGCCACAAAACACTAGGACCACGTGCCGATATCCAAGCCCACATATTGACGGAAAAACTACCACTTTTATCATTGTTAGATATATATTTGTCATCGAATCGAGTATTCGGAGGGCGGTAAACATGAATACGACCGCTGTGTATTGACTGGAAAGTTTTTTGTCTGTAAAAATTACATTGTTCCAAAAATTTACATCATGCGCTAAAAATTCAAGCGCAAGTCCTACTCGAGCTTATTTATGTTCAGCTTTAAGTAAGTATTTCTATGCTGCTGCATGACAGCGTAGCTCCGATTCTCTTTCTCGCCGGCGACCAGGACTACTCGATCCAGGAAAATTCGTTTCTTCCGCAGCCTGAATAACTGAGTAAAATGGATTTTCTACTAAAGCATTTACCAATTGCAAATCTTGTTGTTGAGTTGATATCCTTCGCCCTGATCCAGGATTTCTATTAATCGTACCGTTTATTCTCCACTTTCTTAAAATGTTACACACCGAATTTTTGTCAATATTAAAATGCAGTGCAATTTGTCTCATTGACCATCCATCTTCTGCTTTAGCAATAACTCCAGATTTATCTAAATCGCTTATATGAGGCATATTAGTTTTTTGCACACTTGCAATAAATATGACAACTAACTGACAATATTACAAAAATTAAAGTTAGATGTACATAACTAGATTTTAGCAAAATACCGTTATAAGACTTGTCCTATTTTTTTTTGCTCACGACCGTACGACCACGAATCTTCTTAAAATGACTGAAAACGTGGAAAAAACCGATTTTGAACTGATGCCAAATTTAGTCTTTCAAAATGATTGAATTTAAAAATTGAGATGTCTATATAGCGTGAAATTTTATTCTCTACAGCTTTTATTCTATGGGGTTTTTTCGGTAGGAGTGTCTGTTTCAAAGATATGTGATCTTGGAAAGTCGCAAAACGTAAATTTGCAGCGAAATGAGAAATTTTCCCGGTTTCCACTGAACCGAATTTGAAGTTTTAGATGTTCATTCGACGCAAAATTTAACCCTCGTTGATATTGAATGGGGTGACATTTTCCGTCCCACGCACCGTTTTCGAGCTACAAGCAAAAACTGAAAAAAATACGAAAATTTCGCGGTTTTTTGGCTCTTAAAAGTTATGCTCACCTCCTGGGATGATGCAAACTCAAATTACATGCATTTAGGACCAAATGAAAACGATTTCCAGCTTACTGGAAATTAATTCCTCGACAAATTCTAATGACTTTTTATATTTACAATTAAGAAAAAATATTTAGCACTTTAATGTAGAATTGTATATGTATAAATTTCTATAGGCTACATTTTTAAAAAATTATTCTTTGACAAAAAAAACTCTAAAAGATAAAAATTGAAGACCGTAGAATTCAGTTTATAGTTTTTCGTTTAATTTGCCAAATATTTTCTTCATTTTAAAAATAAGAAAGCAACATTTCATTTTTATAATTGAAATCTATTCATTTAACGTGAACTTTTAAATTGAGGGAGAAAAAACTTCAGCCAATATCAAATATTTATTATTTCAAGTAATTCATCAATTTTGTTTAATATAGTTGTTGAACAAAATGAAATTCTTCTTACGTTATGGACTACTAAATCCGTTTAATCGAGAAAGAAAAGACTTCAGTCAATATCAAATATTTACTCATTCAAGTAGTCAGTAGTCAGTTTTATTTAAATAATACAGTTGTAGAACAAAATAAAATTCTTCTTACATCAAGTGTTAAATGTAACAATCGTAATAAACTGTACTTTTCAACTGAATAAATGAAATCTTAGTTTAAGTATACTTTAGTATTAAATATTGTTCCAAATCTTATCTTAGCTGAAGTAGAGCTAATATTCTAAAGTAAATAATAAGTTATGATTAAAAGAAGCAAACGAACATTATGATTTTTAAGAATAATATTTTCCTTGATGGAAAGAGTGTATTCTGCGGATATATGAGTACAATAATGTCTTAATTTAAGAATAGTTGTCTTAAAGATAGTTTAGATTTTTTTCGTGTTGTTTCATGTCGTTAAAATGTATTTAAAAAACATTTTTCCTGTACATGGTATCATGCAACATGTTAATCGATCAAGTAGCCGTTTGTCAAATTGTCAGTATTAAATTAAATCGTTGTTTTTGTGAATTTGTCAACCTACATGTAATGTTATTGTTAATGGTTGTTATTTCAAATTAGATACATCTTGTGCAAAATATCTTATTCCCGTCGAGAATATGCAGATATGCATAACGGGAATGGCCGGGCTGTTCATTGAGATTATCAAATACGATAGCCCCATCGAAAACGTCACACTGGTTATAGGATAGTTCAAATGTGCTTTTAGAGGGCGGAATATTAAACATAATATTTTTAGTCGCAAACTCCTCTATAAATCCTTATTTTACTATAAGGAACCTAACCAGACTGCAACCAACAGCTACTCTCCGGGCTATGTGCCCCGCCGAGCGCTGAATTACAAGTTACAAGCCTGGCGCGTTAAGTGTAATAATTGCATATTACCATCAAAACACTAATGCTTCGATTGCAACAAACTGGCAAGGGAGATCCTTTAAGTAGGATCAGTCTTTCGGCTGGTGTTTGTTGCAATCGAAGCATTAGCGTTTTGATAGTAATATGCAATTATTACACTTAACGCGCCAGGCTTGTAACTTGTAATTCAGCGCTCGGCGGGGCACATAGCCCGGAGAGTAGCTGTTGGTTGCAGTCTGGTTAGGTTCCTTATAGTAAAATAAGGATTTATAGAGGAGTTTGCGACTAAAAATATTATGTTTAATATTCCGCCCTCTAAAAGCACATTTGAACTATGCTAAGCCAAGTCAGGCTATTTATTTTTCGATTGCAACAGACACTGGACCGCTGGATGGCGCCTGCTGGCTATTTTACATGTCGCTATTGTAAAAATACCGGGATGTACTATAGTCAAAGGATTCTCGTGTCGGTCGTCGCATACCTACCTTGCACTGACGAGAGCCAACAGCTCGAAACTGCAGTCTGCAAGTGGTGTGTGACGACTGGCAAGGGAGCTCCTTTAAGTAGGATCAGTCTTTCGGCTGGTGTTTGTTTGGATTCAATATGTGGGCAGGTATATTTGAAGGGAAATTGATTGGACCTTTTGAGCTGCCAAGAAGGCTCAATAGTGAAGAGTACCTAAATTTTTTACAAAATGAATTGGGTGACTTACTTGGCGACCGACGTGTCGCTGGAAACACGCCGAGAAATGTGGTTACAGTGTGATGGGGCTTCTACTCGCTATGCCCTAGAAGTGAGACGGCACCTCAATTCACAATACGAAAATCGCTGAATTGGAAGGACAGGGACCATCCAGTGGCCACCAAGGTCATCTGACCTGACTCCTTTAGACTTCTTTATGGGGTTATTGCAACGAAATTGTTTACGTCAATGAGAACCAAACCGAACAAATAATAAGACAAGGGATCAATGTTATTACAAATAACGAACGTGCTTTCCGATTAATTAAAAGAAATTTTATTCGGCAATGCCGATAATGTGTTAAAGCAAATGGCAGAAATTTCGAACAGTTATTGTAGAAATTTAAAAAGTATTAAGATATTTATTTTACTTATTTTGTTTTATTTCTGACAACCTTCACTTCCGTAAGCGATAACTATTTACTGTACATTCGTGAATATGTTCCTGACAACATATAAAAATTTATCAACAAGAGAGTGCCTGCCTAATTTTTTATTTAACAGATTAATTGCAAAATACTAATTTTTTTTTAAATTCTTAAAATATAAATTTTTATAAAAATTGTAAAATCAAAACTGTAGGCTAGAATTTTTTTTGAACGGCCAAACTTATTCCACGGAGGCACACAAGGGCAGCGCGCGGGCTCAGGCGCGCTATAATAAATTTGTTATAACTTTTTAACTAATCCATGGAATTGTACAATCCAAAATTCAAATGAAAGTAGAGGATTCAAGGTATTGAATTCTTATATTTAAACTTGAAAAACATTGTTTCAATATGTATGGTATGTATATGAAGTTTAACCATAATGAGTTTTTCTACAAAATCCGTTAAAGCTATACCATTTCTAAAATTTTTGAGATAAAAATTTGAAACTTTCACAGTTTACTCATAAAGTAATAAAGAAAAAGATGCATGACGTTTTTTAATATACCGGACTTGAAAAATTTGAAAATTTGAAAAAGTACCAAATTTCAACTTTTATGACTAATTTCAAGATTTATTACTTCTCTACAACATATATTATTAAAAGAGCAAGGGTCGTGCGGATTTACGGATTGCGGAAATTCCATAATATTTCGAAAAAAATGAAAGCCTTCGAATTGTGTCTTGTGATGTCTTAAATTAAAATGTTATTGATTTACTTTTTGTTTTATTTTATAAAATATGAACAATATTATTATTTTATACGTACCTATGTAAATATATGTGTGGCGCCACTGGATGGCGAGCTAACTGAATATTTGACCTTCGCCTATAAAGGCTCCTCCTATTTCACAGCAGTCAACAAATTATTAGGTATAAATGCGGCACGTTCACACATTCAACCCCTTTGGTCGACTATGGCAATTACACAAAATGTCGGATAAAATTTAATATATTTCTATGGTAGAACGAGGTGCCGCTTCACTACTAAATGACAGCTAATCCTACTATGTACTCTTTTTGGCTCAGCTATACGTAGATAATGAATTTATCCGTTACTTATGTACCACAATGTATATTATTTGTTCAAGTGCAAATCATCATTTAATTATTCACACTTGTTAACGTCAATTTTAATTAATTTTCTCATACCTAATTTTTGAACACCTATCTTTTATATATCCTGTTCTAATTGTTAAGCATTTATTTGCCAAGTGTTGACATTTGATCGATATAATACTTACAATACAAATTTGTCCTCTTAAAAAATTTACATTATAATAAAAAACTTTTATCGTAACCTGAAAAAACCTGATTATTAAAATTTTCTTCATAACTCATTTGTAGGACAAGGATTCATCACATAGATCTTGCTATAAATCGCGCCCTCAAATTAAATCTATTTTTTTTATTCTTATCCCTCTTACTTCAAAAATAATATATTTATATATGAGTGCTATCAAATAATTTCCATTTTGATATATTGTCCTGCTAAGTATTGAATGTTAAAGTGTTCCTGCTCCTGCTGTCAAGGAATCCACTATAAAAGTTGTGATGGTGAGTTTCCATTTCTCTCAAAACGCGAGTTAGCCGGAAACGTCCCACAATCTTACCAGCACCTAGTTTGTATATTTTGCTCAATGAATTTGACAGTAAAATAATAAGGTACGTAACAAAATTTTAGCGACTTATTTAGATTACCGTCCTGGCGGAGTTTAGCATTAGCCATTCCACCACTCAACCAGGACACATAGACAATTATTTATTTATTTATACACTATCTAACAGTACAAAAACCATTTATAAGATGGGAAACAACACATATTTAATATACAGTACACATAGTGAGTAGCTTAAATATATATAATAAATGTAGGAGAGAAAAAAATTAATATGAGTTTAAAATCTAAACTGACTAGTATAAGAGAAGCAAAAAAGATATAAAAGATAGCTAAAGAAAAACTGTATAGTGCATGGAAAAATTAACAAGATTGGTGTACATAAGGAATATATAAATAAAAATATAGTGAGGAAAATTGATAGGCGAACATAGGCACGAAGCCCCAGTATTGAAAAATATCAATATTCGGATTGTTATTATAACAGGAACAAATATAATATACAGGTGAGACTTTTACGATGTTAATCCGAGCTCTAGGCAGATAAAAAGTTGACTATGACGTGAATTAACTCTAGGAATATAAAAGTCCAATTTATGAAGTATCTCGCTGCAATCAATTTCATGGTGAATTAATTTATTCAAAAAGTTGATAGCAAAGTTATTTACGTCTATCACTTAAGCTGCACATAGAAAACAAAACATGTCAAGCAGATTTGATTGAGGAAAACCAAGAGGCGGATATAAATTTAGAGATTTGAAGTAGAGATATTTAAGAAAGTGACGTTGCACGTTTTCTAATTTAGCAATATGAGTATTATAGCAGGGCTGCCATACAAGACATGCATACTCTAGCTTATATCTCAGAAATGAAAAGTATAATAACTTTAAGGTTCAATTATTAGTGAAATGTATGTTTATCTCACATACAGAGGTATCGATATGATCGACAAAAGTTAGTTTTTTATCAAAAGTTACACTGAGGTCTTTAAACGTAGGCGGTCGCGTTAGCTGTTCGTCGTTCAGCGTGTACTCGTAGGTAGACTCAGAATCTCTAGTTGTAAATGACATTACATTGCACTTTTGTACGTTTAACGATTGATTGTTTTTAACACACCAGGAACTCAGATTAGAAATATTATTTTGCATTATAATGCAATCGTTTAAACCAGAGTTTCTTTGTAGAAGTTTTATGTCATCAGCATACATTAAGAAGTGCACATCTAAAGTATCGCCTGTGTCATTTATAAATATATTGAAAAGCAGTGGCCCAAGAACAGAGCCCTGTTGAACACCTGAAGATGAGCCATAATCATAGGACTTATACCCATTATACGCGACATATTAAAGTCTATCAGTTAGATAAGATCTAAAGAAAGCTATGAGCGGGTCCGATATACCGAGGGTGGAAATATATTATGATTAAGCCTATTAAAAGCTTTCGTAAAATCAAAGTATATTACGTCCGTTTGCATCTGCATATCAATGGACTCAGATATGAATTGCGTAGCACATATGAGATTGGTAGTAGTAGAGCGACCTTTCATAAATCCGTGTTGCTGACTGGAAATGATATTTTTAACATTAGGGTAAATAGTCATGTAATAATAAAAAAATGTTTTCTTAAAATGTTTTCTTAACCGCCTCTCAAGTTACCGAAGTAACCCCCTGGAAGATCTCAAGGATCTTGTGCTAGGCAAAGAGAGACGAGGTCCTACAGTTTAATGTGGACTCCGAACCACTCTTGGGGCAATTTATTTAATGAAAGATTGTTTCGCCTTGCGGGAATCGAACCCACTTCGCTAGGCAACTCAGTTTGCTAGCCAGTCGCTTTAACACACTGAGCTACCATTGCCAATACAAGGATCATACCCTACGAAATGGCTGTCTGGCGCAACTGGATTGGTACAGTGACTAGCCGTGTTGTCTCTCGCATACCCTAGCCAGGATACTTTTAATATTCAATGAAAGAATATCCAAGATGTAACAAATTTTAATGGGCAAGTTATGTGTAGTGATATGCCAGTGTTTTCCATTGTTTAGTTTAGATGTAAAATTCCTTTCGAATTATTTCACATTTATAGTATATATTTCTTAAACTATTTCATATGTTAATTTATACTACTTAATGGGTTGAAGTATGATACACATCTGATGATTTATTAAATCTATTAGAATCTATTAGAATAATACCTAATTGTAATTGGCACATTATACCTCAGTAATATTTGAACTTATTTGGACTCTGTTAGATGTAGAAGTGTTTCTGTTTTATTTTAAATTTAAATATATGTTGGTAAAAATAACGTAAACATTATAATGCATTACCGATATGTGTCACGTACTATAAAATAGCTGTATATATTATATTATGCTTATGAGATTTTTATTAGTATTGAAGCTTAAAAAATTGTAAATTAACGTTTGTATATCTCATTAAAAGGTATTTGTTGTAGTTAACAGAACATACACTGATGTTTATGTTCCAATTGCAATATTAAAAAAATGTATTTTTTATTATAGGTTTGATATATTTCAATCGAGGATATAAACATCCAAAATTAATTTATAAAAAATACGAATACCTTGTCGGATCAATACTTCCAGAAAAGACAGTTTGGTGTTGCTCAAGGAAAAAGCAGAAATGTAGAGCTAGGTTATTAACATATGGAAAAAAACTGAAAATTGTTTACGAGGAACACAATCATCCAATCCAAGTTAAAGAAATACAACTGCAATCTATGACGGCACAATATGTTACTATCATACCATAAAACGATCTAATGATTTTTTGTGAAAAATTTAGGTAATTTTGAAATGTTTGTTTGTTGTTGTGTTGTTAATTTGTTTATTTACGTCTTGTCCCATTAAAGTATTTTTTCTGAAATTTATTTTGTATTGATTTTTTAGGCAAACTATTTATTTATAATAAACTTTGCAGAAATAATTGAATGGTAGATAACAGGACACACGAAGAGGAGATTCTAAGCGTATTTTTGAAATTTTTATTACTATTTCTAATTTTTTATTCTACTGTTTTACATAATTTAATATAGTTTACGGTACTAAATTTTTTGTTGGTCAACGGTACGACGCCGTCGGGTTATTAAAGGGTAAACCTAAAGTGTCAATATTAACCTTTATAAATGAAATCATTTATGTGCATAGTGGGTTTTCACCTTATTTTGAGACCTGCCAAATCATGAGTTTTTGTACTTTATTTTCCTATAACTGTATATTTCTGAAATTTGTCCAGGCGTTTCGACAGACCTTTCTTTGCTTTTTTTGTGCATAGTTATTGTCTTTTTGGTTTCCATAGGAAATATTTCTTTTACATTATTCGCCACTGCGGGATTGATTACAGCAAAAGTAATAAACATTGCTCTTACTGACAATTCATCCGGCGGCATTTAAAAACAATAACTGTTATTTTTCTAATTAATTAAGCGGTAGAAATTAAAACACAAGTTGGTAATTCACTGTTTCATCAATTACATTAACATAAAATTGTTAGGTCTGGCTAAGCATTCAAAGGAGTCGAAACTAATAACATACTTTTTAGGTGAAGCGTATTTCGTTAAAAGCACAAGAGGAGTTCTTCATCTAATACACGATGGCCATGTTTTCTTTTGTGACAAGAGGGTAGGGGATAAGATGTTTTGGGGATGCTCCCAGTACAGAAGATTTGCGTGTAAAGCTAGAGTAAAAACAATGTATAAACATATTGTAGGAAAATCAAATATTCATAATCATACGAGAGAGTTTCCTGTAAATGATAAATATATATAATATGTAACGTACAGGTCTTGTTTATTGTTCCTTGCAGATTGTGAGAGATTGAGGAATTAAAGTATTACTGTTTGAGTATTATCCGAAATTTTAATTTATCAGTTTTTAAAATCTTGTCATGTTCTGTGAAGATGAAATTTAATTATTTTTCTAAATAAAGAAAAATATATTATTTTTCTAAATATGAGAAGTAAAAAAGCAAACAATGGATAAGCTCTTCTTTACGTCCAGAATAGTATTTCCATTGTTCCTATTCGGATTATACTGTGATCTAAATTAATATAAACGTTTTTTTTTATTTGTTATAAGACTGTTTAGCAATAAAAATTGGATAAATTTTTTATATTTTGTAGTTTCATTTATTAGCCACCAACGAACCGCAATAGATCGCACAAGAATACGTTTCATTTTTATTTCCAACACCAACAGACATCTGTACCACGTCCAGTCAACGTACATGGAGTCCGGTTAGCATACAATGAAATTCTGTTAATTTCATCGTAAAGAACAATGCTTGTATTGGCGGAATTACACGTTTTCGATCGTATTAAGCTTATTAAACTGATCTTGCAAGGCTGAGATCATTCAGTCAAATCTACAAATATGGGCCTAACGGCATCAGACTTGCATAACTTTAATTGCGATCCGGCAACAGTAGTACAGTAGAAGTGAATTTGTAAATGAGAATAATTTTCCGTTTAAGATATGTTATATAAGTGATGATTTTCCGAGCACTCTCTATATTAGTTGAGTGAAGTGAGTGCTATACTACATGTTATAGCTACATTACATGAGAGGTCTGAGTATTGTTTTATTATTTTTTATTTCTTAATCGTTTCGATAGGATTTATCTGCCAAATAGGTTAGGTACCTAACAGATACTGAGGCAATGTACCTTCGCCATTGAAATCGCCAGTAGTAGTATATATAGAATATCTGGTACTAGGTTTGGTAAATTAACTTTTTTGTACAATTTCCAGGTATAGTAAAGTTTATCCGGGAAAATAGGTGTCCAATATTAGTATTTGAGGATTATGAATACTTGCTGGCCAGGAAACCAGCATGTAAGACAGTGTGGACAAATCTTTGAGATATTTTTAAAGTTCTTAGTTTACAATCGTAAAATGCTTCCATATTTAAGTGAAAAATCAATATTATAAGAGTATTTGCTGATGAGGTTCGTAGTAGCATAGAAATAGCTGCAGGGTTTAACCGAAGACATTCTTTACGATTAATGAATCTTCTTTTTAATGAAACTGACAGTGTTATTAAAGGATCTGGGAATAACCGACCTTGTCGAAAACATCAGTATCCTGAAGATAATGTAATCTTAGCTGCAAATTAAGCAAATCCAAGATTGAGTCTACGAGATTTAACGTCTTAACTGAACATCGACATGGAGAAAATTAGAAGAAGAAATTTCTAAATACTTTTAAAGAAGAGATTTAAATAAATGTTCAATTATTGCTATTGGGTCCAGCAAAATTTTTTAGACGACCGGAAATTTATAAGTAAAATTTTATTTACTGATGAGGCTACATTTACCACTAATGGGGTGGTGTCTTCTCAAATCCATAAATACTGGGTTACAGAAAATCCTCACTGGAGTACTAATTGTAAAGACCAGTTCAGAGAAAATTAACGTATGGTGTGGAATTTTAGGGACCGAATAATTGGTCCGTTTTTCTCATTAAGTTAACCTTTTCGATATGGAATTGTGGGATACAATCGACAATCTTCCTGTTAATGTGCGAGAGATGTTTCTTCAGCTAGAAAGGGGAATGGTAGCTCAGTGTGTTAAAGCGACTGGCTAGCAAACTGAGTTGCCTAGCGAAGTGGGTTCGATTCCCGCAAGGCGAAACAATTTTTCATTAAAAAAATTGTCCCAAGTGTGGTTCGGAGTCCACAATAAACTGTAGGGCCTCGTCTCTCTTTGCCTAGCACAAGATCCTTGAGATCTTCCAGGGGGTTACTTCGGTAACTTGAGAGGCGGTTAAGAAAACATTTTAGATAGTGCGTCAATTCATAATTCTATACTTAATTTTTCGTCGGTAGTTGAACGAATATTTTACATTGTGCTGGACAGGAAGAACTAGCTCTTTTCAATTCTGGCCTCCCAGGTCCCCGGATATTACACCACTTTTTTTATTTCTGGGGAACAGTGAAGAATAAAGTTTACAAAACAAGGCCCAGAAATCGAGAAAACTTTGTGATAAATTAAACGGGCCTACCGCGAAATCGGCTTTCCAGAGTTGAGATGAGTAGCCAATCGCAAAAGAATTGAGAAATGCATTCAAACTGAAGATAGATTAGTTGAGAGGCTACATCCGATGGTTTATTAAAATTTTTATTTAAATTTAATGAGTAATTATCTCAACAACTGATTGTTACTTTAATAGTGGAGTAAAAATAGTTCAAAACAAGGCGATAGAGAAAATTTTACATGGAGCAACGCGACATAGCAAAATAAGTTTGTTTTGGTGAAACTAAAAATACTCTGAGAGTACGCAAAAACACCGGTTAAAAAATACAAATAGAACTAAATTGACGCCAGTTCAATAAACCATCAAACGTATACCTACTAACTAAACTGCTGGCCACTCGAACTTACACATAGAGAATTTTAGGCAAAATTTAAAGTTCAATATTTTCAACAGGAATGCAAATTTTTGAACGCGGCTTGCAAATTTTAAGAGCTAGTTTTTTTCGGATTAAGCTGCATGACGTATATTTATCGTAGGACCATAAGTTTATTATATACGGGGTGATCAATGAAGTCATGCAAAAAATCAAAAAGTTTGTATGAGTGAAATTTCCGCAAAAATTTTTTTGGTCGTTGCAATATGGTTCGTTACTAAGGTAACATCAATATCTCTAGACGGTTTTGTCAGTTTTTGGATTAAGGCCCTTAGGCCTTGTACACACTACTCAACATAAAATTTTGATACCGAAATTTTTAAAATGCTATAACTTGACATTGGATTGACGGTTCTTGATGATTTTTGCGGATTTGGAATCCTTATTTCACGTAGATTTTCTATGGTCTAAGCATTTTATTTGAGGGTTGAAATTTACACATTATGCCGGGTCGATAATAAACAAAAACGTAGCGACAAGAACAAGTTTATTACATTATATTCTACAATGTACAAGATTGCTTAACAACGGCCAAAAGTCAATTCTTAAAAAATTTATAATTCTAATTCTGGTAATTTTTAATAATTAAAAAAAAATTTAACTAAAAAACTAAAAATGAATTTAATTTAAACTTAAATTAAAATTACCTAATTAAAATTAGGTACATTAATTAAAAAAAAGAGAAGCTAATATTTTGTTGGTCCTCCTGCTCGTAATATTATTTCCCGACATCGATTTGGTAGAGTATCCACAAGATTATTTATAAAATCTTGTGGAATATTCTCCCATTCTTCACGAATGGCCTCACTGAGCGTTTCTAAGGTTTCAGGGGGTACATCAAAAGATCTTACTTTAAGTTTTAAATAAGACCAAACGTGTTCGATGACATTAACATCCGGAGACTTTGCAGGCCAGTCCATCCTATTGATGTTTTGTGCCTGCAAAAACTCTGTGATCCTTCGCGCTCTGTGAGGTCGAGCGTTGTCATCCACCAATAGAAGTTCTGGGCCGTAATGTCGAGCAAAAGGAACAACAATAAGTTCCAAAATTTACTCCTGATAAACAGTAGCATTGATGGTTTGGTTGGTAATGAATAGCTCGGTTTTACAATTTCTTATGATACCTCCCCACACTGTAACACCTCCGCCACCAAATGCTTCTTGAGGGTCCATATTTTCCTCCAAATATCGCTGATTTGGCCTTCTCCAAACTAAAATTCGGCCATCAGAGTGAAACAAATTAAATCTTGTTTCGTTAGTAAATAAACAATGGCTCCACTCTGCATTACCCCAATTCGCATGCCGATTTGCCCATGCCCGCCTATTCGCTCTATGGTGTTGTAATAACCGCACACATTTTGCTCTGCGACGGGCTCTATAATTTAAAATGTTTGGCATTATGTTATGTTTTTTTAAAAAAAAATCTCACCTTAAGTTGTTTTTATTTAATGTTCTCACTGTTCTGTCCGAAACTCTCACCCCCGCTTGTTGTCTTAAAGAGTCATTTAGTTTTCTAGAGTTCTTTGTTCTATTCCGCATAGTTTCTCTCATTAAAATTCTTTCGGTTCTTTCGTTTATTTTTTTTGTATGTCCACCCCCATGCCCATAAATATGATCACCAGTAGTTTCGACGCGGCGGATCAAATTATAAATTGTCTTTCGGCTGACATTGTAAATGTGCGCAATTTGCTGTTTTGACATTCCTTCGTTGAGAAATCGAATGCAATTTTCCCTTTCTGCTGTGGTTAAACGCCTCATATTAATTAAACTTTACAAAATTATAACATTGAAATGTGTCAGATTATTTCTAAAATAATGTAAACAGTTTTTAATTGCATAGCAACAAATTTGTTTTTCCAATGCCTACTTTGAAATTGACGCGTCGCGTAGAAATTACACCCGATCATAATTATGGGCTTGGGGGTGGACAAAGAACTCTGTAAAACTGAATGACTCTTTAAGACAACAAACTGGGGTGTGAGTTTCGGACAGAACAGTGAGAGGAACATTAAATAAAAACAACTTGAGGTGAGAATTTATTTTTACAAAAACTTAAATAATGCCAAACCTTAGAGCGCGTCGTACCCTACGTTTTTGTTTATTATCGACCCGGCATAATGTGTAAATTTCAACCCTCAAATAAAATGCTTAGACCATAGAAAATCTACGTGAAATAAGGATTCCAAATCCGCAAAAATCATCAAGAACCATCAATCCAATGTCAAGTTATAGCATTTTAAAAATTTCGGTATCCAAATTTTATGTTGAGTAGTGTGTACAAGGCCTAAGGGCCTTAATCCAAAAACTGACAAAACCGTCTAGAGATATTGATGTTACCTTAGTAACGAACCATATTGCAACGACAAAAAAAATTTTTTGCGGAAATTTCACTCATACAAACTTTTTGATTTTTTGCATGACTTCATTGATCACCCCGTATATAATAAACTTATGTTCCTACGATAAATATACGTCATGCAGCTTAATCCGAAAAAAACTAGCTCTTAAAATTTGCAAGCCGCGTTCAAAAATTTGCATTCCTGTTGAAAATATTGAACTTTAAATTTTGCCTAAAATTCTCTATGTGTAAGTTCGAGTGGCCAGCAGTTTAGAAAGAAACACTTAAATAATTAATTTTACACAATAAAAATTTTCAAAAGACTCTAAAACTTCTTAAAACTTGGGATAATTAATAACTTCAAATGCAATAAAAACTGTTGGTGACTTTTAGTGCAATATTTATAATGTAGAATATATTCAATATATCAAATTAATTTTTCTTTTATTTTGTGTATTTGCCGTCTTCTTGACGCACATCGTCATTTTTTAAACTAAATGTTATTTAAAGCGATTGATTTTATTCACATTTGCAGGTAAAACGAAGTTTTTTATGAGACCTGAATGTGAAGTTGATTATGCAAATGATCAATCTGACCATAGTGATCCTGGTCAGAGATCTTTTAACGCCGCTGCTACGTATTTACTGTTAGACTTATATTTTGAAAGGGTAGACCAATTTATGGATAAGGGTGTTAAGAAAAGGCATTTATGGATTGAAATTAGTAAAGAAATGGCAAAGAAAGGTTACCATTTTCCGGAAAGTGACGTAGAGAGAAAATTTAGGAATTTAAAAAGGCACTATCTCAACATAAAAGATAACAACACTAAAACGGGAAAAGGCAGGCTTACATGGCCGTATTATGAAAAAATGGAGGAAATTTTTGCTGTGGCCGATTTTATAACCCCAAGATCTAACACCGTGTTTCTTATAGAAGGTGAGTTTAAGGCGTGATCTTATACGGGTCACAATAGTCATATTTGAGGAAACATCTGCATGATTGTGTATTACCATCAATAAACTTAGTACCCATCAAACAGTATGTTTATTTAAGCTTTTAAAACCTCTGAAAGTAAATTAGTGAGAAAATACGACATTTAATCGACACTATAAATTTGGATCAAATTACATCAAGTATGCAACTTACTCGTACTTTTATCTCTTGGTACAGTTGTGGACAGAAAATATAAAGCAGCTCTTGAATCCGTTTTTGATATTTTAATGTTGTAAAAGGGGCTGTGCTTTAGCGACACCGATGCCCTCGTTTCTGCATCTTGTCATTATCCGAAACGACGACCTTTCATAGCTCTTTGGGGGTCAGGTAAATAAAAGCCCACTTTAAATTGCACAAATTTTGGTCCCTCATATTCACTGTCCACAGCTGTACATCCTCGTTTTCAAAAATTTTGCATACGAACCAAATGTATTGAACGAGTCAATAACTTGCCTTTACAATGAATATTATTGATTTTACTTGATTTACTAGCGTGCGGAAGGCATTACTGCCACTCCCGGAAAACACATCGCCTGGCCGGCTACTTCTACCCTGGGAGGGACTGAGGTCATGCTTGCTGCTATTGTTGAAGTACTTTTCTAATTAACCTTAAAAAGTAAACAGTAATTAACACATCAAAATTCACTTTATAACTTACCTTGTTCAGAGTATAATAAAAAGGTCATCTTCTTAGTCAAATTACCAGAAATTCATAGAGATAATCAAATTCACCTGAAAAATCACTAACGTTACTAAAAATCCGCCTTGCCTTTCATAAATATTTGACACAGTTACTAAATTATTTTATAGCAAATCTTTCATAAAAATTTCTGAAAACATCATTTCTTGACAACATAATTTCATATTAAAATTTGCCTTGAAGAAAAGTCACGTGACCTCTAACCGAAATGGGCGGCAGGGGCAGGACAAACGATATCAATGGAAAACGTTGCGGCGAGACTATTGGATCCATCAAACGCAATGGTGAAAAAGTATGAAAACCAGCCTTTTTGGCTCTAAATACCATAGTAAATTTGGACAGGCATTTACTTTCTTTAACACTGCGTGACACGTTCTCTGAAACCAGTTTCAAGTAAAAATCAGTTCCAAAAAATATTTTGCATTAATTTTTTAAACTAAAAGTAAATTTTCTCAGACTTAAATTTTCAAGCTACGAAATTTAAAGCAAACTGCTGCCGTACAGTTGATAATTAAATTTCTGTAAATAATTTTTGCTAAATCATCGAATTCTCATAACATATTCGTGTAACAAGTGAAAAATAAACATTTTTAATTTCAACATTTAAATCCGAGTTATTATTTACTTCGAAAATAAAAAAATATATACATACAGTGTGATGCTCCAAAATCGAAACATCTATAAAAAAGTAACCATTACATTTAAAAAAGTCTTAAATAAACATGCTGTATAATTTCTTTTCTATTTTAACTTAAACGATGGTATCAATTGGAATTTATATCTACATAGTCACTGAAAAAAATTTATATTATATAGTATTTTAAATTTCAATAATACAATGATTCTTTTTTAGCTCCAAAGCTCAGCCCCTTTAAAAGGAAACAGTTTCATAAATCAATTTTGAAATCTGGAAGGTATTAAGGAAGATAGAGAGGAGAAGTACAAGATAATATCCTATAATATTATGATAGTAGTTGTTAAGGTGTTGAAAGTCCTTTTTATCACAAATATTAATTTTTCTGGTTATAGCAGGAATTGAGTCATGATAGCTGTAGACAAATATCAAATGTACCTTACTTAGAAAATGTAACCAATCTCACCTTAATCGAATATTTATTATTCACCCCAGGATATAGCGTAGGTGCGTCTTTACTATGTACATAATTCGGTATGCGATGTAAAGCAACGACAGGCGCAGTTAGTACTTGGATGGGTGACCATTCCAACGGAAACCGCGTCCTCGCCTCACACCTTCCAGCGGCTTGTATATCAGTGTATGCGCGGAAGCTATACAACCTTAGGCGAGGGTTGTATAGGAGATATACCATCCTTCGGAGGGGATGTAAAGCCGTCGGTCCCTTGTCTATTAAATGTTAGGCAAGTAAAAGATCCCTACTCTTCTTAAAGGAAGAGGTTCGGCAAAATTCCTGGTTGGGGGTAGCTCGTCTACAGGCGTCGGTGTTAGGCCTCAGTAGCGGAAATAGGCCGACGTTAAATAAATGTATAAAAAAAAAGAATAGTATTTTTTTTAGCTTTTTTGCATTTTGAAGTTTTTTCTATAATACTAAGGTATGCTTGTTTGTTATCACTATGATGCACCGTGTTCGAGAAAAGACAGTTTGAACTTTTCGTGTTTCTTTGCATAAGTTCCCCAATTTACTAAGAATGAAATGTTGGCTTTGGAAAATCAACAAATGTATAAATGTCAAACATTTTTTTACAATAAATTTTAAAAAATATGATTCAAAACATCGGTTGGTCCTCCCAAATGAAACGGATCATTATCATGCATCTTCCAATGTTTGTGAAAATATAGATTCGAAAGGCTTTAACTGTTGTTAAAGTTCTTATGTTCTAAATGGCACACCCATTTATTTCAATGCACGATCGCTTAGTCCGTTCAAAAATGTCCGGGTATTATTCTGAGTTTCTTTCGCCAACAATATATTTTTATAATAAAATCGTCAAAATACTTTCCTAACAACAGTAATAAGTTCAGTAGATAAGCTATGGGGCTTTCAACTCAAAAGTTCATGTATTTCCTTACGCAGGTTCTAGCTACGTGTCAAGGCCATTCTTGCAAACAGTCAGCCAATCAAATGTGATATCATCTTACATCAGTCCGTCCTCTGCAGTCCTCTTATGTGTCGTCATTACAATAGATAGTTCAAATGTGCTTTTAGAGGGCGGAATATTAAACATAATGTTTTTAGTCGCAAACTCCTCTATGTCTGGTTACGTTCCTTATAGTAAAATAAGGATTTATAGAGGAGTTTGCGATTAAAAATATTATGTTTAATATTCCGCCCTCTAAAAGCACATTTGAACTATGCTAAGCCCAGTCAGGCTATTTATTTTTCAATTGCAACAGACACTGGACCGCTAGATTTTACATGTCGCTATTGTAAAAATACCGGGATGTACTAAATAGTCAAAGGATCCTCATACCGGTCGTCACATGCCCACGTTGCACTGACGAGAGCCAACAGCTCGAAACTGCAGTCTGCAAGTGGTGTGTGACGACTGGCAAGAGAGCTCCTTTAAGTAGGATCAGTCTTTCGGCTGGTGTTTGTTGCAATCGAAGCATTAGCGTTTTGATGGTAATATGCAATTACTACACTTAACGCACCAGACTTGTAACTTGTAATTCAGCGCTCGGCGGGGCACATAGCCCGGAGAGTAGCTGTTGGTTGCAGTCTGGTTACGTTCCTTATAGTAAAATAAGGATTTTATAGAGGAGTTTGCGACTAAAAATATTATGCTTAATTACAATACATGTTTAGAAGCATTCTGACTTTGAGCATTGGTAGGCAGGATGGGGCATAGAGAGCGCTGAGATGTAGATGACTGGCACGAGCTGACATCACATTTTATTAAGTGACTCTTGACCTTGAATGACCTTGTTTTAGATCTATATAAGAATGACTTTGAAATGCAGACCGAACGTTCAGAAGAAAATGTATGGAATTTTGAACTGAACGCCTCATTGTTTATCTACTAACTTACATTTCTGGAAATGTTGCTTGAAGTCAAAAGGATTATTGATGAACGAAAATATAAAAAATATAAGTGTGTGCGTAACATAACTATGTAAGCTAGTTGCTTAAATAATATCAAGAACATATTTTGTTAATTGGTAGACGGATCTAGTATCTACTGTGCATTTGACGTCACGGCAGTATGTATATAACAGATGTGTTTAGACTATTAAGCGCAATGTAATATAGAAAAATGTTTTGTAATTTACAGTTAAAATTTTGTGTTTTATATTTTATTGTTATGTAAAAAATAATTATTTATTATCTACTTTAGTACATTGATGTAGTAGGGTCTCCATAGGCAGATAGTACCACAATTTTGAATTATAACCAGTCCACATGAAATTTTTCGTGTTAATAGCATTTTGTACAAAAAATAAACTGAATAAAAGGTACTATGGTAATCGCTTCGTGAGGAAAAATAAACGGCTTCTTAATATCTCCGACCTCCGTATGAAGAAAATAAATAAAAAAGTAGTTCAAATAATGCAATAGAAGCTATTTTACATAAAAAAGGCTCTTATCAGTACGTTTGGTGTAAAATGAGGTAAAAGTTTCATCAATTTTGAGGTTATAAAAACGGGGAGATTTTTTGCTTCGAATGCGTAAATATTTATAGAATAATTTTAAAGAATTGAAAATTGTACTCGAAAAAAGTACTTATAGATTTTTTTCAATGTGCAAATACCTGACCAACATTTAATAATAATGTAGTCAATATCGATTTCTCTTTTGTAAGCAGTCTTTTTCAGTTTGAAAACTCTGTTTTTGAGATATATTTATTTAGAAAAACCCTTTTTGCGACATTGAGAAAATTGCATAGATTTTTTTAATTCGTGTCACGCAGAGAGTATTAAAGATACAAAAATATATCCAAGGATCTTTTTGAGAAAAATTTTCTAATCCTTAATTTTTGTGCAATCTATTTAATCGTATTTCCAAAACAAAAATTTAGGGAAACATTTTTTCTGATTAGGGAAAATCCGGTTTCTTGGGCCGTCCTAAATTGACCCCACAAATCGGTTATCCTACTTGCCTTTATATTGTTTTGTGTACAAAACTCTAATCGTGTATCAAATTTCAAATGGATCGGGCATAATTAGAAAATAAACTCTGGGGACTGTACTAATAGTGTTGTTTTATTTGTTAATGAAGTATACTGATAGATTCATTAGCTGCATTGAATTTTATTGTATAATTAATTCAGTACAAAGAATAACTTGTAAGAACTGATTTTGTGTATAGAATATGTAGTAAAAATATTTTAATCCGTTAATAAACATACAGAAATATATTAATTCTTTATTTGGTATTTCCTCGTCATCCTGAGCGTCATATTATAATTCTTGCTGTTTGGTATTGTTTATGTTTCAAGCGAAAAGCAAAACTGTACCAATCATCATCCCAGATAACTCAAATCCCCCAGTTAGATGTAAAGAAATATTCCCCATGAGTAAATCTTGAATGGGGCGTACTGAAGTACATGAAATATGACATATCTTCTGCGGATAGCTACTTAAAAATGTTCAGATGAAATTTACTATTTTAATCTAAGATACACATTCAGTCTCGGTTTATATGGGAAATGGAAAGTCAGCGTGACAGAACTCGTTGAGAGATGTTTAGTGAAGTTGATGGGCTTTATTTGCTGCTGACAGTACTGTTGCAACGAAACAATACAATATTTGAATATTATGGCTGTGGTTTTAACTCACAATCAGTTGAAATATGGTAATCAACAGAAGTTCCCCAGGGTACAGGTTTAGGCCCTCTTCTTTTCGCATTATTTATAAATGATATTGTGAATATCTTAAAACGTTTACTATGTACGTACTGATGTGCATTTTGCCGCGTCATGACAAAACACAATATTTGTCCAACAAGTTACGCGTAGCTACGGAACAAGGTCACAGTTATAGTCCGGGACCTAGTCATCGCATGCCGGCGTATTTTAACATACATAGCAGATACTATGTAGCTAATAAACGAAACTATCGTCAGCAGCTTCAGTAAAGGTGGACGCGCTTGTGAGGGATGTGGAACTTGTCAAAAAAAAATATTTTTATAATTATTCCAGAAAAGCTGATTTAAAAAAAAAATTATTGATGTCAGGTAATGTCCAAAAAAGTAGTCAGCTGCATCGTGGAGGGGGGATTGCACATCAGTTGGTCCTATGAACAAAAAAAAATCATTTCAGTCCGAATGAAATTGTTTACATGATTTCTGACACATATAGAGGCATGACAATAATAATTAGCTACATGTATAGTTGGGAAAAGACCGTCAGTTCGAGAAATAACGTATGGTTGTGCACATAAATCCATACGACGCGAGGTACGGTATTTTAAATGGTCCAACTGACAACCTTTACACCAATACGCACTCAGCTGATTTTCGAATTTTGTTTCATTAAGACTATTACATTTCCAAATTTCAAACGGCCTTCTAACAATTTACTGAATTAATGTATAAAATTTATATACATTAAAGGTTTTTTCTATCAGTTTGTCAATAATATTAGGGGCATCAAATTTGAAGGGCAGATTGGGCGCCCCGCAGTCCCCCGCCTCGCTACGCTACTAAAGTTGTATAATAAGATTAATAGGTGGAAACAACCCGCATCATTAAGTCTTAAAAGCACCGATACATCGACAAAGGAATAAATTGCCGCGTATAAAGGTATGCAATAAAAAAATTCAAATAAAAACGCAACAAGAACTTTACGCCCTCATTAAAATACCATTACTCTCTGTGCTATCTCAACCGCAAATTGAATTACCTATTTTTATAAGTTTTTAATGTACCTGGGCTTGTTTGATAATACCATACCGACTGGTTCGCTGACATTAATAATAGGCTCGTAAAGTTTTTGTTGCGTTTTTTATTTGCACGGTAAAATTGAACTCAACTATACTATATTTATTACAATAGTATTCGTGGATTACCCAACTCCTACAGTATAGTTGCTCGCAAGTAAGTGCCTCTCGGGTCCTCAGTGGTGATAGTGTGAAAAGTGTTAGAATGGCAAGATACAGAAGAGTCTAAAATTTGGTTTATACAGGGTGTTAACGAATTAAAGAAATTTAATGATGGCTGCGAAATAGAAATAAGATTGTTCCTAAAGAAACTTTTCTTGCCGGAATCGTATGTTATTTAAATAATACAAAAATACATATTTTAGAAACACTATATATTTAGATGGTTAAACGGTGCTTTCGTTGGCATTTTGATAAATCTCATTACATAACTGATAATGGTTTTAAGTCAGATAATAGAGTATAATAATTCAATAATTAACCTTTCAAAATTTTTAGGTGTAGTGCAATTCATCCGAGGAAATAAACACCCTATATTAATATTTGAAAGTTGCGAATACACTCTGTCGAGGAGACTGCCAAATAAAACAGTGTGGTGCTGTTCCATGAAAAGAAATAGGTGTAAGGGCCGATTATCGACTTCTGGAAAAACTCTAGCAGTAATGAACGGTGAACATAATCATCCGAAAAATTTTAAACACCAATCTTCAGACTCTTTGAGTGGTCAATTCATCGTTACAGTCTTTAGATAATAATGCTTTCTTTAAAATACTAACTACATACATATTGATATAGGGATGGTACTAAAAATATATTCATTGCGTTTACAACGCTGTTTTTCATTCCACAGATATTTCCTTTAGGTATGTTAAGGCACATTAACATATTATAGTACGTTATAATAGCCCTATGTTCAAAGCCAAATTAGAAGTGTATATATATATAGTTGTGTACACGTTTACTGGGCACTCAAAAAACGCAACAAAAACTTTACGAATATTTAACCCCATCACATCAGGATTTTGTCATAACCTCAAAAAACCCATAATTTCAGCTATTAAACGTATATAACCCTAAGAATGAAGTTGTAATCTGAAAACCCACGCTCTTGAACCCACATAACCAAAAAAATCTATCAACTCCAGTAACCACGTATGTCACTACATTCATCAAAACTTACTTCCTGACATGCTGGCTTCATCGACATCAAAACTTATTTCCACTTTGTATGTTTCGTAGTGTTTCCTCAAAACTTCTTCCCGAGATGCTGGCTTCATAAACATCAAGTCTTGTTTCCGCTTAGTTTCAATGCAGACCTATAGGAACATTGTCATATGATGTCAACATAGCTTAAATGACGCCGACGGCGACGTCTAAAACTACCTTAAAGGACCGGTTCAACTTCAGCAAATTATTCAGACAGTTATCGCCCGTATTTCAAAAACTAAATTAGATTCAATCTTCATTTGTATATAAAAAAATTCTACTTTTCACTACCGTATTTATCATATATGTTTCTTCCCCGAATGTGTACAATTTATTATTTAATATTGTGCAATCGAGCCCAATTGAATGTCGGGGGATCTTTTCCAGACCTTTTCAGACCTCCGCGCGCTAAGTCCCTGATGAGGCCGAGCATACGAGCTCAGGTTAAGTCAGTTTTCTTTTGCGCCACTGAGTGTTATATATGTTCGCGAGTTGAAAGTAATACAAGGTATACTAGTGTGCCTTCGGTTTAACTAAATTTATTGCCGTCTGTCTAGTTCGACTTATTTGCTTTAACGTTGTAAATTTCGCTGTAACCGAGCTGTTGTGACTGCTTCCTTGGTTGAACCAAGTAAAAAAGCTCACATTAATTTTTTGCCGTCGCGCATAATCAAATAAATAAACTTTCTCAAATTCTTAATCTACATTAAACCAGTTTACTGTCATCGCGTATAATAAAACAAGTGAACTTTCTGAGACTTTTAAATCTACGTTAATTTTTAAACAATAAAATTCTAATGAGACAAAATTTCAGTTGTCGAAAAGTTGCCTCTTTCATAGCTCTTTTTAATTTTAATTATTTAATCTGAATACGTTTTACGAATTCTGTCAATTTACTATAAATAAGTATTATAATTCGTTCTAAAACAAAATGTTGTTAATTTAAGAAAAGCATATACAGGGTGAAGCTTTTGACCCTGCCATAGACAATAAAATAAATCTCAAGTCGAATAATAAAATACAAGTGTATCAAAGCTCAAAGGCATATACAGGGTGTAGCATTTGGCCCTTTCCAACTTTTAAGAACATTCCTCCGAACCTTTTAGAACTCAAAATTAAGTGCACGATGCACCTCCAGTCTCAATGAAGTTCTCCAGCTCCAATTAATTTTTATTTTTTAACAAACGGAGGATTGTGCGTGTTCACAAGGAAGGCCCTGTCCTCGCTCCACACTTTCCAGCGGTTTGTATATCAGTGTATGCGCGGAAGCTATGCAATCTTAGGGGAGGATTGTTTAGTGGATATACCATCCTTCGGAGGGGATGTAAAGCTGTCGGTCCTTTGTCTATTAAATGCTGGGCAAGTTAAAGATAGAGAAGAGGCTTGGTAGCAAAAATTCCTGGTTGGGGGTAGATTGTCTACAGGCGTCGGTGTTAGGCCGACGTTAAATAAAGAAAGAAAAATGAAGCTTTTGACATAATGAAATTTGATAAACTTAGGGGTAATTGAGAGGTTCGTTGACATTAAGATAATTCTGCTATATAACCTGTTTAACTGTCCAACACGTCGACTGCTACCGTAAAACACTTAATAGTGCTTTCGACGTTAAATTTGTTATCATGTGACATGTACCTCCCGGACTTGTGCGAAGAAGAGTCGACATGGTTAGTTTCACCTGCTGATTTGACACCTTGATAAATCAGGGTGTCCACTATTTTTATTTTTGTATATCGCCTTCTAACCTTTGAGTAAAATACGTAAAGAGTAGGCAATGAACTAATAGATCATTATCTCATACAATTTGATTTATACCAAAATACGTCATCATTGAAGCTTCTGTTTTGTCCTAGTCTGTGGTACTGTGGTGCATTTAATATTGTAATGTTCACTGACTTTAAATGTCTTTGTCTGTGCACAATAATTGTAAAACTATAAACATCTGGTGTTTAGTATACCTATTGTTAACTCCACCAAAATTTTAGGTGTAGTACAGTTTATTCGTGGAAACAAACATCCAATTTTAGTATATGAGAACTGCGAGTACACGCTTGAGAGGAAGCTTTCTGACAAAACATTGTGGTCTTGTTCTATGAAAAGGAATAAATGTAAAGGAAGGCTGACAACGTCCGGAAAAACACTAAAGATTATGAATGGACATCACAATCATGTAGTCAGTGCGAGAAAGTCAGCGTATGGTATCAGCGGTCAAATTGTTGTAAAGGTTATTAAGCAGTAAGGAATATTTAAAATATTGTAAATTAAATTATTAGTTTGTGTTATATATATTTAGCTATTGTTATTCAGGAACTAGTCATAAGATTTGCACAAAATCATACATATTAAAATAATTTTCTCTAACACTATTTTCGAAAGTACACGTTCCACAACTAAAAGTTATGTTGAAATAAATGCCATTCCAACACACTATGTAATAATAAAAGAAATAAAATATACTATTATGAATTATTAATTATACTGGAATTAAATAGGAAGGCCTAGTGGGCAGTAATATATTAGATAAAGAGAAATGTATATCTTTTCTTCTTCCATGCTTGTGCAATCAAGGAAAATCTACACTTAAACTCGCTGAAAAACTTACATTTGTACACATCCAATTTTGTATTTATTTTTATAGATACATTATTGAAAGTAGGTACATGGTCTGTACTTGATAAAAGTCATTTTTGACACATAAATTTATCTTTTTCTATTTCCGGTTTCAGCGGGAGTGCTTAACTTTTGATTATAAAATGAAACACCTTGATTATCTGGATATAATGATACCCACATATGTGAAATATCAAACTTTTTTTAATTGAATTTTTATTTTTCAGTTTTAAGTATGCCATGACTGTTCCTATTTATTCCAATGAATGCTAGAAAGATCGAGGTAACATCGAAAATACTAAGTTATGCTATTTATGAGTACACAATAAATTTCAGAATGGATTTTCCGATGAAATTCAATTTTTTCAAATGAAATGAAGGTACCATTTAATACTGAAGCGTTCGTTTAACTGTATTAGCGTGGAAGAAAATGAGATATACCTTTGTTTTCGTCTGATGTTTTACTGCACATTTCGTTTTCTTAAGTTATTCCACCATAGATGGCAATACCATCTCAACGAATCTGTTTTTTAGAACTACTTAGTTACAGTTTTATAAGGCACCTCAATTATTCAATTTAACAAAACTTAATAACATTCCAAACAGTACAACATGTGATTCCCATAATCCATCCCGAAACCACCGACCGTGCATCAGCGATTGCAGGATCGAGCGAGACGGATTTGGTTCGTATAAACCAATAAATTAAAACCGATCATAATATCTAATGAGTACCAGTGTTGGCCACTATAGTTTTTATTAATTGATTATTGCCTAAAGGCAATTTTATTCAACACCGGCAACATTCATTTGCTAAAACCGTGTGACAAAATGTTATAAGGTAAACTGTGAAAATGGAGCAAATGTGATATCAGGTCTATATTTCGATCTTATCTATTAAAACTGCTTTCTTTAGCAATGTACAGTCAAAACTTACATCCTTGAACCATTTGAGTTAGTTCAAATGCGAAATTTACCGACCGAGCCTTGAATCAGATATTGAGTTGCGTCACTGGGCTAAAAAACTGTACATTATAGGTTACTTTTGCTAGATTTTATGAGGTAATTGCATATTTTTTTATACATGTCTATGTTACATTTGCCGCGCAAAAAATTAATGGGCGAAGCAATCGTGAAATACGGCATACCACATTATATTTTACATTTTACCAACCTAAATTCTCAGACTTTGAAAATGGTTCGTAAATACAAAAGAAATCGTTATGATCCAAATTATTTCTCGGCAGATCTATAAGTAGCTCTATAGGAAGTTCGAGCTGGCCGAATGATTACCTTAAAGCCTTCAACAAGTATAAAATTCCGTACTGCACCAGTTACATTCGTTTAAGAGGTCTTCGGGGCATAAAAAACAAAAGAAGGGAAGATTAACTGCGCTGAATTAGAATTATGAATTAGAACTAGCCGGAAGAATTACTATTTTAGAAAAGTGGGGATTTGGATTGTCCAAAAAGGAACTTTTACAGCTAGTTTTTCAGTTTGTCAAATACCACAATACCGAGACTTCATTTAAAGATGGCATGTCAGGCACTGATTAGACATGGTTTAAGTATCAAACGACCACAATCAGTAGAATATGCTAGGAAAAAACTCGCAGACCCTTTTATCGTCTATGGATATTTTAACCTTCTGAAAGAAATTTTAGATGAACTACAACTTTGTGGTAAATCTTCCTAAATTTGGAATCTCGATGAGGGTAGCTTTTCTTTAGATCCTAGCAAGACAAAAGTTGTTGCTAAACGAGGACTGCACTGCTCCCGTGTTATTAGTACTCCCGGCCGTGAAAATACAACTGTCGTGATGTTGGGCTAGTGCTTCTGGAGTAAAAGGCCCACCGTTAATCATTTTTAAATGTGCTAATGGTTCGGTACCAATGGCAAGTTCCTGACAACATCTTCCCTGGATTATCATATACTGCAAGTAAGAAATGGTGGATGCATTCAGAGATTTTCTTGAATTACTGAAAGCTTATTGCGAGCAATCTCCTTTACACAGGAAAATTTCGCGACAAGCTTTTATATCATAAAAAAAATTATATAATATAACAAAATGATGGGTTTGATTTACTTCAAAGTTTATTTTCTACGTTTTAGAGCATTTAAATAAAAGCTTTTTTAAAATATTTTTTATTTTATTAGATCTGATGATATTGTACCTTCACATGAACCGCCTTCTTTTGAGAAACTTTTGCTACAATGCATTCGTCAACATCCGTCGCCCCAAAAATTTCAAAAAGAAGGATGGCTCCCGGAGCTGAAGTTATTACAACGCCGAAAAATCTGCGGAAATACCAAATCAGAAGGAAGCAAGTCAGAAAGCATTGATAAATGTTTCTGATGAATCTAGTGAATCAAATGACGAACCGATACCTTATCAAGACTCAGATAGTGAATTAGTACAGGAAATGTAAAATTTAGAAGAAAGCTTACAATCCAAAGAAAGTCAGAACCGGATGCATAGCGGGGCCCCCACATTTGAGGGCCTCCACAAACCTTGGATTAAAAAATTTTATAACAAAAAAAAAACGTCTAGCATATCTGTTATTGCTCAGTATAGAGAGCGATTTGCTTCGAGAAATGGACTTCGGAGAAACCATTAATGATTTTGCCTCTAATAAAGCACGTAGTGTCTTTCATTTAAATATAGCAACTGTTCAACAGTTCATCATTGCTTATCACTCGTTACAAAAAATAATATATACGTTAATAATGGAAATTTGTTTTTTAAATGTAAAAACAAAATTATCGAAAGATATTTATTGATTGAAAGGGCGTCCACTTTCTTCATTGCCCCGGACCCCCACACCCCTGCATCCGGCCCTGAAGAAAATCAAACAATTGAAAGTGATACGTGTGTCGAGATTATCTTTTTTGTGAAGTTTGATGGTTAAACTTTTTTCTAGTTACCTTCAATGTGTTTTTAAATGTTTACATTTTGATATAAATTATACAGAATATAATATTATTTTAGTTCAAGATATTGATATTTTTGACATATTTGTAAAAAAAACTATAACCCCGTTATTTTTCTACAAAATAAAATGTTTAAAAACCAAAATACACGGAAAACGTATCTCTTTTACATTAGCCCCACAGATACTTTCTGTAAAATTCTTCTGTTATCGTATTTGTCCCAACACAAAGGGCAAATGTGATATAGGGACGTCCTTATATAAAAAAAAAAATATTACCAAACCTAAAAATGTATTCACTATTTTGATTATTAGCATAGTTTTGTAAATGATCTAGGATAATTCAGTAATTTTCCCAAAATTTTTAAAATGAAAATAAAATTTTCAGTGATATCTAAAATGGCAATCATCAAATTTTTTACCCCTCTTTACCTTATTCTAGATTAATGACCTTTAATTGCACCTATTCTATTTTAAGGGATATCGATGATTAAATCATTATAGAAAATAAACATTATATTATTTCATTATGAGTATATATTAAATAGTGAAAAAAGTGTGTTATTTAATTTTTAACTAAGAGTTTACTTAACAGTCTAATGAACGGATAATACAATGAAAGAGAATATCGACATCACTTATATTACAGTCAAGAAAAACCAAATTGGTGGCTAATCATTTTAAAATATAACAATCCTTATTAAATAAATTCATCCGGAGTCGAGGCTGTCCGGAAGGGAGTTATACATTTGAAAAAAAAACATTCGTTATCCACTGATATTGACACTGTCGGAGCTGGGAATCGAACCCGGTACACGAGGGACAGTCTGGCCAAACGTATTCGCCACGCGACACGCTCCAGCCGATTGAGCAATGGTGCTAGTTAATAACAGTGATGAGCACTTACGGGTGAACTTTAAGGCAAGTCACATTATTCAAATTTAGAAAAAGATAAAAGTTTCTGATCCGATATGTCAACATTTCTTTTGAGCTTTATACAAGGAAGCGGAAGAACACTTTTAGATGCATGAATGGGATTTTGTTGTACAAATTAGCTAACGGATATGAAAAGGACGTTTTGTACTTAATAGTTCTTAGTAGTTTTTAGCTTGCCATCTGAATTCAGTAAAGCTATTGCAACACGGTTGCTAAAAGTGAGATAACTATCAAGCCATGCTACATGCTACGAGATTTTTTTTTATGTTAATAACTTCTAGTTTTTTATTACCTTAACAATATTCTCTTCACTCCATCGCATAGGAGTAGTGTTACTGCCAACTAACCTCAATATTATGACGTAATTTTTAAGTTTAAGAAATTGCAAATATTTATTTTTTCGATAAACACAAACATCGATCTCCAACAAACCAATCAACCAACAGAACGCTAATGCTTCAATCGCAACAATGGTAATTGGTAATATGCAATTATTACACTTAACGCGCTATTCTTGTAACTTGTAATTCAGCGCTCGGCGGGGCACATAGCCCGGAGAGTAGCTATTGGTTGCAGTCTGGTTACGTTCCTTATAGTAAAATAAGGATTTTATAGAGGAGTTTGCGACTGAAATATTATGTTTTAATATTTTGCCTTCTAGAAGCACATTTGAATTATATTAAGCCCAGTCAGGCTATTTATTTTTCGATTGCAACAGACACTGGACTGCTAGATGGCGCCTGCTGACAGTTTTGCATGTCGCTATCCTAAGGATCCTCGTGTCGGTTGTCACATGCCGACCTTGCACTGACGAGAGCCAACAGCTCGAAACTGCAGTCTGCAAGTGGCGTGAGACGACTGGCATGAGAGCTCCTTTAAGTAGGATTAGTCTTTTGGCTGGTGTTTGTTTCAATCGAAGCATTAGTGTTCTATTGGTAATATGCAATTATTGCTCTTAATGCGCCAAGCTTGTAACTTGTAATTCAGCGCTCGGGGGGCACATAGCCCGGAGAGTAGCTGTTGGTTGCAGTCTGGTTATGTTCCTTATAGTGAAATAAGGATTTTATATAAGAGTTTGCTACTGATATATTATGTTCTAGACAACAAGATAGGCATATTATTGCAGTATATTTTTTTATATGGAGTAAACGTGATATTTTTGTGTTGTTGATGTACTTGAAAAAGCAAGAATAGCCAAAGTACAAAAATCATATAACTATTCATAAACATGATATTTTTGTTTCAAACATCAGAAAATCGTGGCATTTATTCATTTCATGACATAAAGTTTGACATTTCAGACGGTTGTGCATTGCCATTAGCAACGGAAGTAAAAGTAGTTTTTCTTCCGCTTGAGCGAACTTTTACTTCTGTTGCTAATGAGAACGCACAGCCAAATTTTTTATCTATTTTTTATAGCTGATCGATGTTTGAAGAAAAAATAACATATCTTATTCGGAGTAAAAGCCACTTTTGTGACTCGTCACAAAAGTATCACTTTTACGCATAATAAAACAATATACTATTTTTCGTCAAACGTCAAAAGAACGTGACTTTAATGACAAGTTTTGCGAACTTAAACTTGCTTCTAAGCGGAAGTAGAAGTCTTTTACTTTCGCTCACATTATTCTGCGCGACAGTAAAAGTCTTTTATTGCCATTCATGAGCGGTATTAAAAGTACTTGAAGATAAAATATATTATATTGTTTTGTTAGAAGTAAAAGTGATACTTTTATGTAGGTTTGCCGGACGAACGAAGTGAATTCGGCATTTACAGACAAGTCACAACAAGTGGCTTTTACTCCGAATAAAACATGCTATTTTTTCTTCAAACGTCGATTAGCTATAAAGGAAATAAAGATGAAAAATTTCGAATTTCATCACAAAAAATCGGCAGCTACTGGAAGCGGCTGGAACCTCCCCACTCGGTGAATCTTTGAAGCCGAACAGAGCATTGAATTGTGTGACAAAACGGCAGTAAACGTAATCCGATCTCATCCAAAACCTTTTCAGATCTTCCGGGGCACTAAAGAAACGCACATGCAAAGTTTTATTCAAATCCGTTCAGTAGTTTCGGCGCTATCGTGCTAATACACATACACACACACAGAAATTTTTCAAAAACCACTTTTTTGGGTTCCTAGGACCTCAAAACGTAAAGATTTGATGTTATCTCAATTTTCGTTTTTGAATCAATTTTAGTAACCTCTCACAATTTTATTGTGGAGAGGTTAAAATGCATTGGTGTTAATATCGCATGACCGGCGTATTAAACAAAATACGCGTAGCTGAAAAAGTGCTTTTTCTTCGCTCACAGCATCAGAAAAAAATACTTTTACCCCCGCTGCTATAGTGGCAACGCATAGACCTATAAAATGTCAAACTTTAATGTTATGAAATGAGTTAAGAAATGTCATGTTTTTCTGATGTTTCAAGAAAAACAGTATTTATTAACTGCTGCACTTGGGTAAATAAGTCCCACCTGGCTTTTGGACTACAGGTAAAAGTACTGGATAAGTTTTTAGTACATTGTTTGAGTTAATAAACTGACGAAGAGATTTTTATCTGTCCACATACGTAATTTGAATTTAAATTCCAAATAAATTTAAAAAAATGAATTTATGTATATTATTTATGTTTTAGGTGATGTTATTTATTATGATCGTGCCCAAAAATACCCCAAATTGATCCTAAATTATTACGAATATACGATAGAACGTGTATATTATGAAAAAACGGCGTGGTGCTGCGCAGCCAAGAAAAAATTTAAGTGCAAAGCCAGATTGCTTACCTCTGGTCCAGATATTGTGAAAGTTATGAAGAACGAACATAATCACAGCGCTGTAAGGACGCCTTCGTCGATAACTTCACCACCAGTAAAAGTAAAATTACAAAGGATCTACTGACATCTTATTGCTTTAAATAAAGTTGTTTTTAATTAGATGTACTAGTTTCAATCAAGTTCATAAAAGGTTAACATTTATTTGTCAGCGAACAGTATGACGCAGACAAAAGAAAATTAGTTTTTTATAATGATTTGAAAGAAATATGGAATAAATTAAAAAGCTATGAGGAAAATACTGACAGTCACCCCCTAAAACTACCCCTTAAGCAGAAGAGAGGGTTTGACTGATGCCATGTAAACTAGTGTCCGTATGGCCTACGACTAAATTTAAAATGTGAATTTGATATTTTAAGGGAGTTGGAAGATATTACAGAAAAACTGAAATGTATTAACCCCCTTTTAAGGGGTATATCTCCCTTATTATTCATTTTCGGAAACAAGTTTATATAAAAGACTATCATTATTTTTGGATGTACTACCAGCCGCAGAAATATCGGGGGACAATTTTGGACAACCCTGTAGTGGAGTATGGTGAACTGAAAATAGCGAAGAATAATACTATTTTCCGCAGAGATTTCAAACTTTGGGTAGTTGTTAGTTGTCTTAGAAAGAAGATATTCCCAGAATATCTACCTTCTGCAAGTGTCGGAACGTTGTTTTAAACTCGAGAAAGGGATAAATTAACCCTGTCTTGGGGAAATTTTCGATTTTAAATCACTGCGCGCAAGTACGTGTATACCGTAAATGGCTAAATATTAAAGATTTTTTGAGTCATATCACCCAAAAGTACATAAAAAACCTACATTTTGACGGGGAAAGAATTGTGATGCGATAAACGGCCAAAAAGTTACAGCGTTATAGAAAACTTCGTAAAATTTTCGAAAAATGCCATTGTAACCAAACTAATGGTGCTTTTGGCTTGAAATATGGCAGGATATTTAATAATAATAATAATAAACTTCATTTCTATAAGACTTTTACATGAAAGGCATTAGAATTGTCAAACACATAATGTATAAGTATAAATATTGAAATAAAAAAATATATAAAAATAGCTATATATAATATGTAAATAACGAACAACATATAAATGTATAGTCAATAAAATATATAATATGTAAATAATGAACAACATATAAGTGTATAGTTAATAAAATATTTGTAAGTCGACACTTAAAAAAAAAAACAGAAAAACATAGATTATAAATGTAAAGAAAAATATTTAATGATTACAGTGAGTGTGTTACCTAATCTAGAGTAGCGCAGTAGAAAAAAAATCATGAACTGTATAAAAACTATGCCCTAATAATAATAATTTTACTGATTTCTTGAACATCACATTTCATTCATTCATCAACATTTTCAATGTTTTTTATGCGGGAAGGTAAATTATTAAACAATTTAGCAGGCATCACAAAGGAACTATTTGATAATAGAGAAAGTCTGTGAGGAGTAATCTTATGTGGCCTCTCTGTCTTAAGTTATAATTAGTTGCCTCTGAGGTTTGTGTAAATTTGTCAGCATTTCTTTTTACGTACATAACACAGTTGAGAATGATACAGAAATAACCGTTAAAATATTCAATTGCTTGAAAAGACTTCTGCAAGAGCAAGTTATAGGTTTACAACACATAGTTCTTATACTCCTTTTTTGCATTATCAAGACATCAGTTATTCTAGTTGAATTACCCCATTTATGATGCCATAACTAAGAACTGAATTTACGTACGCATTTTTTTTCACGTTAAAAAGTCCTCTGGTAAGTATTAGCCATTATCAGAAAATCTTGAGGAGTGTTGTCGTACGCATAATAGTATGCTAGTAATGTATGTTTATTAACAGACTTTCTCATTTGCCATATTGAGAAACAGGTTACTGACAATTTTTTCAAAACTATTTCGATTTGAGGAAACCACGAATCCCAGAAACTTGACGGCAGGGCTCTGAATTAATGATTTATTTGAGGTTCTAACTAATAAACTGCAATTGTTATCTCTTGTCGAAAATGAAATTAGTTGTGATTTTGCCGTGTTTAGTATCAATCTATTATTACTGCAGTAGTTTTCCATATCTGCGGTACAAATACTGGCTCTTTGGCTTAGAGATTTAAAGTCCTTATCTGATGTGACTGTTGCTGTATCATCCGCAAACAGTGAAACATGTCCAAAGTTCAAGCCCTTATTAATGTCATTAATAAACAGTGAAAATAATAGAGGACCTAACGTGCTACCCTGCGGAACCCCTACTCGTAAAATGACTTTTTGTGCTCTGCCTGTCAGGTAGGAACATAGCCAATTATAGGCTGGACCTCTAAGACCATAGTTGTAGACCTTCTTTAATAGAATACTATGGTCTACCATGTCAAAGGTACGTGTAAAGTCAAAGAAAATTCCAACAAATTTTTGATTTTTGTCAAGTTGTTCTAAAATATAATTGGTAAAAGAAACCATAGCATCTTGAGTTGACAATCCTTTACGAACACCAAACTGATATTTATAAAGTATATTATTATTATCTATGAACTTAACTAATCTATTATAGAATGCATTTTCATATACTTTAGAGAATACATACTGCTCGATAATTGGCTATATCCATGCTATCGTTTTTCTTATGAATTGGAATAACAATAGCTGTTTTAAGGTTTTCTGGGAATATACCTTGACAAAAGGATGAGTTAATTAAACCTGTTAAAACTGGAGCGATGAAGTCAATTACGTGAATAAGAATGGAACATGGGATACCATCGTAACATGCAGAATTTTTTACAGCAACTTTCCTTATGATTTCTTTAGTATCATTAATGTCTATGGGATTTAAGAATATACTTGAGTTAACAGAATTTTCTACTAGTGGTGGGTTAGGGGGACCTAGTAGTTAAATGAGACTATCAGTGGAAATTGTTAAATTCTTGGGCAGCATCAGACAGATTTGATAATTGATTTCCCTCTTTATCGTTAAAAATTTGAGGATACGGTCTCACCTGATCACTATTACTTTCATTTCTAATCAATTGCCATCAGGCTATTTTAGATTTGTTAGAATTTTGATACCTCAAACCGTTAAAAGAACGTTTGGTCATATGAATAGCATTTTTATGATTTTTTAAAAGTATATTGTAACGTTTCTTAAGTTCCTCATCATTTGTTACTTTATAAGCTTTAAATAATTGACGTAAGAATTCACCTTGATTTATAATTTCGTCAGTTAGCCAACCTTTGTGACGCCTTTTGTTTACACCATTGTTAATTTTTATACGCACCAGAGGAAATGCTTTCTCTAATATGTGACTTAGTCTAACACAAAAAACATTGAATTTATCATTTGCATTAATGAGCGAGTATAGATTATTCCACGATTCAATTGATACTAGATACTTAAAATTCATTATATATATTGGATTATGAAATTGTCTCTTATAAATAGATACATCCCCGTTCTCTTCCGAAGGGGTTTCTAACTGAAAGGATATGATCTGCAATTTATGGTCGGACAAATGAGTATCTAAAACATTAACGTTATCAATATCGAAGTTTGTAAAAATATTATCTATAATAGTCCTTGATGAACCTTGAATTCTTGTGTACTCATTAATACATTGAGAAATTCCATAACATTAAAGAATATTCTTTAAATGAATTGCATTTTTGTCATTAGCCTTAGAGTCAAAGTTTACATTAAAGTCACCACATATTATTTGATACTTAGATTTGATATTAATTTTCTCAATAAAACTTTCAAAACACTTGTTAAATTCCATTATGTTAGCCATGGGCGCTCGGTAAAAACAGCTTACAGATAGAGTTATATTTGTTGCAATAATATCTGTCGTAGTATACTCGCAAATGGAGTCACAACCACTGGTACTAATTAAACTCAATGGTATTAGTAAAAATTATAATTTGTATGTATTATGAGCCACTTTTACCCAAGATTCGGGCAAGATTTGCCCAAGTTATCCCAATATCAATTTTTGGTAAAAAAATGTACATATATACGAATTAGAGGAGGGGGGGGGATTGAACCTAACATCACGAACATTTAATTGGAGGTTCCTTGAACATTGACAGTATACCAGTATACTCCAGTCGAATTGTGGGGGGGGGGGGATACATTTTAAACCAAGTCTTTTTGATCCCTGATTACGATCCAAAAGTTTCGCTCGGTTGAAATTCCGGAAACACACCTTTTGGAGTAAAAAACACCCCTTTCATTAGTCATTAGTCTTTTTCTATATTTTTGTAAAAATAGAAGAAGACTAATGACCTTCAGTGTACAAATTATCATAAACTATAAATAAAAAAGAATTATTTTTGTAATATGAGAATTATTTTTGTATATTGAAAAATAAAATAAACAAGCTTCCATTATAATTCTGAATAAAAATAATTGCCAAAAAATCGTATTAAATTTATTTAATTTATATACATATTTATCCATATATTATTTATTTTACAGGGCAATGTTTTAAAAAAGTAAATTTTGTGCAGACGTTTTTTTTCATTAATATAAGGGTCGTTTCGACTCTTCCTTGAGTGAAAATTTGATATAAAAGTTTACAATTTATACCGTCTCCTCTATAATCATAATATAATACTATACATAACGTTCTAAAATTATTTTTCCAGTTTATTCTTATTCAAGGGTAGTTTACACCCCTATTAGGGGTTGGAATGGATTTTTTCATTGTAAATATCATGAGTTACAAAGTTGGAAAACAAAATCATAAATTTTTTTTTATCTTATTATCTTTATTTTTTTTTATTTTGGGGTAGTTTCAACCCCTTCCAATTAACCTTGATATTAATTTTTTTTTTAATTATAACAACACCTAATAAGCTATTCAATTACAAGTACAAAAAAAACATTTTTTTTGATAATTATTTCATATTTGTCCTGAGAATACTGCGAAACAACTCCCTTGTAAAGGGTAATTTTACCCATTTAGTGTTTGACCCATTTTATGGGTATGGGACCCCGAAATTCGTGATCAATGACCCAAAAAACATATCGGGTACCAGAAAAAATGCATTTTATAAAATAATTTAAAAGTTACACACAGAATATTGCGAAAAAACCCAAAAGGGGGCGTTTTTGCCCCAAAGGGGGTGTTACCGGAATTTCCACCGAGAGAAACTTTTGGATCGTAATGTGGGACTAAAAAGACTTGGTTTAAAATATATTTTGTTCCGGTAACTGATAATATAATCAACCCCGCAATTCGACTGGACCACACTTTCGTTGCTCAATTTACAGTTTAAGGGATCCAAGAAAAAATTAAAATAGAGAATTACCCCAAAACATGGTTAATTTACCTCTTTTTTTCGTTTAAAACAACGTTCCAACACTTGCAGAAGGTACATATTCTAGGAATATTTTATTTTTAAAAAAACTAACAACTCCAAAGTTTGGAATCTCTGCGAAAAATTGTGTATTATTATTATTAAATTACCGTACTCCATCCACTATCAATATGTTCCAAATTTGAACTGTTTTATAAATGTTATTTGTGATTATAAGAGTGAAATTTTTCCATTTTGTTTGATTAGAACATTATGCTATAAATATTTTAAACGGTATCAATAATCATTTTTTAAATTTTAGATATAATTTATTCGAAACCTGGCACAAAACACCCTATAATTATGTTAAATCAATTTGAATACAGAGTTGAACGCCAATTAGGGGATAAGAGGATGTGGTGTTGTAGATATAAAGAAAAATTTAAATGTAAAGCTAGAATATTATCGTTTGGTGAGGTATTTCAGTTGAGAACAGTAACTCACAGTCATCTGGAAACTTTCATTGGAAACTATGATGACTTCAAGGCCGAAAAAGTAAAAATACTACCACCACCAGCCAGCATGACTGAAAAATTCGTGCCGCATATTTCTAATAATAGTGTTTATAGGTAAATAGCAATAGGTTTTATATAATAAGTACAAAATGTTCTAGAATTTTTCTTGTTAATGTCTCAAACTAATATATTTTGTAAATAAGATTCGTTGATGTTACTAATTGGTTGATAATTTGAACCAAGCAAGCACTTTTCTCCTAACGAGGAAGATACATGAATTGTAAAAATGCTTAAATCTACTGTTTTTCCGTAATATCTACTATATAAGTTGAGAATATAATAAAAAAAATTTACTCGATAAATATTCGACTTCCAAATCAGAATTTTTATATAAACAAAAGCACGTGACAAAAAACGGCTTTCTTATTGGTATGACATCGCAAGTCACAATATACGGGCATGTCAATAGAAGCGGCATTGGAAAACCACAGTTTGCTATGATAAAAGTACGTAAAAGTGTGTTTTTACTTATCCAAGAAGGGATAATTGTAGTGTTTTGCCTGTTTTCTGGAGTTTTAATTGAGTAATGACGGACACGACATTCTTGCAAGCCCAGTCGGACAATTTACCAAGAGTAGGTGCAGTCATGATGACAGCATTTTTTGGCAACAATCGTGATTTCATAAGTACAGAAGTTAAACGCAATGACTAGGTGGACTCCAGAGTGCACGCTATTTTCAGTGTTGGGTGCACTCCGGCCGATCCTACTACGTACAGAATAGGGAAATAACTGCGGCGCCACGATTGGTGGAGGCCCACAGAGCGCGGACACTCCACATTACATCGAATAATATTAACATATTTAACCTAACGAACTAACCTAAAGAAATATTCGTATTATGTATTTTAGCCGTTAACAAAATGTAGTAAAAAAAACGTAAAAAGTTGATTCGAACCCTCGACCTCACGTGTGAGAATAACCTAACCACTACACCACGGACTGCTGATGAGGAACCTACATACTTCTTACTATATCAATACGCTTTAACATCAATGACGTCACATCCAAGGCGTTCGTGATTTGAAGTGCACCCAACGATAAAAATAGCGTGCACTCAGGAGTGCACCTAGTCATTACGAAATTAAAGGGCTAAAGACTATGAGGTTTGTATACACATTTATTTCTAATAAATGTTGTTTTAATTATTGTGCAATCAAAAAGTTTTCATATTAAAGTGTCCTAACCTTGCAGAATTTGACGTTTGTCAACAAACTAATTTGAGAGAATCTTAGTGGCTATTTGGTAAAGTGTGTACGAACTTAATTGAAACCGTATAAAAAATAAAAGCCGGTAAAACAGTCGGCATCTCTTTATTGTACACGGGCGGAGTTAAATAGAAATGTTTGTCATAAGAAAATGATAAGATTTTCGGGCGTTATTATATTATTTTCTGTTTCAAATGGTCTCCAGAAAGCCATGGTAAATTAGTAAATAATTAGAATATTTCACCTTTTATATAGTAGTAAATATTTATAAATATGAACAAGAACTAACTAAACTCCTACGCTTGATATTATAATAGGTATTTATGCACTGCACTGGCACATTGACAGCACACCTCATCGACTTCTAAGAAACGATTTACGAGTTTTTTATGCTAGTAGGCTTGTCCGTTTTATTATATTTAAACCAGTGCAGTCGTAGATAGTTCATTCAGGCTGATTACATTGCCAGTCTCGGACTCGCCTGCACAGTTTTAACTACCGTTCGAATCTCGACACCATTGCTAAATATATAGGACAAAATATCAAGTTCAGTGCGCACGGTCCTGTGCTTTAACACTGACCAGTTTCAATTTTGCCCATATAAAGTATACTAAATGTATGATACATAATTGCTAAATAAAAATATAATTAAAATGTATTTACTCTATTCCTTTTGTACTCAAAATCTAATTTAGATATATTAGAATACAATTAAAGTATACTTAAAGTATTTCACTTAACAGTTTTTTAATTACACGAAGTAGGCAAGTATTATTAAACGAATATGTTTGATAAATGAAAAATATTATTAACTATAATGTATTAATTAATAAATAATGCAAATTATTCATAATTATGGATTTTTTAGTGATTAATTAACTTTAAACGACGTATTATTTACCGGGATTCACGGTTGACCTTGCATTATGCTATGTATGGCTAAGCGCTGCCCGCTCTCCGCGCTCTATCTCAAAAACGGTTAAGCGTATAAAAAAATGTTTGCAACAACATTTGTATAGAATTTTATTCTATACAATTTTCATAATAGATGTATATATCATTAAAACCACAGGAAGCGAGATATTTGCGAAAAACCGATTTTTGTGATCTTTGACCTTGAAAATCTTAAGACGCGGACACGAGATTTTATAAGACCTTTGAGACAACTTTTAGAGTGTCATAATAAAGGTTTATGCAAGTTTACAGCTTATTTTCTCTAATTCCGGGGAGAAACCCCTAATGTGACTGGATTAATCAATTTTGTTGCGCATATTTCTTATATTTAAATGAGAAACAGACAGTTGTATAGTATTAAATTTATATTCATTATTAATTATAAAGATATTCATCGTTAAATGATGCTTCCACTACACTATTAGATTGAAATAACGACTGTTTGGGAAGGGATGATTTCGGATGCGAGACCATTTTCATGCTAGATGTTAAGGCGTGTTTAATATCTTCTTGATTCTATTCGCGTTTCGTCATACTATGATTTATTGTACTGAATCTGCTGAGAGTTTTAGTATATATACTTAATTATTCTGAACATACGTTTTATATATTTTCTAAATAAATGCCACCCACTTACCCAGTTATAAATACATCTTATGTTATTGTGTTTGAGATTAAGGCACTGCAGATGATATGCTGTTAGGTCGCGTTCATCACGCTGTAGCGCTAATTAAGCAATCACGTATCATTACGTCATATTTTCACAAGAAGCCAATGAGGAGAGTGCAAGAAGCGTAGTTTAAGCATGTGATCAGTGAGCGCTACCTGATCGCTCACCGTGATGAACGCAACCAATGATTACCTTCGTATCCGTTAAAAACACGTGCGTACCGCACGGCGCGGCAGCAAGATTCACACTGCATATAAAACTTATGTTTGCCTATTAATACAAAATATTCTCTTTTAGGTGTGGTATTTTTCAAACCGGCAGGGAAGTTTCCGATTCTTATCATGGACGGGTTTGAATACAGAGTTGCAAATCAGTCTCAGTTTAGGACCTGGTGGTGCTGTCGAAAGAGAGACAAATACAAGTGTAAAGCTAGACTAATCACAACTGGAAAAACACTTATTTTGCGGAAGCTTTTTCACAATCACTCGCCATCCTACCAAGGCCTTTATACGGAATGCAAATCAGAGTCATTTAATATTGTAAATAAAGTTGAAACTTCTAAGGACAGTATGGAATTTCATCAGGCTGTGTCTAATATAACAAATGGGAAGATATTTAATTTTTAGAGATTGTGTGATTAATATTAAAGACAAACTTCAGTGTGGAAGACAGATATTTTTTATTTAATAATTTGAGCTGTTACTTGATACTCACTTTTGAACAATACAATTCAATTCAATTCAAAACTTCTTTATTTAACAGTAGCTTATACAAGTACCTCCTCAAGGCCTAACCCGGGTCCGACCGTGCAACCACTGCGTTGTTCGCTGTGGCGGATTGCAGGACCGCGGATTAGGCCTGGTTCGGTTTTAAAACAATTAAAACATATACCTAGGCTCCTTCTGCCGAATGCAGATTAAAAAAGGTGATCAAATTTACAAACGTCTAAAAAAATAGATTCAACAAACCTTAAAATTACACTTTTATTAGTAGCTCGCTCACTTCACTGTTTCTAATTTGGCTGTTGACGCTGGTATCTCAACCTGGACGAGGAACCATCTGTGAGACGTGCAAATGCCGGGCTGCGCATAGGCTGGCCTAAACTTTGGTTTTAAAAAATTTTGGTTTTCGGAAAATTTTGATTTTGTTGTAAAATTTTGATGGAAAATGAATTTAGAGACAAAAATGCAAAAAGAGACAACGAGAAACAAACGAGACAAAAATAAACAAACAGGAAGGAAGAGGTTGACAGGAAAGATTTAAAGATGTTAAGAAAACATTTTAAGAGATTGCCGGAAGGTCGGTAACGTCTGGTATGGTAGGCTGTGTTTTATCCGAAATGGATAATTATACTGTCTAATTTGTGTTATGTTTCTTGTTACCGGACTGTCGCCTAGCTTGAAAGAATAGGATTTTTGAGAGATGTCCTGGACGTAGTCCGCTGTTGGGGTTATGTCGTGACAAAGTGCGTATAGGTCTCTGTGGGAGGTGTACCTTCCAGAATTAGAGAAGAGGCGCATAAATTTGTGCCCAAGCACCTTTAGTTTTTTAATTGTCGTGGCCGACGTGCTGCACCACACTGGCGCCGCGTATGTGATGGTCGGCCTGACCACCATTGTGTACAACAATTTTTTACTTTGCCAGTTACGTCTGCTACCCCTGACCATGAGCGGATGCGGATACAGACTCCTGGACAGAAAGTAGTCGGCCGTGTTGTCTCATTTGTATGCGTGTTAAACGTCAGGGCTGGTTCATCTGACCACCAAGTACTTCACGCACCTCTCGGTTAGAATTTTGTTTCCCCTGAGCGAGGTTCTTCACCAATTTTTTAGCAACTCTCTGATATATATTTTTTTGAAGAATGACGCTACATCCGATTGAATACAAAATTTAATATTTAATTATTTGGTGTTATATATAAAGATACTAATTAGAGGAGGAAGCACTAAGGCTTTACAAATGTTCCAAATACGTGATCATCTACTGATATATTTACATAAACTATATTTACAATGTTTAAATTTGATCAAAATAACATTACCTTTACCCACAAATAGTCTACAGTAATTTTTTATGTTTGCTTGGACAAAGTATACTATTTATTAATGAGGCTTTTAATAGTCATTTACGAAATGATTACTGAAAATCTTGACATTACGTACATGCTGCGTACAATATGTTTTATTAAATGGCGAGAAAATATACAATTGTTTGACAATATTAACTATAATTTGGAATACTCATACGAAGGCAACGAAAAAATTGTGTATTAAATAGATTTTCTGTAAAATATTTTATAAAATCATGGAAGAAATTCATTTTTCAAATTATTCTGGTCTTTCACCTGCGGTTACGGAGGCTTTTGAATCAGAAATTTAAAGTTTGTTGCGACACTAGCAAAAGTATTACCTCTTAATGCCTAAGATTTTACTATTGTTGTGATTTAAAAAGTTTATTTTAGGTGTTGTTTACTATCTCCATGGAGTTAAATATCCCTTTCTTATCTGGGATAGTTTTGAATTCAAAGTGGAACGTCGGTCTCCCACGAGAACATTTTGGTGTTGTCGAACAAAAAACAGTTCAAAGTGCAAAGCTAGACTGATTTCTTTCGGCAACGTCCTTCAGCTAAAAACGATCAGTCATAATCACCCTCCAACTTTCAATGGTAATTATGGCCAGTGCGTCTCTAAAATTGTTAGAATTGAAAATCGAAGAATATAATCAAGTCACACGTAGATAAGAGAAAGTTTTATAAATATATTTATGATTGATGTTGATAATAAAAGGATGTTAATAATAATAAAAAAATGTTTTTGTTTTATTTACATTGCATTCAAATATTTTCGAAAACTGATGGTGCTATCCCATTAATTAACCCCAGGTGGTCTGGTGGATTTTAAAAAATATATTCCTATTATTTTACTAAAACATTTCAGTGGACTTGCTACGAGTTATAGTTCAATTTTAATTTTTTTTGCTATGTTGGTGTGTTTAAAATTCAAATTCAATTCGAAAATAAACTGAAATATGGTCCAAAAGCCCAAAGTGTCCCACATATCTTTCTTTGCTATAAACAGGAGTTTTTAGAAACATGAAAAAAAAAAATAAATAAAAAGTTGTGAGTAAAATACTGACAGTCACCTCCTAAAACTACCCCTTAAGTAGAAGAGAAGGTTTGACTGATACCATGTAAACTAATATCCGGATGGGCCGTGACTAAGTTTAAAATATGAACTTGATATACATAATACAGCCATTATAGGGTGAAAAAGGGGTAAACCTCGGAATGAAAGATAATAAGCTATATGTGTAAATCTTTGTTTTGACATTTTATAATGTAGCTCAAAAGTCTCATAGAATCTCGTGTATATTCGAGGTCAAAGGTCGTAAAAACGGTTTTTTGTAAATGTCTTATTTCCGTTGCTCGAAATGAGATTTGGAATTATTAAAAAAGTTGTAGAGCATAAAATTCTCTATAGATTCGGTCATAGACAATATGGCAATTAATGAGTGGGAAGCGCTTAGCCGTATGTATGATGACGCTAGGTCAACTGTACAATCCAATACATAGTACAGTATATAAAGGTAATAATTTACTAAAAATATTATTATTAAGAAACCTTAGTTATTAAAATATTCGAGAAACATTTCAATTCGGAACAATCAGCTCAAATACTTCAGCAAGAAAACTGCCCTCCAGGAACATTGTCTGAAAATGGAGTACGTGTCTTGACAATTTTCGATATGAAGAAAAGATTATTACAAAAATCTGCGCAATTATGTTAAAACTGCTATCATTAATGAAGAAAATGCCTATTTAAATTATACTTTGCAATAGAACAAAAAAAGCTGTTGGAAATCCTGTCGTGATTTAAATATTTATATTCGCCAGGTTTCTAGAGATATACCTTCGGCTTTAGGGAGTATTGATAATGTAAATAAATATTTCGTTTCCTCTAGTCAAATTACAGACAACGCTGTTGAACCCACTGTTTCATTTCTTAGAAATAATGTAAAGCCCAATGTAACAGATTTTCATTTTTGGACGGTTACTGAGGAGGAAGTTTATAAAACGCTCCTTTCGGTAACATCTAAAGCATGCGGATCTGAATACATCTCTTTAACCATGCTTTATATTGTTGTCCAACCGTTTTACCATCTATAACTATTTGATAAATTATTGCATTGAAACTAGTGTCTTCCCTTCTAAATGGAAACTGGCGTATATACTGTCTTTTCCAAAAATAAGCAAACCTAGTAACCTTGGAGACCTCAGACCAATTAGTATTTTACCGTGATATGTAAGATCCTAGAGAAAATACTAAATGTTCAAATAAAAAATCACTTGAAAGCGTATGATCTGTTGCCTCAAAACCAATCAGGATTTAGAGTAAATCACAGTTTCGCTACAGCTTTGCTGAAATTTATAGATAATTTATTGGAGTGCGATAAAGATAACTTAACCAATAGGTCTTGCTTGATTACCCCAAAGCCTTCGATAGCATTAATCATGAGACTCTATTATCAGTGCTTCTTTACTTGGGATTTGATGGAAACGATATTCTACTCATTAAAAATTATTTGTTAAATAGGCAACAGATGGTCAAATTTGGTAACAATATTTCAAATCCATTAAACACGTTCTCCGGAGTTCCTCAGGGATCCATATTAGGTCCTCTACTGTTTACTTTGTATACATCAACCTTCCAAGGTAGTTTACAGTATTGTTCTTAGTCCCTTCTATGCAGATGATACCCAAGTTTATTATTCGTTTGGAAAAAATGACTGTCTTGAGGCATGTATACGAGTAAATCGGGGTTTACGGGCACTAGTATCTATGTCAGAAAAATATTGTCTAACTATTAATCCTACCAAATCCAAACTAATGCTATTTGGATGCAGAGCATTATGCGGTTTGTATACTTATAGAATTCATATTAATATAATTGATCTGGACTTGCAACTTTGCAACATTTAAAAAAATCTTGGCCTCTTTATAGATTCTAAGTTGAAATTTTCGGAGCATGTTACACATATTGTTAAAGATGCAAATTAATATATATATATATAAGTAGATATTTTTTGTTGTCTATTAAAAACCTGAATTTTACTGAGTCATTGGTTTTGTCATATCTGAATTATGCAGATGTGGTGTATGGACCTCTTCTAAATTACTATGAGCATACACGTCTGCAGCGGATACAGAACACCTGTATACGATTTATATATGGCAAAAGAATATGACCATATTTCGGCAAAATTTCAAAAATTAAAGTGGTTAACAATTAAACAAAGAAAAGATTTACATATTCGCTCCCTAATTCATAAAATTCTTAAAAACGGGGATCCGCGGCATTTGCTAAGTAAAATCAGGTTTAGAGCAGATGCACATAATGTTAATGTTAGACATAAGCGTATGTTGACAATACCAGCACACAAACTTCACTGTTTCAGTGGTTCTTTTCCTACTACATTGCAAAATATTATAATAAAATTCCCTCTGTTTTAAAGGATTTGCCTTTAATCAATTTTAAGAAAAAATTAAAACACTCGCTGCTCGAAGGTCTGATAACTTTTTTGTACCTCTGCAATATCATGTACGGTTTCGATTTATTGTGATTTTAGATTCATAGTCAAGCGGTACTGATGCACGGGGAGAAGCTAAAGTAAAACCAGAGGCGCGGTTGCCGCTACTCCACTTCTTGGCGCAAGCAAATGCGTGGAAGCTGCGTGGGATGCTGTAGTCTCGGGAACCCGCGTAACTTTGAATGTATTCTCGTCAGAAAAACATACATCATCACTACCGTGCTGAGCATTCTCGAAGACGGGCGGTACATGAATTTGCCGCTGGTATTTTACAAGAGAATATTTTCACCCCTTTCAGGGTTGTTTATTAGCCGTTGGCGGGGTTGAAGGGTGTAAAAGAACCATTTAGCATCATCACCGTGCTCAGCATCCTCAAAAACGGGCGACATTACATTTTAACGGTGAGATTAAAAAAAAATTCACCCCCTTGGGAGGTGTTTTATTAGCCGTTAGAGGGGTTGGAGGGGGCCAGAAAAAATATTGAGCATCACTACTGTATTCAACATTCTCGAAAACGGGGGGGGGAGCAGTTTCACCGGCGAAAAAGATAAGCGTTTAACCTCTTTGGGGGTGGTTTTGGACCGTTTGGGGGGTTGCACAACGCCAAAGAGAAAATCTACCAGCACCATCGTGTTCAGTATCCTCGAAAACACTGGAAGGAGGTACCCTCGTTGCATAATAAAATCGTCCGACTCACTCCACTATTTCAAGGGGTATAGTCCAATCAATAGGTATGAGAGGGTACCAAAAATCCTAACAGCAAACAAAAAATATGGTCGTATAGAATAAAAAATTTTAAGAAACATAGCGTCAAAAGCCCGTGGATCCTCGATGTCCTTCATGCCCTAAAAAAACCGATTTTTCACGTAAAAAAAACTAAAGCACGTAGAGAAAAAAGTTAAAAGAGAAAGTTGTAGGGATTAAAAAGATCTATCGATTCATTTTTTATCGATGTCGATTGGTGCATTAGATTTCGAGATAAATCGAAGAAAACCGGTCAAAAATCGACTTTTTTGTTTTTTGTGTATCTTTTTCAAATTAACGTTTTTAAACTTGTTACTCGGTGAAAATGTAGCAAGCCAAATAAGTGCCTTTTTTCGAAATTGAAAAATTTGTTTAATTTTTCGAGATATATCGATTTTTCGAAAAAAGGGTCTTCTCAGAAATCAGCTGCCCTTGCTCGGAGGATAGTTCTACAGAAACGATTTTGGGCTTGTTTTTTTCTTCAAGAGTTGTACTATCACGTCAAAAAAAATTATAACGATTTTTAAAATTTTAAGTGTCCAAAAATGACTTTGGAAAACAATTTTTTTTTTCAAGTTTTCTTTAAAATATTTTTTCCAGTTTTCATTACTCGATGATGGCTATTACGGCAATCGATTGCTGGCATTTTTACACGAATTTAAAAAACAAACTTTTCTACGACCCTCTGGAGCCGAGATAATTTTTTTTTTCGAAAAATTCCAGAGGGCGCTATTTACGCACTACATCGCTCATTTTTACGGAGATTACAGTTGTATACTCATATTTTCAATGAAAAAATAGAGCAGCTTATTTCATCGACCTTTAACATTATTAAACAAATACCAAAGTGAACGCGGCGCGAGCAGGTCGCGGAGTGGGGATAACCTCGCGCGGCCGGTCTGTAAACTGGATTCGCGCGTTCAAAATCGTTCTCGCTTCTAAAATCTTTAATATCTCGACTTCTTGACCACGTGCAAAAATCTTTTTGTACTCAATCTGCGGTATCTCGACGAGATAAACAAGAATTTGATGATTATATTTGTCTGCTACGCAAAATAGACTCAGAATTTTTTTTTTTTATTTTTCTTTTATTACCTGAAATTACCGTTCTTATAATATCTTTCTTTACCTTAAGTTAACATTTTTACATTACAATAATTAATTACTAACACCCTACTTTTAAGAACAATCTTTTGTAAAATTATTAATTACAATATTACTGCTTGTTGATTTATCAGATTTTAACTTTTAATTGTTCTATTCATTTGTAACAGGAAGTTGAAGGTCTAGGCTAATTGCTTTAGAAGGTTTTTACGATTTCGGAAAGTTTTGAGACCTAGTGTATTTCTTAACCCAAAACAGGTGTATGCGTTGAAGGGACTCCCTTTTCAAGCAGCTGCATGGCTCTTCTCGGAATGTGGGATACATGGGTTTAGAAGATGACTAATACGTGCTTCACAGTTTCTGCTGAGCTCACGCACAGTATAGTTTGTCGAGTTGAAAGAAAGCAGAGCATCTTGTATTTCGAACGCCTCGTGTATATTCTAATTTTGCTGTGGCAAAATTGTTTTTGAGTAAAATTTTTATTTGATTTGTTTGACATTGTAATAATTGGAATAATTATGTAAATAGTGCGTGTCTACATTAAAATTAATGTTAAAAGTCGATGAAATAAGCTGCTGTATTTTTTCATTGAAAATATAAGTTTTCAACTATGATCTCCGTAAAAATGTGCGCTGTAGTGCGTAAATAGCGCCCTCTGTAATTTTTTGAAAAAAAAATTATCTCGGCTCCAGAGGGTCGTAGAAAAAAGTATTTTTTTTTTTAATTCGTGTAAAAATGCCAGCAATCGATTGCCGTAATAACCATGATCGATAAATGAAAACTGGAAAAGATGTTTGAAAAAACGTTACTGAAAAAATTTTTTTTTTCAAAGTCATTTTTGGGCACTTAAAATTTGAAAAATCTTATCATTGTTTTTTTGCCATGATAGTACAACTCTTGAAGAAAGAAACAAGCCCAAAATCGTTTCTGTAGGATTATCCGTCGAGTAAGAAGAGCCGATTTCCGAGAAGACCTTTTTGTCGAAAAATTAAAAAAAAAATTCAATTTAGAAAAAAGGCACTTATTTGGCTTTCCATAGGCTAGATTTTCACAGAGCAACAAGTTTAAAAACGTTAATTTGAAAAAGATACACGAAGAACAAAAAAAGTCGATTTTTGACGGTTTTTTACGATTTATCTCGAAATTTAATGCACCGATCGACATCGACAAAAAGTGAATCGATAGATCTTTTTAATACCTACCGTTTTTTTCAACTTTACGATTTTCTTAGGTTATGAAGGACATCGAGGATCGACGGGCTTTTGACGCTATGTTTCTTAGAATTTTTTATTCTATACGACCATATTTTTTGTTTACTGTTAGGATTTTTGGTAAAATTAACATTGGGCCGTTCCCTATTGATTGGATTAGTATATCTGATGAGCTTTGCACATAAAATTATGGACAGGTGATTCCGATATGTACCGAGAAAAAATTCTTATTTGATGGGATGCCCCAACTATTTTATTGAATATTACTGCAATCTCCAGAAAAAAAAGAGAAAGTTATTTTGAAAAATTTAAAATCGGGATTTCCGTAAATGTTCAATTAATTGGTAGTGATAAGGACACAATGTCCAAGAAAGCATTAACGCTGGTAAAATTTTAACTCTTTTATTCGAAAATGAACAACTAAGAAATAATCAGAGATTTGATATAGACCGAAGTGAAATTTGCGAAAAGTGAAAGCCTTATATAATGTCGTCTTTCCCCTAAGTTATTGTCCAGTCTATTTTTCTTTGTTTTGCAAAAATTTGGCTTCAGCCCAGAGTAATAATTTTTCCAATTTTATTGCATGTCCACATGGCCTTTTCAATCTCCATTTCCTTCAAATTTGTAAATGAATTGGTGTAAGATCAAATCTATTTTACACGTGTTAATACTTTTATTTTTTAGCTCTCATTTACTACCATCGTGGGGCGAAGCATCCAATAATGATGCTAGACCAATTTGAGTACAGAATTGAAAGACAGACCCCAACGAGGAAAATGTGGTGTTGTAGGTGCAAGGAGAAAACAAAATGCAAAGCCAGAATAGTATCATTTGAGGGTCTAGTTCAGCTAAGATCGATGATCCACAACCATTCACCGACATTTAATGGAAATTACGCCCATTGTACATCAGAGTTCGTTAAAATAGAACGTGGCTTTCACAAAAGAATTAGGCAGCCCAGAATTGAAACGGTGAAGGTAATTTCATCTCCAAAATTTGACGATACCAAAATACGTGAGTTGATCGGTACTGATTCTGTCCCTGAAGAATTAGAGCATGTGGACGTACCGATTAAACAGGAAATATTAGAAAAGTCAGAAAATGACCCGTTGTTACCTTTCTCGTTAAATTTTAAAAATATATAAATATATATACTTAGAGATTCCATTATAGACCAGAAAAGAGTAGTCCTAACCAATAATTAAACTGTACAAAAGTGTTCTTTTTTTAATACAAACGAAGGCTTTCTGGTACAGCAGTTTACAAAAACACCTAATATCATTTAATTTCGACCACTATCTATTTTACGAGGGCCATACCAAATTTCTCGCTTAATATCTATTGTAGAAAAATAAAGTTTTAGAAACAGTTATCCCATTTTTGTGAGCTATATGTCAGTAAAAAGAAATTTGAAATCCATAACCTACTTTGTGAGATATATTACAAAAACCTGAAAAATAGGAAAACCACAACAAACAGTTATAGCTTCCTTATTTGAGGAGATACGAAAAAAGTTATAGGGATGAAAGTTGACGGCAAAGGCAATAATAATAATAATGTGTATCAAAAAATTCGAAAAACGCACTTGGCTTTGATGTATGCTCTTGTGCAAAAATGAAAAAATCCATCTCAAAGTAGGCCATGACGCCATTAATTCCGTTTATTTTTTCTCTCTCCAACGGCATAAAATATGTCACAAAAATTTTAACGGATAGTGTTAATATTTAATATTTTACGAAAACCACCCACAATTCGTATCATTGAATCGTAATAATAATAATAATATATTTTATTTCTCAATTAGTTGTATAAACACGTAATTGTAGAGAGTGTCAAAGTGCTAAAAAACTAACAATTAAAAATAAGTAAAAATATATAAAAGATAAAAAATATAAAAGTCTTTATATATTCCAGTAAAATTAGTCATAAAAAGAAATCATCGAGTGAATAACAGGTTTTATCGAGTCTTGAGTCTTTTTTTAAAAATGTGGATGTTTTTAGATTCTTTTATATCAGATGGAAGAGCATCCCATATTTTGCAACCATTAAAATAAAGGCCTTTTTGATATCCCGCCATGGAATGTTGGTCCGGATTAAAGTTATGTTTAAATCTTGTTTCGTAACTGTGATCAACTATATATTTTTTAAACATATTCAAGTTCTTATAAACAAAGCAACTAAGTTCATAAATGTAAGTGCCAGATAATGTTAAGATTTTTAAGTTTTTGAAAATTGGTCTACAAGATTCTCTTCTTGGCAGTTTAACTAAAATTCTCAAAGCATACTTTTGTAGAATAAAAACGCGTTGACAATGACTACTAGTACCCTAGTTAGTAATTCCATATCGCATATGCGAGTGGACATTTGCGTAATACAAACTAATGGGAATGTACTGGCTGCAGTGGTATTTCAGTGACCGTAGTGAATAATAACAGGTCTGAAGTTTGTCACAAAGTTTATCTATGTGGATATCCCACTTTAAAGTGCAGTCAAAGGTGATTCCTAATATTTTGCCTGAGTCATATACATTAAAGTAATCCGAAGGTCGAGTGTCTAATTCACCTTGGTAATTACGGTTTTTAAATAGTATCGAAATAGTTTTTTCTTTATTTAAGTTTATAAAATTTTTTTCAGACCAAAGTACACATTTTTTGTAAACATTTTCTGCCGGATTTATTACTAAACTGGTGTTAGTTTCTGAAATTAAGAAATGTGTGTCATCGGCATAGCATACAGTCCGCAAGTTATTAATGTCTTTCAAGAAAAAAACTAAATCATTGGCGAAGATTATATATAGCAGGGGACCCAAAATAGACCCTTGTGGGACACCTTGAGTCACCTTCCTAGGACTACTTGTGGTGTGGTTTATTAGTACAACTTGCTGTCGGTTACTTAAATATGACTTTATGAAGTCTAATGATGTTCCTCTAATTCCATATCTACAAAGTAAAAATCGGCTATGCCATAATAGTAAAAATTCACTTTATAATAATTATAATTCAGTAATTATTTATTAAAATTTAATAGAAACAAACAAATATCTGAGAAGTGGACATGCACTACATCAAGCATACCTGTACAAAATCGGGTTAAAAGATTCATCAAATTGCATATGTGGAGAAATGTATGATACTACACACGTAATTTTAAAATGTTCTCTAAATCACATTGAAATGAGTAGGTTGTATGATAAAATTAAGAAGGAAGTACAGTTCCCCATAAACATTTCACTTTTGTTCGGAAGCAATAACACCAAGATATTTAATGCCCTATATGAATATTTAAGAGAAATTGGATTTAAAACTTAGTAACTATCTCATGCCTCTATTGTTCAACCTTTCTGTAGGCCCCTCCTGTTTTTCTGAACCGCCGTGACAGCCTCCTCGGCACCTCCTTTTCCTTCTTGTGCCACATGTGCTGTATGTTATGTAGCAACTTAAAAGAAAACTCGAAGTATTATTGAATGTGTATATAAATATATTAAATAGGTGCGTCTTTACTATGTACATACTTCGGTATGTGATGTAAAGCAACGACAGGCGCAGTTAGTACCTGGATGGTGACCATTCCAACAGAAACCGCGTTCTCGCCTCACACATCTTCCAGCGGTTTGTGTATCAGTGTATGCGCGGAAGCTATACAACCTTAGGCGAGGGTTGTATAGGAGATATACCATCCTTCGGAGGGGATGTAAAGCCGTCGGTCCCTTGTCTATTAAATGTTAGGCAAGTAAAAGATCCCTACTCTTCTTAAGGGAAGAGGTCGGCAAAATTCCTGGTTGGGGGTAGCTCGTCTACAGGCGTCGGTGTTAGGCCTCAGTAGCGGAAATAGGCCGACGTTAAATAAATGTATATATGTAAAAAAAAAAATAAGTCTGGCTGATTGGGACACCACCAAAGCCATCCAATAAAAATCAACCAACCAACCAACCAACCAAACAAATATCTCATAAATAAAAATTCAAGTACAAAATGACCATCCAAAAAAACGAAAAACTATGCATGTATAACAGTACTACCTACTACCATACTGAAAAGAAAATGTGTGTATTTATTTTTCCTAACTACAAATGCTTAAATTGCGCACCATGCATTTTAATACACAAACGTGCTCTACGCGACACCTCACGCACTACATTTTGGACCATTTCAGGAGTAATTGCCTCACATGCTTTTCTAACTCTGGTTTTGGTGTCCTCAATATTTTCAGGAGCAGTTTGAAATACCTTGTCTTTAATGTAACCCCAGACGAAAAAATCTAAATGGGGTAATATCTGGCGATCGAGCTGGCCATATCACCTATGGACCCAGGTGCCTATCCAGCTATCTGGCATAACTTGATTTAAATAATTTGTACATATTACAGCAGTGTGAGGTAGAGCCCCATCTTGTTGAAAATATAAATTTAATCTTTAATTCATAAATAGAATCTTGAAATTCGTTTTGCAGGAAATTAAGTTATCTACGAGCCATCATAAAAATAAGGTCCAAGAACATTAGTTCCTAAGAAACCCACCCAAACATTCTTAGAAAATCTTTCTTGGAAAGCAGTCTCTCTGCACCAGTGTGTATTTTCTCGTGTCCATTTATAATGCATATTTCTATTGAAAAATCCATTATTAGACAAATTTGATTAGTCCTACCAAAGAATTTTGCTACATTGAAAATAAGTCTCAAAATTTTATTGTCATTTAATATAAGAAATTAAACAAAATGTTAAAATGTCTTTTAGATAAACATTTTACGTCTTTTTGGTTTTTACAACCAAATATGGACAATTATACTGCGGATGGAACAAATGCACTGGGTAAAATATTAAATTTTTCCATATCAGTAAGGCTAGTTTTTTTATTTATGTAATGTTCTATGTCTACGTCACCCAAATATTTTGCAGGATTTGGCTCCACTTCTAACTAGCATGGAATACGAATTATATCTTCGGAATTTTTTGTTATTGACCTCGCTTAGACTAGATTCAGCATGTCCAGCCCAGATTCATGGACTGGGTTGAATTGATTTGGATTTTCAGAGATAAAATCATTTTTATTAATTTTCTTAGTAACAGAGAAGCCTAATGTCTTTTGTCTACCACATTTACTCATTTTTCTAAAGTATTACAAAGAGAAATGATTACCTATCAACTGTGAGACACCTCAAAGCTGTAACCAGGGTTTTATCCCTCCTCCTCAAAAATTTTTTTTGAGATGAGATGACCACTATATTTAAATGCACCCATTAACAATAAAAATTGGTTTAAAACTGAACCCAGGCATAGAATAACTTTTGCCCACTTAAAAAGGAAAAAAAAGTCTAATTCGAATTTCCCGCTGACGGCAATTTCCCACTTACAAAATCTTAATCCCACACACCGTAGAATCTCATGCTCTTTTAAATTACTGCTTTTTGTTAAAGATTTGTAGATTAGATTGGAGAGAAGTTGTATGAGCGCAGGGGCGGACTGGGTCTCTAAGTTAGGCCGCCGTTGCAAATCTACATTTTTTATTTTCCATCAATAATCTTGACGAGATATGATTATTATTATTGTATTTTTTTATTTACTTAGATATTTTTAAAGTTGAAAAATACCATTATTGGTTTAAGTTTGGTACCGCCACCTTCAAATACAAGCGACAGTTTCTAAATCTAGAAAGCCGGTGGTACATTAGAAACCATGTAAAGACAAAACATATTGAACAAACATTATTGTTATTGTCAACCGTTATAAAGCATAGTAAACAAACAAATAAAAACTAAAATTAAAATTTATAACAAAAATTATAATAAAATTATATCATATAATAAAAATAAAATAATAAATAATATAATTAGTATAATAAAAGCAAACGCTTCAATCCGATAAGGAAATATTCATTATTTTTGGCCATAACTTTTTTAATGCATATATTGATAAAATATAAGCCTACCTAAGTGGAACTATGACAGGTGTAGTGATATGAATTTTCACTCAATAATTTCAGTTGTTTGCAAAATCAGCAAATTTAAATTAAAAATTAGTGGCAATTTTCATAATTTGTAATTTTAAATGAACTAATTTTGCAAATGACGAATGAAATTATTGAGTGTAGATTCACATCACTACACCTGTCATAGTAGGCTTATACTTTTTTAAACAATATATGTATTAAAAAAAGATATGGCCAAAAACAAGAAATATTTCCTTATCGGACCTCTCTCTCTAAATAAACTGTCTTTATTACCTAAAAGCAAAAGTAGCAAGTTTTGGTCACAAACTTTAAAAATCAAAGGCACCAAGGTCACCAAGTAGATATTAAAGAGTGATCGCATAAACCATTCAATCACATCAAAGATTGGAGTGAAAATAAACTAGTGGCATTCATTCATTTCGTTTTAAAATCTTTATATTTTTCAAATTTAAGAAGTGAAGAACTTAAATATAAATAAGGCATTTACTAACTTTACAATCATTATATAAAATATTTGACTTGAGTAGCCTTTTAAGCGGGTCAGGACAGAATTACAATTTATGAGGGTTTGACTTTCTCTTTTCTATGAAGCATCAAGCATCGAGTGGCAATAAATTTAACTTGAGGAAGCAGGCTACAAAGTACAAACCAAAATAAAGCATAGGCTAATATAATTTTCTATCTGCAGATAAGCCACTCTAAACTCTCGCCCGAATTTTTATGTTCTAGCCCTTCCTGGGGGGGGGGGTGTATTTACCACCTATACCCCCCTTAACTACGCCTTTACTCTCCTCGGCTTATCTCCCTCATTTAATTGTAGAACTTTCTTCATTTTATAGCGTCGAAATCCGTTTTTTTTAAATATCTTTCTTGCACTGTCATTTTTTATGCGACAGTTTCTCGAATTTGTCTCCAAGAGGTTTCTTCATTTTGATTAACATAATTCAATACTCTATTCACTTTTCTTACATTATCTGTAACATGCCCTCGTCTTACTGCTTTCTTTGAAAATGAACCAAGCGTTTTTAGATTTTAAACTAACTTCCTAAACATGGTCCGATTTGACTGCGGAGCATCTGGAAATCTATCTCCGTAAACCGTGACTGCCATCTCAGCGTCAAAATTGGACTGACAATAAATGCTAATCATATCGAATTTGGTATTATTGGTGTACGCCATAATTACTAATATAAAACTTGTCTTAGAACTCGACAACGCAACATACAACCGTGACAATCTGTCAAATTTGTTAATAACTGTATACATTGTTTTTCACTAATCATGGCATAGCTGATTTTTACGATTCAGTGATATGAATTGTGGTTTTCGTAAAATATTAAATATTGACACTATCAGTTAAAATTTTGTGAAATGTTTTATATCGTCGGAAAGAGAGAAAATAAACGGAATTAATGGTGTCATGGCCTACTTTGATATTTGTTCTTTTTATTTTTGCACAAGAGCGTATGTCAAAGCCAACTACGTTTTTCGATTTTTTTAATACAGATTATTATTCTTATTGTCTTTGCCGTCGACTTTCATCCCTTTAACTTTTTTTGTATCTCCTCAAATAAGAAAGCTATAACCTTTTTTTCAGGTAGGCCATGGATTTCAAATTTCTTTTTACTGAAATATACCTCATAAAAAATGGGATAGCTGTTTCAAAAACTTTATTCTTCTACAATAGATAAAATAAACAGACGGTATTTAAATAATTTATATTTTCTACCTTTTATTTGTCGCCAATTTTTCTCTTTTGGGTGGCCATCCTTTATATTTTTTTCATTAAAATATATCAAGTTTTTCCGTGGCAATAATGTGATCTACATGAAACACATGTAATTCATAATTTTTCTTCTGTTTTGCGTTCGAAAAAATACAAGAACACGTCAATTGCTATATTTGTACACTCGATAAATTTTTTTTTTGATACATCACATGTCTATGACATCATCGATATATTTTTTTAAATTGTACACCCTATATTTTTTTCCAAAAATTGACATTCCGCTTACAAAGGATTTCGGTGATATAACATCTAGTTTGAAGAAACTGGAAGTATTAAAAACCTACCTAGAACAGGAAATGAAGAACATAAGTGGAAATGACAAACAGAATGTGGTGTTAGCGCTAAGTGAAAGTCCTCATTCTTCGGTTCGTTTTATAACAGCCAATTATAGCAAAATTTTCAGTTCACCAAACTGTATGATGTTAAAAAGTGGTGGTGGTGGTGGAATTTAGTGAAGTTATGATGAATTTGTTTCAAAGCAAGCCCAACTTCTGTTTATTTTTTCGACGGTCATTTGACTGCCGATATGTACTTTTTTACGATCTTTTACGTGCAGAAGCTGTTCCCATCTTCATAAGTCTCTAATTATAATGATCCGACTATACCTGCCAATAATATTTAGTTTCAACAAGATGCCGTTCCACCCCATTATGAACTTGCCGTAAGAAATTAACTCAATGAAATATTTCCCGAAAGATAGATAGGCAGAAGAGGATCTATTGAGTGGCCGCCCCATTTGCTCGATTTAACCCCTCATTGAATTTTTTATCTTAAAAGCAAAGTGTACGTAAATAGACCAGATAAATAGATGACTTGAAACAACGCATCCGAGACGAAATACAAAACATAACCAGGCGTAATCGAAAATATAATTAACAGTTTCGAACATAGTGTCAGTCATTGTTAAATTGTTAACTGTACACATTTTGAATATTTACGTCATAGATATGTGGTATGATTTTTTTTATCGCGTACAATTATATGATATTAATCTGATATTACTCATTGACGTGTTTTCATATTTTTGCGAACGCAAGACAGAGGAAAAAGTAAGAGTAAGCGAAAATTCGAGGAAATCTCGTGCTGTAATTTTTTCACGATTACAGTACTCCTCTTCTGTAAACGAGGGAAATATAAATGGCAACCAGTTCTTGTTTTAAATTTCTGTTGAGGAAAACTATATCGGTACATTTTTCCGGCGAAAATGCATTTGCTTCTACTGGTCTACTAGAAAATTGTAATTTTTTATATATTATTTAAGAGATATTTTGTGTATATCATGTGAAATACAAGTTACTTAAAAAATGTTCATAGTTTTTATCTTTCATTCACGACACACTGTACATATTGTACATAAAATGGAAATAGACAAGTGTGTGGTAAATTTAAACCTTGGAAAAAAATGTCCATTTGAGTCTTATATGGTTAAGAAGCCTGAGACTGTTACTCCTGATTGATCTTGTATAACAGTGGCGTGTGTCAGTGGTGGATACTGATAAATTACTGACTATCAGATTGGCGTGCAAGTTCTCTGATCGACTCCATTCTCTTTGTATTGCCTCTATGTCGATGTTGAAAAGTTGCATCTAAATGAAATGGGGCGGATGTGTGCATCAAACAACATTTTCTGAATTAAACTATAACAGGGGCACAGAGTAGCTACAGTGAAGATAGCATTTTCCAGGGGTATAAACGTTCAAATTGTTTACTAAATATGGACAACTACAAATACTTCTAACAGTCTAAGAACAATTACAACATATAATAAGGGCAAATATTAGAGAGGAAGCGCGAAAGACAAACACATAGTACATAACATTATTAATATGTTCAGTCTGCACATAGATATCAGAATATTACTTAAAATTATTTCAAGAGAACGTATGTTATGATAAAATATTGCAATAAACAGATTGCAGGGCAGACTAACGGCCTAAATGCATATGTTAAAACACGGTGTGAAGTTAAACACCTTAAAATAATCTAATTCACGGTTTTACAAACAGAGGCTAACAAGTAAATAATTTTCAAATAATTTATGAGGAATATGAATCAACCTTTTACCAAAAAATAAATGGAGTTGTAAATAATCAATTTATCGTTCCCAAATCTATTGAATTAAAACGTATTTTCTAGACAAACGTGGTTTTACAAAAATATAATGAAAGTTTACGAAATGACTACTGAGATGGCCCTGAAGCAGGCATATTCGGTTAATAGGATAGCATTATTAAACTCAAGTAAAATTATTTAGTTAATATACGCGAGCCTATTTAAATAATTACTTTTTATGCACAGCAGAGTTCTCTGATTTCGGTAATTACAGAAAATAAATTTATATAATAACATTTATGACATTCTTAACACTTTCCATAGATGTAAAAGTGCTTTTAAACTGCTTCGGTCGGTTTTCAACGTTACATGCTGTGGTCTTCTTACAATTGTGTAGATTTCTAATTATGTCCAAATAGACCCTGGCCGCAGATTTTGCAGAGCGAAAATTTTCGGGTCTTGCAATCGATTAATCCTAGATGGCCGTGCACATATAGATTAATCGATTTCAATACCTTCAAATGCCCGATCGGAGCTATCTGAGGTCAATAAAGTCGTGAAGTAAGAGACGTTTCCTTCTTTAAAATAATTTCAGTGGTTTCCAGTAGTATAGCTAATAAAAAAATGAAATTATGTTTAAATGTACCCAGTTATTTAATGATATGCTTATTAGCGTGAAAAAGTAAATATTTAAATATTGTTCTCTGTTAAAGCGGAATTGATGCTATGATATACCAATTTCTTTGTGTTCATAGATTGGTATCTTAACGTTTTGTATTGTCACAAGGAGCATGAAATTATAGACTTAAAAAAGATCTGAAATTATTGAGAAACAGCGTCTTCTTTCAAAGATATAACCATATAAGTAAATCATTATTTACTTATATGGTGAGGTTAGGTTGCATTCCTCGGGCGGGCCAACAGCGCCACCTAGCGGGCAACTTCGGAACTACGGGAAAATACATAATTAAAGGTTTGTGACCTGGCGGATATTTTTAGGCAATATTGGGGTATATATAGGTGATATTGGGATATATAGAGGTGATATTGGGGTATTTTTAGGTGATATCGGGATATTTTTAGGTGCTATTGGGATATACACTAGTGATATTGGGAAGATTTAGGTACTCTTTTAATAGCACCTAAAAATACCCCGATATCACCTAAGAATATCCCAATTTCACCCAAAATTACCCCAATATCACCTAAAAAATACCTCAATATCACCTGTATATATCCCAATATCATCTATATATACCCCAATATCGCCTAAAAATATCCGCCAGGACACAAACTTTTAATTCTCTATTTTCCCACAGTTTCGAAGTTGTCCGCCAGGTGGCGCTGTTGGCCCGCCCGGAGGGCATTATCTACTTATCTAAAATTTGATATAGATGCAATGTATGTGTATATTTATGGTACTTTTTTAGAAAGTGGACAACAACTATGTTGTATATGATAATGTTAAATTAAGTCGAAAATTGCGTTGCGCCATGTCCTCATTGTAGAACATTTAACTATTTATTTTCTTATGTTGCTTTATTTTTAGCTCGTATTTACTACTATCGTGGAGCGAAACATCCTATAATGGTGTTAGATCAATTCGAGTACAGAATAGAAAGAGTAACTCCTACCAGAAAGCTGTGGTGTTGTAGATCCAAAGAGAAAATAAAATGCAAGGCAAGATTAATATCGATTGAGAACGTGATAGAAATAAGGTCGATGATACATAATCACGGGCCAACTTTTAATGGTAATTACGAAAGGTGCACCTCCGAAATCATGAAAATTTATTATAAACTACCTACGAAACAGGGAGATTTGGAAAAAATCGTCGCAGCGAACGTTGCGGATTGTGATACAGTGGATTCAAATTTCTCAAATTACTTTATTAAAGAAGAGGTACAAATTCAGCTCGACTGAAAAGATCCTCCTTAAAATTTGGGTGTGCTTGATAGATTTAAGGGTGACGAATCCCAATCTGGATTGGCTTCATCACCCTCAAATTGTCCATCCAAAATATTTCAAGGAGGAAAACAAGCAGTACATTTTCTATATGTATATAAAATTATAAATAGTTTATAATAGACCAAGAGCTAGCGACTCTCAAACCGTGCTAATTCCATTGTGAACAAAAAAATTACAGAATGTAGTACTAACATTGTATAATATGAAATCGCGTGCCTGCCTGCTCGGATCGGTTGCGTTTATTTAAAAAAAAATTAGTGGCATTTTCAAGACATATTAATGGTCTCATCGCAATGTGGATAAAATCTTTCATACAGATGCAGACACACTACTAAATACGAATTCAAGTGCCAGTCGGGATCGGTTGCGAAATCTCGCATGCCAATTAAAAAACCCGTTCCAAAAACTGCATAACTTGGCTCATCGCAATGTGCACGAGAAAAATTCACGAGATAGTTTAAAGCATCCAAAATTCATTTTCAAGTGCCTGCGTTGTCGACCATGTTGCACTAAGTGCCTGCCTGCCCCTAGAAAGTCGCGCTCTAGGCGCCATTGAAAGTTGATTGGGGGCATTCCAATGTGCACCAAAATTTAAGAGAAGCTAGAAATAAGCAATTTGGATTTAGATTTAAAGCGCCTGCCTCTCCGAACATAATGCACAATGTCGCCTTCCAGCTCTTCAAGGCCGCACGACCTCGCTCAGCCCCGGTGGCTTGTTCTTACCTGTTAAATTATTTTGTTATTATTTTAAATGTAAGTACAATACATGTTGGAATGGAAAATAGGGTATTTTGCATGAGATAAAAAAGAGCTGCTCTTATCGCGTACTTCAGTGCATAAAAAGTAATGGGTATGTTTTTCCCCTTAAAAAAATATTATTTAAAAACTTATATTTTCATCAATTTTTGAGATGCTACAAGAAGAGAAAATACGTTTCTATTTTACAAGCTTTTATCTCTACAAGAAAAATTTATTAAAAATTCATTCGCTCAAGTATTCTTCATCGGAAAGATTCTCGCTATCATCGCTTTCTACCCCATCGTTATCATTCTCATTTTCTTCAATGCTTGCAACGTTTTCCTGCTGATCCATTTCCTCTGTATAACGAATAATTTATTAATATTACTTAATAGCAGCGAATGCGGAACGTAATACCTTGAATTGATGTCTGGGGCTGGATGACTATATCTTGGACGAACCGTGGAACTTGATCTCCTTTGAACCAGTTGAACGTGTACTTTTCAAGCCATCCGCAATCAGTAGGGCAAAGAGCCGTTGGTTTTCAAGTGCGCATTACTCCAAACATTTGCAATGTAGTTTGCTCGCAAAACTTGCTGCCGAAGCTCTGCCTTACATGGGGGAATAGTCGATCCATCGAAATTTGTTGCATTTTTCATAAAAATCTCGCACACATCAGACCTTGAAATTTTTTGAGGAAAATTGACAAGCGTACCGTGTTTACATTTTGTACATTTTGCATACGAAATCTTCGATTTTTTAGAAAACCGCGTCGTCAATGACCCCTTTCGAATTCCCAAGCTTTGCAAAAGCTAATTAGTGTTCCTTTGAATTTTGCAACATTTTGAAACCTTTTTTTCCCCTTCCTGAAAAAAGATGGGTTGAAGTCACAACCGGTCAAAGCATGAATCCAGGTAGCGACTTGCATAGTAGTAGTAGTAGTAGTAATTTAGTAGTAGTAATTTATTGAAATAGAAAATCCTAATATACAAATTCATTTATATAACAAGTGTACTTACTTAGTATAATTGTTAATTATTGATATACATTAGGTGACATATATACACATACCTATATATATATAAATATAATACCTATCACACATACCCATACATTATCACACAAATAGCTTTGTTCAAATTTTACACGTATTCAGGTACAACTAATTCTTTGATATAAAGCAACTTTTTGTTACATCACTACATTAACCTAATGACTTAATGTAACTTACAATTGCTCTTTTAAACCCTGTTAGTGATACAGATTCCTTTACATTATTTGGTAATTTATTGTACTGGTCGAGACCTTTGTATAATAAAATTTTCATGGTTTGACTCAGATTTCGCCTGGGTATATAATAATTGTAGTTATATCTAGTATTGTACTGATGTACTTCATTAGCCAAAATTATATATTTTTTAAAGTAGTCTGGTAGCAAGTTATTTAAAATTTTGAAGATAAACACCATTGACAGATAAAATAATCTATCTTTGACACACAACCACTGAAGCGAAGTAAGCATATGTTGAATTGGCGTATATCTGTTACATCTCAAAATCACTCTCATTCCTCTATTCTGCAGTTTTTGTAGAGCAGTGATTTTATTTAAATCAAAGGAGTATAACACACTAGCACAATAATCAAAATGAGGTTGGATGATTGTACTAAAAACAGTAATTTTAGTTGAATCTGATAATTTTTGGGATATTCTGGAAAAGAAATATAACTTTTTTGTGATTTTTTTCTGTATATAGTCAAAGTGAGCATTAAATTGTAAATGGTTATCTAATACAAATCCCAAATATTGTACATTTGTAACTAATTCAATATTATCATTATCAATACTCAAATTTATCGTGTTAATGTTTATGTTTTTATATTTATATTGAGTGGTAATAATCATGGCCTTAGTTTTAGTAATATTTAATTTTAATTTATTATTTTTTAAGTACTGTGAAATTTGTCTGAGGGAATTATTCATTTTATTTAAAGCCGCATCCAAATTAACACTGCTTACCGAGAGTAGAGTGTCATCTGCAAATAAGTTTAAGAAATCACAATTATGAACTTCGTTGATGTCATTAATATAAATAAGAAACAATAGGGGGCCTAAAATACTTCCCTGTGGTATTCCATAATTATTAATTATTGGCGAAGATACATGCTCACCTATTTTTGTTATCTGTTCCCTATTAGCTAAATAGTCTTTCAACCAATTTAAAACCTTACCTTGAATACCATACATAAAAAGCTTTTTTATTAATATTGAGCGATCTATTGTTTCGAAGGCACGTTTGAGATCTAGAAATACAGCCACAGTATAGTTTCCTTCATCCAACTTTTGTTTCCACTCAGTTATTGTTAGTTGGAGTGCTGATTCACAGGAATGATTAGCACGAAATCCTGATTGATTTATAAAAAATAAATTATTGTTATTGAAATAGTCAATTAATTGTTGATAAACTATCATCACCAAGAGTTTTTCAGAACTTGGTAAGGTATTAATTGGTCGAAATTCCCATGACTTATTAGTGTTATTAATTTTTTCGATAGGAATAATTGTGCTAGTTTTTAAGTTTTTAGGAAATTTACCAGAGTCAAGAGAGGTATTTATGAAATGCAGCCAAACATGGCCAATCGGGACCTAAGTGTGAATATAATTTCGTTACATCAACATAGCACTGAGAATTCGAAACGCCAACATTCATACAAATCTTTCTTCCCATTTTTACGTGTTCCATGTTTGCAAGCATTATTATAAGAATGTCGGTATCTGAACATTTTATGACGATGTTTGAATATTGATTTGCATTGCAAACATGGTACACGATTTTCGTGTCGGCTTCCTCGTGCTCTTCGCATGACAATTCTTCAACAATTGTTGAAACGACTTTTCCGTCGACAACGTGAAATTTGTGACATTGTTTCGCGTTAACATACAGCGCACGCCAATATCCGTTGGCTGGATGTCGGTTTCGATAACTAGGGCCGAGTAGGACTATTACTCTTTGCACCTAGATTATCTCTGTAGACCTGGACCGGCCTTCGTGATAGGTGGGCCCGCGTACTTCTACCAGACCCAGCTCAAATGTGAGATGTGTCGTGGTATTTTCTGCGGACCTCCCATGGTCCTGGCTGTTGAACCTTGCTGGCTGAGGTCTCTTCTGGCGCTCTTCTTGTTTTGATGTTTTCTTTCTTCGCCAGCTTGTCACCCCCGGTGGTAGTCATCGGTCGAGTTGGGTATAGGAAGTTTTGGCTGGGACTGGCTGCCGGTACGTAGGACATCAATTGATATCCTACCCCGGATCGTCGGAAAGGTAAGGATGAGCTGTGTAGCTCGGGAGAGTGGAGACCTAAGTGCTTCTTTTAGCACTTTCGGTCTCCACGGAGCAGGTAGGACAACGGGCGTCGGATGGTATGTTGTCCGACGCCCGCAAGGAGGTTGGGTTAGGGTTGAAAACGTCATGTCTCTGGTAGTAGTGGTCTGTCCTGGCGTATCTGAAACAGATCTGTTAGCGGGAAATAAAGGTTATACTTACCCGTTGTCCAGTAGCTGAACCCTCGGTCGTGCCCGTGCCTCGGGGCGTCGGCGGGGTCGTAATCAGTGGCCTGTCTGATCAACGGGTTCCCATGCTCCTCGGCTTGGGCGTACAGCTTCGTCGCTCGTTCCCGGATGACTTCAGTGATCGTGGTGTACTCCAGGTCTCTGACGATGTCTGCGGTTCTCACGTACCATGGGGCGTCAACTACCGTCCTGAGGGCGATGTTCTCCACTGCCTGGATTCTCTTCATGTAGGACTTCGCCTGGTAGCCCACGCTACCGAGGCGTACGTCAGCTGCGGCCTGATGAGGGTCTTGATAAGCGTGAGCTTGTTCCTCAAATTGAGTCGGCTCCCATTTCCCGTCATTGGGTAGATGAGGGCTCTCGTACGTCGGGCCTTGGCTTTGATGGCGTCCGTGTTTTGTCTCCACGTTAGGCTTCTGTCCGTGACCACGCCAAGGTATTTGACGGTGTCGTGCCATTGGATATCCTCGCCGTTCATGGAGACGTGCCCTGTGGGAATTTCTTTCCGCACTCATCTGAAGAGGGTGGCTTGGCTCTTGTCGGCGTTGACTGCGACTTTCCACTTCGTGCACCATTCTTCCAGGAGTGTGGCCGCTTCCTGGAGATTTCTGGTTGCGTTTCTGACCTTCCAGAATCTGACAATCAGGGCGGTGTCGTCTGCATACAGGGCTAGAGCTGTGTGGTCGGTCCGGCGGAGGTGCGAGGTGTAGATGGCGAACAGGTGCGATCCCTGTGGAACTCCCGCCTCCACGGTCCTGTGGGTGGAGAGTTGGTCCGTGATTTTCACCCTTAGCTGTCTGCAGTGCAGGTAGGATCTCACTAGTTTGACGAGTTCGCTGGGGTAACCCATACTCATCATTTTAGCTAGGAGACAGTCGTGCCAGACCCTGTCGAACGCTTTGGCGACGTCTAGGAACAGCGCCGCGGTGACTTGACGCTGGTTGAACCCGTTGGTGATCTCCTCGGTGAGGCGAAGCACTTGGAGTTCCGTGGAATGTCCTGTTCGGTACGCGAACTGCTCATCCGGGATGTTGTTCAGCTCTTCTGTCTTCTCTGTTAGCCTCTTCAAAATGACCCGTTCTGCAACCTTGCTCATGGCTGGGAGGAGGCTGATGGGCCTGTAAGAAGACGGGAAAATTAGTTCTTTCCCTGGTTTAGGGATCATAATGACGTCGGACTTATTCCACCTGGCTGGAAAGTGCCGTAACCTTAACATCGCGTTTACGATGTTGACTAGCGCCGCTACTCCTTTCCTGGGCAGCTTTTTGAGAGCGATGTTTCCTATCTTGTCACATTCCGGAGCTTTTCTCGGCTTTAAGCTCCTCAGGATTTCCTTGACTTCCTCGGGGGTAGTCGGACGGATGTGGTCGTCATCTGGCAGGCGGCGGATCCTTCGTATTCTGCGTTCGACGTCGTCCACCCAGTCCTCGTCCTCGTTCTCTCTGCACTGCAGTTCTAAGCTGTCGGCGAACGCCTCGGCTTTTTCCTGGTTAGTGTAGACGATCCTTCGCTCTCCGTGAATCGGGCGCATAGACTTCCTTCGATTTCGCAGGGCACGTTGTGTGTTCCACATGCTTCTGTCCTGTGGATCCAGTGACTCAAGGTGGCGTTGCCACCCCTCCTGACGGTGTTCCTGGAGGGCGGCTTTCACTCTTCGGCTGAAGACATTGTACTCCCTTCTGTCGGCGGGGAGCCTGGTCCTCTGAGCCCGTCTCTTGGCACTCCTTCTGTCCCTTATCAGCTGCCTGGTGACCTCTGGGAGGTTCGCCATCGGTGCTGGGTGTCTTCTTACTTCTATTTCCGTCGTGCTGGCCCTTAACATACAGCGTTTTCGTCTTCAAATTCATCGTATACTCGTCTTTCGACCACTCTTCGACAAAAATTGAACCAAAGCTTTTTTTAAATTGATACTCTTCAGATCTTTTGTAAAATTGGTGCAGTGCTTTTGCTCAGGACCTGAGATTCAGAATTGGCGATCTTCTGCATTGTCTCGAAGCAAATGTTCATTGTCTTTGATGGACGGACTGAAGTAAGAGTCTAAAATTACCGCTGTTTCTTTCGCATTGTGGTTCAGAAAAACATTTAGGCATTTCCTGGCGATTTTCCCATACTGAACGGGAATTTCCTTGATTGTATGGATTGATGAAGAACATAAGTTTTTAAATAATATTTTTTGAAGAGGAAAAAACATACACATTACTTTTATGCACTGAAGTACACGATAAGAGAAGTTCTTTTTTTTTCTCATGCAAAATACCCTATTTTCCATTCCAACATGTATTATACATTTAAAATAATAACAAAATAATTTAACAGGGAGGAACAACTCACCGGGACTGAGCGAGGTCGTGCGGCCTCGGAGAGCAGGAAGGCGAAATTGTGCATTATGTTCGGAGAGGCAGATGCTTTAATCGCATCTAAATTGCTTACTTCTAGCTTCACTTAAATTTTGGCGCACATTGAAATTATTCCGATCAACTTTCAATGGCGCCTAGCTCGCCTTTCTACGGGCTGGCAGGCACTTAGTGCAACACGGTCGACAAGGCAGGCACTCGAAAATGACTTTTGAATGCTTTAAACTACCTCGTGAATATTTTTCATGCACATTGCAATGAGCCAAATTATGGAGTTTTTGGAACCGGTTTTTCAATTGGTAGGCGGGATTTTGCAACCGATTCCGACTGGCAGGCAGTTGAGTTCGTATTTAGTAATGTGTCTAGCATCTGTATGAAAAATTTTATCCACATTGCGATGAGACCATTAATACGTTTTGAAAATGCCACTAAATATTTTTTTAAATAAGCGCAACCAATCTAAGCAGACAAGCACGCCATTTCATATTGTGCAATGTTAGTACTACATTCTGGAATTTTTTTGTTCACAATGCAATCAGCACGGTTTGAGTGTCGCTAGCTCTTGGTCTATAAACACAGTGTTTGATTTATGAAATGTTTTTAATAAAGGCCTTTGAAATATTTATAACTGAAAATTTATTAACAATTGAAAATAGTCACTCCTACAAGCAAGGTAAGTTGAACCTTTTCCGATCATATATGGAGATATATCGTTCAAAAAGAGTTTTGTATAAAGTGCTGCTAGTAAAAGGATACTAGAGTATCAAATATATCACTCGATAGACACGTTGTTCCAGAATGCTCTAACAAATCAACTTTTAAATGTTGTAAATCTAAACACTTTATGGTGCTATGGTATTTACCACAAATCATGTATACCAAAATTTAGGAGCAAAATTAGATTTATTAAAGAAAATAAACTTGTTTGTTGTGATGAAGAAAGTATAGTAAGTGACCATAACGAGGAAAATGAAAATTTGGAAAAAAAATGAGCTCACAGAAGACAGTGAATTAAAAGGTATATATGTAAAGAAAATAAAAATGGATTGTGAGGTATTCGTACAGGAAGCACAGAAAAGGGAAGAAGAAATGTGTGATTTAATCAAAGAACAGGAAAAACTAGACAAGAACTGAATGAGTATATAAAGTCAATAATAAAGAATTTCAATCCCACAGTTGAAATAAAAAGAAACACAGTTAGTACGCAAACACACTTGAAATTAACAAAAAGCTTTTTCCACATCCACTGATTTCACTCCAGCATTTAGATAGTGTAAAAACAACGACAACGTCGAAATCTTTTTAAACATAATCACTACTGCGATCGAAATTAGCTTTCCCGAAAAATCAAAAATTTTGTAAGTAATAAAAGATCTAAAGTTAATTGGTTTACTGACCACTTAAGACAAATTAGACAGTCGCTACATTTTTTGCAAGGTATATACAAAATTAATCAAACACCTGATCTAATATATCTAATAAATACGAAAAAAGCACACTGTAAATCGGAGTTAAGGGATGCCAAAATTAATGCTCATGATAAGTACAGTTTTAAAAATAACAACCCAAACAAACCAATTTGGGATGTCATTAATAATAAAAAATCGGATAACAATAATAATAACACACGTCCTGACTCTACTGTTATCAATTCTGATCAACTACTTTGGAACGGTTGCCGAAAATACATTAAATACATTACCATCTCCAAATAACAACTTTGAAAATTACTTATTTAACACTAACGTTCGTGGACAAACTTCTGAATTTAAATTTTTTGAGGTTTTTTTTCGTTCAGTTACTTGATTAATTAACAACTTTTTAAAAACCGACAGTAAGATGCACATGAAATTAACCTCAAAATAACTTAATATTAAACATATTATATATATATAACAATAACAATAATATTAATAACGTATTTCCCAAAATTCTCAAAATATAAAAAGTTATTCCCATTCATAAAAAAGGCGATACCTATTGAAAATCTTGCCAATAACATCCCATTTTGATTTGTTCAATAATCATCAGTTTAGTTTCAGAGCAAAATGTCCATCCAGTACGTTAGCTATAAATACCCTAACAGATTTGTTAAATAGAGGCTCTGAGAACAGCGAAATTGTGTATACTCAGTTTTTAGACTTAAGTATGGCATCAGACTGCGTCTCTCATGATATATTAATAAATAAGATAGATTTTACAAATTTTCTATTAGCAGCCTGAAGTTATTAACTTCATATCTTCAGGGCAGGTTCCAGTTTGTTAACTATTGTAATAAATTCTAAATCGATAAATATGAAATTTGATGTCCCTTAGGGCTCTGTCTTGGGTTTAACTCTATTCTCATTTTTATTAATGAACTGCCATATAACACTGCCTCAGCAAGATCAGTTCTTTTTGCTGACGACACAACACTTATACAGGGTGTCCCGAAACTTCGGCCTTTCCCTTTAGGTACTAATTCTCCATGCTAAAATATTAAGAAAAGTTCATATAAACATGTGTCCGGAAATGCTTCCTAAGGGAGCTACGGCCCTCTAAGGATGGCGCAAAAATAGGTGTTTTTACTAATTATCTCGAAAATGGGACAACTTTATGAAACTTGGTTAACTATTTTCGATTATTGAATGTTATTGTTTTACAGTATTAGCCAAAATTTATTTTATCCAGGGTCGGATAAATGAGGGGTCGGTGTTCTTTGTTTCTACATATTTATTTTTCCATTTGACATTTTTAGTATTTTAATCCCTGATTATGATTCCCTGGTTAATTCTGCGAAAAAGGTCCTCTTTACAATTAGCCATATGGCAAGCCATTTTCGAGTAAAAGCGGTCTAATCGAAATTTTGCGTATTCGTTTGCTAAATGAGCATTATTTATTTTTCAAAGTAGGCGTTTGTCATTCAGTAACAGAAATGGCAGAGTACATCTCACAGGAGTATCTCGATATGATTATCTGTTATGGTATGATTTCCTAAAGGAATTGTTTTCAATTATTTGGTAATAGTGATAAAAGAAACATTGTGCAAAAGTTTAATGAATATTTATGATTTAAAAAACAACTTGAATTAAGATTATTATTTTTACAAAATGTACTCAAAATGCGTTCCTTCCTGCTCAATGCAGGTCTCAGCACGGCGAACAATATTATTTGGGGGCGAGCGTGGGTGCGTCTTTACTATGTACATACTTCGATATGCGATGTAAAGCAACATAAGACGCGGTTAGTACTTGGAATGGGTGACCGTTCCAACGAAGACCGCGTCCTCGCCTCACGCATCTTCCAGCGGCTTGTATATCAGTGTATGCGCGGAAGCTATACAACCTTAGGCGAGGGTTGTATAGGGGATATACCATCCTTCGGAGGGGATGTAAAGCCGTCGGTCCCTTGTCTATTAAATGTTAGGCAAGTAAAAGATCCCTACTCTTCTTAAGGGAAGAGGTTCGGCAAAATTCCTGGTTGGGGGTAGCTCGTCTACAGGCGTCGGTGTTAGGCCTCAGTAGCGGAAATAGGCCGACGTTAAATAAATGTAAAAAAAAAAAAAAAAAACAATATTATTTGTGGCTCTTTGCGCTATTTCCCTAGTTATAGTATCAAATGCCGCAATTATGTCGGCTCGCACGTCCTCCTTACTAATTGTCTCATTAAAATGAACCTAATTTTTTATATAACCTCATACAAAATAATCCATCGGACTTAAATCCGGCGATTGAGGAGGTCAATTTATTGGGCCACTTCTTCCTATCCATCGCCCTCGAAAAACTAGGTTCAAATGATGCCTTGCTACCCTACTAAAGTGCATGAAAATCAGATCCAAGCGAGAAAACAGCGGGATTTCATCCAGTAAAGCGGGTAATTGTCTACGGAGAAATCGCACATAATTCGGTCCGTTAAGTAGTGCGGGAAGAAATATGAGACCAACCTGAAAAATTGGTGGTAAATATTATTTTCAAGTTTGATTTAACCTATTAGGTACCCAATGAAAATGTAAATGTACTTACCATTAGATTCCTTATTTGTCCCGCCCAAACATTAATTGAAAATGTGTCTGTCGAATTAAATGAGGATTTTCATGGGCCCAGTAAACAAAATTCCTTGAATTAAATACTCCATTTGGGGTAAATGCCACTTCATCAGTCCACAATATCTGATTAAGAAATGAAGGATTGACCAAATAATTTTCAAAAAAATGTGTAAAATTTAAAAAAAATCGGTCGGTTTAAGTGGTAGAATACTTTATTTTGTAAAATTATGGGATAACTTTCCGTGATTTTATTCAGTATGCCATTATAATTTTCATACAGTTTATGATAACGTACGTATGTACATGAAATTGACAAATCGATTATGAAGGTAAAAACTACAGGCATACAAAAAAAACATTGCAAAACAGGAATAGCAATTTCCGTGATTGATTCGTAAACTACATAACATTTTAGGATATATATTTTATAATACAATAAATTTTGTATTGACTAAAATCACAGAAAGTTATCCCATAATTTTACAAAATTGTTTCAATGTAAACTGTACTTGGGCATACGCAAACGGTATGCCATCTTTTTCTCCAGCAGTTTAGAATAAGAACTTGTATACTTATTATTGGGAGCCTGTTTAGAAATGCCGAAAAACAAATTATACAAATATACGTTCACGTGACCATAACAGCTCTTTGGACCCGGTATGCCTATGGTTTTCCTTGAAATTTTTTGTCCTGAACTTCACTTTAAAAGATATGGCAGATTGACTAAAATCGTACCAAAACGTATAGTTTACGAATAACTGGAGACTCATTTTTCCATAGGAAGAACCCAGGATGACTCTTTGATTCATATAACTTATTATCATGAGAATTTACGTAGCATAATGCCTCTGAAAGGCATACTGACTAAAATCACGGCCAAAAATCTGTCGCCAACCCTCTGTCTATTATACCGGATGTCAACGGATAATGGTAGACCCCGTTGTTCCCTTATTTTTAAGAATATCGGAATGAAACTTGGTAGATCTATTATACGACCAAGAAGACACTTTGTGGCATAATTGTCATTTTTTTCCACTTCCGGTTTCACCGGAAATGACCCCAACTTTTGATTTTTAAATGGAACACCCCGTATATTACTATATATTTGGAATCCTTGAAAAATTCTAAGTACGGTGATGAAATTTTTTTTAATTAATAATACTTTCCATATTTTCGAAACGGCCGAACATATTGGGATAAAATTTGGTACAAATATTACACTCTTTTAGTCCAATCAAGAGCATAATTTATTTTTGTAAAATTTCAGATTGGACTCGCTCTAAGTGCCCCGAGCAACACCCTGTGTATCATTTATGGGAATATGTTAGAAACATTTAAGAATATAATCTGTTGGTAAAATAATGCCATAATATTTGATTTATGGTTACCCGTTAATAAATCTTCGAAATTATCGATTGAATTTTATATTCTACAAATAAAGTAATCAGTTAGCTAACGTCGTTATGTTGTTAATTTTATTCAAATAAAAGAACTTATTATTCCTTTTTCGGTACATGGACCGTAAATTTTTATTCAAAATAACATATTCTATTTCACTCATAGAAAAAAATTAACCATAAGAAGACTCGTACGATTTCAGTATCATCACGTACGTTAAATTTTCTTGAAATAACTGTTCCCGTATGCCGAAGACTTCATTGTACACCTCAGACTTTAGGTGGCCCTATAAAAATAGTCTAGAGATGTAAGATCAGGAGAACTCGATGCCCAATTAACTGTGTCTCCTCTACCAATCCATCTGGTGGGGTAATGCTGATATAGATCATCACTGATCGGTAAAGAAAAATGAGTCACATTACATTTTCTTCTGTTAACACATATGCAGTTTTTATATTTGAATATAATTTTTGTGTGATGGTTTTATTGTCATTGTGAAGATTTCTTGTTGGGAAACATGTGATGTATAATTATTAAATACATTTAAATTTAAAAAATGTACATTTTTTGTCATAAAATCAACAATTATTGACATAATCTAATGCACTCTTTTTCGTAGGTGTCGTATATTTTAGCCCAGGAATAAGAAACCCGATGATGATACTGCATTCTTATGAATTCAAAGTTGAACGAAAGCTGCCACAGAAAAGTATGTGGTGTTGCACCCACAAGGAGAAATCCAGATGTCGAGCTAGATGTGTAACATCTGGACGAACTTTAGAGATTAAGCACGAGTTTCATAACCATGACGCAACGTTTAAAGGAGACTACAGTCGATTGTCTTCACAAACACTGTTTATTGTGAAACGTAACAAGAAAAAATGTATGCCACAGGGTACGGGTATATTTTGAAATTTTGTAATTTCAGAATATACCATAGTTCTTTGAAACTTTTTGTTCTGAATCTGCCCTTTCATTCGGATGCTCTGACTCTCAAAGCTTGTGTTTCTCATTCTCATACCAAACAGAGCAAAATCGTGTTCGATACATTCAAAAGTATTATTCTTTTACACTTTATTATGCAATAATTCATAATGTATAATAGCATCGCCAATAATTTGGACGCCTATAAAAAACTTAAATGAGATGAATGAATTTATAGAATGTATTATTAAACAACATAAGTAAACTTTAAACTATAATAAATACTAATAATTGTTGGCTGCAAGTCTCAAATTAGGCAATGTCCAAGAATTATGGTTGTTAATGCGTTGGCGAGAACGGTAAAATTATTGTTATCAATTAAACTTCATCGTAAATACAAATTATATGAAAATAAAAACCTGAACTATGGGTTTTCTTCTTATATCTAAAGTTGATTTGGAGCTATCTAAATCATTTTTAGATATTTAAAACTGTATTATTCATAATAGAGACAGAATATTAAAAAAGTATTTCATATAAATAAAGGGTGTTTCATAATTGAATGCTGATCCTAAAGGGCGATAATCCTTGGGTGATTTTAAGAAAAATACATTATATGAACATAGGCCCGCAACCGCTTTATTTCTGAGATGGTGTTGAAATTTAACCAGAAAAAATCAGTTTTCCCCCAATATTTCTAAAATCGCTTTTTCTCAATTTTGGTATATGCAAAAAAGCATAAAAGTACATTTTTTTCTGGATAAATGTTTTCTAAATTTTCATCAGTGGCGTCCCTGTTAACATGCCCTGCAATATTTTTAATAATAAAAATTATACGCCACTGTTTTTTTAAATAAATATTATTTTCGTATTAAAAAATAAAATACATTTATTTACTTGTCCCTATGCTAAGAACACATTTCCTTATTTTATGAATGTAAACAATTTTGACACCTCTTTGTCAGATAGGTGTCTTGAGACATTATTTAAGTTATAAAACTTGTTTATTAATCAAAAACACGGTAAATTTTGTAATTACCGAATCAGCAGACATGCATTACTTGTATGGGCTTGCTGACGGGAACGCATACAAAGCGAGACGACTGTATCAAAAGCGTTTCCCAAATAGAATTGTTCCTGATGCTCGGACGATTTCAAGCACCCACAAAAGGTTATGTGAAACATGAAGTTTTGAGCCAAATAATCACTTAAAAGGAGCACTTCGGACTGTAGGAACTCCAGCAATTGAGGTAGCTGTTTTAAATTCAGTTGAGGAAAATCCCGACATAGGTTCGAGGAAAGTTGCCAATAATTTAAATATCGCCCATGTTCTAGTATGGAGAATTCTTCATGATTATTTACTATATCCCTATCACATTCAACGGGTTCAGGCTCTACTTCCTCGAGACTTTCCATTACGAGTGAATTTCTGCCAGTGGTTTGTTCAAAAAGTTACCCTAAATCCTTTATTTGACACGGAAATTTTATTAACGGACGAAGCTAGTTTTATTAGAAACAGTATCAGAAATTTTCATAACGATCATTTTTGGGCCGAGGAAAATCCTCATGCAATCGTGGAATCTCATCACCAGGTGCAATTCTCATTAAATGTGTGGGCTGGAATTATTGTAGATTATCTAATTGGCCCTTTCTTCTACCAGGCAGATTAAATGGACATAATTATCGCTTGTTTCTTGATGATAATTTGCCAATTTTGTTGGAAGATGTTCCGATTTTAATATCCCATGTGGTTTATGCACGACGATGCACCTGCTCATTTCAGTGCTCTGGCACGCGAGTATTTAAACCAAAACTTTAATAATCGCTGGATAGGTTGTGGGGCAACAGAGTCATGGCCAGCTAGATCCTCAGACCTAAACAGTCTGGATTACTTTCTTTGGGGACATCTCAAGACCTTGGTTTACAGTCAGCCAATTCAAACGGAGAAAGAATTGCGAAATCGCATAATAGTTTCCTTTGAAGCTATAAGGAATACTCAAGGAATTTTTCAAAGAGTATGCGAGTCAATGAGAAGGAGGGCTGAAGCGTGCATACTTGCAGGAGGCGGACATTTTGAACAATTAATTTAATTTTTGTATTTTTTGTTCAAAATAGTTATAAGTTGTTGAAATTAAAAAAATATCTTTTTATGCGGACTTATTACTAAAATTAAATAATAGTTACTAATAAAATTTTAAAAATCTTGCCTAGAAGCTTTGGTTAGACTAATTATGTAATTGAGACTAAAAGAAAAAAATCGCATAGGGACAAGTAAATCAATGCATTCTATTTTTTAAATCGAAAAAAAAGTCAAGGGACCATTTCTATGACAAGATAAACCGCAAATATGAAAATGATATTTATTTAAAAAAACAGTGGCGTATCATTTTTATTATTAAAAATTTTGCAGAGCATGTTAACAGGGACGCCACTGATGAAAATTTAAAAAGCATTTATCCTGGAAGAAACGTATTTTTATGCGTACTTTGCATGTACCAAAATTGAAAAAAGAGCTTTTAGAGATATTGGGGAAAAACTGATTTTGTTGTTAAATTTCAACACCCTGCATCTCAGAAATAAGGCGGTGCGGACCTATATATATGAATATAGGTCCGCGTTATCGTCCGCGGATTATCGCTCTTTAGGATCAGCATTCAATTATGAGACCCCATGTATATGTCACGTGATCTAAATAAGTTGACCAAACTTTTTTTTTTAATTTGCACAGGCTCGCCTAAAGCAGACTTGATGATGCAAGTTGCAAATTAGCAATGTTTTAGCAATCATATACCTAAGTATTGTAAATTAAATTGTATAACGGGTGCGGCAGAATGAAGTATTCATGTCATAATATAATAAGATATTAATTCAAATTAGGTCTTCGCGATAATTGGAAATTTAAGACAGTTGTCAAGGCATTTGCGACAAATGTCAGTTTAGCTGGGAATATGGAGCGTTGGTCAAATATTCAACGTTCTTTTGCGGTTGAAGCTTGTTTAAGAAATAACTATTCTATTGTGATTACCCAACGTTTATTTCGTCGTCCAGTTCCTAGTCGAATAACAGTTAAAAAGTGAGTACACAAGTTTCGCAATTCTGCTTCATGTGCCAGAAACAATCCAAAAGGAAGAACTCGTTCTGCACAACGAGTTAAAATGCTGAAAGTGTAAGAGTAAGAAGTCCTAAACGATTTTCATCTTTCCGGATATTTTAACAAACAGAACTTTCGTCACTGGACGACGGAAAGTCCTTTGCAATTGCACGAAGCACCGTATTCGCCTTTGGAATTTTTGGACCGTTCTTCTTTATCAACAGGTATCGCATAACTTTGAAGAAGAACTTCATAATGCTGGTGTAGATATTCGAAGAACATGGTTTCAGCAAGATGGAGCCACTTTCCACACTATTAGGAATTCTGTGACAATTTTGTTAAGAATATTTCCTGGTCATGTCATTTCGAAATTTGGTGACATATACTGGCCGGAGTAGATAGGCTACGTCACTTCTGGACCACTGTGTAGAAGAACACTCCTGTCCTCAATGACGTCATGAACTGGATGGCATGTGTCTATCAGGAGTCTTTGCGTTTTAAGACCGGATTATATCTATTGAAGACCCGTTTATATCTGTTTAAGACCTGTTTGAGACGTATTTATAGCTGTTAAGACCTGTTTGCAGGTGTTTGAGACCTGTTTATAGCTTTCTGAAACCTGTTTAAGACCTGTTTATAGCTGTTTAAGCCCTGTTTATATCTAGGTGCACGATAGGATATCGTGGTCGATAGGACAGGATAGGTTGGCTAGGTGTGCGCATACGACCACAATAAGATATCGTGGCCCTATGCACTTGTTGTGTACAAGTTTTAAACAGCTATAAACAGGTCTCAAACGGCTATAAATAGGTCTCAAACCGCTCTGAACAGATCTTAAACAGCTATGAATAGGTCTCAAACAGGCCTTAAGGCTGCGAATTGAGCAGGTATCCAATATAAAACTATAAATTAAAAAAAATTGTATGGTTTATAATTGAAAACGAAAACAATCAACTTATTGTAAATAAAATGCAGATTTAGTAGAAAGATGTTACAAGTCAAACGTTCGTCCATTTTATTTTTATGTACGAAATAAAATTTTGGTGATTTTTATTTAGTGTTTTTTACGAAACTTGTATTTCGTACATAAAAAGAAAATGGCCGGACGTTTGAGTTGTAACTTTAGTCTACTAAATCTGCATTTTATTGACAATAAACTGATTGTTTTCTTTTCAATTATAAACCATACAATTTTTTTAGAGCAATTTTATCTGCTCAATTCGCAGCCTTTGTTGTAGGGTATTTCTCCTACAAGTCAAAATATAAAAACAAAAAATTTTAAAAGCAACAAAAAAATCATATCGATTCATGCACCATGACAAACCATAATAGAAAAGTCAACCAGATACCATTTGCACCAAACAGCCGCATTCGAGATCAGAAAAATCTGAAAAAATTCATGAACAGTCGATAATTCAAAAATAACCTAAATTCACCGATATTAAACTTTTAACATTCACTCTAGTAATTTTACAAAAGGTTCATTACAAAAAAAAACACCCCTTAAAAATACAGCCCCCATATAACCATCAACAAGACTAAAACTACAATTCGTACCCAAAATTTCAATGTTCTACTTCATTTCGTTAACTTTCTATAAACTATTTCACATTCAAAATTTTACTACTTTTAGACAACCCCTCGTATGCATTAAACTACGTTCCGTACCTCAAGTCTTAACATTCTATTTCGTTTTATAAATTTCCTGCAACCCAATTTACTTTTTCAAATTTTACCACTTTTCGATCACCCCTCGTATACATCAAACTACGTTCCGTATCTCAAGACATAATATTCCATTTCGCTTCATCACATTCCTGCAACCAAATTATTTTTTTACATTTCACCACTTTTTGATCACCTCTCGTATCATATATCTTTGCAACCGACATTCAAACTCACTCGCGCATATTAGGAACATTCTCATATCTTATTTCCAGTCACCTCGCATCTATCGGGAACATTCTCATGTCATTTCAACTTTTAAACGCCGGACCTTCGTGATAACTACGGGATCATTTCAGATTATTAAATTTTCGATCAATCAAACTTCAATAGCTCCTAGACCCGAATAGATATCAACTTCGTTTTTATATTAAAAATTCCCCTTTTCATTGCTGATTTTTCATATAACTTTTATTGTCAAAATTTAACTTTTTTACAGAACTATTGCGCAATATTGCGTAATATTTCGCAATGGACTAGTTAGGTTTCCCTATTTTCAGTCCCAGCATACTTATCGTGACTAGCTGTCGAGCTCTAGCTTCCCAAGCCGAAACCTGGTTAAAAAGAGTTTCGCCTTAAGTGGTCCCAACATTTTCATTTCGCAGCCCCACAAAAAAGTGATTTTTTTCAGATAAACTTTTTAAAATATATTCTTAGTGAAACCAAAATAAGACTGAATTTCTGCCGTTGAATAGTTACCTATTCTAAAAGAAACTTGTTAAATAAAATACTATACCGTTTTAAACTCTGTTATTAAAATTTAAATAAATAATTTGTTCGTCCCGTTTTAAAACCAAGTGTTATTATTTCAAGAAAACCATATACAGGGTGTAGCCTTTGACCCTGACAGAACGATAAAAGACTAATCAGCGCTAAATAAACAAAAAATTTTAAAACAAACTGCTACAACAGAACTACAGAATTAGAACCCTTAGGCTTCTCACACACGAACGCCCTCTAGGGTCTCAACTGTTACTGTCCACTTCAAATATTTTTTATTTTCCCCATCTCGAGGACCAGTTCGTGTTCACCTTAAGCAGATATAAATCTGTCTTAAAACGCATAAACTCCTAATGGACATACCACTCAGTTCATAACGCCATTGAGAACCGGTAATGTTCTTCTACTCAGTGGGCTAGAAATGACATAGCCTATCTACTGGCAGGCATGATCACCGGATCTCTCAGCTTGTCGTTTCTTTTTATCGGGCTACTTGAAGCCAAAAGTGTTTTCAATCGACCGCAAACTTTGGAACACCTAAAATATAATATCCGGACAGGGATTAACGCAATGCCAATTAAAATATTGAAGCGGGTGACGAAAAACTTTCAAGCTAGAGTTCAAGAGTGTCAGCAGCGCGGGGGAGATCATTTGGTGATGTAATATTTAAAAAATAAAATTTCCGTATTCCTCAAGAACCTTGTGTTTAATTTTTGAATAAGAATTTAGCCATAAATAAAAACTACTCAATTTAAAATGGATGCTTCATTGTGCGGAACCTGTTATAACTAAAACTCAGTTATTTCGTCATATATGCCAAATAAATTAGTGAAAACATGACTGAGAAAACCTGACGTTAAAGGTTATATATAAATAATTTGTAGATATCTAAAACTGTTTTGTAGGTATCATTAATTCGTGTTAGGTATCCATGGTACCACCATTAAAGGAGTTGTGCAAAGTTGAATGTTGCAAAGAGTTAAACTCTTTTTATTTGATTGCCACCAAAAAAAGTTTTTTATTATGATTATATATTTTTCTTTTAAATAAATGTATGACTAATCTTTTCTTCATTTTCCTCTACCTTTATCACATCAAACGAGAAAGTTATTAAGCGCATTTTCTTCAAACATTTTCTTCGTTCCGTATTTCTTAAACTGACCACTTCATATCTAAGGTGGCTGAAAATTCCGATGCCACAGATTAACTTGCGATTGGGTACAAAAAAAAATATTTAAAACCTATGACCATATATCCGCAAATGATTCTTAAGAGCGCTAGCTCCCTTTGAAGATGGCGCCATAAAGTAAATTTAATTTAATTTGAGTCCAGGCATGTCATGTAAACTTTTGCTAAATAAGGACTATCTTAAGCAACGAGCGGCAACCACCGGTATTTTTTTTTTTTCATTGACTATATTAGGTTTTTTACTTTGATAATAGTGTTAGCTGCGATCTAAATAATAATAATATCCTCCGTCACTTATAATATAATTTTTAAAGTTTTCATGTAGATTTTCCACTAATTTTTTGAGATTTCTTCCTTGAAGATAGCCTCAAACACCTGACAAATATTATTTTACTCCTACAATTAATGTTTAAATTTTCTTTGTGCATATTTTATTTGTGAAAATTTAGTTTAATTATTTATTTTAATGGCTCATTTATTTTAACGTCCTGGTGGAGTTTAGCTACAGCTTCTCTACCACTCAGGACGGTGATATACCGATCATTAAATACACACCAGCCTGGAGCGTTTGTAAAAATAAAAATGTTTGGTATGGAGAGCTTGAGTTGAGACCCCTGAGGCCGGTTGTGCACTTAATTTTGATTTTGAGAACGTTGAGGTGGTATGTTCTTAAAATGTTGGAACGGGCCAAATGCTTTGCCCTGTATAGCTTCAGAGCTTTGGTACACTTGTATTTTATTATTATGGTTCGGCTAGTACTTTGTTTTAATTTATTGGCAGGATCAAAAGCTACACCCTGTATATGCTTTTCTTGAAATTAAAACACTTTGTTTCAAGCAAAATTAAAAATTATTTATTAAGCGTAATGAACAGAGTTGAATATGCTATTCAACTTAAATTACTTTTACGCGAGTTATAATAGTTTAATTTTTCGACACTTGAAATTTGACTTTATTTAATTCGATTTAGATAGATTGTAAAGTCTAAGATAATTCACTTGTATGTTTTATGTGCGAGGGCAGTTTGGTTTTTAAAAAATCTTTTTTACTTGGTTTCGGCCAGGGAAGTAGCGCGGCCACTCGATTTTGTTAGTTTAAGCGTCGAGGAAGTTATATTAAATACTCAGGGTTTTTTTAGAGACTTCACTCGCGAAAGCACAGAAACTAAATTGAGGTACACCGGAAACTGATTTAGCCTGAGCTTGGCCTGCTCGGCTTTTTACATAGTTCGTTAGGGACTCAGTGTGCAGAGGTCTGGAAAGAGCTGGAAACTGTCTCCCGACATTTCTGAGGGCTCGAATGATGAGATATTGCGCACGCATCGAAAAATGAGAGTTCAGGACTGAAAAATATTAGATAAATACGGCAGTGAAAAATATTTTTTTTTTATATTGTTACGAATTTATACTCCTATAAATTCGAACAAATAAATTTAAAGTAAAACTTTTTGGATTACCCCGTATATTCAGTTTTAATAGTTTTAGTTATAAATAAGGTATGGGATCTTCAAATTACTTGGCGCCCTGTATATATTTGTTTTCCGATTAGAAAACAAATAAGAAAAAAAATAATAGCTTCATGCCCACCACCGACTCCACTGAGTCTCTAGTCGGACATACCTTATTGTTACCAACGGGGAAAAAAAAAGCACGTAACAATATATAATTGAAGTTTTTGAATAACTGTCTGAATAGCTTGTTGAAAGCTGAATCGATTCTGTAAAGTAGTTTTAGAAGTCATTAAGCCATATTAATGTCAAATTGGGAATGTTTCAATAGCTACGTTGGTAAATGGAAGTAAGTTTTGATAATTGCGGTGTTGGCACCTTATACGGAACATGGGGAAATAAGTTTTGATGTTGAGTTTTTGATGAATGTGATACAGGCATATTAGGAACGAGTATGAAGTGTAATTTGATACATGAATGAAATATTGAATTGGAAGTTAAACTGAAGAGAAAAATGGTTTACAGAAAATGTATGGAATTAAAATATTTCGACTGGGGGAGTGGTTTTGATATGAATCGAGATAATGAGGGGGTGGTATTATTTGAATGATTCTGTTGATAAATTGAGATTATTTGTGTATTATCGATGTTATGTGAATTTTCTGATTTGTTTGTGAAAAATTATGGTTTTTTGTGATTTTGAGTGTCTGAAGGACTTTTTTATTGTAGTTTGACTGGGTGAGCTTGAGGATTAAATTATTTGGCAAATTATAGTACTTTTGAACTGGACTATATTGTTTATGCTTGAAATATACTTGAACACCAATACGCCTCATTTGTTTGGAAAAATAATAGATTATAGATTAGATAGCTTAGCCTGAGAGTCCTGAGGCTGTCGATGCACTATATTTGTAGATTTGAGAAGGTGGGGGTTGCACTTGAAAATGTTGGACAGGACCAAAAGCTACGCCCTGTATATTTAGTTTCAGTAAATCGTTGCACTGACTCTAATTTTAAAAGTTTTCATTAATCACTGCATTATTAAAATGTGTCCGGGTGGAAACCAACACTTTGTATATTATCCGTTTGGTGCTTTAGATACTTTAAAGTTCAGTTAGAAAGGCAAAAATCACTTTAGTTAATTTTTGAGTTTTTAGTCAGCTGAAATTGCAACACTCTGTATATGGTTTTCTGATACAAAACTGCTTTTTGAATTTCCAAATTGATTTCTGATTTACTGTGATTAAGTTATTTGAAAATTTGTGATTTATTGAATAGCACTTGGTTTTAATGGTAATAACTGATTTGACTTAGAAAAATGAAAAAACATCGACGGATTATTTTTAACAAATTTATTTCGATTTTCGTTACAGTCTGACTAACTTCACTTGGTTTAATGCGCGAGGGCAGAGTATATTTATTTGTTAAATTTTTCTTAAAGCTAGGGCACTGGGTGCGAATTAGCTTGATGTGTGGAGGCAGAACAGATTTAATTATTGAAACTACTTAAAATTAGGGCATTAGGTGCGAATTAGTTTGATGCGCGAGGGCAGAATAGATTTCTTAAAGCTAGGGTACTAGGCGCAGAATAGACGTTTTTAACTTGGGGTCACCAAGGAAGCCGTCGCGGAGCTTTTCAGGAAATAAAATAAAGCGCGAGAAATAGGAAGCTAACTAACTGTCGAAAGCCGAAAAAAGTTATTTCAGAAATCTTCGGAGATTCTAGTATGATCACTAATTACAATTTTAAACACTATTTAGTTTAAAAGGAAACTATTTCACTCGCGATACTTCACAACACTTGAATTACTTCCGGAACAGAACTTGCATTCGCTTGGTGTGAGGGGATTTTTATATGATTGGGAACGGTTGCGTTTTTCGCGTCCCGCGAGTCTCACGTCCCGATTTAAAGTCTGGAGAAGGCTAGATATCGCTCCCTGCGGGCGAGGATGACTCATCGATTGCATAATATTGCACAATATTGTGCAATACTGTAAAAAAGTTGAAATTTTGAAAGGAAACCTACATGAACGTATTGGGCATAAAAAGACGAATTTTTTTATTTAAGATTTATGTTACAGTCGATTTGAATTAAAAAGTTATCGAAGGTTTTTATATCGATAAATTGAGAACATTTCGGATTACCCCGTGATGCAGCGTTAAAGCCACGCACGTACTATTAAAGTGGATACAATTTGCGTGCCGCTGCCGGCAGGCTGACGAAGTAAATGGAAACTATGTTTTAAGAGTTAAGAAGGTTACAAATGTCGTATACGGGGGACGATGAAAAAAATTAATTAGAAATTGGGAAAGGCGACGAATATCGTATACGGAGGCCGACGAGAAAGTAATGCTTATGATAATAAAGTGGCGAATGTTATATACGAGGGGCGATAGGAAATTAAAAACTTTTTGAAAAGAATTAAAAATATTCTGATCGGCTGTTTGGAGAGTATATCGAAGGTAATCTTAGAGTATATGGGGGCGGTTTTAGGTGATGATTTTTTAGAATTTGTTTTAGGAAAATGTGGTTTTTTGTAAAAATAAAATTGAACATTACTTTTTTTTTCATAATTTGACTGTTTGGGACTAACGATTAGATCGAAAAGTGATTTTTAGAATTTTTTTAAGTTCATTTTCTTATAGTACATGGGATGTACTATAATGTACTATAACATCACCCATCGATCACCCGACCAGCGTTGCTTAACTTCGCTGATCGAAGTCTCGGAACTTAAACCGATGACCTTAGGTGCCTCATTCTCGAATTGAAAATAACTCCCAATACATTAAACTCATCTGATCTATTCAAAACAGTACTGATCAGCTGATTGTTCTTCCTACTGAAAGATTACATGTTAATTTGGTGATATTTAAGGATAAATTATTTTGAAGATACCAATTGATTGTTAGTATCATTTAGATGCCCATGCCCAGTGCGGCGAACTTCAAAGTCGGTTAATACAAACAATATGAAAACTGCTTGACATTTTTAACTGAAATCATCTCTTTATGACAACGTGTATATTAAATGAATTAGTTTACAATATTAGTAGGAAAGGTGGTTTTGTGAAGGCAGTTTCCATTTTATTGTGCTAAGTGATAATAGAAACTTCATCCATTCGTCCTATAGCGCGCGGTTTTAAATAAAATATAAGCTTATGTAAATTGATATAATTATTTATCTTTATCTCCTCTTACTAGGTTTATATTGTAATTATTTATTTTATTTTTATTTTATTTAATTTTAATGTTTTCAATTCTAACTGCCATTTCATATTCTAGGTATAATACATTTTGTCGCTGGGCACAAACATCCAAAACTAATACATGAAGGTTTCGATTACTTCATTCATAAAAGATCGGATACACGGAGTACGTGGAGATGTTCATTTTATTACAAAAAAAAGTGTGGATCAAAGCGAATAATCACTGGACAAGTTTTAACAGTTTCTGGTCGACATAATCATCCTCTAATTGACAAGTTTCAGGAAAAGATCCATTCCATGTTTTCGCAATCTGTTAAGATTATTCATGCTTAGTTATAATAGTTAAAATATATGCTTTAATTTTTTATATTTTTTTTTATTTATCGATTTATTTAGATTACGTCCTGGCGGAGTTTAGCAGTAGCTATTCCACCACTCAACCAGGACACATACACGGAGACAATTACACGATTATTTCCTATGATATGCCATCTGTCGCAGCTGAGACTCGAACACAGGAGGTATAGGGACTAGCCGTGTTGCCTCTCATAGAACCCCTCCTAGTTTACTGTTACCAACTCGGTAACACATTAAAAACGCCGCTAGACATCCATACCCTAGCCAGGATTCGAACCCGGGTCCGCGATCTCAATCTTAACTCATAAGTATTGAGCCACTGACCAGGCTAATTTAATACATGTGTATAAATTCTTCCTGTATAATGCTGTATAAAGGTGTCGTTAAAAGTCCCCAGACCATTATTCCGAAAAATAATAAATATATTTGATGTTTGTAAATGAACAATGATCGATACCAAGGAAGACTAAATAATTGTAGATAGAATTTTTCCTTTGCAGTGCACAGAGATGGCGCTGCAATGCAAAATTATTTTTCGATGGCTTATCATTTAAATTCCGTGTCCAGTGTGGTGAACTTCAAGATCGGTTAATACAAGCTACTAAGCTACAAGCAATCTGAAAACTGTTTAAGGTTTTCAACTGAAATCATCTCTAATATGAATTAATTGCACAATATTAGCTGGAAAGCTAGTTTTATGAAGCCACCTCGATTCTATCCTTCTGAGTGATAATAGAAACAGACTTATTCTCCTCTTTCCCTAGTGCGAGATGTTCGATAAAACATGAGCTTTTGAAAATTGACATACTTATTTATATTTATATTCCCTTATTAGACCTAAACTATAATTTAAATTTCAACATATTCTCGGTTTTTTTAACTACTACTTTATGTTGTAGGTATAGTATATTTTGACGTTGGGAACAAACACCCAAAACTAATACATGAAGGATTCGATTACATCATCGATAAGAAATCGAAAGCACAGACAACATGGAGATGCTCATTTTATTACAGAAATAAGTGTAGATCAAAGCTAATAACCACTGGACGAGTTGTAAAAGTTTCCGGTCATCATACTCATCCTCTAAATAATAAGATACTGGGAAAGATCCATTCCATGATTTCGCAAACTGTGCAGATTATTCATACTTAGTTATAGTTAAAATATATAAGGTAAGGTGGGGCAAGTGCACACCGGTTTTTGGATAGTTGACATTTGTTGACAATTGTGAGATTTATAGTTTATCATACGGTTTTCAAATTTTGGGTATTTTTTTTGTTGATATCTTGAGCAAACAAATCTATAAATAGATAAACATTTGATATTATAATCCTGACGGAAACATGGAAAATAATAGATATTAATTTATACCTAACAAATAATTATGAAATAATCTACAATGAAAATCAAATTAACCAAAATGATGGGATAATCATGTATATTTAAAAAAATCTTAATTTCTCTAGTATTTCAGTAAAGATTAGTGATATTAATGCTTTAGAGGTAAAAATTAAATTCAATAAACAAATCATAAATATTCTAGGTATATATAGATCCCCATCAACATGTCCACTCTCATTTATTGATCATTTGTCGACATTCTTAAGGAATAAAAACTCCGAATATAATGTTCTCATTGGTGATATAAACATTGACATACTCTCAGAATACATAGATTACGCCAATGAATATCTAAATGTCATGAGTGAAAATGGTTTTAAGTCATTAATTAATAAATATACCAGAGTTAACGAAAATTCTAAATCTTGCATCGATCACATTTTTCTGAAAGCTAGAAATGAAAACATCGACAACATTTATGCGGCCGTAATTAAAAGTAACATTACGGATCACTATTCAGTAGTTGCTATACTAAAAAACCAGACACAATGGTGTTAACTATAAAACCATACAGAAAATTGATGACATAAAATTAAGTAACCTATTAAAATATGAAAACTGGTTTGAAATATATAATTCTAATGATGTGGAAAGTGCAACTAAATTTTTTATAGATAAATTCAAACAACATGTCACTAACTCTACAAGAACTATACGAGTAAAAGCAACTATAAAAAGAAAACCGTGGATTACTGAGGGAATTATTTCATCAATGAGAGTCCGGGACAAACTCTACCAGGAATACTTAAAAAACTCAACAAACGAACAAAAAAAACAACAGTACACTAAGTATAGAAACAAAATAAACTCGCTAGTAAAAATCATAAAAAATAATTTTTTTCAAAATAAAATAGAACAAAATAGTAAGTCTTCAAAACACATCTGGAACATAGTTAATGAAAGCTTAAACGGCAATCGGAACTTAAAAAAAACAATTAATAACATTACTTTGGATAATTCTCAAGAAATTTATAATAAATTAGAAATTGCTAATAATTTTAATAAATATTTTACAAACATCGGGGAAACTTTGGCTAATAAAATTAATAACCCTATTAATAACGATAATGATTATATAAACATTGAAAATAAGACACCGAATTCTATGTTTCTATTTCCAACTAATGATAAAAAAATACATGGTATTATAATCAGTCTAAAAAATGGTAAATCACCGGGGTTATATCAGATAAGTAATGAACTTCTGAAAAAATGTGTCTACTACATTACAGAACCTCTTACTTATATTATTAACCAATGTATCCTAACCGGACAGGTACCAAATCACTTTAAAACTGCGGTTATTAAACCTATATTTAAAAAAGGCGACCTTTCAAAAACGTCTAACTGTAGACCCATATCTCTGGTTTCAGCGTTGGCAAAGATTTTTGAAAAAATTATAAAAACGCGACTATGTAATTACTTGGATAAACATCAAATACTACATAACATGCAGTTTAGATTTCGTGAAAATAAATCCACTCAGGATGCAATAACCGCTTTGACTTCCAAAATATATAATGCAATTGACCATAGTAAACCAGCGATATGTGTGTTTGTAGACTTGGCCAAGGCGTTCGACACAGTTAGTCACAAACTTTTGTTGGAAAAATTAGAAAAACTTGGAATCCGCGGAAATTCTTTAAAACTGTTTCGAAACTATTTAATTAATCGTAAACAGAGGGTTATGATTGAAGATGTAACAAGCAATGAAAGAACAGTGATTTATGGAGTACCGCAAGGTACTGTTCTAGGACCTGTCTTGTTTACTATCTATATCAACGATTTACTTGCACTGTCCATGGAAAGGAATATCATCTCCTACGCTGACGACACAGCAATATTTTTTGTGGGTGAAAATTGGCTCGAATTACAACAAGCCGTAACAACGGAACTAAAAAAAATTAAAAAGTGGTTTGATAAAAATTTACTTACATTAAACTGGGATAAAACGAAATACCTGACATTTACATCTTATAAAAAATACTTACCAGACTTTAACACAATACCTATAGATGGCCGTGAAATTTGTTCCACTACAAGTATTAAATACTTAGGGATAACAATTGATAACCATCTACGGTGGGATGTCCAAGTCCAAAATATTATGCAGAAAATCAGGCATTTATCCTATAAATTTAAAATCCTAAGAAGCTTCTTAAACATCAAGCAACTAAAAATAATATATTATGCTCTTGTTGAATCCATCCTCCAATATGGGATAATAGCTTGGGGTGGCGTAAAAAAAAGTCACTTAAAGCCTCTAGAAATTTTACAAAAAAGAATTATAAAAATAATGTTCAATAAAAATATTAGATTTCCCTCTGATGAATTATACCAAGAAGCAAAAATATTAGACAGATATATTCAAAAATAATATTAATACACTTTTATAAAAACAAAAGACTTCTAATACAAATTGATCACTCATATGGTACTAGACGAATACTCAAACAGCTAATAAAAACTGATGTGGCAAAAAAGGACATAGGTAGGAGATACTTCATTTATTTGGGCCAGAGGCTGTACAATGAACTGCCAATAAACATAAGAGGCAGTAAAAGCTTAGATATCTTTAAAAGACTAATTAATAGATGGTTGAGGGAACAAGAAAGATCTCATATAAATGATTTGATAAATTTAATATGATGTAATTATCGGCATAATATGTTACATAGGTACGCTACATTATATTTTTGTTATTATTAATTAAAACTACCCATCCATATACAAGTTTTTATAACTTAAAATGAATGTTAAATATAATATAATTATTTTAATAAATTTATTTAATTGTACTTTTAATAACTATTTTGTAAAACTCTACAAACTTGTGAATAAATTATTATTATTATATTATTATTATTATTATTATAAACCCTAATCAACGGCCTATGTATTATAACCATACTTTTTAAAAAACTGACAGGGGGGCGCACTTTTCGGGGTAAGTGCGTATTTGACTGGTGAAGTATCATGTAATCCACTAAGATTGTTATGGGGCAAGATCATTTTAATGACAGTTTTTTGCTATTTCGTGCACTTTGCAGAATTAAAATTAGTTGATTTCTTCAAAAGTTACAAACTATATAGCATGAGGAATCGAGAGAAAAGTTCAAAATAATAAAAAAATATTTATTAAGTATTCTCAATAAACTGAAAATATTATACTTATGTTTCAAATAACAGACACATCTAGTCCATAATTAATAATAATAATAATAATATTTATTTACCAGTTTAAAATTGTATACATTTTTGTATTAGAAAATTACACATAGCAGTAAAATAACAAAATAGTAGTAAATAAATAAATAAGGTATGTTTGCAAAATCGAAGCCCCTGTCGGCAAATTGACCATACCAAATTTATAATACGCTTATTATATGTACACATATATACACATACATACAACACACATATACTTAAGATATTTTTAAACAAAAACATATATTCATATATAAACATGTAACAGATAACATTTTTTTCTGATGTTTATTAATATTTTAATACACATACACACACCCACACCCTTACACACACACAAATAATGTTCTAATCTTTTAAAAATCCATTCTCATATGATTAAGTAAGCTTAATATTAAATTTATGAAAGTCAAAGTCGAAAGTCTAAGCACTTCCGCGACGATCAAATTTTGGATCAGGCAGTACTTTAATAATATCTATCTTGGTTACATTATCTACATCTTCCATTTCTGGCCAAGCAAACTTCATCGTTACCAATTTTGTTGGTAACCTGAAAGAGATAAGAAGTAGGTAAGGAATACTGATACTTAGGTAATTAAATGAAGCAATACCTGTCCTACATAAGGTCGTGTTGTTTTCTTGGTACTATATTTGACAATTATCCATCGGTCTAATCTGTGCCTGTGCTGGAAAATTGTTCTTGTTTCTCATCTTCGGAAACCTCATTAAAATCGCTTTCCGGGTCCATGTCATCGTCAGTGTCATCATAAGAAGGTTCTTCTTCATCACTAGATGAACTAACCGGTGGCGTCAAGGTTTTCTTAGACTGCCTTGATTTTTTTGAAGCTCTCTTATTCTTTTTTGAAGCTTTCGCCCTTTTTAAAGCTTTCTCCTTCACTTTTAAAGCTTTCTCCTTCTTTTTTGAAGGTTTCTTCTTCTCTACTTCTTCCATTCTGGCAATAGCATCCGGTGACGTAGTGACTTCAGCACCAGGAGCAATTCTTGTTTTTTTTTAGCTATGGGTTGCTTTGTTTGCCTAATTGCCTGCAAAGATCTTCAAAGGATACTTGCAGAGAGTACGAGGTTGATGGAACAGGATTAGGTAGTTGCTCATGCAAATCGACTAACAGCTGTCCAGCTTGTGCATTCGGCTGCCTGTATTCGGGAGCAGGTGGTTGTTCATTTAAATTGATTAATGCTTGTTCACCTTCTGCATTTGGCTGCCTATGATCGGGAGCATGTGGTTGCGGGTTGATGACTGCCTTCTGCTGTTTCCAATGAAGTAACGCAGAAGGCTCGAATTTATCTTCTGGAATTACTTCATCATTGAAAGGTACTATTTCTGCTTTCTTGAAGCCACTAATAATTACATCAATCTTCAAATCCCTCCAAGTTCCTGATACCATAGTAGAAAACTGTACCTTCGGAACTTTATACCCCGCATTTTTACGTTGCTATGATACCAATTTGACATCCCACATATCCTTTAAAGGCTAAATACTGCCAAGTCAAGTGGCTGTAGTAAATGCCTTGTATGCGGGGATAGTTTTAAGATCGTAATTTTTTCCCTAACTGCAAGCTCTACGGTACTGGTAGTGACATGAGTGCTATGCCCATCATATATTATTAGAACAGGACGACTATCACCAAGAGTAGGAATCAAACTTTTTTCGAAGTAATTACGAAATATGTCTGACTCCATCCAGCCATTGGAGGAGGCAGCATAGGCGGTTCCTGGGAATATTTCTGTTTTAGGAAGCCACTCATTCCAGATATTTTTGCCTTTAAATATTATAAGTGGTGGCGCCTTTTTTCCTGAAGCACTTGCTGCAGCAAGTATTGTAGTACTCTCCCTTCCTGGGCCACTCGTTGTTCTGGAACACGGCTTTCTACGCGCACCTACGACTTTAGTCGTTGAAGGTTCTAGTGACATGGCGGTTTCATCTAAATTCCAAACTTGGTTTGGTTTATCAAGCAAGTTAAAATCCTTCAATGTCGACTTCAGTAATTCAAAATAACCATATACAATAAAAGTGTCTGTATTTTTTTTACGCGCATACTCGACGCTTTGGGGTTTTTTAATCGATAACCCATGTTGCTTTTTAAACCCTATAAACCAGTGTTCGCCGGGTTTGTTATGATTGAATCGAGTTTTTATGTTGTTGTGCTCCACGAAACTTCTGACAATTTCTAATATCTCTAGCCTGGATAAGCCAAACCCCCATTTCTCTAGTACTTTTATTCCATTGGCCAATTTTACTTCCAAGTCTACATGTATAGCAAGTGACCTATCCAGGCTAGAGCTTTTCACGCCACGCCTCTTTTTGATATGATCGCGGAAGCTAGTTTTATGAAGGCATCTCGGTTCTATTATGCTGAGTGATAATAGAAACATAATCCACTATTCCCATATTGCTAGTAGCGCAGTCAAAATAGCACAAAAGTCAATATAAAGAAACTTTTCCATAAGCAATTTTATGGTCGGATCCTGTTGGGGAAGTGCTCAGGAGTACCCAAAAAAATTTTGTACTTCAAAGACCTTGTGCTCTAATTGTTATTAACAATTTAATTTTTGTAACCGCGTTTTTTAACCTAAAAATGTGAATAAATCGAGATATATAGGTCCTATCGGGACAAAACAAAATAAAAACAAAATTTTTGTAATTAAATAGTCTACAAACTTATGTTTACTGCAGGTCTTAGGAGCACAACCATAACCTGGTCAAAAATCGTATTTTTTTCATTTTGCTGCCCAGAGCGGCTGGGCCAACCGATCAGCTTCAAACTTTCAGAAAATCTGCCATTTGCTCTAAGAGACACATCCTGATAATTTGGTGCAAAAATATTAAACCCAGTGTGCGCAATTGAATTTGATATAATTTGAATTGGCCGCCATTTTATGCCATAAAGTTCAAAACAGGTCATTTTTTTTTCAAGTTAGGTCTCGACGCCAGCTTTTTGATGCTGTAAAAAAATTTTTTTAAAACCTATTTTGGTCATAATTTTTGCATTTGTTTAAAGCCCAACAAACAAACAAATAATTTTTTTCTGCCATTTTGAAAAACATTTTTTAATCAGATCATAAAGAAAATTGTATTACCTTTATTTTAATTAAAGAAAAAGAGTTTGTTTTTGGTCAAAATTTTTTTCAAAGTGGCCGATAAAATTCATTTTTTGTTAATTGGGTTTTTAAACAAAACTGCAAAAAATGGCCAAAATAGATTTAAAACATTTTTTTCCGGCATCAAAAAGCTGGTGTCGAGACTTAACTTTTAAAAATGATCCGTTTTGGACTTAATGGCATAAAGTGGCGGCCAATTCAAATTTTAAATAACAAATTCAATTGCGCACACTGGGTTCAATATTTTTGCACCAAATTTTCAGGTTGTTTTTGTTAGAGTAAAAGGCATATTATTTGAAAATTTAAAGCTGTTCGGTTCATCCAGCGGCTCTGGGCAGCAAAATGAAAAATAAGCAACGATTTTTGGCCAGATTTTTCACTTTTGTAGGTTATGGTTGCGCTCCAAAGACCCATATATGACGTAGATTTGTAGAATATTTAATTATAAAGAATTTTGTTCTTTTTTGTTCCGATCGGACCTACATATCTCGAGTTATTCCCATTTTTAGGTTGAAAAACGCGGTTAAATAAATTAGATGGGGAGGATGCATGAATTTTAAAAATGCTTAATTTTATTATTTTTCCATAATGTGTACTATATAAGTTGATAATATAATGAAAGAAACTTTCTCTTTCGTAAATATTTCACATTAAAATTTGAACTTTTGTGTAAACGAAACCACGTGACTGAGAACGCTATGATATTGCTTTCACGTCATTTTGACGTCACTAATTTGACTTGAATTTGGTAATTTACGTTGTTATATTTAATCTTGCTATTAATTAGTGGTTAATGTGACGGATAATGATTTCATAACATCCCTACAGCATTCTTTTTATATGTTCCAACGTTTTAACAATAATGACGTGACGCTATCGGTTACGATTGACATCATTTGTTAGGGTTAGAGCGTTTTAATGGTTTTAAATTCTCGGCTGAAATAAATATTTTTTCTCGCCCTCAATTTTAACAAAATAAAAGAATAAAAAATACGAGGAAGCGTATTTTTCTGTCGCCTATCTATCTGTGATATAAAAAAATCATGCAACTTCCTCATTGTTAGTAACAATTGGAGCACAGGGTCTTCAAGAAGGTTGAATTTTTTTCATCTATAATTGAAAAATAATATAAAAAATATGTTTATTAAAGTGTTTTTATAAATCGATTTTTCACTGAGACTAGCGGTGCGGGACTGCTTTCTTTTTCGTTTTTTTCCCAAACATATTCTAACAATGATGCATGCCTGTACTCCAGAAGCCCGGGTGAGAAGCCGCGGAGGGGATGAAACCACCCCTTCCGACGAAGAATTGGTCCACTTCTGGTACAGTAACACGATATATGTGTCCCCTAACCCTCTAGTTTCAACCCTTGTGGGCCAAAAACCATCTGGAACGCGTTTTCCATTATTTGCGATGCGGGACTCGTTTCTTTTTGGTTTTCTTCTCCAGAAATATTCTGAAAATGATGCATGCCAGTCCAGAAGCCCGGGTGAGAAGCCGAGGAGGGGATGAAACCATCCCTTCCGACGAAAAATTGTATTTTATCGATGCTGTGATAATTTTTCAGAATATTTCTGGAAAGAAAAAAACGAAAAAGAGTCCCGCACCGCAAATAGCGGAAAACGCATTCCGACGGTGATTTTTGACAATTGATTCAGCGTGAAAAATTACGTAAGGGAACATATATCGTATCAGAACTGGACTGATTTTCCGTTTCCGGGCCCGGCCTAAAGTTACTAAGCTTACAACCAATCTTAAAACTGTTTGAGATTTTCAACTGAAATCATAATCCATGAAAAAGTTGCAGAAAAGGCTTAAAACACAAAAGTTCTACGACAGGGATGAAACATGGATACCGACGCGTTTTAGAGGGCGCTGAATACGATCGTGATATTTTTGAGGTTCCCACCCCTCAGCAGCTACCCGTAAAGTCGAAAAAACCACCCCAATCTCGCGTTTTTTTCCATCGCAGGCGTGCCGATTGGTTTTCTAGGCAGGATTCGGGTAGGCTGTATGAATTTAACCGTACAACATCTTGTCCACCCCGTGTTTGAAACTAACCCCCTTCCCTAATACTCTATATACCCAAAAAAATCAAAATGCATAAAAATTTGCTTATCTCCGTTTTTGAGGGTGCCCAACACGTTGGTAATATTCATTTCTTCCCCACCCTCCACCAACAACCCTTAAAATTACCCTCCATATTTCTTGATACTGGGGATGTGGGGACTCATTGGATCGGACTTTTAAGAGGATTTCGATATTGTAAACATTAAAAACTCCGATGCAACGAGTCCCCACATGGTATGTGTTCAATAAAACATGAGTTTTTGAAAATTGACATACTTATTTATCTTTATCTTCACTTATTAGATCTAAACTATAATTTAAATTTCGACATATTCTCAGTTTTTTAACTACTATTTTATGTTGTAGGTATAATATACTTTGACGTTGGGAACAAACACCCAAAATTAATACATGAAGGATTCGATTACATCATTCATAAGAAATCGAAAACACAGACAACATGGAGATGCTCATTTTATTACAGAAATAAGTGTAGATCAAGGCTAATAACCACTGGACGAGTTGTAAAAGTTTCCGGTCTACATACTCATCCTCTAAATGACAAGATACAGGGAAAGATTCATTCCATGATTTCACAAGCAGTTCAGATTATTCATACTTAGTTATAGTTAAAATAAATACATCAATTTTTTACCTGTATATAAATTTTTGCTGTATAATGCTGTATATACAATGTGTGTAAAATAAATTAATGTATTTGGTTTGTTTTTAATAACATATTTTTAAGTTTTGTGTAAGTATTGGAAGAAGATGTGTGGATATATATAAGTTAACTAGCGGAATCAGCTACAGACTGGTTTCGAGCTTTTTGGTTTTCCGCGTTTTTCTGGGAGTACACCAATTTGTTTGTTCTTATTTCTATTTGCACCTTGCGGACGTTTCGCCATCACATTTGTCATCTTCGAATACTTACGTTTTCAATTGTGTTCAAAATACCGCAAATTCATGCAAAAGATGACACAATGTTAACTATAAACTCTTTTAAATATCAATTGCACCAGCACTTGTACGAAAATGATCAGGAACGTAGGATGTATTATTGCATGCAATTGGATTCTACAGAATAACATGCGGCCATACAATGATTTTTTGGGGAGACTTTTATTTTTGGATGAGTCAAGGTTCACAAATTTGGGGTTATTTAGCCGACAAAATACGAGATATTGGTCAAAATTCGTTGAGAGGGTAATTATAAGGATCGATTCAGTTTCAATGTTTGGTTCGGAATAATCGGTAGTACAATCATTATACCTCCAAGGTCACCTGATTTAAGTCTCCTAGATTTTGTTGTGTAATGTCATATAAAAAAATATTGTCTACGTAACCGCTGTTACAACCCATCCTGAAGACGCGTAATTAATAGTATAAAGGCCCAGCAACTGGCTAATGTTCTTCGATGGTTTTGATTTTGACATGCACATTAAATATCAAAACAGAATTTCTTTGAGACAATTCTTACCGGCCAATCGGCTTTTTATTAAAAATACTACATTGATTGCAATATTATTAATTTATTAATCTCTAAGAATTTTAATGAAATTCAATGTGAACTACCCTGAAGTTTTTTTATTTTACGGAATGCAACTAAACCATTATTTTAAATAATTTAATTTTGAGTGATAATTTTTTCGACAAATTCTTATTTTATTATTGTCAATTTATAAAAAAAAAATTATTTGAATTTGTCATTTGGTATCAAAATAATGTGTATGAAGGTAATTTTCTATCGTTAATTATAATGATGGCGTTGAATTTTAGTCAGTTTTTGACCCGGAATATATTTTTTAAGTGAAATACTATAACCATCCACATTACTAATCTAAATGTATTTACCGCCAAAGTAATAAGTTATTAAATACTTAACGGGTCGAATGATGGTGAATAGCTCACATTCAATAATGAAATGCTTATCTGTCGTCATTATAGAAGTATCCTCCATAAGATTGCCCTAGAATAATTCTTTTTATATCAAATAAGATTGCTGGTCTACGTTACTAATCTAAATATACTTCCTTCCAAGGTAATAAGTTATGAAATGTTTAACGGGCCAAATGATGTCGAGGAGCTCATATTCAATGGTGAAAGGTTATCTGTCGTCATTGTAGAAGTATCCTTCGTAAGATTACAATTAGTGATATTGTATTTTGTGAAATAACAAAAACTAAGATTTGGCGCTAAGACGCTGAGTTATTGATTTGTGTTATGACACCGAAGATAATATAATGGAAAGGTCAGGAATTCGAAAAATTCAATGCGAAACAAAACCCACACACATACTCATACATAAATTTTACTCTTTCTAAAATTTCAGAATGGAAATATTTTTATATATATAAAAGAAATTTGTTCTTGCATCTCATGCTATTGATTATTTAGACAAAGTTTTCTGTAGTTGTAGAAAGTACAGAATGCATTTAACTATTTATGTTATTCTAACGAGGTTTATTATATTTTAGATACAATATATTTTGACGTTGGCACAAAAAATCCAAAAATAATTGTGGATAACCATGATTTTAACATGGCGAGAAAGACGGATACAAAAACTATGTGGATTTGTTCGGGCTATTTTAAAACGAAATGTAGAGCTAGAGCGACTTCCATCGGAAGAATGGTGTATGTGAATGGAACACATAATCACGTGCCAAAGCAAAAGAAATCGAAATTTACAAATATGTTATCACAGAAAGTTAGTATTGTAAGAAATACGTCATTATAAAGATCTCTAATTTATTTTTATGTGGAAAACTATGTATGTTTTGAATTAGATTTGGTTTAGAGAATTATGTTCAAAAGTGTCTCATTTTACTGGAAATTCAATGTTTTTTAAATTACGTTACATGCGTTTTTTGCTTCAAAATTCGTTCGATTAAGAGAAAGTATATATTTTTGAATCAAATAAAGTCATAATACAAAATACAATCATGAGAGTTTTCCAGTAAAGTAACTAATTTTCAATGTTTTCTAATTGTGTTTGATTTATACTTGTTTACTAACCCTTAAAATTTGAGGAGATACATGCCTTTAAGATTAGAGTTGATTCCATGTCTCTGTTTACATGTAGGCCTCCAATGTTGTAAGTTCTACACAGTAATTGGTTTACATTCACTGAATGATTAGTCTAGTTTAGTTATTCTTTTATTAAAGAATTATTAAAAGTTTTTCATTGTGTTTCTTTGTACGTGTCGTATTTATATGGTGTGACGCGTTTTTCTCTACCTCGCACGATGACGTGGAGAAAAGGGCGCGACCACTCTTTGACACACGAGCTCCGGAAACAAATTTTCGGTTTGCTCGGGCGCCAGTCCTAGTTTAAGTGATAGGACGCGCTACCCACATGCCGAGTACGCGAGGCTGAGCAGCTCAAGTGGATAAAGTTTACTCCAGAGGGTCAGTGTATGGGAAATTAGACGTTCACACACAAACAGTCAAACTCGGAGTATTCAATAAAATCAGTATATTACGGTAAACTTAAATGTACAATTCTAAATATTTATTATGAAAAATTTATAATTTATCAAATACCGGGAGGAGCACGCGTAGCATCGCAAAACCCCAATAGTACCAGATGACCCAGGTGATCAGATTAGCAGGCTGCAACACGCAGAACATACAGTTAGCAAGAATGAACAGTGTGCAAAATAGTTACGGACACCAGACAAGTAAAGCAAGACACAAATATATAAAAACTACAGTGAAACAGTTTATCAAGTACTTGGTAGTACATCAGTTTACCTACTCCTCTGTGGACTTACTCCCTGTGCTTACGGTTAGGCACGTCTGCTTCGGTGGAGCGATCGTAGTGGAATCCCTTCTGCAGAGCTCCTCACATCATTTTCTGAAAATATTGGCTCCACAGGTCCTCTTCTAGCAGCGAAACCTCTTACAATGGGAGTGGGAGTCGGCGCTAGACGGATGCGCTACTGGTCCGTTAAACGGACTATTTTGAAATATTTTTTGGACATAGAAAAATAAGCCACTACGGATTTGTGGACTTTAATTCTAATACAGATTTGTGAACTTGGAACAACTAACGGTACCTTTAGGTTTTAATATCTTCGGAGTGAACACGTCTGCTTGCTTTGAGTCGAACTGGATGACTAACTGCTCGGTATGAATTTAATTACTTCCTTCAAATATAAAGGATTAGGAGAAACGGTGGAAAACAGATGCGCGATGGATTACGGTGACGTCAGACGGACTTGATAAAATATTTGAAATATTTTGGGGACTTAAAAAAATAACACAAATGCGGATTTGTGGACTTGCGATATTTTTGTTGTAACACTGGAGCAAGCAGCAGACACGTGTACCTCATAGGACGGCAGTCAGAAGACTAAATGTGAAATAATTAAATTATTCCCGTGTACTGAAGGAGTGAAGTCACACAAGTGACGTCTAACGGACTTGTAAAATATTTTAAAACGTTTTTGGTACTTAGTAAAATAACGAGATACAGAATTTGTGGACTTAGACAAATTATCTTACTCTGCTACCACAGGACGGAGAGCTCTGCACATCTAACATGTTCGGCCGCTGGGAAGGCACTGCTCCGTGCGTGGTTTGGCTTGTCTGAAATATAGACAATCTTCTCGTCGCTTCCCCACCCGGGTTCATCTGTACTTTATAATCTGATCTACCTACGCGGTGTTTCTAGAAATTAATTAATTTCAAACTAATTCGCCTATGGCGGTACAGTATGTTTACAAAAATAAATATAACAGAACAGTAACTATAAAATATATTCAAGAAAATAATGATATTTTATACAAATTTCGGTAACGAAAAACACTTCGTTACAATGGATCTGTTGTACATCTCCTTATGATTTTAAGGATATGTTCCTCATCACCTTGTGTAAAAATAACTTTAACATTTACTTGAAGTAATTTGTAAAAACAAACAAAGAGTTAAAATCTATCGTACTAAATTTTTGTAGGATTGAGTACCTGTAATAATTGTAAATTGGTAATAAATGTAGGTTACTAAAATATTATTTTATCTAATTACTTAATTTTTATAAAAGGACAAAGATGATTCCACCATTCGACTAAACTACTGGCTGCGTCTAAATCAGGTTCAATAGTGGAGTATGTTCTGCCCATATCGGACTCTTTCCAAGTGTTATATGTTTTAATTTTTAGGAGTAATATATTTTGAATTGAATTGAAATTGATGAAGCAGTTAGCTGCAAGACGAAGCTAACAACTGATGTCTCATCGGTGGTTCCATCTTGTAGCATATGGGCGCAGACGATTTTCAAATGTCGCAATGAAAAATCGTCAAAAGTCGATTTTTTCAAATGGCACCTACTGCTTTTCTTGACATCATTCGAAAGCAAATTGAATTTTAGGGGGAAAGTTATATAAAAAATACCTTATCTTGTCGAGATATTGCTTGTTTTTTCAAGTATGCCATGGTAGCAAATGATAATTCATACAATTTACATAAAATATGAATGCTTATCTTCAGTTATTGGTATTTTTTGTAGTAGGCTTTGGAAAAAATACCAAATGTCAAAGTTAGTCGCTATTGTGCCATTGTTATGTTATTGTTTTAATTAATTCGTGCAATTTTCATCATGGAACGTTATCCGAACGATGTTGTCTTTGATTTGTTTGTAATTTATATTGAAAATGACAGACTAGTTGACCGAACATGCTGTACGTTCAATTTCAAGTATCCACATCTACTGCAAATAGCAAAAGGTGTTCTTAGGCTTAAAAATATTTTTTGTCATGAGAAGGTAGTTAAGACTCTTGTGAGAACTAAACCTGTAACAGGAAATGAAGATATTGTAATTAACGCCCTGGGATATTTTCAAGCATATCCACGTGCTCCCGTCAGAACAGCATCTGCTAATTTGAGAATTCTTATACCTCGTTACAAAGAATTCTTTATCATCATAAGTTACATCCTTATAAATTCATAAGGCTGCAATAACTACATCCTGAGGACTACATACTCAGGATCAACTTTTATGAAAAATTTTTGATAAAGATTCATGATCGTAATTTTTTACATCTGGACAGACGAAGCAAAATTTTAAACATAAAGTTTTTAGTCGCAAACTCCTCTATAAATCCTTATTTTACTATAAGGAAAGTAACCAGACTGCAACCAAAGTTACAAATCTGGCGCGTTAAGTGTAATAATTGCATATTACCATCAAAACGCTAATGCTTCGATTGCAACAAACACCAGCCGAAAGACTGATCCTACTTAAAGGAGCTCCCTTGCCAGTCGTCACACACCACTTGCAGACTGCAGTTTCGAGCTGTTGGCTCTCGTCAGTGCAAGGTAGGTATGCAACGACCGACATGAGAATCCTTTGACTATAGTACATCCCGGTATTTTTACAATAGCGACATGTAAAACAGCCAGCAGGCGCCATCTAGCGGTCCAGTGTCTGTTGCAATCGAAAAATAAATAGCCTGACTTGGCTTAGCATAGTTCAAATGTGCTTTTAGAGGGCGGAATATTAAACATAATATTTTTAGTCGCAAACTCCTCTATAAATCCTTATTTTACTATAAGGAAAGTAGCCAGAAAGAAAATCGTTAAAAGCAATGGAATATTAAAAAGACATCAGTCATATCGAGGAATTCTCTCCAAATATTGTCCCTCCCACTTCGTTATTTTCTTAGTGCATTAATATGTGAAAGTAATCTGTATAACTGTATAAGAAGAAACAAAGTTAGTGACATTAACTGAGAAACAAATGACGGTAGAAATTCCTTGGTACCGTCAACGAAAGCACCTTAAAAAAGTGTTCTAACAATGTACTTACTAAAATATCACCAGTCATCAAATTAGGCAAATACGGGAAGTTTTTTAAAATGCACTTTTTCAGCTATTTGCAAATATTTTGGAAACGAAGAGAGCTACGCCAAATTTAAAAACGGCATCGAAACGGTCACAAAATTCTTCAAAAAAGTTTCCATTTAACCGTTTCTCTATCTCTAATAATAACAGAGATAGCAATGCATTAGCCGTTACTCGAGTCCGAGTATAAAAATGTTACAGTCGATAAATTGTGTACAATAAAAAACAAGTAACAGGTGTAGTTTATTGTAATTCCCATTCATCTACGGTGCACACGACTATGGCTATAGAGGCCAATTCGGGAGAGCACATGTCGACCGCAGTCAGGACAAACATAGACCTGGTTAGGTCTTGGATTCGGCCTTCTTGCAGCAACATTTCCTTGATAGCTGGCCACAACCCCTCGCCATTCGGTTCTGTCCGCTGCAAGTTGTTCCCACTGCTCGTCTGCAATACCGCAGGATTTTAGATTTTCATGGAGAGCGTCTTTGAACCTCTTTCGTTGACCGCCACGCCTTCTTCTACCGCTTAGCAATTCACCATAAAGTGTACATTTAGGAAGGCGGTTATCATGCATACGATGAACGTGACCTGCCCATCTTAGGCGTGCTCTTGAAATAAGCACCTCAATTGGAAGGCTGTTTGCTCTCCCGAGTACTTCCACGTTTGATATGTGATGAAACCAACGGATTTTCATCATACTTCTGAGGTGTCTTTGCTGAAAACGTTCTAATTCTTTCACATGACGACGGTAAGTGACCCAGCTTTCACATCCATATAGCAGTGTTGGAATGACAACTGCTCTGTAGACAGCCATTTTCGTTGACAAAGCAAGGTCGTGGTTGTCAAATACTCTCTCTCTAAGACCCCAGAGTGCTCTAGATGCAGCGTTAATTCTATTGCGAATCTCGCTGTCCATGTTTGCTTTGTCATTAACAACGTTGCCTAAGTAATTGAACTGATCCACCACTTCAAGAGAATTTCCGTTAAGTGTAATGTCTATTTGGTTCACTTGATGAGGAGTTGACATAATCTTAGTCTTTCCAATGTTGATTTTAAGTCCCAAGGAATCATAGCTCTGGGCATACACATCTAAAAGTTCTTGAAGCTCTTCCGGCGTAGAGGCTAAAAGTGCACAGTCATCCGCGTACTGGAGATCACAAATGAATCGTGTGCGTGTCTTCGTGAAAGCTCTAAAGCGCCCTATGTTAAAGAGACCGCCATCAAAACGGTATCTGAGACCTATTCCTCTGACTGTCAGTTTGTTGTCAACAATAATTGTTAGAGCAGTGGTAAACAAATTAAAGAGTAGGGGTGCCAGGACACATCCCTGCCTAACTCCAGTGAGGGTTTGGAAAGGTTCGGTTGCCTCATTATTATACATAACCTGGGCGTTGTTGTTTGTATGTAGACTGCGACATACTTCCACAAATTTTCTAGGGATACCTAAGCGGAACATAATTTTCCAGAGCACTTCCCTGTCCACCGAGTCAAACGCCTTGGTTAAATCAATGAAGGCCATGTGAATTTCTCCTTGATGTTCGAGTGCTTTTTCTTGAAGCTGTTTAAGTGTGAAGATTAAATCCGATGTGCCTCGGTTTGGTCTAAAGCCACTCTGTGTTTCAGGAAGTAACTTTTCCATAACAGGTGTTAGCCTATTTGCCATCGCTTTAGTGAGTATCTTCCCTCCAACAGCCAGGAGAGCTATACCCCTGTAATTTCCACAGTCCGCAGCGCTGCCTTTGTTTTTGAAGAGGTTGATTAAAAGTGTATCACGAAACTCCTGCGGAGCTTGACCACTTTCCCACACGACATCAAACAGTTTTTTGAGGTAGGGTATGAGCTCTGACGACACAGCTTTAAAGATCTCAGCTGGGAGTGAGTCGGCGCCGGGAGATTTGTTATTTTTTAGCTGCCCAATGGCGGTTAAGATCTCTTCCGTTGTTAGTGGCTTATCTAAGTCTTCGAAGGTGTCGTATTGAGGGATAAGATTTATAATATCGTGATCGGCTTGACTTTGCTGGTTAAGAATGTTAGAGTAGTGTTCTTTCCATCGGGCTCTTATTTCCTGGTCTTCTTTGAGGAGATTTCCATTTAAATCTTTAATAGGGCACATATTTTTCCGACTGGGGCCGTACACTGCTTTTACTCCTTGAAAGAAATTCCTGTAGTCGTGTGAATCGGCGTACCTTTGAATTTCTCTGGCCTTGCTTGCCCACCACTCGTTCTTTATTCTTCTGATTTCGCGTTGCGTTTCATACTTAGATTGGGTAAAAGCTTCTGCTTTTGATGAGTCGTTGGGGTGGTTGATAGCGTTTTGGAAGGCAATATGTTTGCGGTCAAGAAGTTCTTGTATAAAAGCTTCATTATCATTGAACCAGTCCTCCTGTTTTTTACTTGCTACAGTGCCAAGAATTTCCTCACTCGCACTTTTTAAACTGTCTTTAATTTGTGTCCAGGTAGCAGCGACATCTACAGAATTGGTTTCTTCTAGTGCACTCAAATTCTCTTGAACTTTTTGCTTTAGCTGTTCGACGGTTTGTTGATCACGCAATTTACTAATACAGAGACGGAGTCTACGTTTTACTTGAGTTCTTCGGTGTTTGGGTCTCATAACAATTTTCATTTTAGAGACAACAGGACGATGATCGGTCCAACATTCGCTATCATTGCGCGCCTTTGTAATTTGGACGTCCTTGAGATGCTTCCTACGTACGATAACATAGTCCAGTAGATGCCAGTGACCTGATCTGGGGTGACGCCAGGTGCCTTTAAATTTATCCTTTTGTCGGAAAATGGTGTTTGTTATAACTAGATCATGTTCGGCGCATTTAGTTAGGAGTAGTTGACCGTTAGCGTTCATGTTGCCCAAACCGTTCTTGCCTATGATGCCTGGCCAGGTGTCTGCATCTCTCCCTACTCTAGCGTTAAAATCGCCAAGAATAACGAGTCGTTCCGTTTTAGGTATTCTACAGAGGGTTTCTTCCAGCTGTTGATAGAAGCTTTCCTTGGTTTCGTGACTTGCATCCAGAGTGGGAGCGTAGGCGCTTATTAGATTTACCGCGTTGCCATCTGATAGCTCATAGCGTAGCAGCATTAGACGCTCGGATAGGCCTTGTGGTACTTGTGTTAAGTTGGATACAAGTTGATTCCGAACGGCAAATCCTACTCCATGTTGTCTTCTTGAATTGGTGGGAAGACCTTTCCAATAGAAGGTGTAGTACTTTTCTGTGAGAGAGCCTTCCTCCAAAAATCGAGTTTCGCTGAGAGCTGCAACGTCAACATTGAGTCGGTGAAGTTCTCTATCTATTAGAGCAGTTCTTCTTTCAGGCCGATCGGTGCGAGTGCTGTCGTTCAAAGTACGAACATTCCAAGCGCCGTAGATGAAAGAATTCGTTTTGTTGGATTTAACTTGTCGGTGTTTTTTCGACATTCGATGAGGTGTCCCTGTGGGCACCCTCCCCCGGAGATCCGATCGGGAGGGTATTTTACCTCCGGATGATTTTGTCCCACTTGAACGCTCCATCATTTTTTAAAGCCTTAATCGACTGAAAACGAAGCTGCATTTGAAGTTTTAGCTGGAGCAGGTATGCAACTGACCAGCTCGGTTGCGGAAGGCGAGTGGTGTGGTCCCATGGCACAGAAGGAGACTGCGACGATGGGGTAACCAAACGATTCCAAAAGCAACCTTTTTGTGCGGTGGGTTATTTTTACCGCACTCTTCGTGAGAAGGTGGATGTGCTCACGGCAAAAGATAAGGGTTATTCCGCCCTTACTCGGTCGTTAGAGCCTCGTTAGTGAAAACAGGGTGCACCAAGTTCAAATTGAACTCATCGCGAAGGTGAGGTTAACAATTGAGTAGGAGAGGCTATAACTTGCGCTTCACTACCCCATTACACCCCCAGTCACAGTGTATGCTGATCTGATTACCGAAATATACAAAATGGTTCCTACATAATATCTAGTATCAAGAATTGATGCTTGTTTTTCCATCAAATACAAATGTTTAATATATACATTATCCTTCCAATTTAATCTAAACCGAAATTAACTACTGAGGTGACGTGAATTATCTAAAACAACATATCTCTTTCTTTACTTATATATGTTTATTTTTAGGTGTAATATATTTTGAATCTGGAACAAAGAATCCGAAAATTATCGTGGACGATTACGATTTTTTCTTCGAAAAGAGAAGAGACATTAAAACTCTATGGTTTTGCGGTATGAACTATAAAACCAAATGTAAAGTAAGAGCCACAACAAGTGGCACTATGGTGTATATCAGTGGCGTACACAATCACGCACCGAAGAAGAAGAAGTCTACTCATTTAATGTCGAAGAGTGTTACTATCGTTAGAAATTGATTCTAACTGTTTTTTCTATATTTCATACAACTATGCCATATACATATTAGATATACAGCATAATACTTGCGATCAAATTTTTAAGCCAACACTAAACGTACTAGACAATCTGTATACGTGTAGAGATTATTTTGATTTATTAATCTAACAGACAATTAGACTAGGATGCCTATTATCATTTTCTGAGTGACCCTTTTATGTCTAAGAGATCTACGTTTGTTTGGGTAGAGAAGACGGGGCCATACAGTTCATAGTAGGATATACCATGAGGTCTATAAGTAACAATTATGAGTAAAATCCTAGAACACGTCAATTTTTAATTCTAAAATGACATTTTTTGAGCATAATTTTGTACCTCCCCCTTCAACCCCCTTAAAGTGACAGCGACCCCTTTAAAATCTTTAAATGGAACGAACCTCACTGTAAACATTCATGTATTATAACAGACATGTATCATTTAGCATATTTTTCCTGATGGCTACACTTTTAGATTTATTAAGTATGAGCCTATTGCATTGACACCAGATGCTAAATTCACTCATTATGTTAGTAACTGCAAATTCTATATCTTTGAGAATATCGGCTGCTACAAAACGGCAGTATCATCCTCAAACGTTGTAATCGCTGGTCATATAAATCCACCAATACAAGAAGGACAACACCAAGGACAAGAAGGAGCCCCGGGGCAGAACATTGAGGAATACCCAGTATTACATCTTAGGCCTCATCTGGCCCCATTAGCATCAACAATCATATTTGGCCATTCCATATATGCTTTAGTCGAATTAAGAGTTATGTACATACTGTGTCAAATGCTTTCGAAGTGTCAAGAATTAGTGAGGCCATTGTCTAAAATTTAATAAATTTAATAGTTCAACATTTGGCACCTGGCTGTTTCAGTAGATCTATTTGCTCTAATCCATCAAGCGACTGGGCATAATTCTTTCTAATAGTTTGGGTAAATTCTGCTAGTAATTGTCGATATCCTCAACATGACTCTTTGTATGCAATGATACAATTAAACCGGTTTTAAATGTCATTAAAAAATTCCCCTGAAACAATAGGCGATTTATAAGATAAATGAATGGTTGAACAAAAATGTAAATTATATTTAATATAGTTACAACATACAGTTCGTCAATCCCAGATGTCTTTTTAAAATTCTTTATTAGATTTAACTTATCTAAGACTTCATATATGTTTGCAGGGGACGAATTTAAAATTCATGTTTCTCTATTTATTTTCATAAAGTAGGGCGTACATTTATTGGGCAGTCAAAAAACGTAACAATAACTTTACGAGTTTATTATTAACACCGGTGAACCATGCGGCATGGTCTCATCAAACAAGCCGACGTACCTCTAAAGATAAGTGGTTCCATTTACAGGTGAGATGGTACAGGGAGTAACAGTATTTTCATGAGATAGTAAAGTTTTTGTTGCGTTTTTTGACTGCTTAATAAATATGCACCCGACTATACATGGCAATGACAAGTGTTGTCCAAAATGATTAAAAATAATTTCCGTACTTACACAAGAGAAATGGGAGCAAATTGTTTAGCAGTTTCATTCGTATTGTTGAGCCTATTTGAATTAAAAGCTATAAATATGATTGTCTTATGAGAAGTTCTATCTAATTTGTAGTTGATAATATTACAGATCACTTTTGCTTTATTAGAAGCGGAACTGGTTTTGTTATTATAAAAATTTATTTTCGCCTGTTTAATATTAAATTTATATTCATTTTTTAATATTGTAAATATTCTTTAATTCAAGACTGTCAGCGTTAAAGTATATACGATTGGAATTGAAACCGTATAAAAACTAAAAGCCGGCAAAAACAATCGGCATCTCTTTATTGTACATGGGCGGAGGTAAATAGAAATGCTTGTCATAAAAAAATAATAAGATTTTCGGGCATTATTATATTATCCTCTGTTTCAAATGGTCTCCAGAAAGCCATAGTAAATTAGTAAATAATTAAAATATTTTACCTTTTATATAGTAGTAAATATTTATAAATATGAACAATAACTAACTAAACTCCTACGCTTGATGCTATAACAGGTAAATACCTGCGTAAATACGCACTGCACTGGCACATTAATAGCACAGCAGAAGTCCACCTTTGACTATTGAGAAGCGATTTACGAGTTTTTTTTATGCTAGTAGACCTGTCCGTTTTATTATCTTTAAGCCAGTGCAGTCGTAGATGGTTCATTCAGGCTGATTACATTGCCAGTCTCGGACTCGCCTGCACAGTTTCAACTACCATTCGAATCTCGATACCATTGCTAAATATATAGGACAAAATATCAAGTTTAGTGCGCACGGCCCCCCTGTGCTTTAACACTGACCAGTTCCAATTATCCTCGTATAAAGTATAACATAAACCGAAGCATATTTTTAAAATATGTTCCTTGTTTGATGACCCATTTCCGGTGCTGGCCTTGCGCGGTTGACCGTCAAAAGTTGTTGAATCAAGGGACTGTAATGCGCTATGTGTTGGCCTAATTTTACTGCATAGATATCATAGATAGCGGTATTATTTTAATATGCATACGAGCAAGAACAATTGTCTTCGATCACTGAGCGCCATTTACACTTATCCAATCTGAGTTGTATAAATTTCGTAATCAATTGGTTTTAGCAATATTTAAATGTTTATTTTATGGAGAAGTTTTGTAATTAGGAAATTATAAATTAATTAACAATAATAATTCTTGAAAATAACACAACAATTCTTACTTACGGATAGTATGATATCCGTTGAAATTGTAAATTCTCCTGGTATTTCCCTATGATCGAACAGTTTACATTATGTGTACAGTGTATAAATATGTGTATGTAGAATTAAACCGATACATTTCTTTGTTATTTTTTTGTAATAAAGTTTGACAAATTAAACAAATATATTTTCGCTTATCGCTCGTGATTTATTTTTACAACTTACTGATCTAAGTCACATTGAATTAAGTTTTATGTAGCTTGAAAATGTTTTCCACTGCCTTCCAGGCCACCTGATTTAGTCTCGGATATCTAGATTTGTCTTGGTAAAGGAGACGGGGCCCTACAATTTATAGTGGAAGCCGAATCACTTAGACAACTTTGGACCATCCTGTATGAAGTATTTTTATGCAAAGCGTATTATTTCTAATAAATTGCCAAGATAAAGTATACAAATTTTATAGCTTCAAACGTGTGGAAAAAGTCATAACTTTAAAATGCTGTGTTTCAAGAAATTTCTATCGAAATTGCTCAATTTAACAGTAGTCTCATAAACCTTAAAACATCTCTTAGGATTTTTGTTAAATACTTGTTTTTGAAATATTTGCAAAATTGCATAGCACCACCCCCTTCCCGTCCCTTCAAAAAATCCATTCCGAGGTACATTCATTCCTTCCTGAATGAGTATAAGTAAAGGGGAACATGTAGGTAGTGTCACTAATGATCTATTTTTTTTATTTATATTTTCTATTTTTATCGCTCTACATAGTTACTGAGAAAACTAACATTAATGCAAGGAAATTTTAAAAAAATTTAAAATTCTAACTTTACCAAGTTTGTATATTTTTGAAATGTGCATATATGTTTTTAAAAATCAAGAAAGTTATGTTGTAAATAGCCAGTGTCACAATGTCAATACGAGACAAAAACATAATTTTCATGTTCGTTTTGCTAAATTAAAAATAACTTTTAATTCGTCTTATTATTTAGGGTCAAAATTGTTTAACTTGTTTCCGAATGACGTAAAATATATAATAGGCTGGGGCCGTTACGGATTTTTAATGCTGAAAAAAAAAAAAATTAATAGCAGGCAACGGCCGGCTGGAATATATAGTTGAGGTCATAAAAAATGGAAAAAAAAGCTTTGGAACTTGAGATGAAGGGAAGTAGTGAAATGGGGTGCTATTTAAAGGATGAAAACTGTTTTTCGTGATTTGTGGCGAAACGTGACCTCCTAGTGAGAAGTGTTTCATACAAAAGTTGTAGATAATAAAAAAATCTAAAACTTTTATTCTATATATTTTTCGACATAACCTCAAAGTGCGAGAAATTGATGAAAAACCGATTTTTCTGTTTTTATTTTTTTTCTCGCGTGAAAATTATTTAATTTAAATGAAACTTTGTGTAAGTACGTAATTATTTGCATATAATAAGCATGAATTTTTTCAATTATGGGAAATAAATATTTTTCGAGATTTTACCATTTTTCCTCTATCTTCGGCGAACAACTTTATTGATTTTTTTTTTATTTTGATGGTGTACTAGTGCTCATTTTTTTCATCGAGATGTCTACTTTCCAATGGTATGTCGATGTTAGTGATTTATTGTCATTTAGTAGCTTAAAATTAAGAAAAACCAAAAAAAAATTTTTGAATTTCAAATTTGTCGATTTTTTTCATTATTTTAAATTTTTTAGCATATTTATGTTAACAATTCATAATAATTTAATGAAAAAACTTACTTTGGTATAAAATAACTCAGGTTGAACGAATTTAGTTATTGGAAACCTCGCTAAAATTGAATACAAAAAAAAAAAAAATAATGTTACGTATTCAAACAAAAAAAAAGTGAAAGTGAAAATGAAATGTTAGTAGTGAAATGATTGTTAATAATGCGATCCAATTAGCTAAACAAGATGATAAAACTGTAATAATCGTGGGTCAAGACATCGATTTACTAGTTCTTTTACACCAATTAAATTCGAATGGGCTGGATATTTATTTTCACAAACCAGGCTCAAGCAACGTCAAAGATTCATTTTATACATCCCATTGTTTTAAACACGAACCATACACAAGTGTAATAGCGTTTCTTCATGCTTTCTCTGGGTGTGATACAACTTCAAGTTTTGCTGGAAAAGGGAAAAAAACAATAGTAAGATCTTTATTGGACAATAAAAATTTATTAAACCTAGCCAGTGTTTATTATCAAAAAGATGCAGACTACATAGCCATAGCAAAGAATATATCTCAACTTACAGCTAGTATTTACAAAAGTAAGAAAATTTATAACTCATTAAATCAATTACGATTTGAGCTGTATCAGCAAGCTACAAACAAATCCACTTTTAAATTGGAAAAACTCCCTCCAACTGAAGAAGCAGCTGCACAACACTCCTACAGAGTCTATTACCAATTGCAAACTTGGTTGGGTAATTTTGACAACGATCAGGACAACAAAAAAGCAAAGGACTGGGGCTGGAACGAAAATGTAGGAAGACTCGTGCCGAAATACATCTCTGACAGTTCCGACTTGATTCCCGGAAAGTTGTTAAAAAGCGTTAGCTGTACTTGTGAAAGTGGATGCAATAATCAAAGGTGTGGCTGCCGAAAACACGGCTTAAAATGTACCAATCTATACAATGCATGCACTGAGAACTATTCAAATAGAGACAGAGAAGTATTTGTAGATTTAAGTGATTCTGAAGATATTGATGAAGAGCCAGCAAAGAATAATGACATCGAAATTGAAAAGCCTAAAAATGCCAATGATTTTGAAGATAATATAGAATTTGAGAGTTTGATCGATGAAGAAAACGAACCACAACAAAAAAGGCCTAAAATTGATTAGATTTTAACAATTATTTTATTGATTTTTCTTTTTATAAGCTATACTCAACCAATATTAATAAAGTAAATATTTGTAAATAAAGTAAAGAATTCGTAGCCAATATAAATAAATTGTATGTTGTACTTTATCATATGTATTTAGAATAATTTAATATGCATATAAAGTTTTCGAAACTTAACTGTAGCTTATGAAAATTAATAAAGTACTATTGATTTCCATGTAAATGTTAAGTTTCATGAAGTTTTCCCTACCTTTCCTCCTCCTGAAATTCATTCAACTTTATTTATTTTATACCAAAGTAAGTTTTTTCTTTAAAATATTATGAATTATTAACATAAATATGCTAAAAAATTGAAAATTATGAAAAAAATTGACAAATTCGAGATTCGAAATTTTTTTTTCGTTTTTTCTTAATTTTAAGCTGCTAAATGACAATAAATCACTAATATCGACATACCATTTGAAAGCAGACATCTCGACGAAAAAAATGAGCACTAGTAGAACATCAAAATCCAAAAAAAAATCAATAAAGTTGTTCGCCGAAGATAGGGGTGTTTTTTCGGAAAAATGGTAAAATCTCGAAAAATATTTATTTCCCATAATTGAAAAAATTCATGCTTATTATATGCAAATAATTACGTACTTTCACAAAGTTTCATTTAAATTAAATAATTTCCACGCAAGAAAAAAAATAAAAACAAAAAAATCGGTTTTTCATCATTTTCTCGCAAACTTTGAGGTTATGTCGAAAAATATATAAAATAAAAATTTTAGATTATTTCATTATCTACAACTTTTGTATGGAACACTTTTCTCTAGGAGGTCACGTTTCGCCACAAATAACGAAAAACGGTTTTCATCCCTTAAATAGCACCCCATTTCATTACTTCCCTTCATCTCAAGTTCCAAAGTTTTTTTTTCATTTTTTATGACCTCAACTATATATCCCAGCCGGCCGTTGCCTGCTAATAATTTCTCAAAAAGGTAACGGCCCCAGCCTATAAGGAATGAAAGGTTATTTAAAATTAAACTAAAAGAATTTTTACTTAATAAAGATTTTTGTTCAATATCAGACTTCCTCTGTGTCTGTTAATTATAGATTACTTATAAATATATATATTTTTTATTTTCATTCCTATTGTTATTAAACTTTAGGTCAATTTTATAAAAATTGGTATATCTAGCATTAAGAACAGTGTTGACTGTTCATATACAAATGTACCGATTTGTCACTAAGAAAAATAAATTATTGTTGCTATATAACGTCAGTAATAAAATACATATATTATTTAATATTTTTTTTAGATAAGATATATTTCGGAATTGGAAGAAAGTCTAATCCTAAGCTCATCGTTGATGGACACGACTTTAACATAGAGAGGAAATGGGAAACAAAGACAACATGGGTCTGTAGTTCATATTTCCGAACAAAGTGTAAATGTAGGATAAGTACAAGTGGAAATGTGGTCCATGTGAATGGAAAACACAATCATGCACCGCGTGCAAATATAATGTTATCTAATAAGTTATCTAAAAATGTTACTATCATTAGGAAAACATAATAACGGTCTACTAATTCTTAAATTCAGTGTATTGATCCGGACCCTGCGTAGAGTCATCCCCCTTCACAACACAGGAATACCAAACAAGTTGAAGGAGATTCTCAAACCTTTCAAATCCTTAAGCTCTTGGTCTATAATTCTTTAATTTAATGTATATAGAGTAAATTTTGGGTGTCTATGACTTAAAATGTTCATTGAATTATCTGATATAGCCAACGTATTTTTTCACATATGAGATTGCAATATATTGTACTCCATCTGGCCTTATATTTAATACCGGTGACCCTATGATGTCACAGTGATTATTTGACATCCTGTGATACATTAATGATAGGTCCATCTTCCTTATAATTAGTACACGCAAATTAGATTAAAAAACAGTGAATGGAAGTAATAATTTATAAAGAAATAATGTTTGAGATGTGTACTATCGATAGGGTTAGAAATAGATACTGAAATATTCCCACCCCATTCAGGAACGGAAAGTCCCTTTTTTGCAAAAAACCACCCCTAACGGGACTTCACGCTGGTTTTTCACCTGTATCCTGTAAGCCGTTCGTTGGAAGAGAAAAAAGTATAGGAAATAAAAAATTTGTCGTTAAATTCTGTATAAATAAAATAATAAATAATTGACCGTGTAGCTTATCCCCACCTATTTCGCAGTTACATCGTCCAAACTGAGGAGTAGTTTAGAACACACAGGTAAATATCTATCTTACATAAAGTTTCTCAGTGAATATCTCAAAACCGGTTACTTAACGAGAAAAATGCCGAAGAATGAATTTATAGAGCGGAAATTTCTGTATAGGATGCATGTCTAGCGTGTTTTAACGCAAGTGATTTTTATTTATTTTCGTCTTTTTTCCACAAAGATGCGTTTTTTATTTGAGCTCGTTTCCACACCACATTTGAGAGAGAGCTCTCGGTGCGTTTTTTAAGTAGGTTACGCTGTAGGCCTATTCCACTGGAACTCTGCCCAATTTTAATCATTAGAGGGTTCTTCATTGACGAACAGTTCTTCAAATTTGGAATTTAAACATCCTTGCCCATGACAATTAGAGCATATCGTTGCGCAGCGAAATTCAACCTTAACACAGGTGCGTCGTCAATGAAGAACCTTCTAATGATTACAATTGGACAGAATTCCAGTGGAATAGGCCTACAGGGTAACCTACTTTAAAAACGTACCAAGAGCTCTCTCTTAAAGGTGGTGTGGAAACGAGCTAAAATAAAAAACGCATCTTTGTGGAAAAAGACGAAAATAAATAAAAATCACTTGCGTCAACACCAGCTAGATATGCATCTTATAGAGAAAATTCCGTTCTATAAATTCATTCTTGGGCATTTTTCTCTTTAAATTAACCGGGTTTGAGATATTATTTGTGAAACTTCGTGTAAGATCGATTTTTATCTGTGCGCTCCATAAGCTACAAGTTCAATAGGACATTTATTATACAGAATTTAATGACAAATTTTTATTTCCTATATTTTTTCTCTTCCAACGAACGCTTTACAAAAAAGAAGTGAAAAACCAGCGTTAAATCCTCATTAGGGGTGGTTTTCTGCAGAAAAGGGACTTTCCGTTCCTGAATGGGGTGGAAACTTTTCGGATATCTATTCCTAACCCTATCGAGAGTATTCATAACAAATATTATTTCTTTTTAAATTGTTTCTTCTAAAATATCTAATTTGCGTGGACTAACAGGCAGGGTGACCATTTTCTGGAAAACCTGGGAAACCTGGAAAAGTCAGGGAATTTGATAATATTGAAGAAAAAAAAGGAAATTTGCTTTATTTTAGCAGTTCATATTTAAATTTTACTCAGGACGTCCATTAAAATATAATGATGTAAACGTATTTTTGCTAATAACGTCGTTCGAAGTATCTCATGGGAATGCAAGTGTTGAAAGAGAATTTTCGATCAACAATCAATGTTTGATTGAGAATGTGTTGGAATCATCATTGGTTGGTCAAAGACTAGTTTATGATGCTGTGCTGGATTCTGGGCGAATTGAAAAAATTGAAATCAATAAAAAATGATTCAGTATTTTAGAAACGCGCATTATAAATACATAGAGAACTTGAATAAAAAGCAGCAATTGAGCAGAGTGTGAAGAGATAAACAGAAAAGGAATGAATACTATAAAATTGAAGGAACTTGATGAAAAGAAAAGAAAACTTAACACAGAGACTAATCTAATGAATGAAGAGGCCAACTCTCTTCAACTGAACTTTAGTTATGTAATTAAGAGTTACTTATTATATGTTTAGCATAAGGAGTATTTTTTTATGTGGACCTAATTTTTTAACTCAACATTTTTTTGGCAATAAAAAAAAAGACAAGAATTTTAATTGAAAAGTACTGGAAAATCTGGAAAAGTCAGGGAATTTCAAAATTCCCAATAAATAGCCACCCTGACAGGGTCGCAGATAAATGAAAAATATGTTATTGGTTACTGTGTTCTTCCGTAAAGTAACTGTATGATTAATTAATTAATTAATAATGCAAAAGCTCGTGAACCCTCTATATAACGGTATCCCTGTAAGGCTAGAAAATTGTTTAGGAATGAACTAAAATACACTAAGCATAAAAACGATCACCTGGCAGGCATCAGCCCTGCACGCCCCCATTATATTTTTGAAAATATCAAAAAAAATTGAACAATAAACTAGTCGCTGTAAAACATAATATTTTTAGTCGCAAACTCCTCCAAAAAATCCTTATTCTGCTATAAGGAACGTAACCAGACTGCAACCAACAGCTACTCTCCGGGCTATGTGCCCCGCCGAGCGCTGAATTACAAGTTACAAGCCTGGCGCGTTAAGTGTAATAATTGCATATTACCATCAAAACGCTAATGCCTCGATTGCAACAAATACCAGCCGAAAGACTGATCCTTACTTAAAGGAGCTCTCATGCCAGTCGTCACACATCACTTGCAGACTGCAGTTTCGAGCTGTTGGCTCTCGTCAGTGCAAGGTAGGCATGTGACGACCGACACGAGGATCACTTGACTATTTAGTACATTTCAGTATCTTTGGGATAGCGACATGTAAAGTAATCAGCAGGCGCTATCTAGCGGTCCAGTGTATGTTGCAATCGACAAATAAATAGCCTGACTGGGCTTACCATAGTTCAAATGTGCTTTTAGAGGGCGGAATATTAAAACATAATATTTTTAGTCGCAAACTTCTCTAAAAAATCCTTATTTTACTATAAGGAACGTAACCAGACTACAACCAACAGGTACTCTCCGGGCTATGTGCCCCGCCGAGCGCTGAATTACAAGTTACTAGCCTGGCGCGTTAAGTGTAATAATTGTATATTACCATCAAAACGCTAATTCTTCGATTGCAACAAGCACCAGCCAAAAGACTGATATTACTTAAAGGAGCTCTCGTGCCAGTCGTCACACATCACTCTATTTGCATTTGCATTAGCGTTTTGATGGTAATATGCAATTATTACACTTAACGCGCCAGGCTTGTAACTTGTAATTCAGCGCTCGGCGGGGCACATAGCCCGGAGAGTAGCTGTTGGTTTCAGTCTGGTTACGTTCCTTATAGTAGAATAAGGATTTTTTAGAGGAGTTTGCGACTAAGAGTATTATGTTTTAATATTCCGCCCTCACATTTGTACTAGTCGCTGTAAGTTTGAAATTTTAATATAATTTAGTTTGTCCATAGTTATGTATGAAAAAAAATTGATAGGCGAATTTGATGAGCAGAAGCACTTTACAGGTGAACAAAAAGGTACGCGTTTACGTATTCATTAGATCGGATTGATATAGCCTAAGGTACGACGGTTTCTTAACAGCCGTCCGTGGTGTAGCGGCTAGATTATCCGCTTCTCATGCGTTAGGTCGAGGATTAGAATAAACTTTTTTCAGTTTTTTTTCTTTTTTTGGCTACGTTTCGTACGAGATGTATTTCGGCTCGATTGGCAAGTAAAATACGTAATACAAATATTTCTTTAGGGTAGGTTAGATTAATTTGAAAACTTACAGCGACAAGTTTATTTTTTTATTTTTTTGACACTTTCAAAAATGTAAGGGATGATGATGTGCAGGACTGATGCCTACCAAGTCATGATTTTCATGCTTAGTGTATTTTAATTAATTACTATACAAATTTCTAACCTTACAGGACGACCGTTATATAAAAGGTTCACGAGCTCTCCGTCTATAAGTTAAGCTATTATTGAATATTTCTTTTGTGCAACGTACTTTAAAATGCAATTCAATGCTAATTTCATGTATTCCAGAGTTTTGTTCACCATAGTTTTCACATACAGTTTGTAAAATTTGTAAAAGATTAAAACTGGTTCTGCTTTATACTCGAATAAACTTATAAATTTATCATAGACATCCGGAACTTGCTAAAGTGTTATGGTATTGATTTATTAACTTTTCTTAAATTTTTAAATTATAATTATTGTATACAAATGTACATTTTTTGTTCTTTTAGAGCAAGGTTAAACTAATAAATATAATACAAATTATTTTATTTTTTTTATTCTGAAAACGAAGTAAATTTTAAAATCCAAATGTGTGTGCCAAAATACTAAAATCATGAGTTAACAGCAAAATGGAAGCATATATACAATGTGTATATGGCAAAGCGGTATTATAGGTGTAAATGAGAACTTTTTTTGGATTACAAACACAATTGTTTGTATTCTACTCTTGCTTCACCCAAAAATTATTTTTAGTATGTTGGACTTTAAAAAATTTATAGAGGGTGCTAGTAATAGCTTAAAAATAAAAATCGCATCAGGTACAGTGCCTTTTGTGTGCGAAATATTGAAAAATATTATTAGAAAAACTTGCTCAAAATAAAAAAATTTGACGTTGCACAAAATTACAGAAATAAATACTTACATTTCCTTCTATTATAAAATTTTAATATTTTAAGAATAATATGCCATGGAAACAAAAATAAAAGTAATTCCTTTACCGAAGGTTGCCAACCCAGAAGATTTAAAAGATTTACGTCCCATTAGTGTACTTTGTCGTCTTTCAAAAGTGTTCGAGAAAATTATTAATAACCAAATTGGATCTCAATTAGATGAATTTAATATTTTACCAGTGCATCAGTCGGGTTTCCGATCTAGGCATAGTTGCACTACCGCATTGCTTAACGTAACTGATGACATATTTATCACCATAGACCAAAATAACTTGTGCTAACTTGTTTTACTAGACTACTCCAAAGCCTTCGAAAGAATAAAACATCGGTTACTTTTGGTCATCTTTCATTATATATGTTTCACAGAGAAAGCCATGTTTCTGATTGAGAATTATCTAATTCAACGTTCTCAATCTGTAATTTTGGGAGGATTGGAGTCAGAACTTGTCACTATTGAAAATGGAGTCCCATAAGGCTCTATTTTGGGCCCCCTAATGTTTACTTTGTATACTTTTCAATTTTATCAACATCTAAAATATTCTAGTGCTCATTTCTATGCGGACGACACACAAATATATCTGTTCTTCCCCGAAAGGAATATACAAATTGCTTGTAGTAATCTAAATAATGATATTGATTCATTAGTATCAATTTGTAATAAATTCTGTCTCTCAATAAACCCTTCTAAATCTAAGGTGATTCTGTTTGGAAGAGACGCTGCTCGGAAAAGATGTTCAGATTTGATTGATATCAGGGTAAACAATGAAGTACTATCACAATCAGTCCATGAAAAAAATTTGGGATTAGTTCTAGACAATCGACTTAAGTTTCCTCAGCATGTTACAATGGTTACAAAAAAAGCATTTTGTAATCTCAAATTATTTTACAGTAATAGGGGTATTCTCAATAAAAAGTCTAAGACAGTCTTATATGATTCATTAGTACTGTCACATCTCAACTATGCTGATAGCGTGTATAGCCCTGGCCTTAATAGAGCTGACTCTCAACGGCTTCAATTAATACAAAATGCATGTATCCGATTAATTTGTGGTTTAAGGAGACGTGACCATGTTACGAAACACTTAAAAGAGATTGGATGGCTCAACATTGAAAACAGAAGATTACTGCATAGCAGTGTCATCTTCCATAAAGTTGTAACTCAACAAAAACCATCCTATCTATATAACAAAATCAAGTTTCGGACAGACGTCCATAACATAAACGTACGAAAAGTCACCTTACAATCCCCCAGAATAACACAGCTCTTTACCAAGCGTCATATTCATATAGCATTGCTAAACTATACAACAAGTTACTAGATAACATGAAAAGTCTACCCATATATTCCTTCAAGAAAAAACTTAGAGATTTGCTCATTGCAGGTGCTTCTCAATTTAAATAAATAGTATAGTAGAATAGTATAAATAGTATTTTGATATCCTGCCTTTCTTCATTCTGGATCTAATACCTTCCCTATCTTGTATATTGTGTGTATATTAAGTTTTATTGCCCACCCTGGTGAATGGTATAGAATGTGTTTGTTTTATTTTTCCTAAATTTTCAAAAGATTTTAATTGTTCTGTACCATTCACTGTCGGTGGGCATTGCGGTTGAGTGGAAGTGCGCGGTTCTTCGTACTCCGATGAACAGCGAACTCTGCCGTTTGATAGATATTTAGTTTAAATTTTACCAATCCCGTTTTGTATTTCTTTATCTAGCAATGAAAGCAATTATTATTATTATTATCAGTCTTTGTGTCAGAATAATTGATTGTTCGTATTAAAAATGTCAACTTTTATTTTTATTTCCATGCATATTCTTGAAAAATTTAAATTTTATAAATTAAAAAGAAATGTATTTAGTTTTGTAATTTGGTACAACGTCATATTATTTCATTCTGAGCAAGTTTTTCTGATAAAATTTTTCAATACTTCGCACAGAAGGGGTACTTTGACTGATGCGATTTTTATTTTTAAGCTGTTACCAGCGACCAAGGATTGTAAACAAAGAGGATGGCCAGATCCCTATGCTTCAATGTTCGCCACTTCTCAACGAGCTGTGACGTCACTGTGAGGCCTGGAGAGTTTTGTTTACATTCGTTTCTTCATGTTTTGTGGTGTTATATCGGAGTTTATTTAATCTATTGTACTTGTTATTTCATGGTGAATTGTGTATTTATAGATCTTTTGTGTTTTATAAGTTTATTAAATTATAAAACACTTTTTTTAGTAGTAATTTCGTGAGTGGAAGGACAATATTTCCTATACTATTTTGATCTTTGTTAAGATTTCAAAGACAATTATTATTAGTGTTCAATAATAATTTTGTATATATTTATGTAAGGTAAAAGACTTCAGATTTTATTTATCAAATTTACATATTAAACGTTATTTTTGAGTTATAGACTTAAAAAAAAATGCCAGGAATAATTCGTGCGATTTACGGGTGTAAGGGCCACTTATTCTACAAAGAAAAGTACTGAGCAAAGTATAATTTTCCATGTTTTTCCGAAATCCAAATATCTGGTGCTCCAAACTATGAAAGGCGAATGGATAAACAGATGTAAAAGGCAGGGTAAATTTAACTAAATTTAACTTAGATACAAATAGAATTTGCTCGGTTAATTTTGTGGAGAGTGATTATGAACGAGACCTACAAAATGAATTACAAGGTAAAAATTTGCATTTTCCATATATACTTTGTACCTTTACATATGTATTAGATTAGGGTTGCATGACACACTACATGGAATTTTATGGGGAATTTAATAAAAATTTACTACAACTTAAATTACATTTTATATCTTTCAGATTGACTGAAACGTTATCATTTAAGTTGTCATCTTACGGTTAATTTTCTAATAAATTTTATATAAAATTTCACATAGTTAGTGTCATACAGCCCTAATATAAAATTATATACTCGAACTCGAGTAACGGCTAATAATAATAATAATATAAAATTTAAATTATATTAACTTTTGTTTTAGGTTTATACGTAACTTTGAAAAGGGCATTGAAAAAAACGACAGTTCCTACACTGGGAATAAATACTGCAACGAAAACTAACTCAGCTCAGTCTGATAGGCTTTTCATGAGAAAGAGAAAGCAGGAAATAGCTGAGCTCGTAACTACTCTGTGTCTGGTAACAGTAATTAAAGCGGTCAATTTTGTAGGCAGTTTGGAAATTGAAAGTCCTACAACTTCTGCAGCTAATTTTGCAGAAAGATCTGGACGGGATAAAACCCCAGGAGGAAGGAGTATTAATAGATTTCAGATTTTACAATTAACTTTAATACACTAAAGTTTAACTTTGAATTATTTGAATATATTTATAACATATACAGTAAAACTTTCTATAATATAAAGAACTTAAACCAATTCAGTTGCACCTTCAAATAAAGAAATTAATTTTCTCAGCCGATTTAAATAATTCATAATCACTAAATCACAATATACTAATTCATTCAGTAAGTACATTTACATTTTTTTTTCTTTTAGGCCCAAAATATGTAAAACACCTTTTTTTAATATAGTTTGTAATTATTTAATTAATTTTTAATTATTTTTGTTTGCTTGTACGTAGATATGTATATTTGCATGCATGATTATAGCTTGCTTTTTCCGGTTGACTGTAAGAGTACTTCTTATATTGTTATATAAGGAAACAAACTCTGTCACTTGGTAAAAAATATGTAAGTTGCTTTTATGTCCAGCCTCTCTGTAGACATATATATCAATTATTTATTATCAATAAAGACTATCTTTATTATTATTATTGTGTATTTACCTATTACCTTTAGTATAATACTTAGTTACTGCTTTAACTTGTCTGATAAGTAGGTATTTTAATTTGAGTTTTACATTATTTGTTTCATATTGTGATGGATATAAACATGATAAAATAGAGCTTTTTATTTAAGTTTGTTTCGTTTTATTGCCGTATTTATGTACAAAAATCATTGAAAATGTTGCATTCCTTAGTCATATCAATAAATCGTATGTGTGTGTTAATTTTATAGATAATAGATAATAGACATTTATTCACCAATAATAGATACATTTTGTACATTTGGCAAGTCAATATAAATAACAAACAAGGGAGCAATGTATATACATATAAAAAAAAAACAAACACACACATATAAATGTATAAATAAATAATAATACTATAAGTATATAAAAAAGAAGAACAGCGACAATATTATATTTAAGAAATGTCCATTATAGGAGCAATGTCAGAAGTAATTAGAAAATTAACATAGTCAGTGAAATAAATATATGAAATACAATGTGTATGAAATGAGTCCTAATCAGTTATACATATGCTTAAATAAGGGAGGGGAAATCAGAAAAACCACTTAATAAAAACAAGTCTAGCGATTGTTTTGCTTATCTAAAAATTCTTTCATTGAATAGAAACCATTTCTTAGTAAGATTGCCCTTATTTCCTTCTTAAATGTTTTTGGTGGGAGGTCCCGTATGCTATGTGGCAAACTGTTGAATAATATTACGCAGTTGTAATAAGGGGAATCTTTAAACGTTGTCGTTTTATGGCTAGGGATCAGCAGTGTGTTAAAGAAAATATGCTTTCCTCCACGCATTTTAAAGGGACGAGCGCTGAAAGAGGCCTCATGACTACGTCACAGCGATGGCGGCATTGCGCTGACAGATTTGGTCGATCTGGCCATCCTCTTTGTTTACAATCCTTGACCAGCGACACATTGTATATCATACATGTCTCTGTGACGTGTAGCGACTTGCTTCTCTGCAAGCACCATGAGCGGCGACCTCTAGTCCTAGTGGACTGAACACAATTTTGCTCAGCAGGATTTACAGGAAACAACCACTCAGCGAGCAAATACCCCGACCTGTATTGGGTTACATCTGCAAATCCTGATGGATCGGTAGCCAACTAATTTGTCAATTCCTAACCAGACATAGACCGGTTTCGAAATTTCTATGTCCTCATCAGTATGCCGCAGGATTTTAAATACATATTTACGCAGTCTCAAATGAGACGGTGTGGGCGATTATTCCCCTATCTTCGAATTTTATAAATTACTGCAATCATACTTTAGGTAAAGATTATTATCTTTACACTGGTCTATGAATTTTTTAATACTTAGTTGTGTTATGAGCGAAAGTGTTTTCCTCCATTATTTTTAGGGGCGGGGTAGGTAAACTCAAAAAAGATTATTTTCTTAAGTTTTGAGAGTAAATGCTACCATACGATTTAGTATTTCACAGATTATGTATTTTCTTTTGCTCTCTACTAGAGTCTAAATGGTTGGACCTATTTTAATGAGCCGTACGTCAAACGATTCGTCTTAAACACAAGAATATCACTGGGTATATCATGGAAAAACCACAATGACAGTGGGCGCAATGCGATATTCAATAATTCGATTTTCATGAAACAGAAATCAAATTATTTCGTATAGTCCTGAGATTGTCACTAGATGTATGAAAATATGAAATATTTAAAAAAATGTTTTTATATTCTCTTAATCTTTCTTTGAAATTTCCACCCGTTTGTCTTATTTAACCTTTAGAGTAAAACCCACTCCGCATGTTAGCTTAATATGGATTTTCATCAAGTGAAGGTCAAATCAATCAATTAATATGTTTACTGCCTGAAAACCACTTCCACAAACGAAGTGTACACTCGAATGCACACTCGACGTGTGTTTCGCTAACCACCATCGGGAGACGATTAAAACTGAAAACCAGTCTTATTCGTCTTCCAATGATGTTGATATAGTTGGCAAAACGTGCGTTGAGTAGTGTATTCGAGTGTAATGTTTAATGTTTTGATGTTTTGTAAAAGTGACACAGCATAAGGTTTCGGTTTCTCCATAAACAGGACTGCGTACAATAAAAGTTGCAGAAGTCTTGTCGCCGTATTTCGACTTTATTACTCATGAAAATATAAGTTTATTAAAGTTATTTTGAGGTAAGTTTTGTACCTATTATTTTAATGACGCAGGTAAATATGTTCTAGGTATCATCTATTTCGATGTTGGTCAAAAGAATCCTAAAATAATTCTAAATAATCACGAGTTTTTAATGCGTAAACAAGAAGTGGGGAAAACCACTTGGATATGTAACCAATATTTTCACCCGAAGACCGACGAGAGATGTAAAGTGAAAGTGGTTACTCATGGAAAGGTGGCAAAAATTGTTGGACGACATAATCATGAGTCTAAAACTAAGCCATGGCGGATTACCTCTATGATGTCCCAGATGATCACTATTTTACACGAGCAATGAAATTAGTTTGATTAATTTTTAGTATTTAAGAACGAAAGTTTAAATTAGACGTCTGTTAACTTGAACTTTAATTGTTATTTTTTGTGTGACGATTCCATCCTCTAAAAACTCTGATGCTATTCCCTGTAGTTCATTTTCTGTTCATATAGTGACTTGTGTAATTTCTTTTTCACAACATTCTGTTTGTTAATCCTACCATAAGAAGATATGTCATCCTTGAAAGGAAAGTATATTTTAAGTTAACTATCAACATGATTGACATAAGTCTCTGCTCATACAAGACTATAACATATAAATAAAAGTGCTTTTTTATCCAGCTACTGGTTTATTATTCCCTTATTTTTATACGAGAATTTGTTTGTGAGAAGGAGGTAATAGATATAGTATTATCCATCTCCATGAAAAAATCCTCAGGTCTAGACAATTTTCCCTGTTTTTAAAGACATTGCCAAAAATATTGCAACTCCTTTGACTTATCTTATCAATCAGTCATTTATACAAGGCACTTTTCCTAATTTGCTAAAAATGGCCAAAGTTAAGCCCATACATAAAAAAGGAAATACAAGGGAAGTTAACAACTATAGACCTATTTCCTTGTTGTCGATATTTTCTAAGATCTTTGAAAAGACCATGTATGTTAGGATAGTATCATATTTCAACCATTTAAAATTATTTAGGAATCTCCTGTGACTATTCATAGGCCCTTGACCTACTGGACCATTCAATTTTGTTTAAGAAATTAGAATTCTATGGCATAACAGGCCTCGCAGAATGTTGGATACAGTCATTTTTGTCCGGTAGATCACAGGTTGTTGAACAAATGGATCTATTTTAAACTTTCCCTATTTATCCGAAACTAAAGTCATAAATAGGGGCAACCCTCAAGGTGCAATATTAGCTCCATTACTTTTTTGATTTAGGAGCTTTTAGCCTCTCTCCTAATATTAACATTTGCCAATACGCCGTTGATTAGTAAATAAACATTCGAGGATCAAAAATCGAGCAAACAGTACTACTAGCAAATTCTGCTGTACAGAGTACGTCTAATTGGTGCTCAATTAATTAATATCTCCAAAACTAATCTAATTTATTTGCAAAATCAGAGTAATACAAATAGTTCTAGTCTTCCTCTTAGACATAATGGTATCTCCGTTGAACAAAAATCAAGCAGAAAATTTCTCGGTGTACACTTCAATGAATATCGTAAATGGGAAGCTCTTATCATTACAATAGTACCAAAACTTGGCGGTGCTACTTTTTTGCTATCGAGTTGTTCATCATGCAAAGCATTTTATTTTGCATATGCCCAGAGCCTCCTCCTATCATATGGGATAATGTTTTGGGGCACTGATGGTGAAGCTAGCAGCTATTTATTTTACAAAAAAAAAAATCAGAATTATGAATCATGCTGATTATAATGATCATTGCTCTACACTTTTCCTAAATCAGACATTATATTGTATTGTATATACAGTGAATATACTGATATTCACTGTATATACAATACAATATTATTTGTCTATGATAATTTAAAGAGATATGCAACAGATGGCTCCATAAAGGTCTCAAACATCCACACTAGACAAGCATACTTATTAAGCATTCCAAAACATACATCCACTCTGTACGAGAAAGATTCGTATTACATGGTCACTAAGTTGTGTAATCAGCTACCACAGAAATACAAAAATATTAATCGACCATATTACAGCATAGCTGAATATTTTGACTACTTTATTGTATCATTGTTGTTTTGTGGTAATTTTATTTTATATTTGATATTTATATAGGTCATACTCGTCTTATGGCTCTGTTTTATTCGCCTTTTTCTTCTTAATATGTATTTTATGTTACGTAATCTATAAATACTTTTTTAACATTTTTGTAATTTGTATATCTTTGACATACCAATTTTCTAAATATTGTCTGAAAGTTATTTGTGGCATTCTACGAAAATTCTTTCCTATTATTTGGGTTTTCTACCACATATATTATTATCCTCTTCAAAAACAAATCACCAAATCTACAAAATAATGGAATTATTGGAAAATAGCCTCTGCACCCGTGACGTTTACGTCAATGGAATAGTCAGAAGTTATGTTTTGCAAATAATATAAATCGGAATAAACAAAGAAATAATGTATTTTGCTGACGTTTCGGAAAGTCTCTTTCCGTTTTCAAAGCTTTTCTTGGAAGAACTCTTATTTTCGAAAGAATGTTGAGATGAATTATATCTATTAAAAGACGTAAACGTTGCTTTTGAGTTTTTCGAAGATAAGCTGTTGTATTATATACATAAATGTACAAAAATTTTTCAAATTAAATCTAACGAAAAAAAGATCAAACAATGGATTCTTCTCTAAAAAAACAAAAAGAGAATTTTATTGTAACAAAATTGCAGAAAACAAAAATAATATAAGAAAAATTTGGGAAATAATAAAAGATGGTCTAAATGAAAATACTAACAACTGCCAAACATTAATGTTAAAACATGATAATCAAATTATCATAAATGAAAATCAAATTGCAGAAACATTCAATGATTATTTTATAAATATTGGAAAGGAAATGGCAGATAAAATAAAAGTAGATAAAAAGTTAAATGATAGAGATATTTCTTACATTAACATGTTTCTTAATCCAGTAAGCGAGGATGAAATTTTAAGGAATATTAATAATCTGAAAAACAATGCTGCCTCTGGTTATGATAAAATATCAGCAATAACATTAAAAAAAATTGGCACATACATAGCAAAACCATTAAATTATATCTTTAATCTATGTTTTGAGGAAGGAATATTCCCATCCGATTTAAAAGTAAGTATAGTTACTCCCATTTACAAGAAAGATGACAGGACTGTATTAGGTAATTATAGACCAATCTCCGTAATTAATAATTTGGGCAAAATCTTGGAAATGTGTATCAAGAGTAGATTGGTGGAACACTTAAACTATAACAAAATATTATCTAATAAGCAGTATGGTTTTCAAGATAAAAAAAGTACAGAAGATGCAATATACGAGGTCACCCAAACACTATATAATTCAATTGAAAATAATAAAAAACAAATAGCGGAATTTTTAGACTTGGCCAACGCCTTTGATACTGTGTCACATAGTAAATTAATAGAGAAACTTGATAATTATGGTATTAGAGGTGTACCTAATAAACTATTTGCTAGTGATCTCAAATCCAGGAGACAATGTGTAAAAATTCGAAATCAAAGTAGTTCTTTAAGGGAAATAAACATGGGCATACCTCAAGGGACTGTCCTTGGACCACTCCTATTCATCATTTATGTCAATGAAATGCTATTTCTAAACATCAATAGTAAAATTATTGCATATGCCGATGACACTGTTCTTCTGGTTGAAGGAGATACTTGGCAAAATGCTATGGAAAAAACCGTAACTGAATTCGCAACATTGCAGCAATGGCTCTCAGAAAATTTATTAACAATTAATCTTGATAAAACAAAATTTACATGTTTCAGCATTTATGATAGAAATTCGCCCAATATTAATACATTAAAATTACATACTGTTAATTGTCTCTTACAAAATAAAACCAATTGCGACTGTACTGGCGAGTTAAAAGCAACAGATAGCATAAAATATTTGGGAATCACTATAGACAAAAATATAAAATGGAATGAGCAAATAAATATCTTAAACAATAAAATACGAAAATTAATATATAAATTCTACCATCTCCGAAATATAATGCCTAATTACATATTATAAACATTGTATTATGCCTTGGCTCAATCTATAATCCGCTACGGGATTAACAATATGGGGAGGAACTTACCGCTCTAATTTAGAGCCCTTAAAAATTTCGCAGAAATATTTAATTAAAATAATTTTAAAAAGAAACAAACAATACCCTTCCGACCTATTATTTAATGAATTTAAAGTTTTTGACATTGATATGTTGTATGTGAAAAGTGCCCTCATATTTACTTTTAAAAATAAAAGTTTATTACACACCACGGTCAATCATGATTACAGCACCCGCAATAAAGTAAATTTAAATTTCAATCTGCCCCAAATATCACGCTCAACCATCCAAAGATCAATTATTTACTATGGCCCTAAATTTTACAACCTCCTCCCTATTACGATAAAAAAATTAACAATATCAAGTTGTTTTCCAAGAGGTTAAACACATTTATTGAGGAAAATAAATCTACTTTTATTCGAATTTTTGTTAATGCTTAGAATATTTGTATAAAATTATATTATTTCATTCATAAAATATGTTTTTTGTTAAAAGATAATATCTATGCGATATGTACAGTATACACACACAGGCTTCTCGCCTAGAGTGTATAAACCCGTAACTATTAAGTACACAGACAGATTTAGATTTAGATTATAATATTTCTTTTGGTTATTTTGATGATGTATCTGTTAAACCTATATTCACACCAAATGATAAATAATTTTGATTTGATTTGCTGTGTATGTCAAATACACAGCTTTAAGATTCTGTTTATGTTATTTCCATAGATACTTACTACTCACACAGAACACAGAACTGATGATATTTTCTTTTAGATAATGTTGAGTTTGTTAAGTTCTTCTTTTAACATTGGTAAATTTTAATAAAAGAAGCAGATACCAAAAAAAGAAAAATTAAAGAATCAGCGATAATCTTATTAAATGAAGATAAGTGTGTATCGAATTGTTCTGTAGATATTTATACAACCTGGTTACCAATGTTAAAAGAAGAACTTAACAAACTCAACATTATCTAAAAGAAAATATCATCAGTTCTGTGTTCTGTGTAAGTAGTAAATATCTATGGAAATAACATAAACATAATCTTAATGCTGTGTATTTGACATACACAGCAAAATAAGAGTTCTCCAAGAAAAAGCTTTGAAAACGGAAAGAGAGTACTTTCCGGAAACGTCAGCAAAATACATTATTTCTGTATTCCGATTTATATTATTTGGAAAACATAACCTCTGACTATTCTTTTGACGTAAACGTCACGGACGCAGAGGTTTTTTCCAATAATTCTATTATTTTGTAGATTCGGTGATTTGTTTTTGAAGAGGATAATAATATATGTGGTAGAAAACCCAAATAATAGGAAATAATATACCAATTTTCTGTAAAGAATCTGACTAAGAAGTAAATTGTTATTATATGAGAGAACGATATCTAGTTTTAAGCCTTGCAACTGCTTGCAGTAGTGGCTCTATATCATACCTGGGAATAATTTGAAGTCGTGGAAAACTTAGAAATGTTAGGAAATGGAAAAATTGCTATGAACCCTTTTTGTGTTAACCCTGTTTGTGTGTGTGATTTCGTCCAGTTATAATTCGAGTATACTTACCAAAGTTGTGACAATATTTGCATGTTACACTAGCAATGGAAATGGGCAACTTCCATAATTTTCCCGTGGTTTTTTATATTTTATAACCAAATAAATGTTCACAATAAAAATGAAGCAAATACTATATATCTAAAAAACTGTCAAATGTATTTAATTGCCTAAGTATTATTCTAAGTTTCTTTCAGCATATTCATTTGTTTTTCAGAACTTGTTTACGTTCAGATGGGCGTTAAAAAACCAAAACTAGTCGTTGATAATCAAGATTTTCTGTGCATTGAGAAGAAAGTGGATAAGACTATATGGAGATGTAGCCAGTACTATTATTCTACGGGTAGTAGATGTAAAACAAAGCTGATAACGAGTGGTCGTACAGTTGAAGTTGTCGGTGAACACAATCACGTGATAAAATTAGCCAAAGGAAGTAAAATTGATAACATGTTGACTCAGAATGTTACCATCATCAGAACCAAGAACTAGATTTAATTATTTGTTTGATGTTAAAATATCACTTTTGTTATTTGTAGGCAATATAAAATTGTCTAATAATTTGATTACTTTTTATGATATTATTTTCAATAAAGTTATGTGCAATAAAACTTTCTTTCTCTACATTTTGGGCCAGTGCTATTTATGTTGCTGGGGGCAATGTATAAGTTTTATGGTGTGCTTGTAATGCCTTGGTGGTGAAATAGTGACAAAAGTCTGTTAAATCAGTTGCATTAATAACCAGTTAAAATAAACATTACTTGTTATTAGTCTAGCCAATAGCCGCGTTGGTTACGGCGCGAGGTGGCATCTCGATTAATCGAAAGAGTATCGCGCTACCGGGTTTGAACTCCGGCTCTGGCACTGTGCAAGGATATGGTTGTATGTCCGTCCGGTTGTGCTTTTCAATGTGTAACCCCCTTCCGCACGAGCTTCTGGAATTGGGGGTTGTTTAATTTCTGTGGCGGTTATTTATTTATTTATATTTATTATTTTAATTGCAAGCTGCTGTAATCGCTCAGTTCTTTTGTTGATGAAACAGTCCTCAGCATTTTCAGCAATACTAGACAAATAATTGTTGAACGCGGATTTATTCTTTTGCAACTGAAAGCTTTTTACATTTGCATGAGATGCGGGAGTTTATCTAAGAGTAAGAAGAACTTAGGGCTCTTCTTATATGTTATTCGTCATAAAATCAAAATTAAAAATTATAGCAAAACCTGATGGTGATTAAACAAAAATTTATTTATACCTGCCCAACTCAGCGATGGTGGTGTGGGTACTTGGTTTCGATAAATGGTTACTAGAGAACACTACAAAATGTATGTAAAAATTGTAAATATATTTAATTCGTTAACAATACGCTATATAGCTCTTAGAACAAAAGCTATATAGTGTAAGTATATAAATAGTAGTGTAGTAGTATATAAATAAGAGCCCGATGGAAAGAACACTACTCTAACATTCTTAACCAGCAAAGTCAAGCCGATCACGATATTATAAATCTTATCCATCAATATGACACCTTCGAAGACTTAGATAAACCACTAACAACGGAAGAGATTTTAACCGTCATTGGGCAGCTAAAAAATAACAAATCTCCCGGCGCCGACTCACTCCCAGCTGAGATCTTTAAAGCTGTGTCGTCAGAGCTCATACCCTACCTCAAAAAACTGTTTGATGTCGTGTGGGAAAGTGGTCAAGCTCCGCAGGAGTTTCGTGATACACTTTTAATCAACCTCTTCAAAAACAAAGGGAGCGCTGCGGACTGTGGAAATTACAGGGGTATAGCTCTCCTGGCTGTTGGAGGGAAGATACTCACTAAAGCGATGGCAAATAGGCTAACACCTGTTATGGAAAAGTTACTTCCTGAAACACAGAGTGACTTTAGACCAAACCGAGGCACATCGGATTTAATCTTCACACTTAAACAGCTTCAAGAAAAAGCACTCGAACATCAAGGAGAAATTCACATGGCCTTCATTGATTTAACCAAGGCGTTTGACTCGGTGGACAGGGAAGTGCTCTGGAAAATTATGTTCCGCTTAGGTATCCCTAGAAAATTTGTGGAAGTATGTCGCAGTCTACATACAAACAACAACGCCCAGGTTATGTATAATAATGAGGCAACCGAACCTTTCCAAACCCTCACTGGAGTTAGGCAGGGATGTGTCCTGGCACCCCTACTCTTTAATTTGTTTACAACTGCTCTAACAATTATTGTTGACAACAAACTGACAGTCAGAGGAATAGGTCTCAGATACCGTTCTGATGGCAGTCTCTTTAACATAGGGCGCTTTAGAGCTTTCACGCACACGATTCATTTGTGATCTCCAGTATGCGGATGACTGTGCACTTTTAGCCTCTACGAAGGAAGAGCTTCAAGAACTTTTAGATGTGTATGCCCAGATCTATGATTCCTTGGGACTTAAAATCAACATTGGAAAGACTAAGATTATGTCAACTCCTCATCAAGTGAACCAAATAGACATTACACTTAACGGAAATTCTCTTGAAGTAGTGGATCAGTTCAATTACTTAGGCAACGTTGTTAATGACAAAGCAAACATGGACAGCGAGATTCGCAATAGAATTAACGCTACATCTAGAGCACTCTGGGGACTTAGAGACAGAGTATTTGACAACCACGACCTTGCTTTGTCAACGAAAATGGCTGTCTACAGAGCAGTTGTCATTCCAACACTGCTATATGGATGTGAAAGCTGGGTCACTTACCGTCGTCATGTGAAAGAATTAGAACGTTTTCAGCAAAGACACCTCAGAAGTATGATGAAAATCCGTTGGTTCTATCACATATCAAACGTGGAAGTACTCAGGAGAGCAAACAGCCTTCCAATTGAGGTGCTTATTTCAAGAGCACGCCTAAGATGGGCAGGTCACGTTCATCGTATGCATGATAACCGCCTTCCTAAATGTACACTTTATGGTGAATTGCTAAGCGGTAGAAGAAGGCGTGGCGGTCAACGAAAGAGGTTCAAAGACGCTCTCCATGAAAATCTAAAATCATGCGGTATTGCAGACGAGCAATGGGAACAACTTGCAGCGGACAGAACCAAATGGCGAGGGATTGTGGCCAGCTATCAAGGAAATGTTGCTGCTAGAAGGCCGAATCCAAGACCTAACCAGGTCTATGTTTGTCCTGACTGCGGTCGACATGTGCTCTCCCGAATTGGCCTCTATAGCCATAGTCGTGTGCACCGTAGATGAATGGGAATTACAATAGACTACACCTTTTACTTGTTTTTTATTGTACACAATTTATCGACTGTAACATTTTTATACTCGACTCGAGTAACGGCTAATAATAATAATATAGTATAGGAATAAGAGAAAACTTACTGTCATGGATAAATAGTTACATGGAATGCAGAACACTAAAAGTACAACTAAATAATGGTCAGTCACAAAATAGAGAATTTAATGCACGGCGTTCCTCAAGGCCCTGTTTTGGGACCGCTATTATTTACGCTATATATAAACAACCTTCCTAACTGTTTAACTACTGGCACAATGTTTGCTGATGATATAACAATGATATTAGCAGCTGATATAACAAAACAAATCCAAATGTTAATTGACCAAATCTTCCAAGAGGTAAATACTTGAGCGCAGAGAGATAAGCTTATCATGAATGCGGATAAGACTGTCATAATAAATTTTGAAATTTTGGTTTACAAGGACAGTTGCCCCACTGTATAATATTACAAGACAATATTATATTGTCCCATAACGCGAAATTACTGGGTAATTATTTAGATGATAAATGGTTGTGGGACAAGCACATTGAGTACGTATGCTCACAACTTAATAAGGCCTACTTTGCTATATTGTAAATGCAAAGTACGTTAGATGAAGCAGGGCTATTGAGCATTTATTATGCTCTTGTATAATCACATATTTCGTACAATATTGTTATGTCCACGTCTACGCCTCTGCCTCATAGAATATGCGTGAAGGGCCCGAAACGCCGCGAAGGATAGACTGGAACGAATAATGCGCCTCAGTATATAAGGAGTGGATGCCGCGCGCGGTGAACAGTTTTATATTAGACGAACAAGTGAACAGATGAAATAATAGTAAATTGTAAATTATAGTAGTGAGACTATAGTAGATGGAACTTGTAATTAGTGTGTACCAATGTGCATAATGACTTAATTATTGTATTTCAGTATTAAATAATAAAAGTCTTATACACATTAAATTCTAATGTAATATTTTATTCCCTTTAATAATAGAGTGGGAGTGGCTAATGTAAAAAAATGTAGAAGCCCTCGGTTCTCGTAAACACACTAAATACCCATTTAATTTTTTTATTCCCTTTAACAATAGGGTGGAGGTGGTATAGGAGGTAACTAATGCCAATATAAGTTTTAGAGGCCCTTGGTTCTCGTACACACACTATATCCCAATTTAATTCTTTACTCCCTTTAATAATAGGGTAGTAGGGGGGTGGCTAATGCCGAGAAAATTTTAAAGTCCCTTGGTTCTCGTATACTCACTAAATCCCAATTAAATTTTTTACTCCCTATAATAATAGGGTGGGGGTGGCAATGGGGATGGTAGAGTAGGTAGCAAAAAAATTTTTTCGTTGTTGCATACACACTAATCGCATTTTAATTTTTTTACTCCCTTTCATAATAGTATGGGGTGGTATTGGGGGTGATAGTGGGGGGCGTGGCCGATGCCAAAATTTTTTTTAAGACCTTGACTTTTCGTACATGCCCTAAATTGCAATTTTATGAACTCTTACCTGCTTGCATTGCCTACTTACCTTTATTTACCCCATTTATCCCAGAACCGTTCATTGGAATTAGATCAAAATATAATCTAGTTCTAGATCTCGTTATAATACATAAGTGTATCAAATTTCAAGTAATAAATATAAACACCACAGAAATTAGACCACCTCCAATTCCAGAAGCCAGGGGCTTGTGCGGAAGGGGGTTACACATTGAAAAAACGCGGACATACAACCATTTTCTCCGACAGTGCCAGTGCCGGAACCAGGATTCGAACCCGGTGGCGCGATACCCGTGTGATTAATCGCGATTGCCACCTCGCGCCTTAACTCACGCGGCTGTCGAACAGACAAGTCAATATCACAAACGGCTCCAGAGTAAACGTGCTCACAAGAAAGTTACAGACGGACCGACAGACAGACAGACAGGAAATTTTGTTTCGCTCAAATTTAAAATCTCAACGTTTCATGACATTTTAAGCCTATTTCAACAAAAAAAAAAATATATTTTTTTTGCGTTACTATACTTCCACTGGACGTGGAAGTAATAGATTCATTCACACAAAGAAATAATTGTCATTCATAGTACAAGACATGGTGATCTACTTAGTATACCTCTACATCATACTTCAAATTATAAACATTTGCCATATTACAACTGTGTTTTACTTTTCAATAGTCCCCGGCTGATATCCGAAATATCCAAAACTACAGAGCCTACAAAACCGCAGTCGAGATATCTTACTTGAAGGTAGTTTTTACAATTTTCGAAATTTTTTGAATAGAGGATCTTGAGACCATATTTATTTGTCTTCTATCCTCCAACCAATTTTGTCAAAAACTTTACAATTCACTGTTTGTATTTCTTATACCTGTGACTATGTTGTTTAAATATGTGTATTATGTTTACTTAATGTTTTTAATTCTACTTATAAATTATATCTTTTTAATTTTTTTTATCATGTTAACATATTCTGTTTATACATAATATCAATTTTTATAAGTGACTTACCATATACCAGGCGCAACAGGATCATGATTACCCTCCTTTTCTCCTTTAGTTTTGAAGATAATTGATTGAAATTCAGGATGGACTCTTTTTGACATACAATTGATTTGTTTTCACTTCCGGTTTCGCCGGAAGTGACACTAACTTTCGGTTTTTAAATGGAACACCCTGTATATTATTGCATTTTTGAGTTAAATAATTTTCTGACCGATGCTAAATAAATGACATTTCAAACATCATTTTTTTAATAATAATATAATGTTTAGTTTTCCATTTAAGTGTACCATGACGGTTCTGATTTATTCTAAATGACCCGTGTAATGCTACAAAAATCGAAATCCCGTTAAAAACACAATTACGTCATTTATAAACAAATCAAATTCACCAAAATTGTTTTTGGGGCAAAACTCAATTTTTTCAAATGTAACCATATCGGTACCATGGTTCCATTTATTAGTACTATTAATAAGGAATTTATTCATATGTCGTATTAAAATGTGCGATTTTTTTTTATTATACATTTATTTAACGCCGGCCTATTTCCGCTACTGAGGCCTAACACCGACGCCGGTAGATGAGCTACCCCCAACCAGGAATTTTGCCGAACCTCTTCCCTTAAGAAGAGTAGGGATCTTTTACTTGCCTAACATTTAATAGACAAGGGACCGACGGCTTTACATCCCCTCCGAAGGATGGTATATCTCCTATACAACCCTCGCCTAAGGTTGTATAGCTTCCGCGCATACACTGATATACAAGCCGCTGGAAGATATGTGAGGCGAGAACGCGGTTTCCGTTGGAATGGTCACCATCCAAGTACTAACTGCGCCTGTCCTTGCTTTACATCGCATACCGAAGTATGTACATAGTAAAGACGGCACCTACGCTCGCCCCTACAAAATGTGCGATAAATACAAACAAAATTACAGCTAAAAGAAAATAAGAAAATACAATTTTGTTCTAATTAAATGTTAAGAAGTAACTAAGGTGGCTTTGAAAACAATGAAATATTTTGCTTGTCAAACATTTGTTTCTTTTAACGGTGTTTTATTGTGTCTTTAAAAATTGTTTAAAATTCTCGTTAATTGTGTTGAAAATGCCGCAAAGTTATACAAGTGAAAAAATGGATTTGGCATCGTTGGATTCAGAAAATTATGCAGAATTCAAAAATGCAGTAATATATCGAAATTTAGGGTCATTTTCGGTGAAACTGGAAGTAAAAAAAAATCAATTGTATGTCAAAAAGAGCCGCTTATTATGCATGTAGTATATCCTAAATTTCAATCAATTATGTTCAAAACTAAAAGAGAAAAAGGGGTATACCATGATCCTGTCACACCCGGTATACATTCTGTATCTAAAATGGTCAATAATAGTATATTCTGTAATAAGTTTGGAATGAGCGCAGAATATGCCATCCCAAACAAATTACAGACTGTACTTTTTCTACATCTATAAATTAGATTTATTTGTGTCTATATGTCGATTTGTTTTACCACTGCAACGGTGAAACGTGAAAGGTTAACTGTCAATATAAACGTCAACTGTCAACAGAAACGCAAATAGTATTACAAATTGTACTGTTACTGGATGGCGCCACCTATTCTTGTTACATTCTAGAGGCATGTAATAAATATTACGTATCAGCCACTGGAATATAGGTCATTCCTTATTTAAAATCGACATCATAATGCTCATATATTACATAATAGGCGTAGAAAAATATTATTATTATATTATGTCGACGCTGGCTCGATGATAAAATAAAGGTTACCCCCTAAGGATATACCTGTATGTCGGTTGATTGCCAAGGCAAAGATACGAAGATCAAGGGTTAAACGATGACTGGACCTCTAGGGTCTAAATTTGCGACCTGAAGGGTCTCCCTCGGTCAGCGGGGTTACTATTATTTTAGAAAACGGAAAGAAAGATACGAAGGCGTAGAAGGGCCACAACAACACAAATATTTTTTTAAAAGTAGCATTCTGATTTTTATCTCAGAATTCTGACCTTTATCTCAGAATTTTGACCTTTATCACTGAATTCTGACTTGTTACTCAAAATTGATATAAACGTCGAAATTTTAAACCATTCCTTTCTTTTAAAATTCTACCTGTAAAAAATATTTTTTTTGTTGTGACCCTTCTAGGTACGTCTTTTATATTTCAATCTTCTAATTGTCACAAAATTTTATGCACTTTGTTGAAACTGTATTGCAATTAGCGGTTAACCCTCTTATAATAGTTTTAAAATTTCTTAAATTTTAGATACAATATTTTTTTACATGGCTACAAAAAATCCAAAAATAATAATAGATGATCATGACTACGTAGTACTGAGAAAAGGAAAGAATAAAACCATTTGGATGTGTGCCAGATATTTCACTTGTAAAGAAAACAGATGTAAGTCCAAGTTGGTGACAAGTGGAAGGACAGTTTACCTTAGCGGAAAGCACAACCATCCACCGAAGGGACCAAGGCCTTCTACAGATATATTGTCTCGAAAGGTCACTATTGTAAGGAAATAATGAGTGTATTTGGTTGGAAAAACGATTTGGTTAATGTAATTATGATTTTCTAAAAGGTATGTCAAAATTTAAGCAGCTTTTCTGATGATTAAAACAGGTTGATATAAAAACAACATTTTATTCTATCTCCTCCCAGTCCTGAAATAGTTTAAAAATGCGGTCATTGCAGCTAATACGGAATAGGGGGACGCAACTTGGTGTTTACGGTTATAAGATGTTCACAGTGTCTGTTTATTGTCATTGAACAGGAGCCAGCGGCACTCCTTTTTAAAAAATCTGCTTAAAATTAATTTCTTATTATATGTGTCATATTTAACCTGCATTTTTGACTAAATAGATTTCTACAGGTGCGCCAACAGGACAGGACTTCAATTGGAACTATTTAAGAATGACCTAACAAGTAAACCCCAAGTAGTAAAACTAAACAACAAAACTAGTAATCCTGAAACAGTCAAAATTGGTATTCCTCAGGGCACAGTATTAGGACCTATCCTGTATATCCTATTTCTAAATAATATAAGTATAAAAAATTGTGAAATTATATCATTTGCAGATGATACAGTACTAATATGCTTCGGGAAAACTTGAAATGAAGAATAGTGACTGAAAGTTCTTTAAATTATGTTAAAGTCTGGTTAAATGTGAATATTCTTGCACTTAGCCTAAAAAAAGCAAGATATATGACATTTGCAGCTTCAATTGCTGGTTTACCTATCACACTATGGTGTCAGAGGTAATGTATTGAATGGTTAAAAAATTATTTGACTAACAGAAAACAAACCACTAAAGTGAATAACACATTATCTCCCAAGTCTTGATGTTGAGCTCGGAGTTCCGCAGGGAAGCATTTTAGGACCTCTTTTATTTATCATTTATATTAATGACATAAATTACCAGCTTAACTGTGATTTTTTTAATTTGTATGCAGATGACACTTTATTAGCTATTTGTGACTACGACCTCGACACTGCTATTAATAAAATGAATATTGAGTTGTGCAAAGTTGAGACTTATTTTAAAGTCAACAAACTCAAATTAAATCCTATTAAAACAAAAGCAATGGTGATTAGAAACAGATTTAAATATAACAACATCGACAGTAATTTGTTTATAGATAATACTCAAATTGAAATAGTTGAACAAATTAAATATTTGGGTTTAGTTATAGATAGTATTTTATCATTTAAAAGTCATTTTGGATATATAAAGAATAAAATTTCAAAAAAATTATTTTGCTTTTCAATAATATCTAGTAATTTGGATCTAAAAACTAGAATCACTGTATATAAATCAATAATTCTGCGGCATTTTGATTTCTGTGCTACTGTTTTGTATTTATTCGATCAATCCAGCAAAAATGAATTGCAAAAACTTCAAAATCGAGCTATGAGGATCATACTCAGATGTAATAGGTATACACCAATTCAAAATATGTTGAACACTCTAGAGTGGATGCCTGTTACCTATTTTACATTAATTTTTATATTTAAAATTTTAAAGGGTTTAATGCCGGTATATCTGAATAAGTTTATTACATTTAACCATGAAATTCACTCATATAATACTAGATCTCTGAACAATCTTCATATTACCAGAACGAATAATTTTAGAGCAATGAACAAAATATTTTTTAAGGGAATGCGGGAATATAATAACTTACCAAAAAAAAAATTAAAGACAGTAGGTCTCTAAATACTTTTAAGCATGAATTAATAATCTATCTGAGAAATTCTGGCTGATATTATTTCACAAATAAATCAACTATTTTTATTTTGTGATTAGAAATATTTATATGTATATTTGTGTATTTGATCTGTTGAATTTATTGTGTCTATCGATTATTTATCTATTTTTATATTAGGATTTACCAATCTGAATAAAGATTATTATTATTATTATTTTCGAAGGGCATTAGAATAAAGGGACCAAACTTGATTATTGAAAATACATAATCATTTGGTGTGATGATGGATTGCAGTTTGAGTTGGCAAGTCATATAGATTACTTAAACAAACGTCTTAAAAAAAAACAATATATACTGGAGCAACAAGCAAGTCCGTAGGTCGGCTCGGGTTTATATTTGCTTAAAAACCTTATAACAAATTATAAACTTGGAAATTGGACAGTTGATTCTGTAGGTGGGTAGACAGCAGAGATATTTTGTTGATCTCATATCCTAGATTTTTACGCATATTCGTCCATAATAAAGAAAAGATAATTTTTTTCAACAAAAGCACTATTTTTCTTTAACTCCAACTTTTTCCTTTATAAACAACTACTTAATTACTTTAACAGCAACACATTTGAAATCAGTCAGGATTTAGAAAAAAAAATTCTTGCGAAACTGCTTTACAGTTAACGATTTCAGAATGGATTCAAAATATTGATGACAATAAATATATTGTAGCAATATTTTTAGATTTTACTAGAGCATTTGAAACAATTGATAGAAATTTGTTACTAAAAAAATTGGAATATTATAGTATTAATGAAATTGTACTTCGCTGGTTTGACAATTATCTAGCAAATCGCTTCCAAATCACAAAAATAAATAATTCCTTTTCTTTTAGAAAACGAATATGGTGTACCGCAGGGCAGTGTATTAGGACCAATTCTCTTTATAATTTACTTAAATGATTTTGTTAATTGTACATCCTGTAACTTTGTTAATTTATTTCCTGGCGACATACTTATAACCACCGTAGAAAATGATGTACATGCTGCTGTAGATAAAATGAACCACGAACTTATTAATATTGAAGAATACCTAAATGCTAATAAATTGAAATTAAACATAATTACAACTAAAGCTAGGATTATACCAACAAATCACAAATATAAAAATATTAATATGCAAAATATTAACCTATATTTTCAACAAACGAACATTGAAATTGTCACAAAAATAAAATATTTGGGATTTTATCTTGATAATCATTTGAATTTTAAAGAACATTTCAATTATATAAAAAACAAAATATCTAAAAAACTTTTCCTTTTCTCAAGGATAGCGAATAATTTGTCATTAATGACTAACGTGTGTATAAAGACTGGGGTACAAAATCTGGATGTGGAAGTAGTGATTCCTTGGGCAGCGGCTTTTTTTCGTAATTAATCATTGCTTTCACTATAATATTACTGATATTGTATTTACTTTATATAATAAACACATGCAACAACAATGTATTACTTAAGTACAATTTGTATATCTCTTATCTATGTATATTAGGCTTGCCTATTTAATAACAGTATTGTTCAATGAGCGGTAATGTAGGTAATAACTCACGCAGATGAAATTTGCAGCACGAGCCGCAGACGAGTGTTGTAAATTCATCAAGAAAGGTGATTGGCTATACCTAGTGATTTATAATATATAATTCATGCTATTTGTTTATTGATACTATTACTTGTTCAAAAGCAGTTTATTAATGAATGTATAATCTACTATGAGTAGATAAAGATTATTATTATTATAAATTGACGTTAATCTTTGGTTTTTCGACTAAAATGAAAAGCAAAAATATGGCTTAATAGTACTTGAAGAGGCCTACAATTCTTTTTAGATTGTAATTGTATATAAATATTTTAGTACTCATATGAAACAAAGTTTACTTTGTGAAATACAATCGGTAAAATTCACGTGCGGATGGAAAAAACTGTTACTCGAACACTAGAATACCTTATTTACATGAGTATGTATAAATCACTTATCTATGGTTCGCAGGGAGAGACACGCTGCGGCGAGGAGAGAGCATATGCGCCAGCGGTGTATTTTACTGTTTAAATCGTCGAAAACTTGAATCTTATCTCACGGCTTGCCGATTACTTTTTACGTAAATTTTTTTCTCTACAACTTTTGTCTAAAATTTCTTTGCTCTTTACATATCGCGGTTTCAACCTTATCTTCTTTTTTCGCCTTCTCGTAAATTTATTCACATTCGGATTTGAGAAAAAAAATTCTGTCTGTCGGTCTGTAACTTTTGTGCGCACGTTTACTCTGGAACCGTTTATGACATTGACTTGAAATTTGGTACACTTATGTATTATAACGAGATCTGGAAATAGATTATATTTTGATCTAATTCCGTTGAAGGGTTTGGGGGTAAATGGGGTAAATAGGCAAAACAAGCAGGTAAGAGTCCATAAAATTGTAATTTCGGGCATGTACGAATAGTCAAGGTCTCAAAATTTTTTTTGGCATCAGCCACCTTCCACTATCACCCCTAATATTACCTCCACACTATTATGAAAGGGGGTAAAAAAATTAAAATGCGATTTGGTGTGTATACAAGAACGAAACGTCTCAAAAAATTTTATTGGCGTTAACTGCCCCCTCTATCACCCCCATGCCGCCCCCACCCTATTATTAAAGGGAGTAAAAAATTAAATTGGGATTTAGTGTGTGTATGAGAACCAAGGGCCTTTAAAATTTATTTTGGCATTAGCCACCCCCTCCACCACTCCAATTGCCTGCCACCCCCATACCCTATTATTAAATGGAGTAAAATATTACATTGGGATTTAATGTGTATAAGACTTGGATACAAAATCTGGATGTGGAAGTAGCGATTCCTTGGGCAGCGGATTTTTTAACTGTATTAAAATGAAGGAGAATCTGTATTCGACTTTATCTGTTAATTTTTGTTTTTATTAATGTCCGCGTATAATTTCATAATGCCTGAGCCCATTTGGACAATTATTTTTTGTTTGAGACACGAAGCTTTCCTGGTGGTCCCAAGCTAATTTCTTCTAGATGATTAAGTGGAACTTACAATTTTTTTTTATATTGAGATATAGCAGTACAACTATTTGAATTATTATTTCATAATTTTTGTTGATATTTTTTTAAAGCGGTAGTGAGACATTTTCGTTTATTGTAAAATTTTTACCAACTGTCACCGATTTGTTATATTTTCAAAACAATGTATAGGTGTATTTCAAACTTCTAATTGCCATATAATTTTCTGAGATTTCGCTAAACAACATCAACATAGCAATTATATTAATTTTTTAAATTTTAGATACAATATTTTTTGACATGGCTACGAAAAATCCAAAAATAATACTAGATGATCACGATTACATAGTACTGAGAAAAGAATTTAATAAAACCATTTGGATGTGTGCCAGATACTTCACTTGTAAAGAAAACAGATGTAAGTCCAAGTTGGTGACAAGTGGAAGGATAGTTTACCTTAGCGGAAAGCATAACCATCCACCAAGGGCACAAAAGGCTTTTAAAAATATGTTGTCCCAAAAAGTCACCATCGTAAGAAAACAATGAATGTTTTGTTGATGTATTTATTTTTGTGAATCTCATTTATTTTTATATAGGTATTAAACATACTTGCCATATTTGTTATAAGTTAGTAATCTCCCCAAACCAAACTAAAGGAAATTTTAAAAAAGTTCTTTTAGTGTTTATAATTTTTCAAATTTTTACGCGTCTTATTTGAAGTTTAATTTAAATTATGTGTAAGTGGGATGTTTGTAAAAGGTGAAAATTTTAGCAGCTGTTTTTAGTGATGAATATATTTTGCGATATCTCTGTCCAATTCTGAAATAGTTCATAAACACCTGGTAACAATTCAGTTTTTTAGTTCTACAACATTAACAGTTTGAACCAGGATGGTAAACACCCTCTACCTCTTTTTTATCTCTACGCGTATGTCAATGATTGTTTATCTAAATATACACATTTATAAACATTATATTGCTCTACATTTTTTTGCGTGGTTACATTAATTTTTCGCATGATAAAGGAGGCAAATGTTCACGCTGATTTTATAAAATATAAAAGAAAAATCCCAAACTGCTTTATATTGCGGAATATTCAACATACTTTAGTTAGGAAATAAAATCTGTCTTTTAATCGGTATTTTTCAGGGTAAAAAAAAATGAATATTTCAAATGACAGAAATTCAATACAAAATAGGCTAACATCATGATTTTTTTTTTCTTAAAAGTTCTGTTATCACTCTAAAATATATTCCAGAGCAGGATTTTAATATGTGAGAGAACACGTTGTAACTATTTAGGCTTAGTGACAGAAAAGGTGACGAAGGAAAATGATATTTTCATGTTGACAACAATTATAATAACCATTAATATAGGTACCGTTACCGTCTTTATTTACGTATTTCAGAATTTAGAGAAGATAACGCAAACTATTGTTATACAGGGGTCTACTTTGAAGGCCTGTAAAATAGCTCCTCAGCCCAATTTTGTATAAAGGCAATTAGGGTTTTCATCCCCACAACAAAATTTTAGAAACACCTTTGTATTTCATTAAGCCAGACCATTCTAATTTTTTATTTGTAAAGTTGAGTTAGCTAAATGCAAATGTTATAAAAATTATTTCAACTTAATTCTTACATAATATGAAATTTAATTTTGAGCATATTAGATTTTAACAACCTTTATTATCGACAATAGTAAAAAATTCTTGTTGTGCAAATTGTATTTATGTTCAGTTTTAGTATATTCTTAGATAGTTTTGTAATAGAATATGTATATTTATCTTACAGAGAGGATTTTATTTATTTCAAATATTCTTATAACTTTTCAACAATAAATATGAAACCAAGCATATTTTATTTTCATTTCCTACGTATAGGTAAGAATATTATTAGAATAGGGACAATGATTACAATAATTACAATAAAAATTGACAAGTCGACTGTACTGAAGCGGGTACAGCTATTATTTGTAAGTTGCATTATTTATTCTTGAATTTTGTAAGTATTACTCAATAAATCGAAAATAGTTATAAATAATCACAAAGTGTACACACAAAAATGTTAATTTTTCATATCTGAATCACATCATCGAGAAATATACAGGATGTTTCGTTAAAAATCAATTAAAGATGTGCCATACTGACAATTTGTTCTGATAATTTGACGGCTAACAAGGCGAAGATTTAACCAAACCTAGTTTCAATAAGATGCTTGTCGTCCTCATGATTTCCTAAACATTACTTTCCCAGGTCGTTAATGAGTGGACGGGGACCATCTTACGGCCAGCCAGGTCTCCTGATCTGGCTAGAAATGAAGCCTTTTGAAGGGGACACGTAAAGTCTCAAATTTATTGTTTCCAGGAGAACAGAACTAATAATCTCGAGCAATTGTGGTTGGAAAGCGTAAACGCCTTGGAAAAAATTAACCCTAATATATTTTTGAATGTCAGAAGAACCAATTCGATCGATTAGGTTATTATTAAGCTCGAGAATGGGGCCTATTTGAAAATTAATTGCAATTCATCCGTGATTCCGGGCCGATCTAAATACTTGGCTGCCGATGTCGGAAACTGTATATCAATCATTACAAGAGAGTACATAAGAAATGTAAAATTTCGGGAACCAAACTTAAGATAACCTAATCAGTCATAAATACTTCTGACATTTGACAAGTATATTCGGACTAATTTATTCGAAAGCGTTTCCGATTTTCAACCACAACTCCTGTTCTCTTAGCCATAAATTTGAGATTTTATGTGGTCCCATAATCATCATTTGGGGTCAGATCAGGAGATCTAGGTGGCCACAAGGTGGTTTTCCGACCTGGAAATGTAATGATCAGAAAATACTGAACTGCGGCATAATCGTGAGGACGGCAACAATTTTGTTGAAACCAGATCTCGTTCGATCTGGATTTTTTTTCGGTAACCTAATTACTATCCATTTTATTAAATAACAATGGAAAACAATCTACATATGATTCTGCTCAAAGTGTAATAAATGTAAATACCTTCACATAGCATGCGATAAGTCGCAGCCCTCTTGATCGAGCCCCGACCATTTACATTTCATTGTATGGTTGTGCATTAAATCTGCTTAGCACCTGTGAATATGAAATGTCTAAATATCCATAAATTCATTCGTGTACGTACTTCGTTGCCGCTATCTGTATATTATGGAACGAAAGAAATGGGGGTTCATTATGCCTTAAAACTGAAACAATGGATTACTAATTAAATATCACTGTTTCATTGACAAATGCAGATTAGGGGCGAAATTGTGAGTATTCATTGTAATCCAGTCAGAATGTACTTTTGCAAAATCGTTGCGACGTCTCTGTCTGTTGGAGGGGCCGAATGCGAGTACCAATCAAAATGTGTCACTTTTAGATGCAGGCATCGTGTGCCGTTTTGAAATAAAGTTGAGCGCTCTGTTTATCATCACTGAGACGGCGTGTTGTGGTACATACTCGCAAGTTTTCAAGCCTGCTGTTCGACAACCACAAACTGCTCAGCAATTTCCCGAACATTGAATAAATTGAGCCCTGAAACTGTCTCTTGGGGGATTCCAAATGTTTTACTTTTACATCACCTATCAGGGGCCATATTTTCGAGTTCAATCGATATTTGTCGTATGCGAAATACTAGGCACCCGACTCGTTTAAAAAATATCGCTTATAGTTCAGAGGTGGTATTTTCGAACACCATCCGAGATTTGTTTTTCGCACACGTGAAAATGTCGTATGGTAAATGTGGCAACACTGTTTTGTGCAACCAAATGGGCTTGAAACCCCTAGAAAACACTAATGTCACTAATCAGCTGTTATATATATTGATTAAATTACAAGACTGAATATTATAATTCACCAGCAATCAGCGGATACGCGGGTGGGATATATTAGTGCAGACCAGAAAAAGGAAATGGTGGATTTTCTTGAAGCTCACCCGGAATTGTAGAGTGGTAAATTTACCTCAAATCTCACATTCAAAAATGGCCAAGCTAGTCCATTTAAATAATCGGTTTTTATGACGAAATTACCGAATGTTTGTGCCTCTTACTAGACAATGTCCCCCCCCCACATTTTCGAGGGTGCTGAATCGATTCCCGGGGTTATACCAACTTATACACCTCGGCAAGCCCCTTAAATTGGCCAAAAAATACCCCTAAAGTCCCCTTTCCGTGAACCCCCTTAGTTTGACCAGTTTTTCGACTAATTGTTGTTCCCTCGAGTAGTACGGAAGATGCCCCGAGGGATTTGACCTCAGCCACCCCTGCCCCAGACTACCAATTGGAAAATTGATATTTGTTTTTGTGAGAACAAAATTTAGATTTTATAGGAGGTGATTCTTTAAGGAATGTGGTAGGTGACCAGGGTTGTGTAACCACCCCGGGGGATGTTTTCACACTTCAAAGGGGTAGAAAAATCAATATGTAATAACACTTTAATAAACATATTTTTTATACTATTTTTCAATAACAAATGGAAAAAAATTTCACCCCCTTGAAGAGTGAAGACAACCCCTGGGGGTGGTTACACAATCTTCGTCATCTACCACCTTCCTCAAAGAAACGCCTCCTACAAAATATTAATTTTTTTCTCACAAAAACAAATATCAATTTTCCGCCCCCTACAAGGGTTGGAAGCCTAGGATAGGGGTAGCTGAGGTCAAATCCCTCGAGGGACCTTCCGTTCTACTCGAGGGAACAGCAATTAGTTGGAAAACTGGGAAAAATAAACGGGTTCTTTCTGCCACAACTTCTGCCTGTTCCAAGGTGTCGATAGCAGCTAAATGTATTAAGTCATCTAACACTGCCATTGTCCATTTTCATTCACCAAAATTTGTTCAAATAAGCCTACTTTAAAGTCCCTAAATAATAAACAAACCACTGCAAAAACCTAACTGGAGACATAGAGGTTATGTGGCATGAAATAAAACAAACCAAAACGATTACTTTGAATACATTCGTACACGAAATTGCTTTATCGTGTATTAAACCCCCATCCGTTGTATCAGTCGCATGCGGAAAATTCGCATACGAGTTCATAGTGCTCGAAAATACGAAACGTATATTTTCATGCGATAATCTCACATTTTCGTGCACGACATCGCCTCGGTCAAGCTCGAAAATACGGCCCCTGAACAGATAAATAACTTTCTATCAGTTTTAAATAGTTGCTTGTTACTCGAGGGCGTCTGCGATGTCTACGAAGATGTATAAAATTGGTGTTTTCTCATTAAGAGCTTTATAAATCTGTTGTGATAAATGGCTATAGGATCTTCTATAGATCTGTCGTCCCTGAATACCATACTGCCCATTTGAATGTATTTTGTATGTTCCCGAAAAACTAACAGCTTTTTCAAAAATGTTTCTTACATCTGAGATTAAAGTTACGAATTTATAACTTTATGATTTGGTTCAATTATTCCGACTAGACAGACAGATTCCGAGTACACATTTTTGTGGAAATTTTATTTATGGCTCTATTTAGAGGTAATGCAATATCCTCCGCATATTCTTTTAATGTTTTCGAACATATACCATTAGAACTAAGTGATCCTTTCTATTTCAGACCAATAACTGACTATTGATTTGAGAAAATAAATTCGTTTGTTACTAACTTTTCAGCTTTCTCACTATACTCTATTTTTTGTTGTATAAAGCTATAATTCTTTCACAAACATATGTACCATTTGACAGAAACTCATACATTCATTTAATCTCTATACAGGGTGATTTCAAAAGATGGGGCAACGCTTAGCCGTAGATTCTTCAAAACAAGTCGATTTAAGCCAAAAAGTAGTGATCTAACTCTTTTCGTTTTCAAGCTACAGGGTGGTAAATTAAAATAAAATGTATTCTTATTCTGTCTCTGTCTTGGATACTATTGTACGTATCTACTTCAAGGTTGGTAATGACTTGTTTTTCATGTTGCTAATTAGAATGGCGATATTGCCGATGTCACATTTTATAGAGGGCGCTAGTTACAGTGCTTTTATGTGACACTGTAAACCATCACTTTTTTGAGGTTAGGTTTTGGACAATTTCTTCTATCACAATCGAAACGCAATTTAATTTCCTAAAGTTATTAGCATTATTTAATAAGTTGTCCAAATTGTTCTGTAGAAATTGTAAGTATGATGCCCCATTTAACATATTAGGAAGCTCGACGGGGCCTAATACATTGTCACCGATAATCCCACACCATAGTGCATTATTACATTGTTTGTCTCTAGTCCAGCAACAGGAAGCTAATCTTGCTGGTAGATCTCGGGGTTTTAAATGTTGAACGGGTGTAAAATGGTGAAGTTGGTTTCTATGAATCACTTTGTAAATAATTGTTGAGAGGTTTGTTAAGAATTCTATTTAATACACATCAATATATTGTCTTCTTGCTGCGGTGTGTAACTAACTGGACAGCCTGATCTTCCTCTTCGGCCAACACTTCCTGATTCTCCAAATCTTTGGAAAATTTCTTGAAAGGTTTTATGATTTAGTACCGTTCGGTTAGGGTATAATAATTGATATCTTCTCGCAGCCGCATGACCATTATGGTTTTCTTGAGTATAAACTGCGACTATGTCACACATTTCTAGATTTGAATACTGGTAGTGAGCATTCTCAAATAACAAACTTAAATAAACTAACAAAGAACATAGTCCAAAATTCATGTAACAAATGCAATTTTTTCCAACAGAATGAAAACAGTACAAATTATTAGTATTTTATAATGTATACAATGTTTGACACAACAAGTACTATTGATGATTTCAAGACATCATACTTGAAGTGCACCTACTAGATAAAAAACCGCTTTTATGTACAATTGAATGTCTTCCAACTAGTTGTGACAAAGTTGAAAATCGCGTATTTCTCTGAAAGGGTGCATTTTATCGCGATTATACTAGTACACCTTTTATTTAGGAAATTAAATTGCGGTTCGATTATAATAGAAGAAAATGTCCAAAACCTAACCTCAAAAAAGTTATGGCTTACAGTGTCTCATAAAAGTACTGTAACTAGCGCCCTCTATAAAATGTGCCATCAGCAGTATCACCATTGTAATTAGCAACCTGAAAAACAAGTCGTTACCAACTTTGAATTAGATACGTACAATAGTCTCCAAGACAGAGACAAAATACGAATAATTTTTTTTTAATTTACCACCCTGTATCTTGAGAACGAAAAGAGTTAGACCACTACTTTTTGGTTAAATCAACTTGCTTTGATGTCAAGAATCTACGGCTAAGCGTTGTCCAAATTTTTTCAAAACACCCTGTATATGTATATCTTTATGCTTAACTTCTGGACTATCTGAACTCATCGAAGCGTTATTTTTAACTCTCTAATTTACATTTTATAAGAAAATCCCATGTGTTGTGATTAAGTAATTCATTTATCTCCTTTATTGTCATTAATATAGTTACTTAAATTGTGAACTGTTTGTGTTCTTTCAATATTGTAGGATAGCTTTATCTAAATGTGTTTATTTTTAGGCGTAATATATTTCGATGTGGCTACAAAGAATCCCAAGATAATCCTCGATGATGAGAATTATTTGATCTATAGAAAGGAAACGGTGAAAACTATCTGGAAGTGCTGCCGCTATTTTCGCTCAAAAGAAAATAGATGCAAATCAACTTTGGTGACTACTGGTCGGATAGTGACCGTCAGCGCTGACTTGCACAATCATCCGGTTGTGTCAAAACAGGAGAAGTATAAAAATTTGATCCCTCAACACGTTACTATCATAAGAGAAACTTGATAATCAGTTCTTTCATATCTTATTAGTTTGTGTGTTTATTCAGTAGGAACGGTGTCTATAAAATAGATGTATGTGTAATTTATATATAAATGTAAAATTTATATTATTATTATTATTATTATTATTATTATTTATTTCAAAATGTAATAACAAATGTAAATTGTGTTGTAAAAAATTAAAATTATAACTTGATGTCCGATTTCTTAAAGCTTAAATCTCAGTCACAATGCTTTAACAAATGTGTTGCGATCCACACATTATAATTGTGCCTCCCACTTTGCTCTATGATACACCTGTCAGCATGATGCCATCTGTCGTGATTTGGAGTGTTCTTCTTAGTGTGGGATAGAAAAACTTGGGTTATTCAGGGAACCGTTTCCTCCACATCTCAAAAGTATTAATATAACATCTTCCTAACGCCTTCCTAAGAAATATAAGAAAAGTCTGTGCGGGAACAAGCCTTGATCTATATGATATTTCTGTCACATTTTGTTCAACTGGTAAGTTATCGATCTTGCGATCTCGGTCGAATGCCGAATGCACATTTGCTGGTGTTATTAGGAATAGTTTCAAGGCAAATGCTAAGCAAGCTGCACTAAAGGTAATATTTTTAATTTTGATTCTGAAAAGTTCTGTGAGAGGAATGAAACATAGCCCCCCCCCCCCCCCCCCGTTTTCTAGGACATTGAACACGATGGTGATATTTTTAAGGTTTCCACCCCTCAGTAACTACCCCTAAACTAAAAAAACCATCCCTATTTCGCGTTTTTTTCATCGTAAGCATGCGGATCGGTTTCTTCGGTAAGAGTCGGGTAGGCCGTACGAAATTTAATCATATAACATCTTATCCACTCCCGGGGTTGAAATTATCCCCTCCCCTAATACTAAAATATCCCCCAAGAAATCAAAATGCATGAAAATTTGTTTATCCCTGTTTTTGGGAGTGCTCCAACCCTCCACCAATCACCTCTAAAACCACCCCCTTTTCCTATTTATTGTTAATGGGCATGTGGGGACTCGTTTTTAAGGGGACTTCGACATTGTAAAGGGAGTTGAGTGACGAGATATGCGATCAACTCCGAAGTTGAAACTACCACCACCCCTAACATTGAAATCCATCGAAAAATACAAAATAGTGGAAAATATTTTCTCCCCGTTTTCGAGGGCGCTAAACACGATGTCAATACTATTCCATCACTCACTTTCTATCAACTATCTCCAAATTAGGGGTGGTTTGTGGAGGGTTGTAGCACCCCCAAAAACGGGGATAAACAAATTTTCAATTTTAATCTTAATCTTAATTTTAATCCCGGGGCTGAATAAGATGTTATATGGTTAAATTTCATATGGCCTACCCGAATCCTGCCCAAGAAACTAATCCGCGCACCTACGATGGAAAAAACGCGAAATATGATTGGTTTTTTGAGTTTAGGGGAAGTTATAACTGGTATTTTAATTATTTTTAGCACGATCTGTATAGCATGTTGATTCAGTTTTTGTAAATGAGACTGTTTCAACTATCAGAATTTTCTTTGTATAATTGCTAAATTATTTCGCATTGTTTTATACCTATTTTTGTATCTTAGGAACTCAGTCATGTTTTAACATTAAATTGTGTATCTCTGTTACAGCACTTCAGAACCAATTGTCTACAAGTTTACAAAACATTTACATTCATTTATATTTCATTTCTACACTTTGTTTACTAAGTATATGTGGTTATTTTCTTTACCTTTGAAACTAGCTCATTCTCCTGTTATATAGTGGATCCTATATGATGTAATGTATTTACTGCATTCTCACAAAACTGCTTGTAAACTATTTACTTTATTATGACAGTTTATATTTTTGGTTATGTATACAAATTCCAAAATAAATATTTAATCTGTGGTATGCAACTAATGTCAAATTATTATTGATTAAAGATTCCTTTTATCGATTGTATACCTGTCACTATTTTAATTGTGCGTTTAAGTCGTCCATCAACAGATGGCGATACCCATATAACATTACAGCTTTCAATTTAGTAAAACTATATTTTTCAAGTTTGTATATTGGTACTATATTGTAGAAGGTAATATAAAAAATTAACTTTATTAGTTAAAATCACGAAGGGATCATTTGCCTGCTGATTTTGATCTAATTTACACTTTCGAACGTTCACTGTGAGATCCCAGTAATTTATATTGCGATCATTTCCACATATCGTGTGTTTAACAAAATCAGGTAAATATCATTTATTAGTAATTTAAATTTCAATAGTTTTCAATTTGTCCTCAATGCAATTTCAATTTTTAAATAAATTAAATTCAAATCTTTTTAATTCAATAAGTAATTAAAATACTACATGTTACCACATGGCAATAAAATATTCTTTTCTTTTTAATTTTTTGGCAATTTATAGTTTGCTAATCAGCTTCTAAATTTATATTAATTATAAATTTATATTAATTCAACTTATAAATTTACTACTATATTCTACTTTAAATTTATTTTAATTCTGCTTCTACATTAAAGGTTAATTTTAACCTCTCCACAATAAAATTGTGAGAGGTTACTAAAATTGGTTCAAAAACGAAAATTGAGATAACATCAAATCTTTACGTTTTGAGGTCCTAGGAACCCAAAAAAGTGGTTTATGAAAAATGTCTGTGTGTGTGTATGTGTGTATGTATGTGTGTATGTGTGTTAGCACGATAGCGCCGAAACTACTGAACGGATTTGAATGAAACTTTGCGCAAACAAAGCAAATATGGCATAGATCGCATTTCGCATGACATGATCGATGCGCGTAGCGGTTACATCGTGAAACTCGTCACATCACGTGTCAATTCACGTGTGAGGGTTTCTTCACTGCTCTAGAAGTAGAGCGGATTACGTTTAGTGCCGTTTTCAAATATATATACAGACAAATCGAAGAATTAAACTACAAATATTCCTCAAAAATCTAGTAAAATTACTGAAATGCTAATATTTGATTTAACAAAGACAGCCGCGAGCGATCGGATTGCAATGAGCAAATTTTGATGATTGTCATTGTCATCGTTTGTCATCCGATAACGTTGGTGTCATGTCATGTTAATAAGATTTCGGCACATTTGTAACTTTTAGTGAATTGTCACAAACTTTAAAGGTAGATGTAACAATATCAATATCATATGCTTTCTGTACCTTCGTTGGTGAATTTATTATAGATTATCACTTTACCAATTTTCAGTTTGTTGCTTTACAAATCTGTAGTATTTAGGATAACTAGACTTTCTTAGTCGTTCAAGTGATGTTAAAGTTGTTAATATCCTAATAGTATATTATTCAACGAGTGATAATGTAGATAATAACTCGCATAGATGATTGTAAATTCATTAAGTTGAGGGTTTTTTAGTGCCCCAGAAGATCTGAAAAGGTTTTGGATGAGATCGGATTACGTTTAGTGCCGTTTTATTACACAATTTAATGCTCTTTTCGGCTTCAAAGATTCACCGAGTGGGGAGGTTCCAGCCACTTCCAGTAGCTGCCGATTTTTTTTACGTATTAAGCAGATTTATTTAGCAGTCCTTTAGCATTTACGTTTCATTTTACGTAATTTCGTATTATTTTTTCCAAGCCGAATGGTTGGATAATATTTATCTGCTTTTGTTAAGTCATTTAAGTCTTTGGTTTTGTATCATTTCTACAATATTCACACATGAAATTATTTTGAAAAGCCGTTTTGCAAGAATAAATTCCCAAAGATATTTAGATTGGATGTTCCACAAGACAATTGGGGCCTGAATTGCAATACTAGAGCTGTTCTTCAACCATAACTTAGTCTGGAAATCTAGGAGGTTGGTATAATATTCACTATTAATTTGTTTGTATTAATTATTCTTTGTTCGCTAATACAATTTTATAAACATAAAATTTCACCTACATTTATATTTTAAATAACTTATAACATTTATTTATTTATGTAATATATTTTATCATTCATTTTGTGCAATTTTTTTTCATTTCCCTTATCAATAATTTCAGTCTCGTCTATAGGAGACTGGTTTTACGACAAAAAGAGACAACTCAACTAATTATCAACTGTAGGTGGTGCCCAAATAATATCAATATTTCATTGTCTCCTTTTCTCGAATAAAACAAAAATTTGTCTTTTATGTTATACATTCAAAGAGGGTAAGTTTCACATCTCTTACAAGTACTCCGAATCTATAACTTTTTGCTTCGGCAAAATTCAAAGAAATTTTAAGTTGTACAGAAACTTATTTACAAGCATTATAATGTAAGTATTGTTAATTGAGCTAAAAAGTGATTTAGTTGTAAAATGCAATAACTTCCTTGTTTCTTAGAATTCGGAGGACTTTTTGTTAAAATATGTTATTTTTTCCCTAGCAATACGATGAGAAATTTAGTTTTTGTTTTATTTAAAATTTGTTATTATTTTTTAAATTTTTTCTTAGAGCTTAGTTACAAAATGCAATAACTGCCTTGTTTTTAACATACAGAGGATCTTTATTTTTAAATGTTATTTTTTCCCTCGCAATGCGATCATCAACTTAGTTTTTTGTTAATAATGAAAATGAGTATTTTTTTATTTTCAAATTCATATGTACACATGTACCAACAATTGCTAACGCATAAACCTGTATAATTTTTTTTCTTTACTATTTTTCTATATAAATATGAATACTTGTGTTAAATTTATATTGTCTTCTAAATATAATGTTTTAAGTTTTATTTAAAAAAGAAAATACTAAATATTGTGATATAAATATAATATATAATAAGTTTTAAAGGTGAGTATTAATAATGAAATAACATTCCCCCAGGTGTGTTAATTAATATCAAAATCCTTGATCGTGAAACAATCAAGAATCTATTTACTCTCACCCAGAAATTATTATCTGAATTTTATGACAAGATAAATAAACAAATTGGCCATTAACGTGATCGTCTAGTTTTATGTTGTTAGGACCTTAATTACGTTGTGTGTGTGTAGTAACCCTTTATAATTACCCCAGGTTCTTTGATATAAAGTTTGGTATTACTTGTTTCTGTCTGATACTGTTCCTGAGAAAATTAATCACTCTGTTATTTTAAATACACTGTAAGTTTGGACACACTGGCTATTATTTGAGAAACCTAGTTAATGTTTGATGTGATTTATGTGGTGTTTTTATTACTCAAGATTGCACTGTACATTTATAGTTAAAGTTTGTTTTCTAATTTATTTGATTGGAATGAAATCATTTATTTAGTTTATTACTTGTGTGATGATAAAGGAAAAGGTGGAAGAAAATACAATAATTGATGGGAAAAAGTAGTCAAAAAAAATCCATTTTTATTTTATATAAATTGATGCGGCAAATAGCCGTACATGAAATCAAAACAATCCAAATATTTGAGACAATTTCCTAAATATTATATAGGAAGGATTACGTCTCTATAGTAATGACATACTATACATATTTCAAAGTTGGTTATGCAATAACAAGTACTAAGGTAATACAATCGTAGGCCGTGTTATTTGTAGGTATAATTAGAGATGCGGTAAATAGCCGATTAAAATGTAATTGGAACTTTGGTGTTAGCAATCGCTCTGATAAAATAAGTTTACTGCAAAACAGAGGACAAGAACCATGTCCTGTTCGTGCATTAGAGAATGGAAGTGATAATGAGGCTTTAACACTCATGTAAGAGATCATAGAATGTTGGGGGAAAGCTCCCTTAATTGAATAAACAACTGCAAATCCCCAAATTGTATATGATCGTTCAACAACGTGAACAGGGGGAGTCGATGTAAATTAAACAGACAAGACGTCCCGGTTCAGTACTCGACGAAAAGCATACCCCTAAAAATAAAAGCAAGTATACGGGGTGCGGGGACCTCAGTACTGACCGTTGGCCTGAACAGTTTGTAGCTTGTAAGGTAGAAAAGTAGTTGAGTACAAACCCACGACCGCGGTGTTTGTACTAGAGCCAGGGAACTCTTTATTAATTTGATGGATCGTTATTAAACAATCATAGAAAACTAGGCATTCGCAGGTGAGAAATATCTCACAATAGTTTGACTGGAAATATTCTAGTGAAACCTTACAGGTGAATCCTGGCACACGGCAAGCCCTTGATAGTAAACAACTGAAGTATAATGGAAGCTAAAGTTTCTTGCTATTGCATAAAGTCTGAACATATATAGTTCCAGAATACAAACTGGTTATTGTGCAAATGTAAATCTTCCTAGCAAAATATTCAGTAAGTGTAATTTTGTGAATTAAATTCATGGATGAAATCATAACTGAATAACTGGTAATATAATATTCTTTATAGTTAAAAATCAAAACTAGTATTTCATAAATAACTAATATTCTTTTAGTACCACAAATAAGCCAATTTCCCCTATCCCCCCCAAACCAGAATGTAAAGTCAATATTAAATAATAACGCAGAGAAGTAAATAGGTTTGATACTTAGATAGTTATGTTGGTGAAATTGTCGTCATGTAAACTGCGAAGGTATGTTCTAGCAGCCCAAATCTTTTAGTAGCCAGCCTGGATTTATTCGTAGATTTAATTGATGTTTTTAGAGAACCAAGAGGGCTCGAATATTTGATCGTCGACAAGCGTCCTGCAATCAGTTCTCTAATTAGCAAATTCAGAGGGTTCGAAAATCGACGACAAACATCCTCGATGAAATTTGTTACGACTGGGATAAGTATTCTTCCGGGCAAACTGAGAGGGCTCGTATGTAAACGTCGGCAAGCATCCTCTATCAGTTCTGCCGCGAGGTATAGCATCGCCTGGCTTTTATTCTGTTCTTCCAACAACGCGGTTCCAAAATCACAGTGCCAATTCTCCCATATCCTGAATGTGGTCTTGTATATTTGACACATGAGACGTGGCTCCGGTATACTTCCCTATCTTCGTATCTTCGTCTTATACGTTTGCTTAAAGCCGCCCTATTCATTTCATACACAACTCTCGACGCTTTGCTGGTTTTACTAATGCATTAGTCTTGTTTTTTTTTTTTATACATTTATTTAACGTCGGCCTATTTCCGCTACTGAGGCCTAACACCGACGCCTGTAGACGAGCTACCCCCAACCAGGAATTTTGCCGAACCTCTTCCCTTAAGAAAAGTAGGGATCTTTTACTTGCCTAACATTTAATAGACAAGGGACCGACGGCTTTACATCCCCTCCGAAGGATGGTATATCTCCTATACAACCCTCGCCTAAGGTTGTATAGCTTCCGCACATACACTGATATACAAGCCGCTGGAAGATGTGTGAGGCGAGGACGCGGTTTCCGTTGGAATGGTCACCCATCCAAGTACTAACTGCGCCTGTCGTTTCTTTACATCGCATACCGAAGTATGTACATAGTAAAGACGCACCTACGCTCGCCCCGTCTTGTTTTTAAAACTGCCAAGTTTTAGATAAGAATTAATAACCATCTTACAAGCTATTTTAAAGTGGCACTTGACATATGTACAACTTTCTACCCCAATAAGTTAAAACGTAACGGCGCCCTAAAGTCAGCTATCTTTTGGTATTGACAAAATAATTTCTGTTGTAAAATTAATATTTGCATAAATTTGGAAATGAAATTAAGAATGTAATGTTTAAATAATTTCTTGTTAATTGTAGTTATAAAAGCGATATTTCCCTGGATTTAAAACAAACTTAAGACTTATTTCTAAAATAGGGTGGCCCCAGGGGCGGCCCGCTTCATTAATATGGTAAAAAACATTTTATTATTTAAAAATATACATTTTTATTCTTTTATTCTTATTCCAATGGGTTCAATATTTTGAAACCGACTTTCAGAGTCTTTTTATTACATCAAAAAGTATATTTTCTGAAAGTTTGACGCAAATTGTTCTAGTTGACGGTCTTGGGCACTAAAATGAAAAAATACCGTTTTTTTCTCGATTCTTCAGTTTTGTAGGCTATGTACGTATTTCAGAGACTTGAAACTAACGAGAATTTATTGGCAATTTTATTAGGAAGAGATTGGTTTTTAGTTTTCCCCGATCCGACTTATAGAACCGGAGTTATTCACATTTTAAGCTCGAAAAACGCGGTAAAAAAAAAACTTCAATTGTTTATAAAAAAAAAAGTAGCACAATGTTTTCGAGGTTCAAAACTTAGGAATATACTCCGGGTAATACCCAAAACAGGATAAAATCATAATCTTGCTGTACCCAGACTGTTCAAATTAAAATGCTTTTTTTACTGCACTATAAGGGACCAAAACTGCCCCAAAAATTATGACAACCATACAAGCACTAGACAAGTAAGACGCTGGCTACTGTAAATTCAAGCACATCCGTTTGTTGGCGCTATTGAAGAATTATTTCTTTGGCATTAATATTCTGCATAAAAACTGTATATAAAATGTTTATTCTCTACTAGTATATATAACTTGTGCTAACACAATCGGTAAACATATTAAATGACTTGTAATAAACGAGTACAAGTTTGCAGCTTGTGGTGTTAATCTTCAACGATTTTGTTACAAAATATTTAGTTGTTTGGTCGCAATAATTACAATTCAACGAAATACAGTGCAAAGACAGTAATCTGTAGATGTGAATTTACAGTAGTGGATTCTTACCGTTTTAAATGCATGACATATGCTTGACAATACAACTAGAATAACTTGATTATAAAAATTAAATTTGGGCCTTCCACTAGAAAATTTAAAATGTGTGAAATAAACTAAGTAACTAATATTTTTTAGGTGTTATCTATTTTGTCGTGGCAAAGAATAATCCTAAAATTGTAATGGACGACCAAGATTATATAGTATACAAAAAATACTTAAAGAAAACCGTTTGGAAATGTTCCCAATATTTTCGGTCGAAAGAAAACAGGTGTAAATCGAAAATAACTACATCTGGTAACGTGGTGACTGTCAGTCGAGATTCACATAACCATGAGCCGCAGAAAAGAGATAAGACAGTGAACATGTTGGCCCAAAATGTTACATTGATAAGGGAAAAATAATACGTTACAGTTTTATTTTCATTACGTTTATGGTTTGCTCATATTTAATAAGTGAAAGAATGTAGATTATGTTTGATGTGCAAATATTATATTTTTATCTCAAGGTTCGTTTTATTTGTTCATCGTTTTTACCTTTTACGAAAAATCATGATTAATCGATTGGCAAATTGAGAACTGTTCCCAGCTCACAACTTATATTACGTTTAAATAGATTGTATGGCATTATAGTCCAGTGCCGAACCGGTTTTCAGAGGTCAAAAATCGACAAAATTCTTAGCAGTATATATGATGGTCGGAAGGATTAATGTTTTATAAGTTGGGAAAAATCGATTGGACCCCAACAAATGACCAGAAGTAAGGTTGGGGTGGAAAAAGGGGTGTTGTTAGAGGTGAAACGTGTTTTTTTACGATTTCCATCAGAACTAGGCCTCCTATCGAGAAAAGTTTAATGCAAGAGTTGTAGATAATTAAAAGATCTACAACTTTTATTTCAATCATTTTTAACAGAACCTCAAACCATTGAGAAAAATGCCAAAAACAGATTTTCTTATTTTTTATTTTTGTCTCCCAAAAAATGATTCGATTTTAATGAAATTTGGTGAAAATATACATTTTTATGACACAAATAAGCTGCAATTTTTTTGAAGCGAAATATTAATTTTTTTGATCTTATTCGAATTTAATTTTTTTAAAAGGCCTAATTTTCAATCAAAAAAGTTGATTAACAAAATTTTGATTTTTGAAAATTTCAGGACGGAATTTTTTTCGTTGAAACCTTTACTTTTACTTTACTTTTTTCAAATTAAATTCGCATAAAATGAAAAAAAAATAATTCGCTTCAAAAAAGTACAGCTTATTTGAGACATAAAAATGCACATTTTCACCAAATTTTATTAAAATCGAATAATTTTTGTGGGAGATAAAAATATAAAAAATTGGTTTTTGGCGTTTTTCTCAATAGTTTTGAGGTTGTATTGAAAAATGGCTGGAATAAAAGTTGTAGATCTTTCAAGTATCTATAACTTTTGTATTTAACTTTTTCCGATAAGAGGTCTAGTTCTGCCGGAAACCGTAAAAAACCGCGTTTCACCCTTTTTTCCACCCCCACCCTACTTCTGGTTATTTGTTGAGGTTCAATCGATCTTTTCCCATTTATATGCCATTAATCCTAAATTTTCCGATCATCCATATATTGCTAAGAATTTTTTTTGGAAGAAAATTATTGACATTGGACTGTTAAAACTGCAAGACAGTATATCCAATCGATATTGTATATATTGACAAATATTATAAAATGCGCATTGTGGAATGATAAAATGTTTTATTTTAAATAAAACTACTTGCAGCTCTGGACTAATGTGCTTATTAACATTTTTCTACCAATTGATTTTGAAAAGATTTGTGAATTTCCAATGCAGGGAGTGAAGGTGCTATATTATTTATGTTTTATTTAACGTCGGCCTATTTCCGCTGCTGAAGCCTGTCACCGATGCATTTGGACGAGCTACCCTCAACCAGAAATTTTGCCGAACCTCTTCTATGTCGAGGAGTAGGAATTCTTGCTTGTCTAACGTTTAATAGACAAGGAACCAACACCTTTACATCCCCTCCGAAGGATGGTATATCCACTACGCAATCTTCCCCTCAGATTGCATATCTTCCGCGTATACACTGATATAAAAGCCGCTAAAAGACGGGCTAACGATGCTGTATTTTCTTGAAATGGGAACCAGTCCAAGTACTCCTAACCTTGCTTTACATTAAATATCTAAAGAAGATGGATGTTACACATTCGCCTCGTATTAGCTCCCACGAAAATGTCTTTAATAGTATATAAAAACCCCTTAGTTATGAGGTTGATGTAAAACATTTCCATTTTTGTAGTTGTAACAGGAAGATAATCAGATATTATTAGTCTAAGATCCGGCAGCTGATTCCTTCAGGTATCTGTTTTTTTGCGAAACTTAATTCAAATGAATGATTAATGGCAATGTAATATATTACTGCCGAGTAGCTTCTTATCAAAAATTAGCCGCAGTTACCTTTAGTTAAATTTATTGTAATTAATGTATTCTAATTAATTCCAACTACATGTTATTTAAGTAAATTAAACATCATTTGATAAAAAATAATGCGAAGAATGAAAAGAAAGTGGTTGCCAGCTCTCAGTCAGCCGCAAACGCTATGTTGCCAGGTGTAAACAGGTATGTTATTGAAACATAATATTTTTAGCGTAAATAATTAACAATAACATACTTGCTTACACCTGGCAATCTAGAAGTTGCGGTTGACTAAGTGCTAGTAACCATTTTTTTTCATTCTTCACACCATTTCTATCAAATGACGTTTAATTCACTTAAGAAACATATAGTTGGAATTCATTAGATTAAATTAATTACAATAAATTTAATTAAAGGTAATTGTGGCTAATTTTTGATAGGCTACCCGGTAATAATATATTACATTGCCATTAATCATTCATTTGAATTAAGTTTCGCTAAAAAAATATAGTATTCGGCCGATATATTACACCCGATATATAGAAGTCCCTTAACGTGAAAATAAATCTTCTCTTTTTATATAATTTGTTTATTTCGCATTTTGAAATACCTAATTGTATTCTTACTTATTATTTTGTTTTTCAGGTGTTATCTATTTCGATGTTGCAAAAAATAATCCCAAAATTGTCCTAGACGACCACCATTATTTACTGCGCAGGAAAGAATTCAATAAAACTATTTGGGTTTGCAACCACTATCATCGATCACCTACCAACAGATGTAGATCAAGACTGACCACCACAGGAGGAGTGGTTAGAGTTAGTTCTGATGTGCACAATCATGAACCCATGTCCAGAAGAGATTATTCCAATTTAGTTTGTAAAAATGTCACAATTATCAGAGAAAATAAAATAAATTAACCATCCCGGCTAATCTTGATTGAACTGCGTATTGAAGCGATAATTCGGTTATTTTATATTTTATTTCGGAATTCTAGAGGGAAAATAGTTTCCACAAATAATAAAACATTTCGCTACACTTGATTATTATATCCGATGCGCATTTTGCCAATCGTATTGGCATCTTCTGGAAATTATTAAAACTATAGTAAAATTAACAATTATTTCCATCTTGCCGTCCCTACCTCTACCTAAATTCTGTCTCGGTTATAGAAATCGAGTAATAACCAATAACCTATTATTCAAAATCGAGACGAGCATTCATAGGTTATCGAGGACAGCTATAAAATTTCAGATTTACTATGTATAGTTTAAATTGATTTCTTTAGTTGGATTTTGGCTTCCTAATAGCCTAGCCACTACACCTATGTATGCAAAATAAAAATGTTTCTGTTTATTATTTATAGATTTGGTCGTAACCACGGCTTTGTTATTTATAATGATTTTGTTTAATATTTTTGCTTTTAGGAGTAATTTACTTCGATGTTGGTATGAAGAATCCGAAAATAGTACTTGACGACCATGAATTTTTAATATACAAGAAGGAGGTCAACCAAACCACTTGGTTTTGCAATCACTACTTTAATAAGAGAGCCGTTCGTTGCAAAGCAAAGATAATAACGAGTGGGCGTGTTGTCTATGTCTATGGAACTCACACTCATGATCCTAAACCAAAGAAATTGAAGTATGAAGATATGCTTTCGCAAAATGTAACTATAGTTAGAAATCACGATTAACATATGTTCTCAGTTCCTTAAATCGTTATAGAAATTATTCGTTATTTTTCATTTCTGAATAATTTGTGTTATGTATAAAAATGTATGAAACTTTAATTTAAAACCGTAAAATAAATATAACAATTACTGGTAGTATTACTATGTATTTTAATTTGCTGTTTTGTAACTTATGGTAAGAGAACTTTCTGGCGTTGTGCTTGTAATTGGCACTTTTTAGTTCGTGCGATAAAAATTGAGGATTTACACAAAGCCAAATTAGTTTGAGCATGCTTTATTTCTTTTAGGTTGTGAAATCAAATTATTTGCTACCGATTATTGCAGAGTTGGCACTTTGAATAAGTGACATGCAAAATGCAAACAAATTCATCTCCAGATGAATACAACTTTCAAACCCCCCTTCTCCTACACGTTATATTATAAATAATGTATTTACAAATTTGACTACAAAATAGTTACTTAAATAAAATTATATATTTGTTCCTACATTAAAAAAATATTGTAATTAAAAAATAATAGCAGTTATTGATTTTATTATAATAATATCCGATTTTACTTTTAAAATCTTAAATATGCATCGATAAAACACGCATTTTAACATACCTTCCTGACGGATTTGTTTAAGTTTACTGCTAATACCTATTTCTCGGTGATGTTCTACCCATTGCATAGAGGATTATTAGAATACGAAAATTACGATTGAACGTGAATTTATTACCATCGTATGGTTTGCAATTCCTTTAAACTTTATATGTCTGGAAAAATTCAAAGGTCGTCGATTACTTAGTTATTCCAAACTAAGTTAAACCGGAACTCATTACCCAATATCCGTGTAAAGTGGAAAAATCTCTCTCACAGTATTTTCCACTGCCACGACCGGGATCGAACCCCGAACTTTTGGGTGAGAAGCAAGTGCGTTCACCTCTCGACCATCAGTCATACGATGCATAATTACACGATCCAGAGTGAATATTAAAAAAATCTTTAAATAGCTCCTTTATTTTCCGAAAATCATCAAGATATATCTAGCACTATTTATTTTAATTTACTGTTTTGTAATGTAAGGTGAAAGAACTTCCTGATGATGTGCTTGTAATTGGCGCTTTTTAGTTTATGCGTTGAAAATTGAGGGTTTTGACAGCCTAAACCATTTAAACAAGCTTCCTTTCTCTTCGGTTGTGAAATCAAATTATTTGCTACCAATTATTGCATAGAGTTGGCACTTTGGATAAGTGTACATGTAAAATGCAAACAAACTCATCTCCAGAGGAATACAATGTCCAATATCCCGCTTCTAGATGTTGTATTATAAATATGTTTACTAATTCGATTACAAAATAGCTACTTAAACAAATTTATATATTTTGTTCCTACATGAAAAAATTATTGTAATTAAAAAGGAAACTCAGTTTTTGATTTTATTATAATAAAACCCGATACAGGGATAGGTTTTTATTTTTATAATCTTAAATATGCATCGTTAAAATCCGCCTTTTTAACGTACCTTTCTGACAGACATTGTTTAACTGTACTGCTAATACCTATTTCTCAATGAAGATCTACCCATTGTATAGAGGATTATTAGAATACGAAGATTGCCATAGAACGTGAATTTATTACCATCGAATGGTCTGCAATTCGTTCAAACTTTATATGTCTGGAAAAATTCAAAGGACTATTACTTAACTCGTTATTCCAAACTGAGATAAACTGGAACTCATTACAGCTATAGCTGATATAATAGGTACATAATTACAGTGAATATTAAAAAGTCTTTAAATAGCTCCTTTATTTTCCGAAAATTGTCAAGATTAAGAAATACTAGCTTGATACTTTATTTTGAATAAAATTGGTTGGTTGAGCAAACTATTTTTTTCGAGTTTATACCGATTATTATTTAACAAACATGTTTGTAAAATGTCCCTTATATAGTGGTCTGCAATTTTACTGAACAGATAAAAAAGGCAACAAAAATTTTACGACCTCATTAAAATACCGCTACTCTGTACTATTTCGTCTGCAAATTGAGTCACTTCCCTTTATAGGTTTTTAATACGTCGACTTGTTTGATGACTATACCGAATAATAAATGGCGTTAATAATAAGCTCGTAAAATTTTTGTTGCATTTTTATCAGCCCAGTAAAATTGCAGGCCACTATACCTCAATTATTATTTTCTCATCTATAGATAACGTATTGGTGCCGTAAAAATCCAAGTAGATTATGACGAAAATGGATCTTTTGAGGCCAGAAAATAGCAAATACATCCGAATCGACATATCCTATCTAAGTGTGTCTGTTTGTGTGTGATGTGTTTTCTCGAACGTAGAAAGCTGAAATTTCAGATATAAGATCTGCGAGGTTTACAAGAAATTCTATTGAATGTAATCAGTATACCACGGGCGGCCCTAGGCTGGACTTTTTAACTAACTTTTCGCTTAATCTAAGAATATTTCAAATTAAAACTTTTAGGGTGGTAAATTGTTTCGAAGTGGCCTTTTGCAAATTTTCGTCAGGACAGGGGATCTTGAATAAAAACAATCTCTTAATAAAAATTGTTTCGGTTGGAAAATTGTTTCGAAAAAATTTCAGAAATCACCCAAATGAGTATAAATTTAAGGAGTGGAAATAGAAATGCGAAGAATCATTGTATAGTTCAAAAATAATTTAATAGAAAAATGATTGTTCAGCAATTGTCTGCTTATTCGTTCTAATAAATCATCTTCACAAAATGATTTTTATTTGTTCCCTGAAACTAATAAAATTATATATAAATTATTGAAAAAAAAAAGTTCATTATCCAAAGTACAAGTCAGTAAAATTTAAGTTGCAGTGCGTCTCGAATTGAATTTTCTTAACAAAATAAATTTGTAATAATTTATCCACTTTGTGTTGGCTTATATATTTTGTTAAATATAACTTAGCCCTAGTTTGTCGTCAACTTGTTTGTAGTAAATCGCCACCAGATGGAGCTATTCGCAAATTGCGTACACCTCCTGTCTGTAATTTGATGACTAGAGGACCAGTGAAGTGTTGCTGTGCATTTTCCTATGTCGTACTGATGAGAGATAACAAGCTCGAAACTAGTCTACGGCTGGCGATACACAACAGCCCTGCACTAGAGACTTTTCTTTAGGATTAATCTGCCTGCTGGGGGCTTATGCAATCAGATTTTATTTTCCGTTTTCCGATTGAAGACGTAGTATGTCGCAAGTTATAGGACATTATTTTCAATTGATTTGAAAACGCACATTGTGCACCTTGATTGGTGGTAATGAATCGATTTCTTTCCAAAAGAAACATTGGAATACTGGAATTTCGTAGTAGATATTTTTTATATTTTTATTTTACTACACATTTATTATTTTTTATTTGTTTTTAACTCGTCTGTGTAAGGGCCATTACACGGCATAAGGGCTCACAGGCTGACGCATTCGCGTCGGGTGATAGCTGAGTAACGCAAAGGAAAAATATTAATTGACTGTTAATCCTAAATGGTACGTAGGCCTTCTAACTGGCCACTGCCGGCTCAATAGACACATGAGTCTAATGGGCCTGGCAGAGGACGCGACATGCAGATTCTGCCAAGAGGAAGAGGAAACCTCAGTTCACGTATTGTGCCACTGTGAAGGCCTGGTGAGGCTGAGATTCCAAGTACTCGGAGAAGAAAAACCAAGGGCGGACAGCTATATAAAAGGGCCTTTATCAAAGCTATGGAGTCTATTACAAAGGACAAAGCTGGATGAGGTACTATAAGGAAGATATCCTGGGAGCATCACAATAGACCTGAAAAGGTCACGGTGGTAAAGGCTAAACAACCAGCTCCTTTGCTAATCTAATCTAATCTAAAATGGTACAGGTATATCGCCTGGGACTTTTTTGTAGGAAATTTAATGCTCTACAAAAAAGGTCCTGAGCGATTTTTCTTTATCTAGCTTCGTTTTAGCAGCATTTTAAGTTATAGACCGGAGTACATAGATTTTGAAACTTTAACAATAATTCGAAAATGCCGCAAAGTTGAGTTGAGCAAATCGAATCTAATAATATTTACAATATGACTTACCGAAAAGTGAAGATCCTAAACTTTGTGGACATGAAACCAAGAGCCCTAATTTGCTTGGTCTAACAACCTATATTTTTAAGTTGTGCCTAATTTTTACCGATCTATTTTGTCATTTCTACATTATGTTTAACTGAAAATTGCAATTACATCTTTATTATTTTCGTTAACTAATTTTCTTTTAGGTCTGATATACTTTGACGTGGGCATAAAAAATCCCAAAATCATGTTGGATGATCACGATTACCGCTTATATAGAAAACTACCCGATAAAACGGTGTGGTTATGCAGTCAATATTACGTATCTGAAAAGGAAATGAGATGCAAAAATCGTATCGTCACCAGCGGTAGAGTGGCGTTTGTCAGCGGACAACATAACCATGGACCAAAACAAAGAAAGGACAAATATACCAATATGCTATCGCAAATGGTCACTATTGTTAGAGAGTGAAAATAATTTATTTTTATTTTATGGCTTTATCTTTATTTACATATATTTATTACAAGTTTATTTTTGTTATATACAATTATTTGAATATTGTAAAAGTTTAGTTTATCTCTGAATATAAATATTGTTTTTTTTCCAAATAGTATTAATTATTAATTAATGTCCTATAAGCCTGTTATTTTACAATAACCACCCTATTTTGAGATACGTTAAATGAAAAATAACACCCTAGGGCGTTTCGAATATCTATAACGCCCTAGGGCATTATAAAGAGTTTTCTCTCAGCCATTCCTCAAAGCGGCAGTATTCTTTCTCATATACCTTTTTTTATGAGGCACAAGTGCCTCGGCTGCTTTTACAGCCTTTAACAACACTTCTTCAGGTATATTAGGTATCTTCTTCAAACATTTTCGCTATAAAATAACACAACTCAAAACAAGTAAATGATGACAGCGTTATTGAGAAACAATTGACAAACGGCGGCATTTACAATCAATTTTGATTTTGACTCTCTTTTAAATCAAATCATTCTGAACATAATAGATGTCAAATTAATAAATCGTAAATATCAAAAAAAAATCGAATTAAATAACAGACTTGTAGGACATTAAACGTTGAAGGCACCACGAGTGTTATAGGATAATGACGCCCTCGATCGACGTACATTCCCTAGGGCCTTTGGCCCCAGGGAATGTACAAGTACACTGCCGACCTCGGTGCGTTATTATTCTTGTAACACCCTTGATACCGTTTAATAACTATTTTGGCTTGGTTGCAAGTTGTTTTAAAAATAATAAGTAACTTAGTCAGCAGCGAGGTTTATCCATCCATCGCAGAATTTTCTGTTGTATTCAATTCCTCAAAAATATTTTTATGTAACGTACCATAACATTTCATGCACTGTACGTAAAAAGTGGTTTTTCAAATGGCACCATCAAAAATGGGGCTGCCATTTAAAATAAAATAGATGACATCATATCCAAAATCCACTCTAAATGAATTCGGATATATTCATTTTTGCAAACAATGCCAAAACACGAAATAATAGGAGGACACACTTTCTTATGAATTAGGATAAACCAATGACCTAAAAAAATATGGAGTGTTCAATTTGAAGAAAATTGTAGTGGCGGCTCCTGGGGCGAAGTGGTGGAGCTGGTACTAGATATATTCATAAGAAAGTGTGTCTTATTATTTTGAGGTTTTTGCGGAACTCAATATATCCAAAGGACCTCGCAGTTTTCTTATGGAAATTGGGTTTCAATAAAATGGTCTCAAAATTTACACACAGGTAGTTTAGGTCATGCTGATCAAAAGTCTACATGGGCACAAAAAATTTTACCGACAGGATTTTCAGATATAGTGCCTAGGAGGTCCGAATTTTACGCAATCTCCATATCATGGTGGTGCTTGGAAATACACGTTTCTGCTTGCTTTTATGCATGTTCGAGAGTGTACATGAACTGTACAATGCATACACAAAAACACATATACCGGGTGATACCGGGAGTACCTACCCCCCATTTCTTCTACAGTTTTAAAAATAGAATTCTCAATTTTGAGAAATCAAGTATAGGTATCAATGGCCAAATTTTGACCATTCGGTGGTAACGAAATAACTTCTGGTATGACCGAAAATTGCCACAACTTTCTTAATTTAAATAGCACCCTGTATATTTAAGTCACTTTTCTCATAAAGCTGTAATTTCTCTTTACAATGCTTTTTTCAGGTTTAAAATCGGATGAAAAATAACCTTGGAAATGGCATTTATTTGCTATTTCTAGTTGGCTTTGGAATTCAGGAACAAATTATTAAAATTTGTTCCTGAATTCCAAATCCAACAAGGAATAGCAAATAAATGCCATTTCCAAGGTTACTTCTTTTCATCCAATTTTAAATCTGAAAAGAGTGTTGGAAAGAGAAATTATAGGTTTATGAGAAAAGTGACAGGGTGCTATTTAAAATAAGAAAGTTGTGGCAATTTCCGGCCATACCGGAAGTGATTTATTTACTACCGGGTGGTCAAAATGTGGCCATTGATATCTATACTTAATTTCCCTAATTTCAAAATTTTATTTTTAAAACTGTAGAAAAAAGTGGGGATTAAGTACTTTCTGGTTGACCTGGTATATACAGGGTGGGCAATAGCGCGTCGGACTTCGGTATCTCGAACTCTATGATAGCCTCAAATTAAAAAATATACAAGTAGACTAGATTAAAAAAATCTATAACCGAATATTATTTTCGAATATATAAGGCTATCCAAGACGAAATTGCAGGATCAAGTGCCTTTTTTAATGGAATGCTATATACGTCAGTACATTTTTTGGAGCCCCTTTCTGTACTCTATTCATTTCTACATTATTATTAACTATCTCCCAACCACTTGGATGTTATGAATTTTTTTGTTCAAATAATCAGTCACAATTTTATTATGGGTTTAAAGAAAAATGTGAATAGTAGTTACGAGACATCCAATTTATGTTTTTGAATCATTTTTACTTTATAAAATGTACAGAGTGATCAAAAATTATTTTTCAATTAAGAACTTTTTAATTGAACTTTCTCTTTTTTTTTCAAATGGAACACACTGTATATTTTTGGGCAACCGGATATAAAAATGAAAAATGAATATTTTTTCTAAATACTTCCACTCTGTACATTTTTAGGAAGTAAAAATGATTTAAAAACATTAATTAGATGCCTCGTAACTAGTATTCACATAAGTTTTTCTTAAAACTGTGACTTTGGTAATTTTTTGAATATGCATCTGAGATGGCATTATTTCAACAAAAAAATCTTTACATCCAAGTGGTTGGAAGATAGTGAATGATAATGATGTAGAAATAAATAAAGTACAGAAAGGGGAATGTACTGATATATATAGTATTCTAGACTATTCTAGACTTTTTTCTATTCCCTTATGTAAATTTGCTGTTTTTCGTACAGTCTGTAGAATGGATAAGTGGGCCATTCCAGTTAACTGAACGGATATATTTCATATACGTTCTAGGATGGATATGAAATCGACCAATCATAGTTCGTGTAGTACATAGGCAACTATTCGTTTTAAAAAATTCAAGTTAGTGCGTAAGCTGTCAATGTAATTGTCAGTGTGTATTCGCACAGTTTGAGCTAGAAAATAATTTAAAATGAGTGATTCCAGTGAAAAATCGATAAACGGTATACCACCTAAAATTTTATTGAAATTATTATATACAGACAAAGTTTTAGAGATATATTATGACAAAAATAAAGTAGCTATATGTGGAGATTGAACCTATGATCTCTTGCATTTCAATTTTAATTCAATTCAAAAAGTCTTTATTCAAGGTTAAAATGGTATAAACACTGCCTCCCCAGTACCCATCCCGGGATCGACCCTGCGACCACCGCGTTAACGCGGTGGTGCATCGCAAGGCCGGGCCGAGACGGGACTGGTTTGGCGAAAGTAAAAATTGAACAATACAAAAAAATAAAACAACCTGAACTCCTTTTGCAAAAGGGCAAATTGAAACAAGTAATATGATAAAAGGTGCTTAAAAAAGAAAGCTTAACATAAAAACTGGGCACTTAAACGTGGTATTACCGCTGGAGCACTCAACTTTTTAAATTTTTGCACTGACGCCGACACCATAACTCGTACGAAGTGCCGTCCGCGAGTTGCTTCAACTACGGGTTACGCAAGGCAGGCCTAAACTGTGATTCTAAATTTTGATTGTTCTGGTATAAAAAATTTGGATACTGTTACAATATTAGTGACGGAAGAAAGAATTTACAGACAAAAATGTACAAACAGAAACGAAGGAACAACAAACGCGACACAAAAATACACAAAAACAAAAGAAGAGGGGGACAGGAAAGATTCAAAGCGGGTGAAAGGTATGAAATATCAGTGAAAAGTCGATAGTATCAGAGAAGGTATAGTTGGTGAAAGTTTGGCTAGAGTGGCTGCCGGAAGATTGGCAGATTGGATGATTGGAAGATTGCATTTTGAAGCATATAACCGCTAGGCTACTGAAGCTTTTATAAAATGTTTGCACCTAGAGCATAAGATTTAGCAGAAGCTAAGTTTGTATATTAAAATTTGATTAAAACTATTATTTGTAGTTTTTCTTAATCCGGTCGTAGAAAAAGTATACTGTACAACTCGAGTGGATTATCCATATCGCACTCGAAAGATTGAGCCACTCCGCCTACGGCGTCGTGCTCAAACTTCTTTCTCGTGCGATATGGCTATCATATCCACTCTTGTTGCACAAACTACTATTATCTATGTCCATGTACACTCTCGAACATGCATAAAAGCAAGCAGAAACATGTATTTTCAAGCACCACCATGATATGGAGATTGCGTAAAATTCGGACATTCCGGGGACCATATCTCAAAATTTTTTGTGCCCATGGAGACTTTTGATCAGCATGACATAAACTACCTGTCTGTAAATTTTAAGCGGATTTTATTGAAATCCAATATCCATAAGAAAACTGCGGGATCCATCTATTTAGTTCCAATAGTTTTCAATGAATTGCACTTTATAAAACACTCAACAACAATTTGTATGACTGAGATGTAAAATATTTGCCTTTTATTGGGATCATTGTGGCTTATACAAGTTTATTTTAGGTACAATTTATTTTGACGTTGGAATCAAGAACCCCAAAATAATACTAAATAAATATGACTACTTATTTTATAGAAAACATCCCGATAAAACTGTTTGGCTCTGTAGTCATTATTACAAAAAAGACTGTTGCAAGGTTAAAGTAATGACTTCTGGACGTCAAGCTACTATTGTTGGCAATCACAATCATCCTTCCACATACAAAAATAAATGTGTCAATTTGCAATCTCAGCCCGTGGTACTTTATTGTGAGGAATTCAAAAAATAAACTTTTAGATGTTAATAATGATAACATATGATATTGTTTGTAATATATCTTTATGGTGTACTGAAATTTTATCTTATTATTTTTTATTAAATCCTGTGCCCGCTCTGTTAAACATATTTTATGAAACAGATTTTTGGCGCTAGAAATATTAGTTTTTGGTTTTGATTACTATTAAGACACATTTCCAGCATAAATTGAAATATGTGCATATATCAGCTTCGGTTAGATTATGTTCAGAATTCGCTAATTCATGCCTCATGGATTTATTATATTCTGAAAAACCAACTGGCACTAAAAGCAACAACTTGCAATAACTCCTCTTCGTCAAATAAAAGGCCTGAAGAAAAAATAACTGTCGAGCAATTTGTGACGTAATGTAAGTTAAATCTAACTACTCCATAATATAATAAGAATAATTAATTATATTAAAATAAAAACATACATGATTTGTTTAAGACAATAGTTTTTGTACAGAAAATTTTATTCCAATCATTATTAACCAATCGGACAGGTTTATTTTGTCATCAAATTTATTAAAAATCTTGAGCATCTACCTATGTGATTAATAAGTGAAAATTTCCCTAATTTGACAGCAATGATTAGACAACAGCGTCTATACTATGAAAAATATTTTTTATTTATTTTAAATTGAATTAGTAAAATTTTGGCTTACTATGTTTTTTTACAATATCATTAACTAATTCCAAATGCTTAAAAAATTCCACTTATACATCTTCTTTTCTCAGTGGCGAATAAAGCACAGAGCCGTTGGCTTTTTCACTATATGTCTCTGTTTCATAAAATACAAATAATTCTGCGACACCAATTTATTCTTTTGGGCGCTAGATTTGTGGTCAAAACAAGACATAGCTTCACAGAGAATGCTAGTAATCCCCTGAAATAGATTTTCTTGCTCAGAATTTAATCCAGATTCTTCCACTGGATATGTCAAATACTTTACGTTTTTATAATAGGTTTAAATGTGCTCAGATTATTTTCAAAAAGAACAGAATCTGTATGATTTACTGTTCATTTGGTCAATGGTGGTCGATGATCTCCTACATAAAATGAGTAATTCAGGCTTCAACGTCCAGGGATATGTAGATGACCTGGTCGTCACTGTGAGAGGCAAAAATGAGGTCATGATTTCCAACCTCATGCAAATTGTCTTAAATATAATATCCAAATGGTGCTCGTCAGAGGGGCTCAATGCCAATCCGAGCAAAACAACTATTGTCCCGTTCACTAAAAGGAGAAAACTCAATCTTAGAACTTCTGTACTGAATGGAACGATACTAAATTTTTCCAGTGAAATCAAGTATCTAGGAGTAATCCTGGATCAAAAACTTACCTGGAACTCACAGCTGGAAAGGACTTTTACTAAAGCAACAGCAATATGGACGTGCCGTAGGTTGTTTGGTAAGATTTGGGGTCTAAGACCGAAAATGACACATTGGTCTTATCTTTCTGTTGTTAGACCTATGGTACGCATCATGCGTATGATGTCCAAAAACAGAAGAAAAAATAGCACAGGGAAAGTTGCAGAAACTGCAACGCCTTGCCTGTATAGAGACTACAGGAGCAATGCACTCTTGTCCCACAGCAGCTATGGAGGCTATGTTTGACATACTTCCCTTGCACTTGCATGTAAGGAAAGAGGCAGCACTCAGTGTCTTACGACTGCACCAGGCACATAAATTTAAACCAGGCGATCTGGTTGGTCACTTAAGGATTCTGGAGTTAATCCATTTGAAGTCCATTACCAAACCCACTAAATCAATGCCAATCATACAAGACTTTGACTGCCCGTTTGACGCGCTAATTGAAAGCCGTCAGACGAGCAAGATAGAGGCACTGCGATTGGAACAAGGGTCACTCATCTGGTATACAGATGGATCTAAGATGGCTGAAGAGGTAGGAGTGAGCGTAGCTGGGCCTAAATGTAGGCTATCCAAAGCCCTCGGTAACAGCCCAACCATCTTCCAGGCAGAAATTTACGCTATAGATCTGTGTGCCCAGGAATGCCTAAATAAAGCATTCGAAGGGTAAAGATCTATATACTATCAGATAGCCAGGCAGCACTAAAAGCTCTAAGGTCCTATACCTTTGAGTCAAAAATTGCCTGGGAATGTAGACAATCCCTGAAGCAACTGGCCAACAACAATAAGGTTACCTTGATGTGGGTGCCAGGGCAGAGGGAGTACAAGGAAATGAACTTGCTGACAGCCTTGCAAAAAAAGGATCTATAGCACCATTTATTGGACCCGAACCGTTCTGTAGCCTGGCCAAGGGACACATAGCGGAGGAGATCCAAGAATGGGAAAAGGACCAGAAAAAGTCCTACTGGAGGAATATTCTAGGCCAAAGACAAGCGAAAAAGTTTATAACTTATTCGACAAAGAATGCCACAAGGCTTCTCGAACTTGAAAAGTCCGAATTAAGGCTAATCACAGGCCTTCTAACTGGTTACTGCCCCTTGAGATATAATCTCAAGAATATGGGCAAGGCGGTAGACAACAAATGCAGATATTGCGATACTGCAACTGAAACTGCGGAACATATGCTTTGTGAATGCAATGTATTAGTCCGTACTAGGCTAAAATTCCTAGAACAGGCGGAATTAACGCCTGAAGACAGGGAAATTAGCCCTCAGGAAGATCACAAGCTTTGTAAAAAGTCCTGGAATTCTGGCCAACAACTAAATGTAGGGTAAATCACAAAAGATCTTTTAGATCGAAGTGAAGTAAGGCTGTTCGAAACCAAACGACCCCATAAAACAGTCTACAATCTACTGTTCATTTTATCAAAAATTTTTTGGTTACCTGTCATGTTGCTATCTTGCTGACGTTACAAACTACATCACATCTTTCATATTGACAAGTCAGTTTTATGACGTATTCCAAGGCACTTGTGATTCCAAGGCTAACTATTAGCATTTTTTGCGGCGACAGTATTTGTCACTACTTTAAATCACAGAAAATATCATTTCATCTCGGTTTCCCTGTACTGTAGTATAAAGATTGTATACAAAATATATTATTATGACTAATATTAATTCACTATACTATTTTTGTGCGACTCGAGCTTAAGGGAATATAAAAAATAAGTATACTAAACTTGTTTTAATTTTACTTCACTCTCATTATCCTTTACCTTATACTAGCGTTCCCTTGAATACTAGTATAAAAAATGTAAATAATCGACATATTTTTTACCACGTTCTATTTACTATTAAATATTTCATTTTACTAAGACATGAGGAAACCACATAAAAAAAAACAATTAAAATTAATCTGCAATTAAAAGCGTATACCATTTTTTAATAATATAGTATAAGTACCTTTCTGTAGTAAGAAAAAGTTATTTAATATAAGTATAATGTATTTTAGGCGATTATTTACACTTTATTTTACTAGAACGTGGGGAAAGTAAATAAACGTAAATTAATAACTAAAGTTTATAGAATATATTTATTTTAGACCATTATTTACACCTTATTTTACTAAAACGCGGGGAACGTAAATGAACGTAAATTAAGTAAAATTTTAACATTGGAAATGTTTAAGGAATCGTTAATGTAATGGTAGATATAGGGGGACATATACATCGAAAGTGAAACAAATGTTCGGTCGCGACCGCTGGACGCAGGAGTGATCCGATCGAGATAATTTGAATGACGTTGTGTAGGTTGGACCTTTGTGTATCGAACAGAAGTTATCTGGGCATTCAAAGTTTGCAGGGGCGGCAAGGGGGAGGTCAATAGTGAAGCTCTACGTTTTGACTATTTTAATGAAATTATGCTGAGGTTTAAGTGCGATATAAGACCGCAGTCAAGACTTTGTAGCGGCGATGTCACAGAAATGTAAATTGTTTAAGATGTCTAAGGATTCATCTTCGTCAGATGATGACAATCTTTTGTCATCACAGTACAGTCAAGGTGTTGCAGTTTGTACCGACGACTGGTAACGATATTATAAATATAAATATCTTACGTTCTTATAAATGTTATTACATTCTTATCTATTAGTGTTTTGTTTTTCTTCTAATTACTGTCAGTTAGGTTATCTTTTGGTTGTATTTGCATAAATATATAAATAAATCTATTCATTTGTATATACCAGTGATGAGGTGTTTCATTTTATCTATGATAACTATGTTCATTTCCAATATATAAGAAGATTGCCTGGTGGCGATTTCTGTAAATTTTTTTATATATAATAACAAAGTAACAAAAATAAGTACATTAAATTTTTTAAATCGTAATTTTACTTAATTAGTAGATACCATATTACTTCAACTCTTATAATTATTGGAAATATTAAACACACAATTGTTATAAAAATTATTCGAATGTATTGTTGATTCTTGGCGTTGTTGAATTTATGTGAATTTATTTTGCCTATGGCTTTGACCGAGGGTTCGTCTGTTTCCCAAAGATTTTGGTGGGGATCCATATCACTCTAAAGGTATGACTTTATGGACTGGAAATTGCTGTGACCGGTAGTCTTAATGATTTGTTGTTCCTGAACATCATTCTTTGCCAAGTTTGACACTGCCGTGGCTCTCTCAAAATGATTTGTTCCTTTGATTTTCTTAATATCAATTCCTATTTTGGATGCAGATTCTTTTAACCAAAAAGCAATCGTATTTTTACCAACAGGACTATTCTTATAACATCCTTTCGAAAAATTTTCATTCCAGTTTGGATTGGGGGCCAAGAACAAAAACGATCTATCCACTGGTAGATCTCATATTTTTTTTTTCATAAATTTTTTAAATAGTCGTACAGGGCATTCATCAAGGTTTTTTGTGTTTCTTACCAACCACTTACTATCGTCTAGTTTGCTTGATTCGCCATGTTGTCCAGGTCAGATAGTTTATTTTTTCGAAAAATTCCTCAGTGCATTTTGTAAACGTGATAATTAGGAGAAAATAGTGTATAGTGTAGATGTATATGTTTTGGAAAGCAAATTTTATTTGGAACCTGCTGAAAAAAGGGCATAACAGTGCCGAAAACAGGTTTTTTTATACAAAGATACTATAAAATAGCTCGGAAAAAGAAGAAAAGGGGAGCTGTTGACAATTAAAATCGGTCAATAACTTTTTGCACAAAAAATTAAAAACCGCTAAATATGGCCATTTTTGCCATTTAATTACAGGGACTGTAATTATCGTAGGAAGTTGTTTCGGAGCTTAAATTATAGCTTTCGTTGGTACCTAACTACTCTAAAAATTTCATGCAAAAATATTAATAACTTTTAGTGAAAATAGCGAAAATATAAAAAAGGTGTTTCCGAGGAACGGCGTGGAAATGGTCAAAAATGGTCATAGAACGATTTTTCAAAAAGCTGTTTATTCCCTCGTCCTTGAATTGAGAATCCGGAAATTTATTCTCGTTCACGAATTTTTAAAGAATATTCGAACCTCGAAAATATTTCCGGAAATAATTCAAGCACGAGGGAGTTTACAAGTGACAATGGCACTTCCAAGCACAATTCCTAGTTGAAAATTTCAATATTAACAACATTTATTTTAGGTACAATTTACTTCAATATGGGACACAAGAATCCTAAAATTGTGCTGAACAATAATGATTATCTTATATACAGGAAATTACCTGATAAGACGGTCTGGTTATGCACTCAGTATCATAAAAGGAATCGGTGTAAGGCGAAAGTGATGACATTTGGTAGGCAAGCGACTATTATTGGAGAACACAATCATCCTCCAGGTTTTAAGAATAAATATGGGGCTAATATGTTATCCCAACTAGTGACTATAAGAAAAAAAAAGCAATCTACTCCTGAATAAATTTTTGTTGTTGAAAAAATTTTGTTTCTCTTTAAATTATTTTTAGGTGCAAATAATTAATAATGCATCTGTAAATTTAAACAGCTCCAATCTCCATCTATCGCTGAATGAGATCATGAGATAAAATGTATGTATAAGTTTACATAAATTAGATGTTAATTTGAGAATGTGTTTATCCAATTTTAAATTTTGGTCAATTATTATACCAAGGTATTTTGTATGGGTTGTCTCTTCACGTTCGTCGGATGTGTTACTAAATCTAATGCTTGTAAAATCTGGTATATTTGCTGATGTCAATGAGAAGGCTATGTAATGATTTTTTTTACATTTAGAGACAATCTGAAAGTGCTTAACCAAATTTGTATTTTGTTCACACCGTTTATTATAAGAGATTTAGTTTGATTCCAAGGAGCACCATGGAATAATAAAACCGTATCATCAGCAATAGAGATAATAGTGCCATTTATGTCAAGATTCGTTAAGGAATTTAAATAACAAATAAACAATATTGACCCAAAGACAGTGCCTTGTGGAACACCCATTTCAATTATACTTGATGAGCTAATGATTTATCTTATTCGAACCATTTGATATCAGAAAGATAGTTTTTAAACACATTCAACACAGTACCTCGCATTCCATAATGATGTAATACATCTAGAAGCTTTTTGTGAGGCACTGTGTCGAATGCTTTGGCCAAGTCCAAATATACTGCAATGCACTTATTGTTGTCATTAAGATTTTCAGTTATTTCATTCGTAAGTTGATATATGCATATTGATTTTTTGATAATTGGTTAGCGTTTAGATAGCTAATCAATCTATCTTTCAAACATTTTTCAAAAATCTTTGCAAAATTATTAACCAAACTAATGAGAAAGTTGCATGATTTTTTTTTATATCACAGATAGATAGACGACAGAAAAATAGCCCTCCTCGTATTTTTTTCTTTTTCTTTATTGTTAAAATTGAGGATGAAACAATTTTTTATTTAGGCTGTGAATTTAAAACCATTAAAACGCTCTATCCCTAACAAATGGTGTCATTCATAACCTGCAGCGTCACGCCGTTTTTGTTAAAACGTTGAAACGTCTAAAAAGAATGATGTGGTTATAGATTAACACGTTAGGGATGTTATAAAATGATTATCCGTCATATTAACGAATAATTAATAACAAGATTAAGAATAACAACGTAAATTAGCAAATTCAGGTAAATTAGTGACGTCAAAATGACGTCAAAGCAATATTATAGCATTTTCAGTCACGTGGTTTTGTTTACACAAAAGTTCAAATATGCTAGAAACATTTTAAAGAAACATCAACACCGTTCGCGTAAATGTAACCTACACAAGTTGACGACAGTAACTTTGTGTTCAAAATTTTTTCTCGGGCGAAACAAGATTTTCTGCCTCCAAGACATATTTGGTTTTATCGTGTGGATTGGAATAATTGGAGCTAGATTTATTAGTTAGATTTTTATGGGTCTTTAACTGGCGAAATATATTGGATTCCTGTCAAATAAATTTCAAGGTGAAATTAACAACCGATCCCAGAATTTAAAAAATGATATTACTTTCATCAAGATGGAGCACGACCTCACAATGCTCATGGCGTTCTCAATAGCCAAAATGAAACGAAAACTAGTCATTGCATACATTGGTCAAAATTAGTTGGGAGTGACTTAACTATTAGTCCGAGAGCTGGTAGTAAAAACAACTTCCTCATAGTTACCAAAGGTTTGAACTGACATTTTACATTAGATTGTAATTTTAAAACCGCCCGTCTGCCAGGCGTAAGTGGTCGCTTTATTAGATTTAAAATAAAATAAAAAAAATTAAAGTAGCTCATAACTACCCAATTATTACCAACATAAATCTTTTATGAAAATGGCCTAAGATCTTAACTAAATTGAAATCGTAAGCGTCTGCCATTGCGAATGGTCGCTATTTTGGAGCAGACGCTAGTAGAGGAAGTTAGCCGTAGGTCGGTCTCCCCCCACCACTGACCTTGACCTTGACCGTGCACCTGTGGTCCGTTCCTTCAAGGCCACGGTGGCACCGTAGGTTCGCATAGCATATACCGTGACCTTGACCTTGGACGGCCGCAGTGCGTTTCGACTTCAAGGGCGCAGTGTTGCTGTTACCCAGAACGATCACTTGCTGTGACCTTGGCCTTGGCTAACACTATTAGAGAATGCAAGGACGGAGCTTCCTCCTTGCCACGCAACTTGACCTCTAAAATTACATTAGTTCAATACGTACACAGTAAAATGTGGTGGGGTTCTATATTTTGTGACGTAGTATACTTTTTCTATAAAAAAAGCACGGACTATTAGAACAAAATCATATTTAGTCTGGTTCACCTACAGTTAATAAGTGAGCATAGTGTTGTGATCTGAAATATTTTAAGTAAGCAAAGTTCTGTAATATTTCTTGGTTAGTAATTCTTTCACTGTACTCAACTACTTAAATATGACTACCAATATCGATTTATTAGCCCTTAATGAACTTATTATTAAAGATACTGAAGTTTTAGACCAAAAACCTATTTCATCGTTAATTTTAAATAAGGTTTACGCCATTAAAAAAATGTTAATGCTTAATACACGTTTTGGAAAATCGATATTAGTACATTTATTTGATGAAAGTACAAGTACTACCTTTAAATCATTTTTGCCTAAACGTATTGCTGAACTATTAAATATAACTTTTATAGAAGAAATAAATTCGTCTAGTGGTAAATATGCGTTGATTTATTTAGGAGAGAATTCACCCATTTATACCGGTGCTAAATCAAGGTCACTAATAAAATTCGAAATTATTGCGTGATTTAAACTATTTAAAATATTTGTATACTTTAAATTATCAGACCAATAAATAAGGTATAGTGAAAGTATAACTTAGACTGAAATATTATAAATACACTACAATAGTAGTAGAGATGTAAGTAGTTTTATCATATATTTGATAACTTGTTCTAATTTTATTTATGTAATTTCTAGCCTCACTATAACTGGCAAGAATGTGGATGCAATATTCAGCAGAACGTTGGGTAAGGGCAGAAGACATTAATTCGGCAATTGAAAGACTATCTTCTGTACTAGGCGACTTAAGTATGGATAGACTCCATGCAATAAATTATGATCTGAATTACTGCTTCGATGCTGAAAAAGTTAAACAGCTTAATGAGGATTCTGAGAGGTATTACAGAGGTGCACAACTATGTGGTAAATTCTCTCGTGGTATTGTGAATTTAGAAGAATTCTGTGAGCAACTAGTGGAAATAAATTTAAAACATTTCCTATGTGACATAGAAAAATACTTACCTAAGAAAATTATTGAAAAGTATCAACTCGACCAATCTGATGAAGAACAGGATGAAGACAACTCAATTAGTAGTTAATCACTTATTGTAATTCTTCTGTTAATAATATTAATATGTAAATGGTGTAATAAAATTATTATTATGGAAATATAGTTGTTTTTATTTTTAAAATTAAAATTGAAATAAATGAAACACATTATTAGATTATACATTAATTTATTTATAATTATTTTTGGTGACATACATTAAAAAATATTAATTATTAATCCTAAATATAAACATATTTAAAGATATTTATTTTAACTCTATATTTAAATCTATAATACATTTGTTAAGAAAGTGAACGTTTGCAAGAGAGCAGTGACTATATTTTGGTTGGGTGTGTTCCATACATCTTGGTACCTTTAACGATTTTAGATTGGGTATGCAGGGTGAGAAGTCATCTAGATCTATAACTCTATTCCATTTTAGATGATGCTGTAGAACATTTTTCTTTAATTTGCCTTTGCATACAATTATAACATCCTCTGACAATACGTTGCGTCGAAAATTATTAACAGCGTTTTGACAAAGTCGATGAAGTATTAGTGGGAATTCTGACAGTTGAATATATCCATCACTCCATTTTATGCCCCCATGGTAGTTGTTTTCTAACCATCGGTAGTGAGTCTGTTCGCCTTGGGTTAGTGATGAGAAAGGATTTGGTGGTTTGAAGAAATAGTGTGCTTGCTGATTAGTGTTACAACATAGAACAGCTAATTCTTTAACGGTAAAATCATTTGTTTTATATTGAAACCCCTGCAAGTCAACTATCAAAGTAGGAAATTGGCTACCTAATGACGTCATGGTAATAGGTATTCGTTACTTAGCACCAGCAATGCCACACTGAACTGAACCATCTAATGCGCTATAACTTAAATACGCATCGTGAAGTATAAGTGCATATACTCGAGTTTGTTCGGGAAACTTCGTCTTCCGTGTCTCAAATTCAATTTTTATATCGACGGTGGATGATTTCATTGCATCTGGTTGGTGTGAGCAATCAATAACAAACAATGGATTTTTTCTGAATTCGCCAAGGTCCATCATAGGTTCACTCATATCTTTATCGTAATAACTACGTTGGAAATTTTCATAGGCGTAGTAGGCTGCAGAGTCGAGTTTCTTATCGAAATTTAAATTCCAACGTTCATATGGAAATACTTCGGCATTTAAATATAGCCGAATATTATTTATATCTGCATGTATAAAACTTGCGGCGTCCTTGGTTCTGTCACTAGAGTTGCCATTGTTTTGAAATCCGATAATGATGTATCGAGGTCTCTCAAGACTGTTAGTGGTTTTAACAGCCCATATATCAGAAGCAGTATCACGTAGAGTGGGTAGCTCATAGAGATCCCACATACGGTAAGCCATTTTAACTTTAGCATTATTACTGCTCGTATCAATTTTCTTTAATAGTTTAACCTTTTGTCTAACTTCAGGCACAATATGTCTTATCTTCCATTCGATTTTGTTAATTTCTAACTGTGCATCAACTTCTCCAATGTAAGAGTCTTTAAAGGAACGTGCTATAATTAAAATTAATTCCTGTTTTGTATTTAAAATACCTTTGGTATAATCTTCTGCAAAACCCATGAGGTACTTAAGAGGGAGTTTACCGCTGAAAACGTGGCTGGTAGTATCTAAAATATCCTGTTTTTTCTCGGTGAGACCCCAACCTATAGTTAGTAGCGATGGGAGGGATGTTTGTCCATATGACACCCTAGTTTTCATTGTAGTAGTGATGCCAGGCTTCCTAACGACAGCGACCTGTTCACCACCCATTTCATATCTTATTTCTTCGAAGAGAAAAGCTAGCGCATTGTTAGATAGATAACACTTCTTGGTAACATCACTAGGGGTAAATTTTCCTTCTATATAAATGTAACTCTCTGTAATGTCAAGTATTAAGTCCTGAAAATTGACAGGAATGCGTACTTCATCAGAGTTTCTATAATATGGTGAACCGTGTGGTTTATATGTATGCTCATGTAAGCTAACGAGTGACTGATCGAATACAGGTTCCTCGAACACCTCAAGTTTTTCACTAGATGTAAAAGTCACCATTATTAACTATTTTTCTCTCAGTTTCAATCCGATGGATCGAAGAAATGCACGATCTTTAGCTGGCAGGTTATGTCTTAACCGTTTAAGCTCTACACGTTGAATGAGTCGATTTCCGCAGTCATTAGTCTTTTTATCGTCAATCACATTGAAACGATTGTGTGCTAATCGTTGTTGATTATATCGGAAACCCATTGTGTTTGCGATTTTAAAACTGTTTCAATTCTAGCTTTACGATAATCTTCTCACCACGAAAATTGATTAAATCTCCATTATCATCCAATATGCGTAGTGTAATGTTGTCGATAAACTGACGTCCTTCAGGTCTAACAGGCAAATATATGATGTTCGCTGGCTCTCTGGTAAGTTTGTAACCTGGTTCAACGTCTATGTCGAACTCGAAAAGGGTATGGGATTTAAGGGTATTCAGATATGCTCCAGAGATAATGTTGCAATCTACACGTATCATCCTTACTTTCATAATATCAACAGGTAATGTTGATTCATGATTAGTGTTTGGATGCAAATAAGTCGATTCAAATCCCAATAAATTACCAATAGAGTTTGCTTGTGTAAAGTCAATTCCATATTTTGACCAAATCTCACACTTTAGCGTATTGTTGTTCGCTCGCAGTCGAAATAGTTTTTCTTTTTCCTCTTTCTTATCACCGGGCATAGCTTTCAGTATTGCACGATATATCTCTTCAATTTCATAGGCTCCGCAAGGTATGTGGATAAGTGTGGGGGCTACTTTTGGTCCAATTCGATAGCAAAAACGATTGTTGGTTTCGTCCACATTGAATATAGAATTGTAAGAATAGAAGCCTGTTAATCCTAACCCATATCGACTATTAGTATCTAATTCAATGGGAGGATAAAACTCAGCACTGAGCACACTAGATCGGTTTGATAGAGTGAACGTATACGACATGACTGATGATATTTAGTGTTCTCTCATGAATTTATTGTGAACTACAGCAATAATCGTGGTGTAATTTTCGTTTTTTGCTGGATGACGGAGACGTTTGTATCTCATTATTTGATGCAACATTGACATCGCGCACTTTACAGTAGCAGCAAAATATTCTTCGAGGCGGCGGCCCATCATTAACATCAACACTGCTACCACCGCCATCATCATCATCATCATGATAATGTTCCTGACAGTATTGATATTTTAAAATATCAATATCATTCTGGAGATGCTGGGGTAGTTTGTCCCATACTAATGCAATTTCATGTGCAGCACATCCAATCATTACTTCTTTAGGCATATTTGCCAGTTGTTGTTTGCTCATCTTCAATAGACTGCGTAAACGGGAGAATGCGATTAGTGATTGACCCATCTGCTTGATGCTTTCCCGATCCATTTCAAGGTCTGCAGATGTTATTTCACAAGCGTTTGTAGTTATTTTGTAGTGAGAAACTTCAAACACAAATGACCACACCACACTGTGTTAAAATTTTGTTGGCGTTCATAGTTATAGTAAATTTTGTCGGTCGACTTTGAACCTCTGCGCAGATATAAAACTAATTCTGTCGGTGGGGGTAAATCACCAAAACTATCGAAATATGTGACTAAACTACCACGTTTTTTAAATGCAACCCAGTGTGTTCCAGGGCCATTTATACTGTCTAGATTTATGATGGCCGACTCATTATGACGTGGTCCAGAATATGGTAGAGTGTCCCGCATAAATATCCCCCGAAAATAGGGCACTTTCATCTTCTCTGCATAATATTTAAGATCGATATTAGTGAGAGGTTTTCGGGGTAGAGCATCTAGAAGTTTTTTGAACTTTGTGGTTTTAGATAAAGTCCTAGTCCTTTGCGATATGGTTTTAAATATAGCCCTTTACCACTTTTTCCTATAGAAATCGCCTCCATCTGCCTATTATGGCGATTTTTTTCAGCTAATTCCTCTCTACTCGTTTTAACATCATTTACAGCTTTAGCTATACCAGCAGCAGTGCCAGCTAAACTACCCAAAGCTGATAATCCAGCAAAAATGGGTATTAATGGTAGAATTCCACCCACTTTCGGTATTGGTATTATCCTAGGTGTACGAATATTACGTTTTCCACCAGCTGCTCTCATGTGTCGTCGTGCTGCTTGAAGCGCAATTTGCGTAACTTTTTTTGTGTCCTTAGCGATTTTTCGTTTACCACCGGCTTTACGTATGTCATCACGTACTTTACGTACTATTCCAGCACCAAAAGCTATATTTCTAGTTTTTTTCTTGTTTTTCTTTTTAATTATACGTTTCTTTGTAGTACGGGGTGTTGTTGACGTACAACCCATACCAAGACGTTGCTTTCCCTTCATTATAGTTGTAACTAACCACGCGGCGGCCTTTTCTTTGAAACTTACGTCTTTTGATTTAACTCGTTTCCAGGCAGCTTGTTCAAGTTGATAGTCTGCTTTGTGTCGGGCTGCTAAATTACTGGTGTTTTGATCGTATGCAATATCGTGCTGCTTGCATGCAGCATCGAGTTTGTTTATGCCTGGATCACCTCGGGCTAATCTTTTTTGTAATTTGGTGCCTGGACCACAATACTGGTAACCTCCCGGTAAGTGTAGTTCAAATGGGAGCTTATTTATTAGAGAATTGACTACCCCCTTACCAATCTTTAAACCACGACGATTTTCACGTGTGTGCTTCTCGGTTGACACCATTTAAATAACAATCACAATACGTACATCTATTTATATAGTATCCATCCGTGCTACGATGCGCATTGTGAAGCAGAAACAGAAACTTGCTGTAGATAATTTAGATGAAAAAGTAGGGTGTGGACTACAAGTCGAATCACGCCATGGCCCGCTACTTCCCTCAACTATTCGCGGACTCTTAATAGGTCCAAGTGGTTGTGGCAAAACAAATTTACTAATAACTTTGCTTACTCATCCACTTGGGCTACGTTTTTCAAACATTTACTTATATTCAAAGTCCTTACATCAACCCAAGTATGAATATTTACGCGATATATTAGCACCGATTACGGGGCTAGGATATTACACCTTCAGTAACAACGCGGAAATAGTGCAACCATCCGACGCTGAGCCTGAGTCTATATTTATATTTGATGATGTTATATGTGAAAAGCAAGATGTTATTCGAGCATACTTCTCAATGGGGCGTCATAAACATGTAGATTGTTTCTATTTGGCACAAACGTATTCCCGCGTCCCTAAACAGTTGGTAAGGGATAATAGTAATTTCATAGCAATTTTTAAGCAGGATGATATGAATTTACACCACATTTTCTCAGACCATGTCTCACCGGATGTGACTTATAAAGAATTTCAAGAAATGTGTGCAGAGTGCTGGAAAGACAAATATGGGTTTCTTGTAATTGACAAGGATAGAGAAGTAAATGAAGGGAGATATCGCAAAGAACTTGATAGTTTCATATATCCATGAAGTATTGTAATTAAAATTTTAATTGGTCTACAGATAGCATCGGGATAACTTCAGCAGTGAGGCTGCATTTGTTAGACATGAATGACAATGGTGAGAATAAACTCAGTAGTGCTATAGGTAGAAACATGAGAGAAGAAATAAGACTGAAACGTGAATTGATTGAGGCCACCGATTCAGTGCGCAAAAAATTCAACTCTGTGAAGAGAAGAAACGTTGAGAATCAGTTAACACTCGAAAAAATTTATGAACCCATAACAAAACCATTAAAGGTTATATCATCTGCTTCACATAACCAATCGCTAACACAACCTCAGAAACCAACACAACCGATAGAAAGTGCAAGAGCTAGTACTAGTACATTTAAAGCAACACCTGAAACTAGTGATGAAGATGGTGACAAAAATGCAAGTCAACAATATTTTTTGGAAACACCACCGGGATCGTCGTTAATGAGCACTCCATGTTCAGAAAGTTCTATTAGTGGCGCAGAAGGAAAATGTGATATAGTGCAAACACATTTAGAAAATCTGAAATTCGACAATGCTAGGTATGATACTATATACGGTGTACGTTTAGACCCCCATACAGAAAAACTACAAATGGGTAATGCTGAAATACGCTTTTCTAATGGAAATATCACATTGTGGCGTGGAACTAAGAAGGTGGGGACGTATTCTGGCAGTCCTAAGTTATATGATATGATATTTATGAAACAACCACAAATTTCGCGTAGTAATGAGGCTATTATTGGCGACAAAGAGTGTCAATTATATGGGGGGATTTTAAAACAGACAAAAGCACCATATAAAAATTATGATATGAAACAGGGTTTGAATAAAGCTAAATGGAAGAAATTCACTAATATTATAGAACCATTGGTATCTTCTACAGTTGTGACGAGATCTAAAACTGGCTTAGGTGTTCCTATTAATAAATTATACAATAATAGAGGTGTTGACTATGTATATTGGAATAAACCGAAAGAACTGGTGGACCGCCTACGCCTGCTCTATAGCTCAAAAATGGTTGGTAACAATGGTGTCAATAACGAAATAGTCAGTTTATTGGAAGAAATGAGGGAAGAAAGGATAATCTATTAGTGAAGTTAAAATTCATTTCACACTTATTTAATTAGTATAAAATATTGTGAAATGCTTAAACGGGGTCAGACGTAAACAGAAATGGCTGTTGTAAACAACACAATTGACAAGTTCGGTAGACGAAGAAGTAAGAATAATAAATCGATTATCGTACATGGACCTCCAGGTATTGGTTTTAAACTTACCGCAGATAATCAATTTGATATGCAAAATAAGCGTTTACTGAACATTGGTGAACCAATAAATCAAAAAGATGGTGTAACTCGTAACTATGTAGACGAAAATATCGATAAATGTATGAAAGACATTAAAAAGTCACACATTGCTTTTATGGAGAATCAGTGGACTGAATATAGTAAGTTTGTACACAGCAAAATTACCGAGATGATTAATGACGCTCTGCAACACATTAATAAAGAAATTTCTGGAGTTAAGAAATTAACCGAGGACAATTATACTATTTTATATGATGCAATAAGCAAAGTGCACCACATTCTCGATGAATCCCGTCTGAAAGGTATGACAGTGCGACAGAAATCACTTGGAAATATTGTGGCACAAGCTGGGAGGAACGATCGTAATCAACAAGTGATAGATGAAATAGTGGCTGAAGTCACGGACAACGCTGCTACATTAGGAAAAAAGTGAAAAAACAGACCTAAATTATCTATATAAACGCCTGACTTAAACTTCAATTATGGTGATTAGTAATGAGAAATTACAAGTTGTTAACGAATTGCATAAAGCTTGTAGGAGAAATTTCCGTAGAAGAAGAACAATAATCAAAGGTTATGGTGATTTATGGCAAATGGATTTAGCTGAAATGCAACCATACGCTGATGAAAACAATGGTTATCGATACATTCTCGTAGTGATCGACTGTTACTCAAAATATTTGTGGACTAAACCTCTAAAAAATAAAACTGGTGTTGAAATTACTAAGGCTATGAGAAGTATTTTACAAGAATCAAATTATTCTCCTAAAAATCTACAAAGCGATCAGGGTACGGAATTTAACAAAAACTTTTCTGCTTTAATGAAACAGTACATCATTAATCATTACTCCACGTATAGTACGAAAAAAGCAGCAATTGCAGAAAGAGTAATACGAACATTAAAAACCTGGTTATATAAAGAATTCTCAGCTAGAGGTAAATACAAATGGGTTGACATTCTATCCGACATTACAAAATTGTACAATAATAAAATACATCGTACGACTGGTATGAAACCTGCTGATGTTAAACCAACTACACGTTTAAATGCTTATAATCACATTAAAATTGCTTTGAAACCTAAATTTCGTATTGGCGATATAGTTCGAATCAGTAAATATAAAGGTATATTTGAAAAGGGGTTCACACCAAATTTTTCAACTGAACTTTTCAAGATCGTTAAAATAAATGTAACAAATCCCACAACATATACACTCCAGGACATTCATGGCCAACCAATAAAGGGGTGCTTTTATGAAATGGAGCTACAAAAAGCTAAATACCCTGATGTCTACTTGGTGGAAAAGGTTTTAAGAAGGAGAGGGAACAAGGTTTTTGTGAAGTGGCTCGGATTCTCTAATGACCACAACTCTTGGATTAACGAAGCAGCTCTTATTTAATATTGTCACATTCTTTATATAAAATGTGTATATTTATAACAACTAATATTTTACTTATGTTTAGAAATTTCATAATAAAATGTGTGTATTCCATTAATATTTGTTTTATTTATTTTCCCCATATAAGACTCCAAAGCCTTAGTAATTATATACACATTAACGAAAAAATATATACAAATGCAAATTTGTTAAAATTTTTGAATTAATTTTTACTCCTAAAAATTATTAGATGAAATCAAGAAAATCATTTTAATAAATTTTATTGAGAAGAAAATATTTACAACGAATTATAGATTAAATATATTTATTTAAAACGTATATAATACAGAAAAAATACAAATACATATTTATGGAATTAATCAGATGAAATCCCCCCGTCTCGACAGTAACGCTTCCTGACAGAAACATTCTCTGTTGTGTTTCATCACACCTCCATAAATATGTCCAACATATTCACAAAGTAAAACACTGTATGTCTTCTCGTCTCTGCATTTGCTGCAAATATTGTTCCAACAATCACCAGTGTACTTGTTGCAAACCAGACACCGCTGCCTCAATGGGTGCTCCACCTTGCATGTCTCACAAACATCTCGGATAATTCCAAAATTTGTACGAGTCGTGGGTTGTAGACACTTGTAGCACTCTTGCTCCAGACGCTCACGTGATGCTGCTTTTCGGACGGTATTCACTGGCACTGGATTTTCTTTTATACAATTTGAACATAGTCCAGTACATGGATTAATTTGCTGCTTTGCCCAGAATTGGGAACAATTATAGCACAGAATTGCACCATCCATACTATATGGATATACGGCGATTGTTGGTTTCGATTGCCACTCTCTTGGACAAGACATTGCTGTTTTAAAAACAAGTGTACGGTATGACAGCTGAATAATAACTGAGTTCCTCCTCATGGCCTTGTTTGTTTAAGTAGTCGCTGGAATTGCCGATATTAGAGCCATGGTATGTCGTTAGAGATGATGTGACGTCACCAGCAACATGTTTAAAAGAAGGAGGTGTAACTCCACGTTAGATCAGTTGCTTTGCAAACTTCAACGTTGATCATTCCGTCTACTGTCTTATATATTCGTTTCCAAGTATTAATATGGCTGCTGTACCTGCTGGTTGGGCTAACCTCAGATTCCTGGACTGGTTAGCATCCCTAGATGTCCTCAACAATATATGGTACCTTGAAGAGGTAGAGGACGACTTGGCTGCTCCCGAAGACGACGAGGTAGAAGTTGAAGACGATGAGGAAGGCGATGAGGAAAGCGACGAGGAAGACGATGAGGAAAATTTTTTGACGCTGAAGAGGGTGCAGACGATTCAAGTGATGATGAGGGTATCGTCGTAGATGTTCCCCACCAAAGAGGGCAGCGGTGGATAACATCAGAATATTTAGCAAGGGTGAACCCGATGGATGGCATCTTCTGCACCACCATGACCTTTGTTGCGGTCCAAGTAGTGGGTGGTATGGAATACAATCTTTGCCACGGATGTTTTCTGGGATACCAGTCTAGGGTGGATCCTGGGAGACATCGTCATGTGGACTACCATGCCACTACAAGGATAATGAGAGGCAGGCGGGGATATTGCAAATCTTGCAGAGATCCACTCTATCAGATTAGGCGAGTGGAAATCTGCAATATTTGCAATATGGACAGATAATTTGTAGTTTTTTTTTGTAAATATGTATATATCTCTTAGTTTATTGTAAATAATTATGTAATTAGTTTTAGTGATAAATAAATGTATATATTTAATTTTTAGTTTATTGTAAATATTATATAACTAGTTTAAGTGTTAAATAAACGTTAAATTGAATCTTATTTTTTGTTTTATTTACTAAATATTTAAATGTAAGTAACACAATGTTACTAGAGAAATCTGTGTTTCACTTCGATTATTGCTTATGTTGACAGTGCTATTGATATTGATGGTGTTAAAAATATGAGTATTAGGACACTTTCTACTCTTATTTGTGTGAGTAGTGAGGTGGGGAGTGATGAGGTGGGGGTGGTGGTAGGGGCTATATATACATAAGAAAGCCCTCACCATCCTCAGTTTACTTTCTACGCTCCAACATGTCTGAAGTACAAGACAATACTGTATCTTCCACTTCAACCATGTTCGTTTTGTGCGAAAGGTATCGTGCCTACCTGCAGCGCGTTAGAGAGGCGACAAGGGGTGGTGTAGCAGATAGCACCACCTCACCAGAAGAATACCAACCATTGGAGAGGTCTCCGTCCACATGGTCGATGGACACTGTGCCCAATGATGATTCCGAAGACGAGATGGATGGAGTAATTCTGGAGGAATCATCGACGGACACAGCGGAATCGTCTGACTCGGAAGATGATGCAGCCATTCTGGTGGAGGAATCTACCGATGAAGATGAGGATGCAGCCATTCTGGTGGAGGAATCTGCCGATGAAGATGAGGATGCAGTCATTCTGGTGGAGCATGATTCGGACGGATAATTCTGTTTTATTTTATGTATATATATTTTTGTTATTTATAAATAAATGTATTAAGAGTTATTCTTTTTTTATTTCATTTCATATACAATAAATAACAGTAGTAAAGTAAAGAATAAAAAATTGCTTTAATATAAGAAATAACGGGGTACTTATTTAAGTAAATTGGTTATTCGTATTTGGACTGTCGGTCAAAAGTGTTGCAAAAGGTGTATCGAGGTCACAGTTGTCCTCCAGTACCGTTTCTACTCACTTCCGACCTTTAGTTTTGCCGCAGCAGACTTTTTCCCGGAACGGCTAGTCGTATCGCTCCGAAAGTGGTTGCAATCGCTTCCCAGTGATCGATTTAGTCGAAAACGATACCTCGCGTGTCCTCGGGCGTCTTCGGGTGGCTTCGGGAAACTTCGGGAGTGTTCGGCATGAGTTCGGCTTTTCGCTTAAAATTGCAGCCTTTGCATGTGTGAACTCCCCTGAAACGTGTTTTGATTTTTTTATTCCCCCAATCCTTGACAAAACAGTGAATAACGCGTTCGGTAGTGTTCGGATCGATTCGGAAATTATCGGAATCGATTCCCAGTGGTCAGTTTAGTCGAAAATGACCCCTTACGCGTGTCTGAGTGTACTTTGGAAGTTTTTCAGTTGTTTATATATATATATATATATTTTTTTTTTTTGTCCAATATTTGTGTATAAATAAATGTATTAAAATTTATTTTTTATTTCATCTACGATGAATACAACAGTTCTAATCTAATTATATACTTAAATACACAATTTACCAAAAATTCCATGAAATATATATATAAACTCGCGTTATAGGTAAGTATAAGAGTAAAGTATAAGAGTTTCCTAGGACCAAGGTAGCCCAGTGGTAACGTGGCTTGCTTTGTAAACTTTGTGAACGAAGGTTTGGTAGTTCAATCCCTAGCACTTGCAGGGATTTTTTTCAACACGTAAATTATAAAATTATAAAATTATAGAATTATAAAATTATAGAATTATAAAATTATAATTATAAAATTATAGAATTATAAAATTATAATTATAAAATTAAATAACAATTTTCCGCTATACCACTGCGCTACCTTGGTCCCCCCCCCCGGGTGGGTGGGTGGGCGCGGGGGGTTTTGGCAGAGGCGGGGGCGACGCTTGCAGCCTTCGGTCGCTTCGCCCGCATAAACCTTTTTTTAATTTTTTGACCCGCTTTTTTTTTTTTTTTTTTTTTTTTTTTTTTTTTTTTTTTAAATATATAAACCTGAACTAACCATAACCCAGCGCGTGACGCGGGGGGGGGGTTGGGGGGGGTTGGGGGGGGGGTGTTATTACTTTCTACATTTACATTTTTTCTAACCTAACCTAACCTAACCTAATTTTTTTTTCACATTTTTGCATTTAAATTTTTTTTTACATTTTTTCTAACCTAACCTATTTTTTTACATTTCAATTTTTTACATTTTTCTAACCTAATCTAACCTCATTTTTTTTCAGTTTTACATTTTTACTTTTATATTTTTTTACATTTTTTCTCTTAACCCTAACCTAATACTAAATTTATGTACAAACATTTTTAATGCAACATTCTGTAGTGTGTTTACGCACTACCTTATTCCCAGTTTCTTTTTTATAGCATTTAGCTTCCTTGTACATCTCTCAGAGGCTTTGCGACGCTTCGCAATGCCTCTGAGCATTTCATCGGCCCGAGAATTCAACATCTCCGCCTTCCTTTTGAGGGACTGCGCGTGATCCTTTAATTTGCTGTCATCATCAGTTGCACTTTTAAGTTCCCTATCCTCCCGCTGCAACTGTTCATACATGTTCAAGAAATTTTTGAAAGTTTCATTTTGCTCTTCTTGGGAGAATAACTCCGATTGTGAATCAGAATCACTTTCATTCACAACCAGAGCACGGTTACGGGGTTCCTGCGTTGGCAACACCGCATGAGAGCATCCTGGCAACGGCGCGCTCGAACATACCGGTTGCACTTTCGTCGGCTTTTTTGCAGCATCTTTTTTCGGTTTCTTAGCTACCGACTTTTTTGCAGCAGCTTTTTTAACCACCGGTTTCCTTCCCGATAACGGCTTTTTATTTTTAGCTGCTGCTTTCTTAGGCTTTTCAGGTATCTCTACCTGCCCCTCGTCTGAGCCAACATCGGGAATAGGGCTCAGGCGAGCAGGTACAGATGCTTGCGCCGATAAAATTCTTCTAAGAATCGACACGTCATCATCTTTCTCGGTATTCTCTACCTGCGGCTGCTTTGTAGATGTTGAAGGATGCGTCGTCATCTTCTTTTGGCCTTTCTGCGAATAAATCTTTGGTTGGGCAGGTTGAAATTCGTCCTCAGAATTTGTCTCCGTAACCGTAGGGAACCTAGACCACGCGGCGTTCGGGTAGGCCTCTCCATTAGATGTACTAGCTCTGGCTTCATCTGAAGCCAAAGCCTGCGCGTCCAATTCGGAGAAATCGAAATCACCCAGCAAATCATCGTTCAAATCGGTCAAATCCGTCGGGATTTCAATATCCGGTAGTAAACCCATGCCAGGACTCGTCTGGTTGTTCGCCACACCATTACCCGGACAAGCGTCGCCATTGTCACCCACGCCAGGGCTCGTCTGGTTGTTCGCCACACCATTACCCGGACAAGCGTCGCCATTGTTCGCCACACCATTACCCGGACAAGCGTCGCCATTGTCGTCTTGCCCTGGCATATAATTAATTAAGTATGCAGCCACAGCACTCAACAAAGCGCCTCCCTTACCGCTACCACCAGAAACACCAATCTTTTTTTGTCCTACCATTGTCACAACAAACACAAAACGGACACGAGAAACGGGCACGAAACACAAAACACAGAACACAAAGAATGCTAGGAATAGAGCAGACAGCACTATTTTGCACACTTCCTTACAACTCGAGAGCTGGAGACGGAAAGAATCTTTGTAGCATCTCTGAAGCCCATAACGCTGAACTAACCCCTCCACTCCCTACCACTCTTGTTCCTATTGGTTCAAATTATTTCCCTACACACTCTAACTAACCCCCTACTTCCCACCCCACTCTTCCTATCGTCTCTCTCTATCTTATTGCCTACAGTACTCATACAATAAAAATACCATTTAGTAATTTAAATCTTTATTTATAAATTAACATTTTATTTCATACAAATATCTCTTACTTCGACTTACACATAACATGAAATATCACAATGAATTTTTCAATTGAATATTATAATTGTCGACCTTTGCGTTAACAAGTAGAAACATTATTAACAATTAATCACTCAACTCATTCATTGCTTTGAGTAACACATCTAGTTTATCATCATCCTTTAAAACATTTCGTTCAACGACACTATTTAAGGCTGATATTAACCACTTTAAATTCTGCTCTGGTTCACTCTGAAAAAATGTTATGTCTGAGTGACCCCAGGGTAGAGTTTTAGTGGTATTGGGAATCACAAAACGTTTATCGTCATAATAAGAAAGAGCAACTTTATTCCGCATCTCTGTATAGATATCATGCAAGTGACTTCTGAAAGTATTCATTTTACGAAATATTAACCCGCCCTGCTCAACAATTTTTCTGTAGTCATCTATTGTAAGTTGTTTTTCAATCACAGATTTCTTTACTCCCTTGGCTTTTTTCAACTCATTACCGACCGATTGCACGTAGTACGCTTTCGCTCCAGTACCATAAAAGCTGATAATAGGATCTTCGGGGAATTCGTCTTTCATATTCCCAAGCACAGACGAGCCTTTTGGAATATTAAATTTATTTCCCTCCCTGTAATTAGAAGTATCAAATTTTTCTGGATTTTGTACAATAAAGTCATAGAAGTTATCTGTATAAACTTTCATAATTAAGGAATCGGTGTCGGTGTACAACAAAGAAGCATTAGCACCGAATTGACGTTTAATAACACCATAAAAAAAATTATACAGTACCGTCTTCGATAATTCAAGAATACAAAATCCTACGTAAATTGGTTTGTTATAGACTACTTGCAATTTGCTCATTTCAATCGCTACAAAATCCTCAGAAAAAATTGTGCAAGATTTGAAATTTGGACGAGCGATTAATGCGTTTGCACCTATAGTTCTTCTAACATTTTCCCAATGAGTAATCAACTTTATATCTCTTCTATTATCAACATTTTCCATGGTTTTACCAAATACTGCATTATTCATTAATTTATATTGGTCTTTTTCAAATTTATTGGTCGCTGAATTTCTCATTTGCGTATTTAAATCGATGTATTTTTTTAACCAGGGCGACTGCTTGAACTTAAGTACTCTATGGGTTTTTAACACCATTAAACCATTTTCAATGGCTTGTTTCAAGTTTCTATAATGCACAACATATCGTCTCTTATCATTCAAATTTGGGATTAATTTTGGTGATTTTGATTTTGATTGGGGGGGTATAATATTTTCTACTAAGAAAGGGAGATCTGAATGTAAATCGTGTAACTCTTGCGGATAATGTATGTCTACTTCAAAAACATACCCGTGTGGACTCTCGTCTGAAATATTAGTAACATCTAAGTCGATAATTTCTCTTTCGGACAGCCACTCAAATCCCCCTGTTGGTAATGCTTGGGACATACTATGACCGTATAAGTTCGTAGCATCAAGATATGTGATAAATGACGACGGTTCTGAGGGATCATAATTGGGTACAAACTTATTATTTGCGATATGCTTCCTTTCTGTACACTGGCTGACACCACCGCGTATAGCTTTTTTAAAAAAATGTATCATATCGATATCTGTTAACAATTCAAGTTCTACCGCTGTTAGTTTCAACATAGCGTCCCAAGATAAACCTGGAGCTGTGTAATATTGAGCTGGATCCAATTTATATTTATTCACGCAAATTTTACGAAAATTTTCAAATACGTCACACAAAAGAAGGACATCTGATTTTAAATACAGGTCTGAATAGTCACCCAAACTCTGGCACTCAAACAATTCCCACACATTTTTAGCCCTTTCATAATCGTCATCTGATATATGTGTTTCATTTAGGCTGTCATAGAATTCCTGCTTGGTGGGTAGAACACGATTATTTAATTTCTCTAAGTTATCTACGAAACTATATGGAAATACACCCTTCCGTCGCATTAAAATAAATTTTGCATTATCGGTAAAAAAGTTCTTCATTGTAACCATTTGACCTTCATTTAAATTTTCCCCTAAATTTTGTAGTGATGCTGACATAAATTTAAAACTATCGATGAAACGTAACCGCAAATATTTATTTTTTGTTTCCCCCTTGTCAGTAACGTAATCATGCATGTAAAGATGTTTTGTAAAAGATATATATTTTTCTTTGTTTTGTGGTATTACGTCAACTTTATCTTTATGAGCGCATAACTCTTTTACAAATAAGTGAATATCGTATCCACTCATGTTGTGAAATATGATAGGTACAAAATTTGGTAGTTTATAATTTAAATTACAGATCGAGTGCGCGGCACCGAATCGTATCTTACCAGTTAAGTGGCAATGATCTTTCACCTTTATATCACCTTCTGCAAAAGGCTTCTCACATATACCACAGATGGTTGCATTGTCAAAATTTTCTCTTTCTATCGCTGTAAGCGGGGACATGGGGATTACATCTTTCATATATCTATTATAAATTTCCCTTAAATCAGCCTCTATACATGATACAAATACTTTTGCTGCATCAGATCCGCGATATAGTTCAAATTTAGAAATGCTATTATCAAAGGAACATTTTATGTAATACGCGAAAGAGTAAGGTTCATGAATAAACGTTTTGTTGGTATAAGAGCGTTCAGGATTTGGCTCGCAAGTATTTATCGGTTTCAAAATGGATTCAAAGTCTGCATATACTACAAATGGTACTTGCATTTGTCTGTCAAAATTCTCAAATTTTAATATATTTTCCGGTACACGTTTCCCATATTTATCAACCCGAAATTGTGTCGATGGTGTTGTAGTGTAAATATGATTACAATCATTTGTTTGGTGAGACATTAGCTGACGTTCGTTACAGAAATACAGCAAACACCCATCACAAAAATATTTTCTATGTCCGTGAGCGGATATTTGATTTGATACTAATCCAGATAAATTTTTTATCCAACAATAGTGAGTTTTAGCACAATCCGATTTACAATGATGATTCTGATCACATTCCGCGGAAATTAATAATAAGTTAACATGAATACGTAGTTTCTTCTGAGAATAACGCAAAGGTCCGACAACATCATATTTTACTTTATTATTCTCGAATTTCTTTTCTAACCCATACACATTAATAGATATATTATTCAATTCCTCAAATTTTGAAATGTCTCTCAATTTCATTGGAAAATTCATACCTGTCAAATTTAGAACTCTTGAATAATGTGGATAAGATGACATTTGAGATGTACCACCATTTGCAGGATACAATGCTGAAGTGACTGCCCAAGCAAAACAGTATTGGTCCTGGTTTTCTATATTCACTACGGCCTTCTTATTTGCGATGAACTTTGGTAACTTGATATATGATGAACCACCCATTGGACTGTACTTGTTTATATTAATTTCAACAAATTTTATTTGTTCGAGGGCCCACCCTAAAAATAAAAAAAAAATGTCAATTGTTATTCCACATACCAGAAGATATTTACATACCAGAATCACGCTCTTGGAACTCAGTAGTTTGCGCAACCATCATGTCTATAAAAGTGTCGAGTGCAATGTTTAAATCCACACCTTGATCCAATATTTTATTACACGTATTAAACGATTTAATTTCAGCTATTTCTTGTGCTTGTAATATATAGCTGGCAAATGTCTCCATGTTTACTTTCACAGTTTTATGAAGTAATAATATTTCTTCTAGTAAATTCAATATTTTATGTCGAATTTCGTTGAAAAATATTATATAGTCCAGTTTCTCATTATCACTATGCACTCGGTATGTTATGATTCTATATTTGAAAGCACTGCGAACAATTTCTGTACCATCCATCAAACGTACACATGAATTTGTTCTGTGTTGTAGTGTTCTTTTATGAGACTTCATTTGGTTAGTTGTTAAAGTCACATTACAGCTATAACACGTCTGCATAATTACCGATGTTGATGGATTCGAATCCAATTTCACTTTCTTTGCTGGCGGTCCATTACCATTTAAACTGTTACACGCCTCCCTCTGATGACGTCGCATATTGTCACTGCGAGTGAAGCTTGCACCACAAAAACTGCACGAATACATATTTGCTTCTTTACTCTAGGAAATTGACGTTAAGAATGATCCCATATTAACTCCTTTCACTCTTTTATAGAAAAGATATACTACGTCACAAAATATCAAACCACGGCACATTACGAGTTGCGTGGCAAGGAGGAAGCTCCGTCCTTGCATTCTCTAATAGTGTTAGCCAAGGCCAAGGTCACAGCAAGTGATCGTTCTGGGTAACAGCAACACTGCGCCCTTGAAGTCGAAACGCACTGCGGCCGTCCAAGGTCAAGGTCACGGTATATGCTATGCGAACCTACGGTGCCACCGTGGCCTTGAAGGAACGGACCACAGGTGCACGGTCAAGGTCAAGGTCAGTGGTGGGGGGAGACCGACCTACGGCTAACTTCCTCTACTGACGCTGTCAAATATTTCAAAAAAACGCCATGAACTTCCTCACATGTTATCGCCGTTATTTTTGTGCCAAAATATTACTAAATATGTTACTAACCAATGTTTAAAAAGAAATTTTTGGCAGACGGTCGCATTCAAACCGGAGACAGGGTTTTAAGTTGAAAAGTAAAAAAAAATTGTCTCGACTCCAACTGTAAATTTTAGATCATAAAAGGTACTTATTTGGATTAAAGAATATTTTTTATTATGTAAGAAATGAATACGTATAAAGAACACTTCAGCAGACGGTCGCATTCAAAGGACAAGCAGACGGAACTCAATTGCTATCAATATATTAAAGTATGCGTAATATAATATTATTAAAACGACCTCGGGATTTCCTTAAGTAAAAATTTTATATAAAAAAGAAGCTAGTGATATAATACTTATTGAATATTTATTTAATTTTAAACACTCAATAAAAACAGAAGAAATAGAAGCAAAAATAAAAAATAGAAGCAAGAATAATAAAACACAAACAAAATCTATGTAGCAAACGATAAAAATAAATAAATAATATGAATATGAAAATAAAAATGCAAATTTAATGTACTATTCATCATCATCACTACTTGCAATAAGGATTTATAGAGGAGTTTGCGACTAAAAATATTATGTTTAATATTCCGCCCTCTAAAAGCACACTTGAACTATGCTAAGCCAAGTCAGGCTATTTATTTTTCGATTGCAACGGACACTGGACCGCTAGATGGCGCCTGCTGGCTGTTTTACATGTCGCTATTGTAAAAATACCGGGATGTACTATAGTCAAAGGATTCTCATGTCGGTTGTCGCATACCTACCTTGCACTGACGAGAGCCAACAGCTCGAAACTGCAGTCTGCAAGTGGTGTGTGACGACTGGCAAGGGAGCTCCTTTAAGTAGGATCAGTCTTTCGGCTGGTGTTTGTTGTAATCGAAGCATTAGCGTTTTGATGGTAATATGCAATTATTACAATTAACGCGCCAGACTTGTAACTTTGGTTACAGTCTGGTTAATTTCCTTATAGTAAAATAAGGATTTATAGAGGAGTTTGCGACTAAAAATATTATGTTTAAATATCTTCACAATGTACTCTAAGAATTTTGTCTCCCAAAATACCCGCAGGAATACTTATTTTTCAGTATTTCACTAAAAACTCTGCCGTTCTCCAACAATATTAAACATATTATCCCTTCCTGATATCCCAGCTCTTCTGTCTCTTTCGATGTCTTTTAACGATGGCACTACACACTTATCAGAAATTAGATATATTCTTTTGCTTGATGTTCTACATAACTTCTTAATAATGAATATACATTATTAAGAAATAAAGGTAAGGTAAAATAAAGCCTTTTAACATTATTGAGAAAGATCCAAATATTGCCAACATTTTAGCTTCTTTTGGCCATTCCCAGGATATATCGGAAAAGCAAATTGAAAGCATTGAAAAAATCGTATGCCGCATGTATGGTAGGCATAATGCTGATAGTTTTAGTGCAGCAAGGCTAGATTTGTCTTAGAAACCATGGCGGTACTGTATCCCAAGGAAGAAATCCATTAGATAAAGTCGAAAGGTACTAATAAATAAAATAAAAAGAGTTAATCAAGTTTGTGCAATCTGGAATTATGCAACAGAGGCTAATCCAATTTTTTTTAATCCTGAAGAACATGGCTGGCTTTTAGTCGATGGAAGATACCAACTGGAATGGTTTATTGGACCACAAACCCCTTCTACACTCGAAGAAATTTGCAAAATCCCAGCTCCGGATATTAATGAAGATGACGTATTTACAATGCAAGTAGTGATGAAGATACATTAAATTTGGTGATGAAGGTACATTAAATTTGTATTTTTATTTTCATATTCATAATTATTAATTTCTATCGCTTGCTACATAGATTTTGTTTGTGTTTTATTATTTTCGCTTCTATTTATTTTTGTTTCTATTTCTTCTGTTTTTATTGAGTGTTTAAAATTAAATAAATGTTCAATAAGTATTATATCACTAGCTTCTTTTTACATAAAATTTTTGCTTAAGGAATTCTATACTCCCGAGGTCCTTTTAAATACTATTATATTACGCATACTTTAATAAATTAATAGCAATTGAGTCCCGTCTGTCTGTCCTTTGAATGCGACCATCTGCCGAAGTGTTCTTTATACGCCTTCTTTACTACCACAATAAAAAATATTCTTTAATCCAAATAAGTATCTTTTATAAGCTAAAATTTGCAGTTGTAGTCGAGACAATTTTTTTTTACTTTTCAACTTAAAACCCCGTCTGCGGTTTGAATGCGACCGTCTGCCAAAAATTTCTTTTTAAACTTTAGTTGGTAACATATTTAGTAATATTTTGGCACGAAAATAACGGCGATAACATGTGAGGAAGTTCATGGCGTTTTTATTTTGAAATATTTGACAGCGTCTGCTCCGAAATAGCGACCATTCCCAATGGCAGAAGCTTACGATTTCAATTTAGTTAAGATCTTAGGCCATTTTCATAAAACATTTATGTTGGTAATAATTGGGTAGTTATGAGCTACTTTTAATTTATTTTAAATCTAATAAAGCGACCACTTACGCCCGGCAGACGGGCGGTTTTAAAATTACAATCTAAAGTAGAACCGACGTGTAAGTTCAAACCTTTGGTAATTATGAGGAAGTTGTTTTTACTGCTAGCTCTCGGACTATATTTCTATTCAGTAAAATACGAATTGCGTTCCAAGCCATTTAAGAGCGATCCTTATATACTGCTGCTAATAGGGTCCAATCCAATTTACATTGCAAAAGATCTTACAAACTTTTGATGTTTTGGCCTTTATTGTACCTCTTTCGATGGAACTATTGTTCGAACAAAGTGTTTGCGATTTATATTTTTATATTATTATTCTGAATTCTGTGTAAGTATTTAATATATGCATCATTAGTACTTGAAAATTTACTATTAACTACATTTATTTTAGGTACAATTTACTTCCATGTGGGACGCAAAAATCCTAAAATTGTTCTGAATAACAACGACTATCTTATATATAGGAAATTACCTGACCTTAAGAATAAACACGATCCTAATAGGTTATCCCAAATAGTGACTATACGAAAAAATAAGCAATCATTTACTTATGAATGAAATTAATATTAAAAAAAATCTTTAAATTACTTTTAGGTGATGATAATATATCAGTAAATATATATAAAGGATAAACAAGAAACAAGTAAAATAACATCTATTATTTTTCGTTTTCGTATCTATAAATTGAAAGCAGTTTTTTATCCTTTTCTTCAGTTGTCAGAATAGAACCCTACTCAAATTTATTACAACCTACGTGGTAGTTACAATAATTGATTTGACAACTTGCGGAGTAGGTTTTACCAACGGTATGTCTGTGATATTTGTCTTTGAAGTCGCCATGTACCAGCCACAGTAGAGAATAGACCAGTATTCCCACTCGGCCGGAACAGTGGGATGAAGATTTTCAGTGCGCAAGCATGCTCCTGGGCTTAAATTATCTTATGCGCAGTGGATAGCAGTGATGTTATTGGTTATTGGATGTTTATTGTTTACTCCAGTAGTGTAAAATAAAATCGAGTACAACAAACATCAAAAGGACCGCCGAGGAATGAAACTACTGGTCTATTCTCTACTGTGTCCCAGCACCAGTCTATATTGCTATGTTTAAGATTAATACCGACCGTTAGTAACTCTAACGAGAAATATGTTACCAAAATTCAAATTTTAGAAATTTAGGTGTCACAATAAAATTTCATAGGCACTTACCATAAACCTTAGTTATCCTTTCTTGGAGTACCGGCTTTATTGTTGCATGTGATCATCTCTTAAACCTGCACAGGGTTTATTGTGAAATAAAATTACACCTTATTATCACAGCAACGTTCAAAGTGTGAGTGTGCTTTAAATAATTGTATGTGTGTGTACTTTGCCAGATAGTTTTCATGGTAAGTGCCTAAAGACATATATTATAACTTGACATATTTGTAATTTTTTAGTTCCTAATTGGGAGACCGGCCTAATTTTCGTTAAATTCTTGAACGGTTAAAAAATATCTATACAAAAGTTTACGTAAATCCCGCTATTCTAAAAGGTATACTAAATCAGTTATTGAGGAACATTATATGATTTGTGAATTTGTATACTCCCCATTTCATGTAGATAGTATTACATCACTACTGTTAAAAGACCATGCTGTAGACCAGTGGCGGTCCGTGGCTTTTAGCTGTGGGTGGGCAGGACGGGATAGAATTGAATAGTACTTTTCCACAGAAATTTAATGGGTATAAAAAATCAATAAGCAAAAAACTTATAATTTCTTAAGTTTATTTTTAAATTTTGTAATTATTGCTGAATAAATCGAAATGGTTTCGAAATAAATGGCGATAGAGATGTACATACACAAAAATGCTGGTTTTTCATTCCTACATTATACGGTGATAAAGTGCCTCGCATGCCCATTTTGATTGACATACAATCTATGAGTCTTTGAAATGAAGTTTCTACTGTTCTACAATCCAAAATATGAATGAGAGAACAATAATTAACTGCTTTTCGATTGGTCACACCAGCAATTTTAGAGACAGTAGAGACTTCATTTCATAGACCTTCAAGGCCTTCTTTAAAATTACCTGGGTAGAATTCAGTGATATTGATGGCCGAATAATTTATATTTTAAATTAAGATAGGTATAATCTTTCAATATATTTTATTTTTCAATTTCTTAGCATAACGTTTTTACATTACTTATGTATCCCTTTTGAATTCCACGGATTTTTACTATTTCTACTGAATAACATGCAAGGCCAGCAGTAAAGTTTATTTTTTTATTTCACTTCCAGAAAGCCATAATTATTTACGTCGCTTAAATTTAGTTATAAAATTTTGTCATCGTAAGTTAGGGATGCAAAACTATTTTCTAATTTAAAAAAAAAATTAAATTGATAATTAATCACTTGTCCACTCAACGCACTTTTTTCTACTACTAAAGTAAACAATTACTAAATACCGATAAAGACCACAGATTGTAAATTAAAAAATTTGAGCGAACATAGAAACATTATACAAACATAATCAAAATTTTCCAATTCCAAAATAATGATTTCCAAGCTCTGAGGTTTGCGCATAGTAATCCGTGATCCACACGGCTGAAAATGAAGCGATACTTGGCGAGGTATTACGACTACAGGAAGGGAAGGGATGGGGCTGGCATGCTTCGTATAAAATTTTTCAAAATAACTCTTTCTTATTCAGCTACACCCCTAGCATGTACAGAGGGGTGAAATTAACTAAACTTTTTGAAATTTTGTAAATATCTTTCTACCTGCTATGTTTTTTCCAATTAAAAAAACTACGATTAATTTAGAAATTTTTTTATCTCTTGAAAAAGTTTCGTGAAATCGACCATTTTTGAGAAAAAAATTATATTACATCTGCCTAAGCGATAAATCAAAAGCTTTGCCTAATTTGAGGATGGTTTTGTATTTGTAATTTTTTATTAATATTATATTAAGCTTATACATTGCTTAAAGACGTGACTCTGATCCTGAATACCTATATTGCAAAATTAGTGTTGAATTTTTTTTCCTTTTTATTTTATAATATAGTTAGTGATCAGAAGCAGTGCTTCAGTTTGCGTTGAGAGTCGCATGATATATTTGCAAGCTTCCCCCGCTGGACCAGTCCAGGCTTTGCTATTTGGTATATCAAACAAAGACAAACATATCGGCACGCGGTGGTTACAGTGCGAAATTGAACTTAAAAGTGTCACATCACATCCGATTGTGCAAAAAAGTATAAAATAACCGACACTTTAAAACATTAAAAATAACATTTCACCTGCAGTACTCTGGAAATTTTTCGGTGTGCAGGACACAGGAGTTTTATCAGCTCCGTTATTGTGAACCAAATAAAAATCGATTTTTTCCTTCTTGTTACATTTTTAGCGTTAAGCTTTCTCCAGCATCAGTATTACTTCAATTTTAATATTTGTGCTATTCGTTTATCGATTTATAATAATTAATGAGTGCATAATGTATGTTCAACTAAATGTTCTTTTAGGTACAATTTACTTTGATGCGGGACACAAAAATCCTAAGATCGTACTGAACGACAATGATTACTTTTTATACAGAAAACTACCGAATAAAACGGTTTGGATGTGCACCCAGTACCATAAAAAAAATCGGTGCAAGGCCAAAGTGATGACATTTGGAAAAGAAGCAACTGTCATCGGCGAGCACAATCATCCTGCAAATTTTAAGAATAAGCACAGAAATAACATGTTATCCCAGCCAGTAAGGCTAAGGAGACTTGAGAAATAGAATAAAGTTTCAAGTGATATTCGATTTGTCTTATTAGTATAAATCGTACTTTTTTGTAGTATTTTGTATTGCTTTAAACCATGTATGACATGTAAAATTGTTTGCTTTAGTCCAGCGCCATAAGGTTATAACGTACCTTTCTATACGTGAAATAAAATAAAAAAGTTTTTCACTGTGTATACCTTACTTGATTTATTGTTTAATTCTTTATTCAATCATCTAAATGTGCGCACGGACTTGACGGGACGCGCGCGCGACACGCACGCGACGCGCTGGCCCCGCGCCTGTTACGCGCACGCGACGGCCGCGGTTCTCTCGCGCGCCTGCTGCGAGCCATGTAGAGAGACGCGCCCGCCACACGACCAGCAAGTTGGATCAGTGTAGGTGTGAAAGGCATAGAAAACATGTAGAACGAGGAGAAAGCTGCAGCATGTTTATTGTTATGCGGTGGTGCGATGTTCATTGCATCTCATTTAATATTAAAAAATAGAACCTAGATGGTAGCGTAGTGAACTGTACAAAAGAAGAGCCGGTCAGGAATTAATGAATGATTTGAGCTTCCAGCACATTAGTGGTAATTACAAAAAAATTACAAGAATGACTCCAACTGACTGAAAATATATTGGTAAAAATCGGACCAAAAATTTCCAAAAAAGATACACACATGAGGCAGCCAATTTCGGCGCAAGATAGGTATTCACTAGCAAAAGATTCCAGTAGGTATTTTATTAATTTATATATTTTTTTTAGATTAGCTCTCACATTAAGATTTTTAGCGACGGAGGATTCCTATACCAGCTTAGAATATTTATTCAGGATTTCCACAAAACTTGTTTTAATTTATATAAGTCGATAAGCTCTAACTGAACTTCGCTCCACTCCATCTCAACAACTGATTTCTAGCGCGATTGCTACGCTCCTACATTGTGTCCGTCCACACTGCGCCACGCTCTTTCTTTGATCTGCCGTCGAAAAACCGACAATAGATGGGTAGCAGCGCGCCTCGAACGGGCGGCGCTAGCGCCGCTCGCGCTCCCCGTCCACACTTAGGAATTTTGGAGTGTCGCGTGCGTCTCGCGCGCGCGTCCCGTCAAGTCCGTACGCACCTTAATGTACATAACACTTACATTTCAATTTTGGCTGAGATAATAAACAATGTTAAATTTTACTATAATTGGATAGAAGTGGCAGCCAGTGAAATAGCTGGAGAGTAGGCCTACATACGAGGACAGTAATGGCTTCCATTTTAAATGTTCTAGTGGCAGCTACTAGCCAGTCCATTGTTGACGTGGTGAGTGCAACATTGTCAGAAGATGTGTCTAGCGCTCTACTGGCGGTTAGTACCTTTTAAGACACGTCCAGTAATGGCTGCCACTAGCTCACGTGACCCTACTACTGGCCCGGGGGCGTCCACTAAACTCAAACATGCTTGACCGGACATTGAAGCGGGAGTACCCCTGCGCACAGGAACAGTAGAGGGACATTAATAGCGGCCACTACTGGCTAGTACGTCTGGCCGCCACTACTGTCCCCGTGTGCAGAGGGCTTTTTATACAGAGGTTTTGTAACTTGGTAATATTATAGAGACAGTAGCTTAACTGTTTTGACGGATATGTGAACTACAGAAGGTATAAGCTGATTTATTTTTATGTACAAATAATTACGTTTCTCATATACAGGGTGTCCAGAAATTTCGTTGCGATATTTAGTGGGCAATTGAGTACCTATAAAAAATATTTTTAAAAGTTAGGTTCGCAAATGCTCCCTCATAAAGTAGATTTGCATCCATAAAAGTTATTGTTGGGCAACTGTCATAAAAAATGACGTTTATCGGATCTGACAGCATTCCTTAAAATCATCTCTTTGAACTCATGAACGGCCGCATGTATTACTTGATCATCACTAATATTTTAAATATGTCACGGCTTGTCAATAAACTATCTAATGACGTTTTCATTTGTTTTCGTTGAAAATGAATTAAAACTGTCAGCTTAATAGCCTTCTTGCAAAATTTTGTCCATATCTACAGTAATTTATACGACACAATTTTTTTGAGACAGTTGCCTAAAAAATGTTGTGTGTACCTCGGCCAAATGATCTATCTCCTCCTTATTCGAAGTTCGGATTCGGCCGAGAAAGACCAACTTTACGGCCTTGATAACAATAGTTATTTGTATGTTATTCTCCTGGCGCTAATCGAGATATCGCGTTGAGGTTTGCGCCATTCGATTATCTCATTTTTTTTACATTTCCGTGATATTTTGGAACTACAACCGGACACTTGATTTTTCATAAAAGTCCGTTGGTAAGAATTTGCTAACTTTTAAAAAAGTTTCTCCAAAAAAATTGCAAAAAATACACGGCTACGGAAAACGATGAAGCAAATATAATGGTATATAGTAAGATCCCGGATCCCCAGGACTTACGTCATTTTAACAAAGCTAAGGTTTTCACAGTAAATGTGTAATATGTATGCAAAAACGTATTATGTACTTGCTAGCTTGAAGGCGGAGCCCTTTTACAGATAATAGGTACTAAAGGTAAATAAAAAATCTTACTTTTACGTTCATATAGCAAAAATTATGTAGTTTTATTAACAACCGTCCGTGGTGTATTGGTTGAGTTGCCTTTTACACGTTTCGCAGAAGGTTCCTCGTCCAGATTGAGGTACTTGCGTCAGCACCAAAATTTTTAAAAAAGTGAAAGTATCTAAAAAAGTAACTAAAAGTTTAGTTATGAGTTTTTTAAAATCTGTTTTTTAGATATAAAATTTTTTACCACCTATTTTAATTAATATTTTACGTGAAAGGGGTTAGGTTAAGTTTTAAATTGTTTTTTAGCCAAACCAGTCCTATCCTGCCTGAACTGCAACCCGCCACCGCGAACCACGCGGTGGTTGCATGGTTGGTTTCCGAAATAGGCTCTGGGGCGGCACTTGTATACCGCAATAGATAATAAAGGAGTATTGAATTGAATTGGTTGAGTTGCCTGATTCCCACGCGCGAGGTTGAGGGTTCGAATTACGTCTTTTGCATTTTTTTTATATTTCGTGTGAGATATATTTCAGCTGGATTAGCAACTGAAATAAATAGCACGAACATAAATACGTAAAAGTAAGTACGCATGCGTTTTTACCTACATATTACACATTCATTGTGATTCTCCAGTTTTAAAACGTCTGGCGGAAGGAATATTCTGTAAAACATGCATAAAAACCAGCTATGCTACTTTAATGTAACAGTAAGTCCGTACGCGTTTTTACCTACATATTACACATTTATTCCCAAGGAACACCAAATGGTTAAATAATTTTTTTTCGCAATGTATATTCAACGTTCGAATGTCCGCGCCAAAAAGGTATATGTGTTACTCCAAAAACTTTAGGATAAATTCATATGTAATATACGTATAAAAATCGTTTATGAAATAAACGCTTTTCATAGACGTTGATTAAATATACGATAACGAAATTTAAACCATAATTTCATATAATAAATGTTTATTAAACCATCATGTGCTGCTTGGGTTATGATTCTCCAGCTTTAAAACGTCTGGCGGAAATTAGGGCCCACGGAGAGCGTCTGGTAATAATAAATGTTCGTTCTTAATAATGTTGTGTAAAACATATATAAAAACCAGCTATGCTACTTTAACATAAAAGTAAGTACACATGCGTTTTTACCTATATATTACACATTTATTGTGATGCTTTAAAACGCCTGGCAGAAGTTAGGGCCCACGGAGAGCGTCTGGTAATAATGCAAAATACGTGATTTGAACCCTCAACCTCGCGCGTGACAATCAGGTAACTCAACCAACACACCACGGACGGTTGTTAATAAAACTACATACTTTTTGCTATATGAACGTAATAATAAGATTTTTTATTTACCTTTAGTGCCCATTATCTGTAAAACGGCCCCGCTTTCAAGCTAGCAAGTACACAATATGTTTTTACCTACATATTACACATTTGAAATGTGCTTTTAGAGGGCAGAATATTAAAACAATATTTTTAGTCGCAAACTCCTCTATAAAATCCTTATTTTACTTTAAGGAACGTAACCAGACTGCAACCAACAGCTACTCTCCGGGCTATGTGCCCCATCGAGCGCTGAATTACAAGTTACAAGCCTGGCGCGTTATGTGAGATATTTGTATATTACCAACAGAACGCTTATGCTTCGATTGCAACACAGCTCCTTTAATTAGGATCAGTTTTTCGGTTGGTGTTGTTAGACCTTCTAAGTGATCCTGATAATGTTGAGTATAACAAATTCGAGTGTGCAATTTTTTCCAGATCAAAGTACTATTTGATTATACTATACAAACCGCAACTAGATACATCAACGGGACTTCCAGACGGGGGAAAGGTGCGATTTTGACATTTTATCGTTTATTCGGTCGTAGCTTTTTAAAACGAGAATGTACTACACGTTTTTCTATCCTACCCTATGTAAGACAAATAATACATTCAAATATATTATAACATTGGGTATGCGGAGATAAATTGGGAAACTGTGCAAGGAAGAAAACAGAGTCGTTATTGAGAAGACGATTAGATAAAAGTAATTCCTCTCGTCTATAAATATAGTGGAGCAGATCTGGCTTTGGAATAAGGAAACGTTTGATTGAGATTTTTTTTGCCAATAAATAGAGTTGGGTCCCCTCAACATTCCGACACATTTTACAGCGGATGTCAAAGGGGGGGGGAGGGGGGTGGAGGAAACGAATTGTTAAATGTATGGGAAAATGGTTTTTCGAAGATAACTCCGGCTCCTTTTGACCTGACGAAAAAAATTTCCAGACCAAAAATGAAGAGCTCATAAAAATAAGCAAATTTTGTTTTCCAACCTCATCGACGTCAGACCATTGATTCGCGAGATATCGCGAATCCAAGTTGAAGAATTAAAAATATTGAATTCATTTTGTATCATGAAGTGGAGCTGAGGACTCAATTTTTTTTTAATAGAAGGGTATTGGCAGATATTTTGTTGGACCGGAGGCTGGGGCTGGTTGGATAATTAGGAGGGGAGGAAGAGGGAGAAAACGAAAGTATTTAACATGCTGATAACTCCCCGTGTAATTGACTTATCGCGATCAGACCGACGTACATTTTTTATTTTTTAGCTACAAGATAGCACTCGCATAAAATGATTTTTTTCGCAAACAAACGCTTGGTGAGAGAAATAAAAATTGCACGTTATTTCAAACAGTTTCTTTGCCGTCCTCTATTTCCCTTTCTAATCATTCTATCGCGAAATTAAACGTTAATAAAAAAGTTATCAAGTAGCGAACAAGATTTTTCCCCACCCTTTTCCTTCGTGCCAAAAAAAATTGTTTGAAAAACGTACAATTTTCATTTCGCGCACCAAGCGTTTCTTTGCAAAAAAATCATTTTATACGGGTGGTATCTTGTAGCTAATAAAAAAAATAAAAAGAAATGTACGTCGGTCTGATTGCGATAGATCAATTACACGGGGAGTTATCAGCGTGTAAAATAATTTCGTTTTCCCTCTCTCCGTCCCCTCCTAATTATCCCACCACCCCCAACCTCCGGCCCAACAAAATATCTACCAATACCCTTCTATTAAATATAAATTAGGTCCTCAACTCCACTCCTTCATGATAAAAAATGAATTTAAATTTTTTGATTTTTGCACCTTGTATTCGAGATATCTCGCGAATCAATTGTCTGACGTCGATGAGATTGGGAATAAAATTTACTTATTTTTATGAGCTCTTTATTTTTGGTCTGAAAATTTTTTTCGTCAGATCAAAAGCCGCCAAGTTATCTTAGGAAAACCCCATACATTTAACATATTGCCGTCCATCCCCCCCCCTTTGACATCCGCTGCACAAATGTGTCTGAATGTTGGGGGGACCCAAGACCCAACTCTTAATTATTATCAAAAAAAATCACAATCGCACTTTCCTTATTCGAGTCTGGTTTTCTTCCAGATCCGATCCGCTAATAATTGTAGCTAACAAATAAGTTTCGTAACAAATTCATTCGTGTATTTTCTTAATAATAAAACTAAAATTAAAGATACAAAATATAGGTTGATATTTTTTCTTACCTCCGTAAGCCATTTTCAAAATTTATCATATCGTTGCATGCATCTGCCAAAATTATGATTCGTTATGAATTTTTTTTATGGAAAGCATTTTCTATGGTTACGTTCTTGTTGGCTTTTTTGTAGGAGATGTAAATCGCTTTAATTTTGCTTATGGTTATTTTTTCATAACATTCACAGGTCGTGCAGCGGCCCGAGTAAAAAGATGTAGCGCACCCGCTCGTTTTATTCGCATAGTCCCCCAAAAAAAGAAAAAACTATCAAAATTTATTCCTGGAATGCTAGCACTCTGTACGGCGTGTGGATTTTTATCAGAAGATTTTACCAAGTGCTTAAGGTGTAAAAGGAGTCTTCCAGCTAATGCCAAAGCAGTACCAGCTACGATTCACCCCAGGAAGCAGTAACAGTATTATTTGTTTTATTTGGATGTCACTATGTCTTATGGTGTTAATATTTAGTTAAATTTAAGGCTAAAGATTGGCCTGGATTTGATGATGGTTATACGTAAAGCCTGATATTTTTCTGTTTTAAACTTTTTCAGTATTTTTAGTAAGATTTTTAAAATATGTTTGCTACTTGTTTTTATATATTCTACATTACATAATATGACTATGAATGTAAATTTGTAAAAAATAAATTCATTTTTACATATTTTCGCATTACAGGGTGTTTTTGAAATACATGTATGTATTCAGATTTGCGAATACTCGCATGACGCACACACATAGATTTATCAAAATGCCCGAAGATAATCGAGGAAACAACATTTTGAAAATTAAAAGAATTATTCAGTATAATCTCTTCTTCTCTATTGTGGTTTTTTGTTTGGCTCCCACATGTGGCTTCCTCTAAAAACTATCACAGAATCTACATAAAATTACCATATTGACAGAATATCTTTATGCCTGTGATGTTTAAGATTCACATAAATATTATTGGTTACATCTAAAACATAATTATATAAACTAGTAGTGGTTCAGATCCCAGTGCAAACTGTAGGTTACCGTCTCCTGAGCTCGGAGAAATCTAGATTACCTAGACTTTAGAGGGTCATTCAGGTGACCTTAAAGGCGGTTAAAACACATTTACAAACATTTATTTATATTTTCTAAAAAACTGTCTAATAAATCAACCCTAGTATACAGGGTATCCCGTAATAACGTGCAAAAAATTTTACTGTCGATTCCCTGTCGAAAATTAAGACGGGTTCTACATCCACGGTTTTTAATTACTATCTCAAAATAAGGTAATCGGAAAAAGACGAAATTTGGCACATCTCAGTTACTCATCAAAATGCATCTATCGAAATCATTTCATCCACCTAGCATGTACACAAACGGGGTGAAATTAACTACCCTTCTTGAAATTTTGCTATTTGTTTTTTCAATTAAAAAAATAACTAAACATTATGGTTTATTTAGAATTTTTTTATCTCTTGAAGAATTTTCGTAAAATCGACCATTATTGAGAAAAAAATTAAATTACATCTGTCTAAGTGATCAATCAAAAGCGATGAGCACAATAATTATATTAGTGTAAAATACTAAAAGTAGGCTGGCGTCAAATTATAATTAAACAACATTACGTACTGATATGATCATTTGGTGCTTATAAATTGCACGAGACATTACAAATTAAAGTTGAAAGTATTGAAAAGCAAATTTATTAGTAAACTAAAAAGAAAACTAACACAAAATACACAAAAGATAAATTTCAATAGTAAAAAAATTTAAACATGAAGACAACGTTGTTTTTAGATATTGTTCAAAATGTCGAATACACGTTTGCAACCGTTTCCTAAAATTGCCATATAAGCTATGTAAAACATGTGGAGAGTTTCGAACTTCATTGGCAGCATTAAAAATTATCTCTCTTAAAACTTCGACGTTAGGGACAGGGGTCGAGTAAAAAACATTTTTCAAGTGGCCCCAAAAGTAAAAGTCCAATGGATTCATATCTGGGGACCGAGGGGGGCATTTAATTGTGGCTTCTCGCCCCTTTCCAATCCATCGATTTCTAAATGCTGAGTGTAGCCATTCTCGAACCTGTAAAGAATAATGAAGTGGCGCACCAACTGCATACACTAGATTGTTTGACGTAATACCAGAGGTAAATCGTCTATAAGTTGATACAGATCATTTTGTAAAAAGTTTACATAAGCAGGACCATTTAATCAGTTTGGTAGCCCAAAAAGCCTTATTAATTTATTGCCTATAATTCCGGCTCAAATATTTACTGAAAAGTTGTATTGATATCTTCCATTTACAACAGCGTGAAGATTATCGTCGCTGCATAAATGCTGGTTACGAAAATTTAAAACTCCATGTTGAGTAAAGCAGCATGCATCTGTGAATATTACTTTTCTTATAAAATCTAACGGCTTCCTAAGTATAATTCTACAAAAATCAAGTCTTACTGGAAAGTCACGAGGGAACAGCTCTTGTATTATCTGTAAATGATAGAGGTAAATCAAAATCCCCCATACTGATGTTCTTGTTATGTGGAATTGAAGAGCAGCCTGTCTAATATAACATTCATGATGTAAAATAATGTAATTTTTGTGCCTCCATTGCAGATGACCACAATCATGATTTATTTTTTTAAAACACGGCCTTTCTCTTAACCTCAGGTGAATATTAAAAAAAGCACGAACATTTGGCACAGAACGAGTAGGGAGCTCACGACGACATAGTTCTTTTGTCATTGAAGCATTTCGTTTAACATTGACCATATATTAAACGTATATCTGTATATTCCTCACTACTAACACTATGCATTTTAACATCTGGTTAGAAAACGACTAGTATTAAGTATTAAATAGTAAGGAATGATTATCTTATTATTTCAAAAGCAAGAAGCAACGTAATATTGTCAAATTATAATTTTACACCAGCCTACTTTTAGTATTTTACACTAATATAATAATTGTGCTCATCGCTTTTGATGGATCACTTTATTAGGCAGATGTAATTTAATTTTGCTCTTAAAAATGGTCGATTTTATGAAATTTTTTCAAAAGATAAAAAAGTTTCTAAATGAATCATAATGATCTCAAGAAGGATAGTTAATTTCTCCCCTTTGTGTACGCGCCCGGTGGATGAAATAATTTCGTTAGATGCCTTTTGATAAGTAATCGAGATGTGCCAAATTTTGTATTTTTCCGATTACGTTATTTTAAGATAGAAATTAAAAATCATTTTTTGGCACACCCCTTTAAAGGGGTGTAGCTGGACAGGAAAGGGTTATTTTGAAAAATTTTATACGAAGAACCCATCTTAATTTTCGACAGGGAATCTACAGTTAAATTTTTTGCGCGTTATTATGAAACACAATCACAATTGAAAATAGTCGTGTTCAAAATTCGTATAAACATGCTAGTTGTGTGGATAAGATACTTTGACGACATTCTTGCAATCTGGCCTTACGAGATTGGATAACTAGATAGTTTTTTAGAAAACATAATTAGCAAATAACCTTCTAGTAATTTTTAGCAGATCCAGGTTGGTAGAAATACCCTCAAAAAAGAAGAAAAGAAAATGGACAAAATATCACAATTAACGTCGCCACTACGCCAATGGATACTATTTATATTTGCCATCAACGTCCTAGTAACCCTGAACGTATTCCTGTGAACATGAGATAACACTGCCAATGGGTAGAACAAGTAATGAGTTCTTTCTTACCCTAATGAAAAAGTTGAAAAAACCCAAAAGTTCTGTGAGGGGGATGAAACATGGGTGCCCCCGTTTTCGAGGGCGCTGAACATGATGGTGATACTTTTAAGGTTCCCACCCTTCAGCAACTACCCCTAAACTCGAAACACCATCCCTATTTCGCTTTTTTCCATCGTAGGCATGCGTATCGGTTTTTTGGGCAGGATTCGGGTAGGCCGTATGAAATATAATCATACAACATCTTACTCAGCCTCGGGGTTGAAACTACCCCTTCCTTTATTACTAAAATATCCCCAAAAAAATCAAAATGTATGAAAAATTGTTTATCCCCATTTTGGAGGGTGTTCAACACGATATTAATATTCATTTCTCCACCACCCCCACCAGCCACCACTAATTTGTGGCTGGTTGGTGGAAAGTGGGGGGGTGAAATAGTATTGACGTCGGGTTTAGCGCCCCCGAAAATGGGGAGAAAACATTTTCCACTATTTTGTTTTTTTTTTGGTGAATTTCAATGTTAAGAGTGGTGGTAGTTTATAGTCCGGGGTTGATTACATTTCCCGTCACTCAATTCCCTTTATAATATCGAAATTCCCTTAAAGACGAAAAGGGGGTTTTAGAGATGATTGGTGGAGGGTGGAGGAGAAAGATTACCATCGTGTTGAACAACCTCAAAAACGATAAACAAATTTTTATGCATTTTGATTTTTTTGGAGATATTTCAGTGTTATGGGAGGGGGTAGTTTCAAGTGGATAAATTTCATACGGCCTACCCGAATCCTGCCCAGAAAACCGGTCCCTTGCCTACGATGGTAAAATGTGGAATAGGGGTGGTTTTTCGAGTTTATGAGCAGTTGCTGAAAGGGGTGGGATTTTAAAAATATCACCAACGTATTCAGCGCCTTTGAAAGCACGAGTGTACCCGTGTTTCATCCCTCTCACAGAACTTTTGTGTTTTTACCCTTTTTTGCAACTTTTTCATGGAGTAATATTTGCATCTTTCGCTGTGGTAACGGTGAATTAATGTTTTTATCTACTCATATTAGATTATATATTCATTAATGAACTGCTTCTGAACAAGTAATAGTATCTATAAGCAAATAGCTTGAGTTATAATAAATAACTCACTAGGTACAGTGCCAATCTCCTTTACCTTCTGTCCAGGCAAATAAACGGAAAGTTGGACACTTCTGGGCCAAGGTTAAAAGACATTTCTTCTCCAATGTTCTGGGATGGAGAATCGATTGCGATAGGTTCGAGGGTGAAAATACCTGCCTTCATCCCCTACTGGCCAATAACCACCCCCAAAAAGGTGTATGTTTCTGTGTGGATTTCTTCTGTAAAAATAATTTTTGATACGGAGCCATCGAGAGGGTTGATCAAAGGGGGTGAAAGCCACCTCTTTGAAGCAAAAAACGGTCGTAACTGATTTTTTCGCGGTGTTCGAAGGGAATACAACTAAAAAAAGGTCAAGGAGGATGAGGGAGGTAAAATAAACTACCCACCTCTTATTTTCAGTCAAGGGGGGTGAAACTTACCCGCTGCAGGGATAACGGACCCCCTCAATTTTTCTGCCGGTTTTTCAAAAGGAATTCCGATTAAGAGGTGGTCAAATAGATGAGGGAAGTAAAATTCATTCATCTATCTCTTGTTTCCGGTCAAGCGGGTGAAAACTGCCCCCTGCCGGGATCACTACCTCCCAATCGAAATCATTTTGGAAAACCGGCAGAAAAATTGAGTGTGGCCGCAATCCCTGCAGGGGTTAGTTTTCACACTCTTGACTGGAGATAAGAGGTGGGTGGTTGAATTTTTCCTCCCTCATCCTCCTTGACCTTTCTTAGTTAAAGTCCCTTCGAACAGCGCGAAAAAATCAGTTACGACCGCTTTTTGTTTCAAGGGATGGTTTTCACCCCCTTTGCAATTTAGTATTTATGTTATAATCGTAGATAAAGTATAGCATTCAACTTGCGATAATGGTAATAACTCACTTAATGAATATCATCTGCCGAGTTATTATCTACATTACCGCTCGTTGAATAATATACTATTATATCTCGGCTGGAATAAAATTGTATAACTTATATTGTGATCGTCGAAAATGGAGGGGTAAGAGTGTGTTTAAAAAGTGACATTGTCTTCATATTACGTAGAGACTCGCGTAATAAAATATATGCATGCATTTCAAAAATACCCTGTATAATTGTTTCATTTAAATGTGTCTATTATTTATTTTCTAACTGCTATCAGCAACATATGTGAATCCCCATTTTTTCCGCTACTGCATTTTTTACACAAACCGCCTTAAACTTGCCGGTCATGCATCATACAATTAACGTATTAATTGTTTATTGTATAATAAAAAACGTTGTAATGTATTACTTATAATTGTTAGATCATATAATAAATGCAGTAATTTGCCTGCTGAATATACTTACTTTAATTTTTCATTGTTTATTTTATATTTTAAACATAGTATTAATCTAGTAATAAGAAAGAGTGGATGGAAACTTGAAGAAAAATAGAATATTTTTTTTACATGGGATCTTACTTATATGATCGGTAACTCACCAGATGGGGGATTTAAAAAGTGTCTTAAAAAATTTAATACATTTGATAAAACTGCTTATAACTTGTTCTTTCTTCATCTCAGTGTGATACAAGATGTGACTTTTTCAAGAAAAGAACATTTTGTAACTTTAAAAATAGCCGATACTTAACTTTTGGAAAATGCCTACAAAAAATTGAACTGAACGTTTTTTTCAGCAACAGTGAATAGGCCAGTGGTCAGGGAGTTGAGAATGCGTGAATACCGTTTTAAATCAGACAAAAGATTTTACTGTTGGAACCAGTTCATTATAGGTCTCTTTTAGACATGCCAATTTTTCCCCCTTGCTCGCCCCCCGGAACACCCCCAATTTTGGAACAATATCGCTTAATAATCATTTTTAGCAAATTTCTCAGTTCTGAAAGAAAAATATGGTTATCAAAGTTAAAGATAAGTAAATTCTCTATCGAAATGGTTCAGATACATTTTTACGTAGTATTAATATTCTTGGAGTTATAGGCGGGGGAAGTCGAGCACCATATCGCATTCACTCTGTATATCAACAAGAGACATTCACTTCTATATCAGATAGGTATGTGGATCATATTCAGAAGTATTATAGAGCTAACAGCATCATTGTCTACGACAGGTACCCTACCGATGCATCTGATAAAAGCACAAAATCTGCTGAGCGTCAGTGATGAGCTCAAAGAAACATTCTATGATAGCAACAATGCAACAGGAGAAGTTTCTATCAAATAATTAAAAATAAAAATCTGCTTATCTCACTGTTACTAAAAAGATTACCACTGCTGCCGAAGATGCTGATTCTCTTACTAACTCAGTGATAGATATTACCCCATTACGATTCGGTAATTATAGCTGGTGAAGACGTTGACCTTTTAATCTTTATGACAGGATTATCCGCACGTTGTTCAAACATATATTTTATGAACCCAAGCAAGGGCAAAACCGACGAACTAATTTATTCTTCGAACTCTTTTAAATACCCAAAAGAAGTTACGGATAACATGTCATTCCTCCACGCATTCAGAGGATGTGGCACAACTTCTGCATTTTTTAGACAATGCATAGCAAAATTCGTTAAATTATTACAAAAATCTGCAGGATTACAAAAATACGTGGAATGTTTTGAAGACCCCAATTCTCACACTGGTGTTATAGATACAACAGGCCAAAATGTTATGTTAGCCCTTTACGGGACAGAACCCTAACAGCATTCTTTGACAAAAAGTCATGTAACCTTGCATCGTACCTCCAACCGAGTCTGCTGTACGCCAACACTCTTTTAGAACATAGTATCAAATTCAGCAGTGGTACGGCAATTCCAAATGTCCTCAAGATTGGGGTTGGATGAAAAAAAAAGGTTTATTTCCTAATACTACGAAAAACGAAGCTGCTCTACAAGAACTTTTGGAAGCAATAAGCTGCAAATGCACAAAAGGCTGCAGAGCCGCATGTACTTGTAGAAAAGCTGGACTAAGATGTTCCATTATTTGTTCTGGATGTTAAGGGCAAATGTGTACAAATGTCGAAATATATGTAGACGATTTAGATCAAGCCGAAGAAACCGAAGATAAGGTATTAGCTATTTTTACGATGCAGACGATAATGAAATCGACACTCGCGTGTTTTCTCGTTCAGTAACGAGAAATAACTGTCATTTTGACACTCGAGCTTTCTTATTTGGTTACTCGGGCGCCAGTTCAAGTTTAAAGTGATTGAACAACACTACCCAAAAATCTGTAGGCTGGACTGAGCAGCTCAGTGAAGAATCGGTCGATTTCAGTGGGTCAATAAGGGAAATTAGACTTTCACAAACACAACAGTAAAACGCAGTTGTTCCAAAAAAAATTACAAAGTATATTACTCTTCTTCCTGCAATTTACAACTCTAAGTTACAAAATATTTATATACACAAGAAACTAAGCGTAATTTATACAGGTGGTAAAAGGAGTTAACAAGCAGTAAAACAAGATTAGTGGCAAAAGTATAAGCGAGTATAACGGTATAATGAGCAGTAAAATGAATGCTAAGGAGGCTAAAAAGCGAGCAGTGCACGGATACCAAAAATTAAGAAGCAAACAGAATTAAAACAGCATTATATGAAAGGTTATGATACAGACCGGAAACTTGGCTAGTGCTTAATGACGTTAAACAGTACAAGATCCAGTAATGAGCAAATATTGTTGAAAGTGATTTTAGTCATGAAAGTTCCAGTCCCGTATTCAATAAAATATACAAGACAAAAAAAAATTAACTATGCAGTATCAGTCTGTAATAAACAGCACTGTGACTAAAGGCAAATGAGGTTAGGAGACACCTGCCATGCTGCGAGAACCAATGGCCAGGTGGGGAGGAGGATACCTGCCGTGCTACGAAAACCAATGGCTAGGTAGGAAGAGAAAGGACACCTGCCGAGCTGCGAAAACCACTGGCTAGGTGGGGGGAAAAGAAAGTCACAAAAATAAATAAGTTATCAGAAAGTATCAATCAACAAAATTAAGCGAAATATCAGAAAAATGTCAATCAGCATAATAAGCAGAATGTCCGAAAGATATAAATAAACAGAATATCAGAAAATATCAATTAGGATAACACGAAATAAAATTCATCAACAGTAAAATACAATTGCACTAGCCAAGTATTTAAAAATATTTTATAAAATTATAAAATATAGGAATTATAATAATATTCCAGCCTATCTGCAAGTGCCTTATATAAATAAGGACTCAACAAATTAAACCAAAACAGCTATTCCCCCTTACGAGCGCTGAATTATATGGTAAAATTTGCGTATTTTGTCTAAACACAGTTAGCACTAAAATACAATGATTTGGAATGCTCGAAAATTCTACGAGGAAGATGCGAGGCCTCCTTCATCTCAGGATGTCACTAACTGCAGACCGGTTTCGATCTAGTTTTGGGTCTCGTCAGTGCAGTGCAAGTGATACCTTCAATACCTGGAGTTCGCATCTCATAGACACTGTTAAGTTCCACCGCAGTAGAGCGTAACTAGCGCCATCTCTCAGTAGTTTCGAAACAATCCAAATCGAACATAAAATTGATAATCATCACTGAATAAGCAATTTTATAGCAGAAGGAAATTTTATAAAATTATAAAATGTAGAAATTATATTTATTTATATAAGGCACTTGCAGATAGGTTGGAATATTATTATAATTCCTATATTTTATAATTTTATAAAATTTCCTTCTGCTATAAAATTGCTTATTCAGTGAAAAATATTTTATCTTACTCTTTACAACTTCAGCTGTGGTAGTCGACTGATGGATTCAAGCGTTGTATCAAGTTCTGAATAAAATGCTTGGTGTGGTCTATTTTATAGCCGCGCTTCCCTACCATGACTTCGCAAGAGTCCCTACTTCTCAGAAACGCGCATGGACCTATGTGCTTGCTACAAGATAGCGATGCCGGCTGTATTGAATTATTGAAAGTGCTGGTAATTTATAATGGCGGGTGTCAGTTAGTATAAACAAAGTATTTTAAATATTATATTACTTAGAATCGGTTTCAAATAGTTATTCTAACCATATATGAAAAAGAGACGGCTTTAATCGGCCCCAGAAAACTCATTATTAAATTAATTACTTTAAAGAGTAAACAGTAATTCCTAGTTTACAAACATTCTGACTTTAAATAAATTCAGGTATTCAAACAGTAAATATTGACAATATACTATAGTTCGCTTAAGGCGGTACAATATATATTTTATTTTAACAGAAAGCAAGAAAATACTTTTCTGGATGGTACAAATAAATATAAATCCTGTACATATTTCGGTAACGAAAAACACTTCGTTACAAGCAAGAGAACGTTTTGGACCTTCAACTTCACAAAAATTCAAACGAATGTAATGTATTGGCAGTAGAGAATAAAAGAAATAGATGTAAGTTAACCAAATAAACAAAAAGTGGATTAGGCCTATTATTGGGGACACCACCTATTATTGGGGACACCACTTAAAAAAAAACGCGCCAAATACTTTACCGCAAGGTGGTGTTCAAACGAGCGCATAATGGTAGTAACCACCGATAGTTGTAGACATTTATTTGTAAATTCAAAATTGATAATAAATATATTTACTTAAACTTCAAAATGACAATTAAAGGTAATAGTAAGTAGAACTGGAAGTGTCTAGGAAAGTGTTGATATACATAGTGAATGCAATACGGTGCTTGACTTCCCCCGCCTATAACTCCAAGAATATTAATACTACCTAAAGATGTGTCTGAACCATTTCGATAGAGAATTTACTTATCTTTAATTTTGATAACCATCTTTTTTTCGTAGGATCATTCAGAACCGAGATATTTGCAAAAAAATTATTTTTAACCGAAATTGCCCCAAACTTGGGCGAAAAAGGGAAGAAAAAATTAATATGTCTAAAAAAGAGACCTATAATGAACTGGTTCGAACAGTAAAATCTTTTGTCCGATTTAAAACGATGTTAATCTAACAGACGACTGGCCTAGAAGGACTGGCTTGAAAGTTGTTATATTCTGCGTTTGAATAGTTTGAATGCACTTCGCTGCTCAGTTGCCTAACGTAGAAAAATATTCAATTATTGATTTTTTGTAGGACACTTAGATGTCAATAATTTTGTTGTTTATTTTATCGTAACGTTTACAGGTCCTATAATGTATCAAGTAAATCGATCTGGTTCACCATTTCCCATTGTTCACATAGTAAACCAAAGCACAAACCAATTACCAATATTTGTTTCTGGAATGTCTGCTATTTGTATCAATTGTGGATTTTTATCGGAAGATTTTGCAAAGTGCCTAAGGTGTAGAAGGAAACTTCCGGAATACGTTAAAGCAATTGAAAATGCGACAATTCGTACCAGAAGGGGCAGATACTAGTAGTATTAATTTTATATCTGAATTTGTTTTTCATTTTATTTAGATTAAATTTAAGGCTAACGATTGGCCTTATATAATAAATAGTACGTAATATTTTTGTTTTTGAATAGTTCTTAAATTATTTTTAGTAAGATTTTTTTAACCTTACGTTATATGATACTTTGTAAAAAATAAATTCACTTTTACATATTTTTGTAATTAATTGTTTCATTTCAATTCCTGTGTAATTTTAAAACCTATATTTACTTCACAATTTGCCAGCATGTTATGTGAATCGATATTCGTTATTTTTTCATTTTAAAATAGTATTTATAAAAAAAATATGTTTTTTTTTTGGTATAAAAATGTTACATTAATAAGAATCTATTTATGTTTATTATTTTACAAGAATATTTTGAGATAAAAATAAATGAACTTAATAATAGCAATAATAATAGTCGGCTATATACAGTGTCCCACGACGAAATGCGGTGATTGATATCTCGAAAAGTAAACATTAGAAAATTTTGAAAATTTGGTAGTGAACCAGAAGTAGATGTCAACTTGTTTAATATAAATGGGATGCCCTATATATTATTATTACGTTTTTGGATTGTACGCAAATTCTAGGCCGATCATGTCTTATAACTAAATCTCTCCGTTTTTGACATATTTCAATTTTTTTGTCAAAAATGACGTTTGCAGGCCTTAAAAGAATTATCAATTCTTCCTGTAAGGGAGCCTTTATTACCTAATTTGGGTCGGATTCTTTGTTGAAAAAGACCTACTTTAATAAAGTTTTTATAATATTTTGATAAGTATGAATACAGAGTGTTCAAAAAATAAGAATAAAAATGAAATTGAGAAAACTGTCAAAAATCAATTCTTTCAAATAGGAACCCCCAATTTTTATAATCTTATCTTATTCACCATTAAAAATAAGGGTAAGTTTGTGTATGGATGTCTATTCCAAAAATTTGTAGTTTTCGAAATATTGCCAATTCAATATTTTTATATGGGAATTTTGCTATGGATTTTAAGTTCAATTACTCTTAGTTCAATTACTCTTAGTTGGCTAATAATAATAATAATAATAATAATAATAATAAACTTTATTTTCCTTTTGTGACAATATGATATAAATATTGTATAGGAATAGTCATACTTAACATCTAAAAGAAATAAGGTACAAAACACACATTTTACATATTAAAATATTCGTCTAAGTTATAGAAGGTTTTACTCACTAAAAATAATTTAAGTTGTTTTCTAAATAGCGGTAATTCATTACAGTTTTTTATATCTATACGAAGGTGATTAAAAACTCTTGGCCCTAGGCAACTGGGTGATTTTACAGATATATTGAATTTATTGAAGGGTACATGGAGGTCATATTTTTGCCTGGTATTTATTTTATGTAAATCCTTATTACAGACAAATTTACTCTTATTTTTGAAGACATATAAACACAGTTCAAAAATGAGAAGTGACGGAAGTGTTAGTATATTATATTCCTTGAATGCATTTTTACAAGTGTCTCTTGTCGTTAAGCCTACCATACATCTTATTACACGCTTTTGAGCTAAGAATACATTATTTGATAGGGTGGAAGCCCCCCAAAAACAAACACCATATCTTAACCGAGAATCAACCTCACCATAATATAAATTCTTAAGCTGAGTCATATTTAGTACATTCTTTATATTTTTGAACTGGTAAACTACCGAATGTAATTTAGCTATCAGTGATTCACAATGAACTTTCCAGTTTAAGCTACTGTCTATATTTATACCTAAGAATTTTACATTGGACATTCTTGTTGATATTGATGTATTATCAAGTTGTATATTTGGATAATCACATCTCTTTTGCCTATTGTGAAATATTAATGCCTGCGTTTTCTCAACATTAAAGTAAAGAGAATTTTCACAGAACCAGTTACTAAGAGTCTTTAATAAAATATCACATTGGGTCTCCAAAGTATCAACACTTTTATCAGACAACACAATCGAGGTGTCATCGGCATAAAAAGTAAAGTCTGCTAATGTATTCAAACTATCAAGATCATTGATATATAATAAAAATAATATGGGACCTAATACCGATCCTTGCGGTACGCCCATATTAATTTCAACAGAAGCTGAATAAACAGAATTGATTGTATTGCACGTAGTGTTAGTAACTGATACATACTGTTTACGACTTGACAAATAGCTTTCAACCCAGTCTAAAGGTAGACCCCTTACCCCATACTTATAAAGTTTCGAGATCAATTTTTTATGGTCGACGCAGTCAAATGCCCTGCTTAAATCACAAAAGATACCAACAGGGCATTCACCTGCTTCAATATATGATATTATCTTTTCATAAAATGACTCTATTGCACTAAGAGTGGATTTATTATTTAAGAATCCATGCTGGTTATGTGAAAATATATTGTTTTTATTCAAAAATGGTATTAATCGGTTTAAATAGCAATATTCAATTATTTTTGAAAATCCTGAAGGTATGGTAACTGGTCTGTAGTTTTTTAAGTCCTGTGTGTTGTTTTTTTTATGAACAGGAATAACTTTCCCAATTTTTAAAATTTCGGGAAATTCTCCAACAGAAAATGATAAATTTACAATGTAAACTAAGGGTTTTATTATTTCCATCATTATCCTTTTAATAAGAAACGCAGGTACATCGTCATGTCCTGATGAGTGTTTGTTCTTTAATTTATTTCTTATAATATTACACATTTCTGGTTCTGAATACGGTTCTAAAAATATTGTGTTATGATGATTAATTATGTTATTAGAAAGCAAATGTTATCGCCAACTGAGGTATGGGATATTTTGTTAATAATATCTAGTGGAGCATTTTAAAAAAAAATGTTAAATGCATTAGCAACATCAGTCTGATCATCGATTTTTTCATTATTTTCTTGTATTATGATGTTCTTGTTTTGTTTTTCTTTATTAGATAATTCTGAACTGGCTATGACGGTGTTGAGTGCTAAACAAATGTATGTAGCTATCACTTACCATTTGACAGGTATTAATTATCATGCCGGAGTGCTTAAATTACACGCACGAGGATTATTTAAATTTGTTTATAATCTATGGAGAATGTAAAAAAATTTTCTCAAGAACATGTGAAATATTTGCTAATAGATATCCAGAGAAACAAAAACCGTCTCCGAAACAGTATTAAACGAATAATGGAGAATTTAAAAAATTTTGACACCGTTAAGGCAACAAGTCTATGCACAGCATTTTTTTGAAACACAAGTTCCATCCTTATTCCATTTTTATGGTTCAACACCTAAAGGACACCGATTTGGCCAGAAAAGTTCACTTTTGCAAAATTATTTTAACAATGTAACAAGACTTTCGATTTCTGGACAATATAATTTGGACTGACGAAGCAAAATTTTAGAAAAATGGCCTTTTCAACCGACATAATTCCCACTTTTGGTGTGATTCGAATCCCCATGCGGTGAGATTACGAAATTATCAAGAAACCTGGAAATTTAACGTGTACTGTGCTGTGATAAATGACGGAGTCGTAAAACTACATTTTTATGAAGAAAACTACGTATCAACTTTTTTTAGAAGAAGGATATTTAAATATATTACATGATTTAGATAATGAATCTTTGAACAATTTACTGCTAGCTGAACATAGGCAAATATTTTACCAACGCGATGGCGCTCCACCACACAACTTTACATTGTACGATAAGTGGATTGCTAACAATGGACCTTTTCTGTGGCCTCCTCGTTGTCCTGATCTGTCTGTCCTAAACTGTTTTATATGGGGAACAATAAAAGAAAATCCAGTCACAACAATGGAAGATTGTCAGGCAAGAATAAGGAATGCTGCTTTCGAAAGGTTATCTCCAGGTTCTATTAGAGCGGCCACCTATGACGAATTAATTTGGAGATGCGAAAAATATTTGGAAGTTCAGAGTCGACACTTTGAACACTTATTAAAATAAAATGTTTTTGTTTATCTGGGTATCTATTAGCAAGTATCTATTAGCATGTTCTTGATAAAACTTTTGTTACATTCTCCATAGATTGTAAACACATTTAAATAATCCTTGTGCGTATAATTTAAGCGCCCCGGCATGATAATTAATACTTGTCAAATGGTAAGTGACAGCTACATACATTTGTTTAGCACTTAACGCCGTCATAGCCAATTAAGAGTAATTGAACTTAAAATCCATAGCAAAATTCCCATATAAAATATTGAATTGGCAATATCTCGAAAACTAAACATTTTCGGAATAGACATCCATACACAAACTTGCCCTTATTTTTAATGGTAAATAAGATAAGATTATTAAAATTAGGGTTTCCATTTGAAAAAAATTGATTTTTCACAGTTTTCTCAATTTCATTTTTATTCTTATTTTTTGAACGCTCTGTAGTAATACTTATCAAAATATTATAAAAACTCTATTAAAGTAGGTCTTTTTCAACAAAGAATCCAACCCAAATTAGATAATAAAGGCTGCCTTGTAGGAAGAATTGATAATTCTTTTAGGGCCTGTGATTTTTGACATAAAAACTGAAATATGTCAAAAACGGAGAGACTTAGGTATAAGGCATGATACACAATATCGGCCTAGAATTTTGCGTACAATCCAAAAATTTAATAATATATTGGGTGTCCCATTTAAAATAAGCAGTTGACATCTACTACCGGTATAACCGAAAGTGCCACCATCTTGAAAATATTTTAGCCGAGTTACCCCTATCGCTACTTTTCGAGATATCGATCGCCGCAGTTCTTCGTGGGACACCATGTATACTGTATTATTTTATCGAGTCCTTGGAAAGTCTGTATGTATTACTTGACGCCGGTTGGTTGTCTTGTTTTCTAATGGATATAAACTACTTTTTATTAGTCAACTAGGCCTCCATTGGCCTTTTGTATCTAGAGACATATTGTTTATTTTCGTCAGGTTTCAATTTTTCTTTATACTGCCGATTGTTCGAATTCGTTCGATAAAATTCGGTATACTTAAAATGTCCTTGCTTTGTGAATGTAAAAAATGTAATAAATCTTCAATACCTCTAATTATTGCGTTGCGTTATTTTTATTTTGCGTACTTTTCTTTCTGTAATTCATATTATGTTACCTTCTGATTTCTACAGTTATCACTTATTTACTTTTATTCGTTACTGATCACTGAATTTTATTTTTTAAATTTAGTTATAGATAATTATCTTATTGCTCAGTATGTGTTATTTTTAAGGGATGATTTATCTTGGAAAATCAAAGAGAAATAGTGAGATTATAGTATATAAAAATAACATGTACAGAAAAAATCGTGAACACGGAAATACCAGGTATTTTCGATGTATCAGCTACGGCAAACTAGGTTGTTCTTCTGCATTTACTATAAAGGATAATAAAATGTTTTTTATTAGGACGTATCACACTCATAAACCAATTTACCAACTACCAATTAAAATATTTTTATTGAGTATTATGTGTACAGTATATTTCATTTAGGTCATTTTTCCCTAGCTATGACATTATAATCCTGCACTACGTGCGTTATAATATTAACCTATCTAATTGAGTTGTAACTCCATAGAATAGGGTGGCTGATGTGCTGCCGGAAAATGATAGCTCCTCCTGAAAATCTAATTTAATGTTGTGCTCTCTACTTTCCAATAAAAATAAATAGAATTTTCTGTATTTTTCTGCGATGCAGTTTAAAATTGAAATTAAAGTTTCTTTATGAAGTTGGAAATGAAAATTTAATCTGTATATAGGCAGGAAAATAATCTGCTGAAGAACCTGCTTCAATAAATGTGTAGTCATATAACTAAAAACCGATTCTGGAACAATAAAATAAAATATATGTACAATGTTTAAAATGAAATGAAGAGTATTCTGTGTTAAGTTAAAATTAAAATTAAAAATTATTCTGAATCTAAATCAAAAGAAAAGAAAACGGGTATGAGGAGGGGAGATGAAAGGTGGGATTGTCCGGGGGTTATGTGTCTAAAAGGTTTTGTGTGTGTATGTTACGTCAGTCTCGTACATCTGCAGCCTGTATGTTTGAAAGTCTGGATTAACAAGTAGTGCATCTCTTACAATAATGTAGTCCTTAGCTTATTTTTAAATTTACAAACCTCAGTTCTTTCGTGATATTGTTGCGTTATATATTTATTTATGTTTATGATTTGATTATTTTTGTAAGTGCTCTTTATTAATATATATATTTTTCTATTTACTATTACATAAATATTCGTAAGTTGTTTAAATAAATTCCTAAAAATACATAATTTCAGAAATTAATTGTCTTAGTACAATATCGAATATTGGTCGAATCGAGTAACATATCCTTTTTAGTTGCTAAGGTAAAAACTATGCTGGATATTAATAGCAAATATGGTTTGATATACATATTTTTTTATTCATAACTTTTAAACGGTTGCTCAACAGATTAACAATAATTTTCGGTTTTTAATACGTTAGAAGTTTGGTTTATAGTTGCACCAGATTTCGACCAGTTTATGGCTGTAATTAGGAAGTTGCATGATTTTTTTTTATATCACAGATAGATAGACGACAGAAAAATAGGCTTCCTCGTATTTTTTCTTTTTCTTTATTGTTAAAATTGAGGGTGAAAAAAAATATTTATTTCGGCTGGGAATTTAAAACCATTAAAACGCTCTATCCCTAACGAATGGTGTCATTCGTAACCTGCAGCGTCACGTCGTTATTGTTAAAACGTTGAAACATCTAAAAAGAATGATATGGTTATAGATTAACACGTTAGGGATGTTATGAAATGATTATCCGTCATATTAACCAATAATAAATAACAAGATTAAGAACAACAACGTAAATTAGCAAATTCAGGTAAATTAGTGACGTTAAAATGAAGTCAAAGCAATATTATAGCATTTTCAGTCACGTGATTTTGTTTACACAAAAGTTCAAATTTTAATGTGGCATATTTACAAAGCAAAATTTTTCTATGAGTTTCTTTTATTATATTATCAACTTATATAGTACATATTATGGGAAAATAATAAAATTAAGCATTTTTAAAATCCATGCATCTTCCTCATTGAAGGAAATAGTTTACGTTCTTTATAAGCGATTTACAATTTTAAATCATCTACGACAGGGGAAAGAATTATTGTTGAGTCATTGATATGATGATTAACAGAGGCCTAGGCCTGTTGTTATATATAAATTGCAATTGAAGCCACTTTGGTTGATATAGCGAGGTTTCTGTTACGAAGGTAAGATGTAACTTAATCAGGAAATCATTAAAGCTGTAATGGTCATTTATTTAGTAATATAGTATACTACTTTATCTCAATAGCTTTTAAGAAGTCTGTATATAATACTTGACGCCGGTTATCTAGCGTCTTAGTGAACAGAATAGTAGTTTGTGCAACAAAAGTGGATGTGATATTCATATCGCACAAGAAACTTCTCATTCTTTCTAGTGCGATGTGGATAATCGTAGAATAACAGTGCAGCAAATCGTCAGGATAATTAACGACGTCAAAGTGCAATACAACCTCGGGAAGAGCACCGCAATGGTGCTTCTCGATGTTGAGAAGGTCTTCGACACCGTCTGCACCCCACGGTTACTCTAAAAAATGCACGACTACAACCTCCCAACCTACATCATCAAACTTGTTCACTCGTTCCTGTCATTCCTACAAGTCCAGGTGAACAATAAACTGTCAACATGACGGGACATTCGCGCGGGAGTCCCGCAAGAGTCGTGTCTGTCACCAAAAGCGTACAACTTGTACGTCTCCGACTTTCCAGAATTCCCGAATACTAAACTGATCAAGTACGCGACAACACGGCCATGTATGCGCACTCCCACAATGCACAAGCGCATTTGGCCCGTGCCGTGGCATATTACGACCGGTGGAAGATTCGGGTAAATGCTGAAAAATTGGATGCGATAGTCTTCACGCGCTGATTTACTGAAAACAGGGTTTTGACACCAATTGTGGTCCGGGGAAGCCACATTCTAATCGAAAGATGCGTGAAGTACTTGGGGATTAGCCTGGACCAGCGACTGACGTTTAACACTCACATAAACGAAACAGTAGGAAAAGTCTATTCTCTGTCCAGGAGTCTGTATCCGCCCATGCGCCACAGTAGCAGCCTTAACAGGCAAAATTTTAAATTCTGACAGGTACACCTCCCTCAGAGATCTATATGCACCTTGTCACAACATTACCCCAATAGCGGACTACATCCAAGACATATCTCAAGAATTCTACTGCTTCAAACATGGCGATAGTCCGCTAACCAGAAACATAACACGAATTAGATAACATAATGCACCATTTCGAATTAAACACACTACCTTACCAGACGTTACCGATTTTCCGGCAACCTCTGTAGGCAACTTTCAATTACTATATCTTTCGCTTACCCTATCCACCATTCCTAAATTTCATACCTATGAATGTTTAAATCCCTTTCCTATCCATGTTCTTTTCTGTTTGTATTTTTTTGTTCCCGTGTTCCGTTTCTTTTTGTTTCTTTTCTTTTGAAATTAAATCCTACCTATTATTTGGGTTTTCTACCACATGTACTATTATCCTCTTCAAAACAAATCACCGAATCTACAAAATAATAGAATTATTGGAAAAAAGGCCTCTGCGCCCGTGACGTTTACGCCAAAGGAAAAGTCAGAGGTTATGTTTTGCAAATAATATAAATCGGAATAGACACAAAAATAATATATTTTGCTGACGTTTCGGAAAGTAATCTCTTTCCGTTTTCAAAGCTATTTTTTGAAGAACTCTTATTTTGCTGTGTATGTCAAATACACAACTTTTCCTTTGGCGTAAACGTCACGGGCGCAGAGGCCTTTTTTCCAATAATTCTATTATTTTGTAGATTCAGTGATTTGTTTTGAAGAGGATAATAGTACATGTGGTAGAAAACCCAAATAATAGGAAAGAATATTCGTAGAATGCCACAAATAACTTTCAGACAATATTTAAATCCTACCTCTTTCCATTTCCAGAAGCTAACATTTTTCTTAAATCAAAATTTCAACACATCATAGATTAGGCAGGTCTTTGCGCAGTCCGACATTTCTGCATTTTGTTGACGGATTCTCTCGTCTACTTTGAGATACCCGCACCAACTTCCAAACGTAAATTCAGTTAATTACGCAACCAGTGTTTGTTTCCAATTTTATTACCTATTTAACTTTGTTTTTAACAGAATGAGTTTTTATTTTGCCGAATCATGACCACCCCGCTCGGTCCTGCATTCGCCGCAATGCTTTGCATTGCGATTATAGGACTGCTCCCGAGACGGATCCTGGGGAGGAATTTTATTGTATTTTAATGTTAATAAAGTTGTTTCATCTCATGTCATCCTATGCAAGAGGTTGTAGGTTCAAACCACCCACATATTACTTTTTTTACCACATATCTCTAAAATTTTGTCTGTATATAACAATTTTAGTAAAATTTTAGGTGCTGTACCATTTATCGATTCTTCACTGGAATCACTTATTTTTTAGCTCAATAAATACACAAATACACACTGACAATTACTTTGACAGCTTACGCACTAGCTTTTAAAACGACTAGATGCCTATGTACTTAATACACAAACTGTGATTGGTCGATTTCATATCCATCCTAGATAGTATATGAAATATATCCGTTCAGTTAACTGGAATTGCCCACTTATCCATTCTACAGACTGTACAGAAAACAGCAAAATATAAAGGAGTAGAAAAACTATTTTTTACTAGGCAGCTAGGCCACCTTTTTTTTGTATATAGGAATCTACAGTTTATTTTCGTCAGGTTTTGGTTTTTTCTTTATATTGTCAATAATTGTTAGACTTCGGTTGGTAATGCTAAGTAAATCTAAGTCAACGCATCCCTGCAAATAATAAACGCAACAAAAACTTTACGTCCTCATTAAAATACCAGCATTATTTGTGCTGTCTTGACGCAATTGACTCGCTTACCTTTATAGGTTTTTAATGTGCATCGGGTCGTTTGATGACAGGCATGCCGCATGGCCGGCTGCGATAAAATTATGTCGTAAAGTTTTTGTTACGTTTTTTATTTTCAGGGATACGTTGACTTAGACTATGTCAAATTGTCAGTGATTACTGATTTCTATTTTTTTAGTTTACTCATAGATAATTAATTTATTGCCCACTAATTGCTATTTTGAAGGGACGATGTATCTTGGATAATCAAAGAGAAATAATGAGATTATAGTATACAAAATTAATATGTACAGTAACAGCCTTGAAACCGGAATTACTTGGTATTTTAGTTCTTCTGCATTTATTATAAAGGAGGATGGTAACTTATGTGGAACAGGACCCATCACAAACACATACCGAATTGCCTTGATCTGTCTGAAAATCTACAGCCTTGTGTAGTTGATATCCTGGAGCAATAAATAAATCTATATATTTTTTATTATTTATATTTATTTTTATTTTAAAAAAACCGGTGGAAAACACGCTCTAAAAAAATTAATTGTGTAAATAAATGACACAGCGCCCTCGCAGAAATTAAAAAACTGAACTGTGGACTCAACACGCCCCCCCCCCCCCCGAACAAGTAAAAATAAAAAACAGCCCTAACGAGACAATTCACATTATTATTTTTCGAGTCCTAATTTTACTTCGCTAGTATGCTTAGGGGTGTCATATCTGATGAAAATCATTCATCTCTAATTTATAATAATAATAATAATAATAATAATAATATTTATTGACCATTTTAGATACAGAATGTATATATGGTAAGTCATTTGTAAAACTTCATATTATGTATAAACATAGAATATGTTACATGATAAAAAAAGATTAAAAAGATATAGTTTATAAATAGAATTAAAAACATATAAGTAAACACAATAAACATATTTAAATAACATAGTCACAGTATAACAAATATAAACAGTGGATTGTAAAGTTTTTCACAAATTTTGTTGGAGGATAAAAACAAATAAATATGGCCTCAAGATTCTCTATTCAAAAAGTCACGAACGCTGTAAAAACTACCTTCAAGTAAAATATTTTTGACTGCGGTTTTGTAGGCTCTGTATCTTTGAATATTTCGGATATCAGCCGGGAGACTATTGAAAAGTAAAACACAGTTGTAATAGGGCGAATGTTTATAATTTGAACTATGATGTAGAGGTATACTAAGTAGATCACCACGTCTTGTACTATATGAATGGCAATTATTTCTTTGTGTGAATGAATCTATATTTTTTTTGGTATACGTTAAACATTTTAATATAAATATACACGGAGTCGTTAGTACTTTTTTAATTTTAAATACATTTTTACAGCTCTCTCTGTAACTCATCTGAAATACAAGTCTAATCAGTCTTTTTTGGTTAACAAAGACTCTATCCCTATCTCTTGAACTTCCCCAGGCAATGATATTGTACGAAATATGTGCGTATGCAAGAGCATAATAAATGCTCAATAGCCCTGCTTCATCTAACGTACTTTGCATTTGCAATATAGCAAAGTAGGCCTTATTGAGTTGTGAGCATATGTGCTCAATGTGCTTGTCCCACAACAATTTATCATCTAAATAAGTTCCCAGTAATTTCGCGTTATGGGACAATATAATATTGTCATGCAACACTATACCGTGCGGCAATTGTCTTTGCAAACCAAAATTTATTATGACAGTCTTATCTGCATTCATAATAAGCTTATCTCTATGCGCCCAAGTATTTACCTCTTGGAAGGTTTGGTTAATTAATATTTGCATTTGCTCTGTTGTATCAGCTGCTAACGTCACTGTTATATCATCAGCAAACATTGTTAAGTGGCCAGTAGTTAAAAAGTTGGGAAGGTTGTTTATATATAGCATAAATAATACCGGTCCCAAAACAGAGCCTTGAGGAACGCCGTACATTAGATTCTCTATTTCTGATTGAACATTATTTAGTTCTACTTTTAGAGTTCTCCCTTCCGTGTAACTGTTTATCCAGGACAGAATGTTTCCTCTTATTCCTACACTATATAGTTTTTGTTCTATGAAAGAATTGTTTACCGTATCAAAAGCTTTTGACAAATCAAACATTATGCAGACTACATACTTGCTGTTGTCTAAGCAGGTGTACACCCAATTTAATAAATGGTATGTAGCTGTTTCTGTTGATTTGCCAGCAGTGAAACCATGCTGAAAAGCTGTAAGAATATTATATTTTGTGGTGAACGATATTATTCTGTTGTAAACAATTCCTTCAAATAATTTAGAAACTACGTTTAACAGAGAGATTTGGCGATAGTTTTCAATTTCCTCTGTTGATCCTTTTTTCAATATAGGTATAACCTTAGCTAGCTTAAGTGTATCAGGAAAACAACCCTGGTTAATCGATAAATTGAACAAGTAAAGTAACTGTGTAATATGTTATCTTTAATAATTTTTATTGTATTTGCTGTTATGCCATCAAACCCAGTAGATGGTTTATTTTTCAAGTTAATGATGGCATCATTTAGTTCTCCGAGAGTAATTGGTGCAAAATACATTGAATGCTCCCTATATGTCGAAACAGTACACGGTAGAGATAGACTTGAACCAAAATGACATTTTATTTTGTTCTGAACATCTGTAGAGAAGTGGCTAGCAAACATATTAACTATGACATGTTTATCTGAGACTATCTCATTTTGGCTGTTATATAATACAATATCTCTTTTGCGTTCTTGACCTTCTAGATCACCAGATTTTTCCCCCATTGAGCATCTTTGTGATAGGCTTAAGCTCGAATATTGGTAATATGGACACGGCTAGACACTTCTATAGCTATTGCATTTTTTTTCCTCTCGCTTGAACTGATGGCAGCTATCCTGATCTCCAATATTAACGAAAAGTCAGTATAGCTATATTATACTATCTGTGATATTTAGTAATATTGTAACTATCTGCAAAAAATTGTATTTGTGTTTAAAAGTTATTTACAAGGATTTATTGGGGCGAGCGTAGGTGCGTCGGTATGCGATGTAAAGCAACGACAGGCGCAGTTAGTACTTGGATGGGTGACCATTCCAACGGAAACCGCGTCCTCGCCTCACACATCTTCCAGCGGCTTGTATATCAGTGTATGCGCGGAAGCTATACAACCTTAGGCCAGGGTTGTATAGGAGATATACCATCCTTCGGAGGGGATGTAAAGCCGTCGGTCCCTTGTCTATTAAATGTTAGGCAAGTAAAAGATCCCTACTCTTCTTAAGGGAAGAGGTTCGGCAATATTCCTGGTTGGGGGTAGCTCGTCTACCGGCGTCGGTGTTAGGCCTCAGTAGCGGAAGTAGGCCGACGTTAAATAAATGTATAAAAAAAAGGATTTATTGTATTTTAAAAAAATCGTTTTAAATCATTAACTAATGTCATCAATTAAAATATCTGCAATTTGAAAAGATACAAAACTCTAAGTCAGCACATGTGTCATCTAATAACAACCCAATAAACACCGATAACTGGTCTATCGTTGATAAAGTATCTACTATTGAATCTAAATCGCTCTTGATACCGGTTTTCCCTCATAACCTCTTTTCTTGTGCTGAATGACGCATGCTACTACAATTAAATAAGCCCAAATTGAGTATTCTTCATTCACACGAAAAGCAATGTTAAACATGGAAACGATCATCTACATCATGGTTTTGCAAAAACAATAAACCAATTTTCCTTGAGAATCGCCCTTATAGAGATTCTGATTGATTTGGTATTTATAAGATTTAAATTTATGTTTAACTATTTCTCGATTTACATCTGTTTGGTCCTCAATTCTCAGTGAAATCCACAGGTCTGCCGCTACAATAGTTAGCAAGTTTCCTCGTTGGCAATATTTCTATGTTTAGCAAGTAAAGTATTCAGAGATAAGATAGAGGGTGGGAGGGAGAGGCGATAAGGGTACTTATAAAAAAAAAATAGTTTATAAAAATGATTAATGGTAGACAATTGCTTACAAAATTTCTATTTCGTTCTGCATATTAAAAAATTTGTTTTTTAAACCTTTTGTTAATGTGACATATGTATCTCCGAATATATCTAGATACCCGTTGTAAAGAATTATAACTTTTTGCTATTCTAACAGGAGGTGGCTTGTTGGTCTAATATAAGAAAAAGTTCTGTAATAACGTATTCTTTCGTCTGGAACGTTTGACTATTGTTTTACTTAAGGTAGTTACATCATACGAAAGATTGTGTATAAGTTTATACAAATAAACAATGTCAAAGTAAGTTCTTCTGTTATTTAGTGTCATTAAATTATACATAGAAAGATGATCTAAGTAAGAGAAGTTACTAGTACCTCATTTGGAATATGAAATTAATAAGCTTTATAAACTTTTTCTGCACATTTTCCAACATTTGTATATATTTGGTATAGAAAGGGCTCCAAACCACGGAACAGTAATCTAGTTTGGATCTTACAAAAGAGATGTATAACATTAAAATAGTTTTCTCACATTTAAATGATCTGCAGTTACGTAGAATGAATCCTGTATTTTTATAGGACTTATTTGAAATACTAACTACATGATCATTAAAATGTTAATTTGGAGTCGAATGCCACGCCCGAATCAGTTTTTGTATAAACCCTCTCTAAGTGTTTCTTTCCGATTTCATATTTTTAATCAATCATATCTTTACGCAACCTGAAAGTCATGACCTTGCATCTGTCGATATTAAAGGGCAACTGATTTTCAACAGACCAATTAAATATTTCTTTGATGTCATCTTTTAATTGCAAACAGTCTTGGTAATTTTCTATTTGTTTAAATAGTTTCATGTCATCGGCATATAGGCTAATTGACGAATATTTTATGGTATCTACAGTATCATTTATAAAAATTTGTAGGTTTGAACCCTGGTGAACTCTTGAAACTGATGTGTAGTAATCCGAGGTAATTTAACAATATGCAGTGATCAACTTTACCAAATGTATTGGCAAAATCAGTATAGATCACATCCATTTGATTATTATTTGCCAACTCAACTTATCGTCCCTTTACTATATTGTCAAATTTATTTAAGATATTCGAGACCATCATATATCACTACCTTTATGTGCACACGAAGAACAAAATAGCAAGCATTCAATATGAGTTCCAGAAAAAAGGTCAGAAATGCAAATCTAGTGGATTTTGTGAACTCTGTGACGGATGCGTGAACTAATGTTGCCTCCTAGAATTGCAAAAAGTTATAATTCATTACAACGATATCTGGATATATTCGGCGATACATATGTTATGGTCACAAAAGAATTAAAAAATATATTAATCCATTGAAGGAGTTTTCCCGTTTATTTTACCCAGTTCTTCGACTAATTGTTGTTTCCTCGAATAGAACGGAAGGTCCCTCGAGGGATTTGACCTCAGCCACCCCTACCCCAGGCTATCAACCCTTGTAGGGGGTGTAAAATTGACCAGGATTGTGTAACCACCCACGGGGGCTGTTTTCACCCCCCAAGGGGGTAAAAAAAATTTTTGTGTAGAATTAATTGAAAAATAGTATAAAAAATATGTTTATTAAAGCGTTTTTATAAATTGATTTTCCACCCCTTTGAAGGGTGAAAACAACCCCCGGGGCCAGTTACACAAACCTGGTCCCCTACCACCTTCCTCAAAGAAACACCTCCTATAAAATATTAATTTTGTTCTCACAAAAACAAATATCAATTTTCCACCCCCTACAAAATTTAGAAGGCTTGGGTAGGAGTGGCTGAGGTCAAATCCCTCGAGGGTCCTTCCGTTCTACTCGAGGGAACAATTACCTCAAGAAAAACTGTGGAAAATAAATGGGTTCACGGAAAAGGGGACTTTGGGAGTGAATTTTGGCCAATTTGAGGGGGTTGCCCAGGTTAAAAAATTGGTTTCACCCCGGAAAGCGATTCAGCACCCTTGAAAATGGGAGGTTACATTGTCTATTCCGAGATGCAAACATTTAGTTATGGACTATATTACTTAATATGCAGGACGAAATTTTGTAAGCAAATGTCTAGCATTTATCATTTTTATAAACTATTTCTTCGTATTATAAATACCCTTATATCCTCTCCCTCTCTCACTCTTACCTCTGAATGCTTTACTTTAACTTAGTCTAAATCTAGTCTAGTTAAAATAAATACAGTCTGTAATTGACTTGTCAAAGCTGTGGACTTGTATAGTTCAAGTAGGAAAATCCTGAGACAAGACCCAAGAAAAACTTTACGACCTTATTAAAATACCGGTACTCTTGTTTAGTGCTGTTTGCAAATTACCAGAGACATGACGTTTTTCTACCTTAACCCAACCTCCTTGCGGGCGTCGGACAACATACCGTCCAACGCCCGTTGTCCCACCTGCTCCGTGGAGTCCGAAAGTGCTAAAATAAGCACTTAGGGTCTCCACACTCCCGAGCTACACAGCTCATATCCTTACCTTTCCGATGATCCGGGGTAGGATATCAATTGATGTCCTACGCACCGGCAGTCAGTCCCAGCCAAAACTTCCTAAACCCAACTCGACCGATGACTACCCCCTGGGGGTGACAAGCTGGCGAAGAAAGAAAATATCAAGACAAGAAGAGCGCCAGAAGAGACCTCAGCCAGCGAGGTTCAACAGCCAGGACCAGGGGAGGTCCGCAGAAAATACCACGACATATCTCGCATTTGCGAGCTGGGTCTGATAGAAGTAAACGGGCCCACCTATCACGAAGGCCGGTCCAGGTCTACAGAGATAATCTAGGAGCAAAGAGTAGTAGTCCTACTCGGCCCTAGTTATTGAGACCGACATCCATCCAATGGATATTGGCGCGTTTGCAAATTGACTCGCTTACCTTTATAGGTTTTTAACGTGCGTCGGGTCTCGGCTTGGCGCTTGATATTATAAAATTTTTGTTGCGTTTTTTACTGGGATCTATTTACTTCAACTTAGCGCCATGGCCCGCGGCGATAATAATTATGTCGTAAAGTTTTTGTTTAGTCTTTGGGCCAGTGTTTGTTGCAATCGAAGCATTAGCGTTCTGTTGGTAATATGCAATTATTACACTGAACGCGCCAGGCTTGTAACTTGTAATTCAGTGCTCGGCGGTATATAGCTTGGAGAGTAGCCGTTGGTTGCAGTCTGGTTATGCTCCTTATAGTAAAATAAGGATTTTATGGAGGAGATTATGACTGATTCGGCCCTCTAGAAGCACATTCGAACTTTTAATTAATGAACACAATAATATTAAGCTTAACGTTTGATAAGTTTTATGTACATTAATATTTGTTTCATTTATTTTTTAAGGAGTCATCTATCTTGGAAAAACAAAGAAAAATAATAAGTTTGTAATCTTCGAAAATTATATGTATCATAAAAACCATGAATACCGCGATTACATGGATTTCCGTTGTAGTAACTACTTCAAACTAGGTTGTTCCTCCGGATTTGCGTTAAGGGATGGTAAACTTACGTGGCGAAGGAAAAGTCACAAACATGAACCGAATTGTTCTGTATTACCTGAAAATCTGCATTTCTCTATAGTTGATATCGTGGGCCCCCCAAAAAATAAGTAAGTAGTATCATGTTGTGGTTAGGTACCGTTGTTTACGCTATGATCGAATCTATTTCAGAGGCACTAATCCACGTTTGAAGAATGGATCAGTCAAACGCAAGAGAATAAATTCTTTTCCTCCTATCTGCCAAATGACGACTTAATTCCGGGTTTGTCCTCTCAGGGAAATGTTCCAAATGATTGGTATTGAACAACACCTTTTTCTTACTTAACGTTAAGAATTTTGTCACTATCCAATAATAAAAATGTACGTAATTTTATTTTTAAGAAATATTTTCTCTATTTTTGTAATGTTTAAATACTTAATTTTACTCATATATAATTATTTTTATAAATAATTTTTGGAATTATATAAATATTTTTTAGCATTTTAAATAATTGTTTTAATTATGTGTTGGGGTGCTCCTACACCCATCTATTTTGAGAGCTGCTCCATTTTATACAGTGGAAAAATTTTTTTATTCAATTGTTTGTTTTAAAGAGTTTCCGCATTACGACAGTTAAAGTGTATACGAACTTAATTGAAACCGTATAAAAACTAAAAGCCGGCAAAAACCGTCGGCATCTCTTTATTGTGCACGGGCGGAGGTAAATAGAAATGCTTGTCATAAGAAAATGATAAGATTTTCGAGCGTTATTATATTATCCTCTGTTTCAAGTGGTCTCCAGAAAGCCATGGTAAATTAGTAAATAATTAAAATATTTCACCTTTTATATAGTAGTAAATATTTTTAAATATGAACAATAACTAACTAAACTCCTACGCTTGATATTATAATAGGTATTTATGCACTGCACTGGCACATTGACAGCACACCTCATCGACTTCTGAGAAACGATTTACGAGTTTTTTTATGCTAGTAGGCTTGTCCGTTTTATTATCTTTAAACCAGTGCAGTCGTAGATGGTTCATTTAGGCTGATTACATTGCCAGTCTCGGACTCGCCTGCACAGTTTCAACTACCGTTCGAATCTCGATACCATTGCTAAATATATAGGACAAAATATAAAGTTCAGTGCGCACGGTCCTGTGCTTTAACACTGACTGGTTTCAATTTTGCCCGTATAAGAAACAATACCTCTTATCTCCACTTTTGCCAAAATTTATTTTGCGATTTTAAATTTATGTCCATCTCTATGCCCAACAGTCCCCAATAGCTTGTATCTCCAAGATTGATATTGACACCTAAAACTCTATTTGAAAGAATACCTCGTATAACAGCAAACACTAAAATAACTCGTATCTCCATGAACTTGTAGTAGTCCAGTGCCAATAATTTTTGAAACAAAATAAAATTATAGTAGGATGAAACCCATTGGAAAAGGAAGAGAATATAACAAAAATTAAAGGAAAAATAAATTACGGGCGATCTGAGGTCGGGAAGTCGGAGGGGGTGAGTTTTTAAGGGTAAAAAACGGTTTATCTCGATTTCCGGCAAAACTACAAGTCCTATGGAAAAAAATTAAATGGCAAAGTTGTAGGTAATAGAAAGATCTACAACTTTTGTATTTACACTTTTTTCACATAACCTCAAAATTTATGTGAAAAATTCAAATAACCAAATTTTTGGTTTTTTATTTTTATCTTTTTCAAAAAAAATATTTTTTTTACGAAATTTGGTGAAAACTTACCTTGTTATATCCCAAACACACTGTAATTTTTTTTATTTAAAATATTTATTTTTTCACCTTATTTTGAATTAATATCGAAAAAGCACCCTAATTTTCAATCAAAAATTCTCACGTCAAAATATCTGATTTTTTAAAAAACTCGGTAGGCTTTTTGTTTGTTGAAATCTCTACTTTCTGATGGTGTAAAAAAAATATACATTACTATGGTAAATGTTCTCAGAAAATGCAAAGAAACGAAAAAACTCGAATCCGAAAAATTTTTTTTTAATCATTATGTACAATTTTGAGTTATTTATTAAAATTTACACTTTAATAACTCAAAAAACGTAATATTCTATGTTACATTGATTAACAAAAAAAATTACAAACCCATAAAACATAAAGATTGCAAAAAACATGCGAAAATAGTTGTTCTAATTATTAAAGATAGGATTTAAAGGGGATTTCATCTAAAAAATGTGACTGCTGCAATTTTTTTCAGTAAAAAAGTTGATTTATTAAATTCTAATTACATTTATGTGATAGAAAATCTCATAATATATAAATACACATTAAATACATGTGAAATACACATTAAATACATGTAAATCATACTATTGAATTTAGATACTTTATACTGATTACGTTATTCATTATAAAATTTTTAAATACATTAATCTTGTTGTTTATAAATACCTTACCTTGAATTCTAATCACTTATCCATTAGTTTTTGTCTCTTTGATGGCATTTCTTCATCGTTAGATTCGACAAACATTTCCGATTCTAGTAGATCTTCGAAATCTTCAAGACCATCACCGTCTTCGTCTCCAATATTATTTCCAGTCTGCATTGGTTCTTCATCCACAATTTCATCTGAATCATTAACGTCCTCGTAGGTTTTTTCTTCCACATTGGAGCATTTTTCAAAACCATGACAATTTGAGCATAAATTTGTGCATTTTAAACCATGTTTTCGGCAGCCACATTTTAAACTGTTACATCCAGTTTCACAGCTGCAGCAAATAGTTTTGAGTAATATTTCCGGAATTAATTCTTTTTCTGTTAATTTGGGCATAATGCCACGTTGATGTTGCTTCCAGCCCCAATCTGTTGCTATCAGTTCGTTACCCAGCCAAGTTTGAAGCTGATAATATGCCCTGTGACAATGTTGTTCTGCTGCACCTTCTGTGGGTGGAAGATTTGCCAATATGAAAGATGATTTAATTTTTGCCAATTGATAGATACGTTTGACCAACCGATATACCATAAAGCTCGTGAAATCTTAGCCAGTATTGATTTAGATAATGATTCCTACAATTTGTCGTCAATCCAAGTAAGACTTGGAGGATTTCATTTATTGATGTCATTCCTCGGAGCGATTGGATTCATCATGGATGGTAGTGGACTTAAGGAGGCTTTTTGTGAAATATATGCAGAAAATTCGTCCGATAAAGCTCTTTCCGGGCACGCATATGCACGAGCTATCAGAGGACATTTTTTAGTACAGCTCGCCTTGTCTGAATTATTTTTTTCATCGATGGAGTTATCGGACACAGAAAATGGGCTAATGGATACATTTTTGCTGGATTTAGGAACAGAAAATTTTGAAGACAATTTGCATCACGAAGATTTTAAGATCATAAAAGAAAAACTGATAGCAACAGATTGGGGCTGGAAGCAACATCAACGTGGCATTATGCCCAAATTAACAGAAAAAGAATTAATTCCGGAAATATTACTCAAAACTATTTGCTGCAGCTGTGAAACTGGATGTAACAGTTTAAAATGTGGCTGCCGAAAACATGGTTTAAAATGCACAAATTTATGCTCAAATTGTCATGGTTTTGAAAAATGCTCCAATGTGGAAGAAAAAACCTACGAGGACGTTAATGATTCAGATGAAATTGTGGATGAAGAACCAATGCAGACTGGAAATAATATTGGAGACGAAGACGGTGATGGTCTTGAAGATTTCGAAGATCTACTAGAATCGGAAATGTTTGTCGAATCTAACGATGAAGAAATGCCATCAAAGAGACAAAAACTAATGGATAAGTGATTAGAATTCAAGGTAAGGTATTTATAAACAACAAGATTAATGTATTTAAAAATTTTATAATGAATAACGTAATCAGTATAAAGTATCTAAATTCAATAGTATGATTTACATGTATTTAATGTGTATTTCACATGTATTTAATGTGTATTTATATATTATGAGATTTTCTATCACATAAATGTAATTAGAATTTAATAAATCAACTTTTTTACTGAAAAAAATTGCAGCAGTCACATTTTTTAGATGAAATCCCCTTTAAATCCTATCTTTAATATTTAGAACAACTATTTTCGCATGTTTTTTGCAATCTTTATGTTTTATGGGTTTGTAATTTTTTTTGTTAATCAATGTAACATAAAATATTACGTTTTTTGAGTTATTAAAGTGTAAATTTTAATAAATAACTCAAAATTGTACATAATGATTAAAAAAAATTTTTTCGGATTCGAGTTTTTTCGTTTCTTTGCATTTTCTGAGAACATTTACCATAGTAATGTATATTTTTTTTACACCATCAGAAAGTAGAGATTTCAACAAACAAAAAGCCTACCGAGTTTTTTAAAAAATCAGATATTTTGACGTGAGAATTTTTGATTGAAAATTAGGGTGCTTTTTCGATATTAATTCAAAATAAGGTGAAAAAATAAATATTTTAAATAAAAAAAATTACAGTGTGTTTGGGATATAACAAGGTAAGTTTTCACCAAATTTCGTAAAAAAAATATTTTTTTTGAAAAAGATAAAAATAAAAAACCAAAAATTTGGTTATTTGAATTTTTCACATAAATTTTGAGGTTATGTGAAAAAAGTGTAAATACAAAAGTTGTAGACCTTTCTATTACCTACAACTTTGCCATTTAATTTTTTTCCATAGGACTTGTAGTTTTGCCGGAAATCGAGATAAACCGTTTTTTACCCTTAAAAACTCACCCCCTCCGACTTCCCGACCTCAGATCGCCCGTAATTTATTTTTCCTTTAATTTTTGTTATATTCTCTTCCTTTTCTAATGGGTTTCATCCTACTATAATTTTATTTTGTTTTTTACCATTTTCAGAGACATTGGCATTGGTCTATAGAGAGTTTAGAGACACATGGCTTTCTGGCGGGAATGTTACATGTGGGAGGAACATACGAATAATTACTTTAGTTTGGATTTGACAGCTGTGAAAGCAACAGGTTATCTTTTCCGAATTTTATATTTATTTATTGTGTTTTGACAATGAAGTTCCGTAAAATGGAAGAGATACAAGATGATGAAATATTTAATGATGAGGAGAACATGGAGGCTTTTAGAACAAATGAATATGGAGTGACATTTCAGGCAAAACTTACTGAACATTTAGGCTTCATCATAGAAATACTAGAGATTTTACTGATATACAGGGAATCATGCTGCTGTTTAATGCACTAGTAAACCTAAGTTAAAATATGCTGTTATAGTATGGCAATCTGGCTATATATATACGGATAGTTTGGAGAATATTCAGAGGCGCTTTTTAAGATTACAAGCCGGACGGCATATACTCTGCAGTCGGAATAGTTAGGGAGATTTCCTGTACCCACTTTGCTTGCTCGAAGAAAGGCACACTCGTTGATATTTTTTTGTAAGTTAATTAATGATAACATTGATTGTCCTCTGGAACAACTTACATTTGTTATCCTAAAACCAGAGCGCAGATTCCAAAATACTCTTTATCTCACCACATCTAGGACAAACTTGTTAAAATTCTCACCTTTACATTTCAAGTGTGAGAATTGCAACAACCTGCAAGACAGTATTGATATTTTTATTGAAGTTATAATTCCATAAAAAATACATATGACTAATTGAATAGTTTCCTGTCTTTAATAGCTGTAATATTATTCAGTACACGTTTGTTTGTAATTTTATCTGTATTTTAATCTGATTTGTATATATGTGTGTATATTTTTTATCTATACGTTTGTTATGTATATGTGTATATCTGTATACAGGTATATATTTTGTCACAGATCGTATTTAGTTTGGCTGATTTTTGTATTTTTGTGTATTATTATTTGTTGTTTGTTCAAGGAGTAAAAGCAATGTACGGCCCCAGTCGGAAAAATATGTGCCCTATTAAAGATTTAAATGGAAATCTCCTCAAAGAAGACCAGGAAATAAGAGCCCGATGGAAAGAACACTACTCTAACATTCTTAACCAGCAAAGTCAAGCCGATCACGATATTATAAATCTTATCCCTCAATATGACACCTTCGAAGACTTAGATAAACCACTAACAACGGAAGAGATCTTAACCGCCATTGGGCAGCTAAAAAATAACAAATCTCCCGGCGCCGACTCACTCCCAGCTGAGATCTTTAAAGCTGTGTCGTCAGAGCTCATACCCGACCTCAAAAAACTGTTTGATGTCGTGTGGGAAAGTGGTCAAGCTCCGCAGGAGTTTCGTGATACACTTTTAATCAACCTCTTCAAAAGCAAAGGGAGCGCTGCGGACTGTGGAAATTACAGGGGTATAGCTCTCCTGGCTGTTGGAGGGAAGATACTCTCTAAAGCGATGGCAAATAGGCTAACACCTGTTATGGAAAAGTTACTTCCTGAAACACAGAGTGGCTTTAGACCAAACCGAGGCACATCGGATTTAATCTTCACACTTAAACAGCTTCAAGAAAAAGCACTCGAACATCAAGGAGAAATTCACATGGCCTTTATTGATTTAACCAAGATGTTTGACTCGGTGGACAGGGAAGTGCTCTGGAAAATTATGTTCCGCTTAGGTATCCCAAGAAAATTTGTGGAAGTATGTCGCAGTCTACATACAAACAACAACGCCCAGGTTATGTATAATAATGAGGCAACCGAACCTTTCCAAACCCTCACTGGAGTTAGGCAGGGATGTGTCCTGGCACCCCTACTTTTTAATTTGTTTACCACTGCCCTAACAATTATTGTTGACAAAAAACTGACAGTCAGAGGAATAGGTCTCAGATACCGTTTTGATGGCGGTCTCTTTAACATAGGGCGCTTTAGAGCTTTCACGAAGACACGCACACGGTTCATTTGTGATCTCCAGTATGCGGATGATTGTGCACTTCTAGCCTCTACGCCGGAAGAGCTTCAAGAACTTTTAGATGTGTATGCCCAGAGCTATGATTCCTTGGGACTTAAAATCAACATTGGAAAGACTAAGATTATGTCAACTCCTCATCAAGTGAACCAAATAGGCATTACACTTAACGGAAATTGGTGGATCAGTTCAATTACTTAGGCAACGTTGTTAATGACAAAGCAAACATGGACAGCAAGATTCGCAATATAATTAACGCTGCATCTAGAGCAGTCTGGGGACTTAGAGAGAGAGTATTTGACAACCACGACCTTGCTTTGTCAACGAAAATGGCTGTCTACAGAGCAGTTGTCATTCCAACACTGCTATATGGATGTGAAAGCTGGGTCACTTACCGTCGTCATGTGAAAGAATTAGAACGTTTTCGGCAAAGACACCTCAGAAGTATGATGAAAATCCGTTGGTTCCATCACATATCAAACGTGGAAGTACTCAGGAGAGCAAACAGCCTTCCAATTGAGGTGCTTATTTCAAGAGCACGCCTAAGATCGGCAGGTCACGTTCATCGTATGCATGATAACCGCCTTCCTAAATGTACACTTTATGGTGAATTGCTAAGCGGTAGAAGAAGGCGTGGCGGTCAACGAAAGAGGTTCAAAGATGCTCTCCATGAAAATATAAAATCCTGCGGTATTGCAGACGAGCAATGGGAACAACTTGCAGCGGACAGAACCGAATGGCGAGGGGTTGTGGCCAGCTATCAAGGAAATGTTGCTGCAAGAAGGCCGAATCCAAGACCTAACCAGGTCTATGTTTGTCCTGACTGCGGTCGACATGTGCTCTCCCGAATTGGCCTCTATAGCCATGGTCGTGTGCACCGTAGATGAATGGGAATTACCATAGACTACACCTTTTACTTGTTTTTTATTGTACACAATTTATCGACTGTAACATTTTTATACTCGGACTCAAGTAACGGCTAATAAAAAAAAAAAAATAATTTGTTGTATTTGCTCGAGTATTTGCTCATTCTATAACTAAGTTCTGTTGGATGGTGTACACTAAAATAAAATAAATAAAATATTGCAACTAAGAGACCCTCTGAGTGATGAGATACTTATTGTTGTTTATAATGCCCTAGTATACTTACATTTATCATTAAATATCTGTATCTGGCGAAGGTCAAGCCAATTATGTAGAGTATTTGTGCTACAAAAGAGAATTATAAAGCTGATTTATAATTTACATCTTACAGAAAGTTACAAAAGCACGTTCATCAAAAATAAAATTCTAACCGCACCCTGTAAGAAGTATTTTAACAACACTACATGTGTTATTGATATGATAAATTTGTCTCTGACACTCTTTGTTTTAACTTTAGATGCATATAGTTCGGTAAATAAAGACAGCGGTGTACCTATTTTGTGCAGCAAGTGTCCCGTTACTGTGTCTTTTAGGTAAGTATTATTTTCTGTTTAAAACTGCCACTTCCGCTGTCTGCACAAAAACGTGAGTTTTGTAGACACTAACATTAGTCAAACTAGTTGTCAAACTTATTGATGAGAATAATGTTTTCTGTTTTTTGCTCTGTTGCCTATATATAAGAGTCATAATATATTTTACTGATTATCTTTCTGCCTTTTTATTTTTACATGTCAAAATTATTAATATTTCGTTAACCCATTTTTTGAATTTTTAACGTAGGGAAAGCTAATTAAAAATCTATGACGTTCAGTGTACAGAAAGTAGCTCTACGATTGACTATTGGATGCGCAGTAGCAACTACAATTTAAAGTCAGACCTCACCTCTTTCTAACTCATCCTAACAGACATCTATCTTTGTTCTTTCTTTGCGCATTTCGCCGGAAAAGCTACTTTGTGTCAACTGTATTTCAGTTTAATCCTCTTCACGTTCCGATTACACTAATTTCTATTTCTAAATCAAAAAAGTGGGGGCGAGCGTGGGTGCGTCTTTACTATGTACATGCTTCGATATGCGATGTAAGGCGCGGTTAGTAGTTGGATGGGTGACCGTTCCAACGAAGACCGCGTCCTCGCCTCACACATCTTCCAGCGGCTTGTATATCAGTGTATGCGCGGAAGCTATACAACCTTAGGCGAGGGTTGTATAGGGGATATACCATCCTTCGGAGGGGATGTAAAGCCGTCGGTCCCTTGTCTATTAACTGTTAGGTAAGTAAAAGATCCCTACTCTTCTTAAGGGAGGAGGTTCGGCAAAATTCCTGGTTGGGAGTAGCTCATCTACAGGCGTCGGGCTCAGTAGCGGAAATAGGCCGACGTTAAATAAATGTGTAAAAAAAAATCAAAAAAGTAGTAATCAAAAAAATAATGTCTATAGAACAGCGGAACTAGCAAATATTTGCGCCTCGGACTAGACAATCTCCCGTTTTCGAGAGTGCTGAATCGATTTCCGGGGTCAAACTAATTTTTCCACTTCGGGAATCCCCTCAAATTGGCTAAAAACCAGCCCCAAAGTCCCCTTTTCCGTGAACTCGTTTACTTTCCTCAGTTTTTCGACTAATTGTTGTTCCCTCGAGTAAAACGGAAGGTTCCTCAAGGGATTTGCCCTCACCCACCCCTACCCCAGACTTTCACCCCTGTAGGGGGTTATTTTTTTTGTGAGAAATTTTTTTTACAGGAGGTGTTTTTTTGAATAAGGTGGTAGGTGATCAGGCTCGTGTAACCACCCTTCAAAAAGGTGGAATTTTTTTTGGGGGGGAATTAATATTTTGTAGCAGGCGTCTCTTTGACGAAAGTGGTAGGTGACCAGGATTGTGTAACCAACCACGGGGGTTGGTTTCACTCTTTAAGGGGTGGAATTTTTTTTCCATCTATAATTGAATCAGTCCCGAGTTTTCCCATGTGACATGTAAATTAGCTTTAAAATTAGTAAGTAGAGTATATGTAAAGAAAAATCCACCCATTGATAATTTTAACTCCATCCGATGGGAACAATTACAGGCACGAAATAAAAATTTTAATGTCAACATGCTACCTCCAACTGAAGAGGCGATTCGAAAACACGCTCTAAAAGTGTATATTCAATGCCAAGCATGGCTAGGAAATGAACTTAATCCTACTGAATGGGGATGGATATTACGAAATAGGCGTTTGGAGCCGAAATTTTTAGAAAAGACCAAGGAGAAGACATTGGTACCGGACTTTTTTTTTCAAGAATTACAACTGTACTTGTAAAAGCGAATGTACCAAGCGGTGCAGTTGCGTAAAGTTAGGTGTAGCATGTAGTGTTTTATGTAGAAACTGTAAAGGTATCGAGTGTCAAATTTGTACGACAGAGGATGAACCTGACATACCACGATTGGTTACATAAATTTATTACAGATTACGCCCGATTATTTCGACACTGACGCTGGACCGCTAGATGACGCCTGCTGACTATTTTACATGTCGCTATCCTGAAGATACCGAAATGTACCCAATGGTCAACGGATCCTCGTGTCGGTCGTCACATGCCTACCTTGCACTGACGAGAGCCAACAGCTCGAAACTGCAGTCTGCAAGCGGTGTGTGACGACTGACACGAGAGCTTCTTTAAGTAGGATCAGTCTTTCGGCTGATGTTTGTTGCAATCGAAGTATTAGCGTTTTGATAATGGAACTAGTTTGCGACTAAAGATATTATGTTTTAATATTCCGACCTTTAAAATGTCTTATGAACATTTCGAAATTCATCTAAAGTTGTATAATAATAATTGATGATGGCAATATAATGAACGGGTACAGAAAACGAACATTATGACATTTCTATTATGCAATTTTCTTAAAGAAATGTATTCAATATTATTTTATGTTTATTTATTTTTATTTTTTAAGGTGTCCTCTACCTGGGAACTTCAAAGCTAAATAATAAGTTCATAATCTTCGAAAATCACATGTATCATAAATATCATGGATACGGCAATAATTTGAGTTTTCGGTGCAAATACTACAGGAAAACTAGGCTGTTCCTCTGCAATGGTTTTAGCGGACAAAAAACTTTCTTGGAGAAGAAAACCGCACAATCATAACCCGGATTGTTTCAAACTACCTGACAACCTACATTTCTGCATAGTTAATATCGAGGAATAAGTAAGTTTGGAAGCACCTCATTTTCAAAATATACATTGCATTTATTCGAATACGTAAAAAGAACACTAACTTTATTGTTGTTAAAAATGCTGTTTTAAATATTGTCTGAAAGTTATTTGTGGCATTCTACGAATATTCTTTCCTATTATTTGGGTTTTCTACCACATGTATTATTATCCTCTTCAAAACAAATCACCGAATCTACAAAATAATAGAATTATTGGAAAAAAGCCTCTGCGCCCGTGACGTTTACGCCAAAGGAAAAGTCAGAGGTTATGTTTTGCAATTAATATAAATCGGAATAAACACAGAAATAATGTATTTAGCTGACGTTTCGGAAAGTAATCTCTTTAAGAACACTTTAAGATCTATTTTAACAAAAAAAAAACCGATAAACAGGGAGCAGAATTCAAAAAACTGTATTTACATGAATATGCTCTTTTGAAGTCTAATACATTTTAACTTAGTGAGTGTATGAACTGATACTATGCGTACGACTTATTCGTTTCTCTTGCACATAAAGTTGAAGCAATAGCCCAAATACATTGTTCACGTGTGTTTACCAAGTTTCTCTCTCATCTAAAGAGAGACGAAAATATGAAATATACACTGAATAGAGAGAAAGAGAGAGAGAGAGAGATAAATAATATATCTTTCCATAAGTTCAGCGAATCTAAAGATTTGGCAATCGTTATTATGAACTGTGACTTATGTGGGTTAAAAGTCGTCTCATATTTGAATTAAATTGGTCTTTATATGAAATATTTAAGTTATTTTCAGTGTTAAATAAGTGGACATTGTCAAACCACTAAACGTATTACAATTTTCTAGTACTTACATATTATTTTATAGTAGAATTGTTGTCCTCAGTGTGTCGCTCAGTGTGTAAAGATACTGTTAAAAAGGGCATTCATTGAAATACCAACTTTGGTACAGAACGACGTTTCATATTTTTCTGACGCTGCTAAGGCTGAGGCGATAGCAAGCCACTTACAGATAACCAATACGACTACACCGAATTGCACAGGGTTTCATGACAATAGGTAAAAAAAAATCGGTTTTTCCCAAAAAACTCGGAAAATATCAATTTTATACTGTAAAATATGTAGGTACATATGAAAATTATATGTAATAAAAATCTGCACAATTTCGTTTTTTTGTTTAACTTCGTACGACCTATTGGAGCCGACATAGATTTTTTGAAATTTAGATAGTTTTGAGACGCAACGGAAACGCGCGCGTTCTTCGCTAAAATCTCAAAAATTGTCGTTCAGATCGCAAAATGTTTCAAATGAAAGTTGTAGAGAATTCGATTATGAATAATTTCCTTTTATTTTTCATTTCCATTCGATCAATATTGGCAGAGATATGAATTTTTAGACATCTTTATAGCACGCTATCAGAACACTTGATTCATGATAAAATCGATAAAAACTCGGAAACGATAGATCGTACGCATATAGTGTATCCAATGAAAGTTATGTGATGGTGTATGTACAAAAAATCGTTTTGATAACGAGTGAATGGAGATAAAAGGGAAAAACATGAACATTTGTCATTTTCAAGTGCATTTAAACAAATAGCTATTTTTTGATTGGTTTTATCAATAGTGTTACTAAAGGTTTTTTTGAAGAAAATTAAATTATGTGTAAAATGAGCTCCAAGTGACCTTCATACGATGAATGGTTCACGAGTTACAAATTTTTATTACCTATAATTGTCATGTGTACATATTTTACAGTAACATCGATACTTTACTTTCCGAGTTTTTTGTGAAAAACTATTTTTTTACCTATTTCCCCCCCCCCCTCTCCTCCGCCGGCGTCTACGGGTGGGGACTTTTGATATGTTAAAAAGTAGCAGTAGAAGGTATACGAAATAGCTGTCCATCAGAGCACTGAATGGTCTAAGGTCTCTCTTCAAAAGCTGGTAATACAATATTCTTTCCTATTATTTGGGTTTTCTCCCACATGTACTATTATCCTCTTCTATATCTCCTCTACATGTGGTAGAAAACTCAAATATAGGAAAGAATATTCGTAGAATGCCACAAATAACTTTCAGACAATATCTGGTAATACAATAAGCTACATACCTAATCGATTTGTGCTAGGCGGAAAGGTCGTGTTTGTGAGGCCCTGGCAGGTGGAGTTTTCAGCTATTGATATAGATATTTCAGGCACATATAGAGTGGCCATTCTTTTATCTATTTAGATAATATAGAAACGATATGCAAAATTTGGAAAAAAATATTTTTAACATTTTTTGCGAATTCTGGTCCAACGTGCGCTGTCCGATAGAGCGGATATATCTATTTTTAGACTGTTCTCATTTTATTATAATACTGATTAAATATTTACCTCATCATGTCTTTTAGAATGTGCCCTTTAGTTTTTTTTATTATATAACTATTTCTAGAGACTGTTATTATTTTATTATAAATATATTTAAATACCTATTTCATCTCTTTTCAGATATTTCCTTTATTTGTGTTTATTATCTAACTATTTATTTGTAGGTTATTTATATATTATAAGAATTTAAATATCTACCTCATTTCTTTTCCTGTACTTTATGTATTTGTGTTTATTTTAGAATATTATTCCTAGAGGCTGTCTTTATAGACTGTTAATACTTTATTATACAAATGTTCAAAATATTTCGTTTATTTGTATTTTTTATTTTATAATATTTCTTTCTAGATGCTGTTTTTATAGACTGTTTTTTATTATTCTATAGCTATGTTTAAATATCTACCTCATCTCTTCTCGAATATTTCTTTTGTTTGTGTTTATGATATAGCTACTTCTAGAGGCTGTTATTATTGTATTATAAAACTATTCAAATAGCTCCCCCATCTCGTTTAGAATATTTCCTTATCTTATATTGATATGTTTAAAGGCTGTTATTACTTTATTATATAATATTAGTTCTAGACTGTTTTTATTGACTGTTTATTGTTTAAATATCTAACTTTTCTCTTTTAGAACATTTCCGTTATTACGTTATAACCTTGTTCAAATGCCTGCCCCATTTCATTTATAATATTTTCTTTATTTGTGTTCAGATATCACTGTTTTGAGACACTGTTATCACGTATTAATAATAATGTTGTACAATTTTTATAAATGCATGTGATAATACATATTTTTAATCAATAAAGGGTTGTTAACTTTAGGTGTCGATAGTACTTTCGAAATTATGAAAATAAATTCCTATAGACATGTGTCTAGAAATAAGCTGGGATCCCTTTAATGGTACCCTAGAGTAGCTTTTTATTTAGTGTTTCTGTCAACGAATCATGGTAGACTCCTTTTTTGCTTATTTTTTAGAATATCAGAATGAAATTTGGTAGATGTATTACACGACCAAGAAGACACTTTGTGGTATAACTGTCATTTTTCCCCCTTCGGGTTTCACCGAAAATGATCCTAACTTTTGATTTTTAAATTGAACACCCTGTATATTATTACTTCCATGTCCAGTGAAGTTTTTTTTTGTTTAGATGAGCTGAAAATATCTGAAACGTTGAGATTTTAAATTTGAGCGAAAAATATTTTCTCTCTGTCTGTAACTTTTTTTGTGCGCACATTTACTCTGGAACCGTTTATGATATAGACTTGAAAATTGATACGCTTATGTATTATAACGAGATCTGGAACTGGATTATATTTTAATCTAATTCCGTTGAAGGATTCGGGGATAAATGGGGTAAATAGGCAAAGCAAGCAGGTAAAAGTCCATAAAATTACAAATTAGGGCATGTACAAAAAGACAAGGTCTCAAAAATTTTTTCGGCGTCAGCCACCCCCCATTATCACCCCCACGCTATTATGAATGGGAGTAAAAAAAATTAAAATGCGATTTAGTGTGTATACAAGAACGAAACGTCTCAAAAAAACTTTTTGCAACCCCCCCCCCCTATTATTGAAGGGAGTAAAAAATTAAATTGGGATTTAGTGTGTATACAAGAACCAAGTATTTTTTCATGGACTCGAAATGTCACTTATGGGGTATCACCATACTCAGAATTTTTCAAGGATTCCAAAAATATAATAATAGATAAGATGTTCCATTTAAAAATCAAAAGTGGGGTCATTTTCGGTGAAACCGGAAGGGGTAAATTACAGTTATGTCACAAAGTGTCTTCTTGGTCATATAATTATCTACCAAGTTTCATTCTAATATTCTAAAAAATAAGGACAAAAAGGGAGATCTACCATGATCTATTGACACCCGGTATATCCTATATCGATAATATTTGGTGCGGTATGTAGTTTTAGCAATTATCTCATGGCATTGGCCAATTAAATTCAACCGGGGCTGGTTGGGAGTGTAGAGGAGGGAGGGGAAGGGACAATGATGCGTCTACAGGCTCTCAAAATATCGTTTTTATAGTTAAATTTTACTATTACAATGAATTTTGAGGATCTACAGGCACCTCATTGCTGTTATGTATACTCGATATTGTACCAGAATTAACTGAATGATATATTTTTTATTCTATCAGTAAGTATAAACATCTTTTTTTCCAAAATAAGCAGTTCCTTGAGAGATATCACTTCTTTTTGTTTTACCTGAGAAAGTGCCCTTTCTCTCAAAATGAATATTTTACATCTTTAATGTTTTTGGAGATCTTTGTGCTATTTCAATTTTACAAAACAGAATCGTTGCTTCCTATGATTTTTTTCAAATTAGAGTTCATTACTGGATTCGGAAACCAGTTAGCCTTATTATGTACTTTGCAAAAATGCAAAGAAACTATTTTGCAGAAAACGTAATACAACCGAATATTGAAAATATCAGTTATTGCTAGGAACATCTAATTAATTTATTCCTTTTTAGGGAAACTTTATTTTAAAATAGGCAGATCGAACTGCCCCAGAATCCTTTTGAATGGTAATGCTTTTACCATAAATAAAAAGCTGCAAGACAGGACTTTCTGGAGGTGTATATCCTATGGTAAAAGTAGATGTAAATGTACTGCTGTGACTTGTGGTGGTTCAGTATCAATCAATAAGAAGCATAACCACGAACCCAACGCATGCCAAGAAGACGTAAATAATTTACAGTTCCAGATTGTTAAAATTAGGTATAATAAGAGGAACCAATATAGAAAGCCAGAATATAGAAAGGCAGAAAACTCCAATAACTGTAATGTAAAACTCGAGAATTTATAATGAAAATAAAGAAAAACCTCTTGTTCTTTGTTTATAAGATATTGTACAGAGTTTAAAGTGCGATGCAGAAATTCACCAGTAAATTTGACAGAATAGGTGACATGTAGCAGATCATATTCAAATATCTGATGAAATTCACACGCAAATTATTCTCATATCATTCCAATTTGAATATTAGATACACTTTCGAGGTAGTATTATAGTACAATATATTTCATACAGTTATCAAGCAAATAGATGTTAGTTCTAAATGAAATATCGCTTCAAAAATTTTGTTTCTTGTTACCCCGAACAAGAAACTTCTTTTAACTATTTCCTCTTAGAGGGTTCTTTCTTTGAAGGGAATAATAAAGTCAATACGGAGATATTGTCGTATCTTGAAACGGCAGTATGATCCCTATTAACTTCACTTTGAAAACTAACACATCTACAATAGTGGTTATACAGAGGGCTGATAGGTTTTCGTTGATCTAGCCCGTCCATTTATTTTTCTCTTCAGCTTTGATCTAATACAATATTTACACTTAGCACGCCATAGCAAAATCACTTTTAAAGTTAACACACCCTTGAATGAGTAAATATTGATTGAATTTGGGTTGATAGTGACACAAGACGAACCGACGGTAACTGCATCTATGTTAGCCAGTGCAAGGGATTCTTCTCACACTCGCATATTTTTAGACTCCATTCCCGGTTCTACATTCGCTTTACTTGTATCTACTGTGAAGCCAGCAAAAATTCTTTTCATTTTATTTGTATTAATTGTTATGGTTGTTTGACATCTCGTGTCGGTGGAACCTTGATCGAATCGCTGAGTAGTTGATATTCAATCATATAGTTTATGTGACATATGGTGTCAACAAGGATTTGAGGTTTTATGCTCAGCTCCGAATGAGGGACCAGCGATGATTCAGTTGAGATGTAGGCACCAATCGGTTTAAATGTTATATCTTTAGACTTTTAATAAATATTGGTAAATTCGTATTTCGTTATTTCGAAGTTAATTAATCCCGTGCCTATAACACTACATATAAATAAAAATTTCAAGCTTTTATGTAACCAGCTCTTTAGTTGTACTAGCTTCTTTGAAATCGATTATGTTAGACGGTGTTTGTTATATTGGTTATAGAGTTACAAAAAGCGAACATTAATGGAGAGAAGAGGAGGCTGGGTTCAACTTATCCCTATTACGATTACCTTATTCATAATTACATAAGGACGTGATAGCTCTGAAAGTGGTTCGATAGGTAGAAGCACTATGTGCTAGAAAATTTGAAGCGAAAGAATACCTACCTAGCACAAGTATGTTGTACAGACGTTTGAAAAATATACACGCCCTGGACATTAGAAAATCTGCAGGACGTCCATGTTATATCGAGCAACCATAACGAAAACTTCCAAAGGAGCCCAGTGCTGCAAGTCAAGATATCCATAAAATATACATTTTGTGTCTATTTCGGGAAATATTTGTGTAACTGTAAATGAGCTGAGAAAGTATGTCGACCCTTCAAGTTACCGTTCATGTAGGTATGCTAATTTCGGAAATAGTGCTAGGATGAGTTAATTGTAAATATTGTAGTTAGAAAACTTCGGTTGAAAAATAATTGGGGAAAGGAGACTGCCACTGGGAAACAACCCTTGTTTATTGATTACTTAAGAGTGTCCTAACTTTAAATGCAGCTGTTATGATGTGGTAAACGTTGTGTTGCTACACAAAGGGGATGATAAAATAAGTTATAAGTTTCCTATTTGTATTAAATTTTGAATTGGTTTTCCATATATGTAATATACTGCTGGCTTTAATATTTCGTGGGTTCCTTGATAAAAGTGAGTAAGTCCATAATTAGATGTTATGAGGTACTGCTATGGGACTTGGGCAGATTTAGCAGTATAACATATAAATATAGGACTTAGTCATAAGGCACATGCTTGTGGTGCTATATTAAAATGTAGATTTGGACTTGAGCATTTTTTTCAGTTGTAACTTTTATCTGGTGCATTGTTTGGTCATATTAACTAAGTGGACTTGATCACTTTTACCAAGGAACCCACGATTTATAAACTATTAATTACTTGAATGTTTTCTGTGATCCAATATGAATATTATTAAAATTAAATTTAATATTTATAGTTTGAATACATTATCATTGTGTTAGTAAATCAGATTATAAATAAAAAATAGTGATAATCATGTTTTTTGTGATCCAATATGAATATGATTAAAATTTAATTTAATATTTATAGTTTGAATATATTATCATTGTATTATTAAATCAGATTATAAATAAAAAATATTAAAAAAATAGCGATAATCTTTCTATATATTTTGTAAGCGTAAAATAATAAAGTCATTTTATATCCTCGTGTTAGATTATATATTCATTAATGAACTGCTTTTGAACAAGTAATAGTATCCATAAACAAATAGCGTGAGTTACTATAGTGCCAATCTCCTTTACCTTCTATCCAGGTAAATAAACGGAAAAGTTGGGCACTAGGGATAAAGGACATTCTCCCCCGTGTTTCTCCCGTGTTTTGGGGCTGAGAATCTATTGCGATAGGTCCGAGGGTGAAAGAAAACCTGCCTTCATCCCCTATTGGCTAAAAACCACCTCCAAAAGGTGTAGCTAGTGGAGGCGCAGTTTTTGTACGGAATTTTTCCTGTAAAAATGATTTTTGATACGGGGCCATCGAAAGGTTTGATCAAAGAGGGTGAAAACTACCCCTTTGAGGCAAAAAAAAACGGTCGTAACTGATTTTTTGCACTGTTTAGAGGGAATGTAACTATGAAAAGATCGAGGAGGATGAGGGAGGTAAAATCAACCACCCACTTTTTGTTTCCAGTCAAGGAGGTGAAAACTACCCGCTGCAGGGATCACAGGCCCGCATCAATTTTGCTGTCGGTTTTCCAAAAGGAATTCGATTGGGAGGTGATCAAAATAGATGAGGAAAGTAACATTGATTCATGCACCCCTTATTTTCAATCAAGGGGGTGAAACTACCCCCTGCCAGGATCACCACGTCAATTGAAATCTTTTGTAAAACCATCAGGAAAATTGAGGGTGGCCGTAATCCCTGCAGGGGGTAGTTTTCACCCCTTGACTGGAGATAAGAGTTGGGTGATTGAATTTTGCCTCCCTCATACTCCTCGACCTTTCTTTAGTTACATTCCCATCGAACAGCGCGAAAAATCAGTTACGACAGTTTTCTGCCTCAAAGGGGTGGTTTTCACCCTCTTTGTAATTTAATATTTATGTTAATCGTAGATAAAGTATAGTATTCAACTTGCGATAATGGTAATAACTCACTTTATGAATACAGCACTCGCTTGCGGCTCGTGCTGCAGACTTCATCTGCGTGAGTTATTACCTATATTACCTCTCGTTGAATAATATACCATTAATTAATTTTAAAATTAATATTGAACAATAAATTTAAGTTATTACTGTTTTATTATATAACTTGCAAACAATCATACATTATTCACAAAAGTACCAAAGTTTGAACAATTGAATGGGGTATGTTAGTTACTCCACATGGGCTGGAAACGTACTTTTTGTAGCATGGTCACGGGAAGGTTAACATAGTTATATTTGCTGGCTTTACATGTTAAAGTAAGTGGTGTTAATACAGTGCTCGATTCTGTCAGTTGAGAAATCGTAACATTTTCACCACCATGTGTTCTAATAATTACGTAAATTTATTATTGGCGCCTGACATGGGGCTGTAAATTTTAGATGGATATCTTCAACCGAAATTGTATCATCCACAACAGAAATGACCACATCATGATCAAGTAACCGCCATTTTTGATTAAATAGTAATTTTTAGAACTATTCTGATGCTCGCAACTTACCGAATTGCTCCATCTCCTGACGACTTAGTGCAAAGTTGGTGAAATACCAAGATTAATGGTATGGATATTTATAGTCAGGCAGTCACAAACTCTGCTGATTCAACATTACGTTGTTGCTCGTTGGGGGTGGACGCATGTTCAGTTATTCAAATCACGATGTATACGTGTGTCACAGCATCTAAAAATTATAATTATTCTCATAAAGCTTATGAAGGGCCGAATGACTCGGCCCTAAGACGAGCTATAAAAGAATGTTTTTAATATGAAATACATTCTTACAATAACAAAATAAATTTGAAACGACAAATAAAAAAATATAATAAGTCTTCAGATAGGCTCCCTTTTTGAGCTGAACAATAACCTAATCGATCATAAAAACTTCCGATATTTAGCAACATATTCGGACCAATTTGTTCGAAAGCGTTTGCGATTTTCAACCGCAACTCCTCGAGATTATTAGTCCTGTTCTCCTGGAAGCCCTAAATTTTAGATTTTATGTGGCCCCATAAAAAAGTCATTTGGAGCCAGGTCAGGAGATCTGACTGGCCACAAGATGGTTCCCCATTCACTTAATAAACGACCTGAAAATGTAATGTTCAGAAATTCCTGAACTGAGCATAGTCATGAGAACGACAACCATCTTGTTCAAATTAGATCTCGTTAAATCTTCGCCCTGCTAGCCGTGTGATTTCCGGAGCAATGAAAATCATATGATTCCATCGATCATATGATCCCCCATCGTACCTCCTCATATGTTTAATTTCTGAGGGTACTGAATTTGTAATGCAAAAATTGGATGCAGATTTTCCTGAGACCAATAACGAATGGTTGACGGATTATGTTGACCGTGTAATGCAAAGGACGATTCATCAGTGAAAACAATATTTTTGATGAAATTTTCATCACGGTTCGCCTTTTTCATTACATTTTCACAAAAAGACATTCGTCTAACATAGCCCTCGGGAAATATCTCATAGGTTTTTAAAATTTATATGTCCGGTAACCATTAGTCTTGAGAATCCTTCTTACTATCCTGTCACTTGAATCTGTCGCCTCAGATTGCTGTAGCAGAAACTGTGGAATTTTCATTAACGGTGGCTGAAAAACCATATTTTCTGTAATTTCATTATCATTAGCGGGACTCTCTTTTATGTCTTCCAGGAGAAACACACCCATGTTGAACGGTCAACACAATAGCACGTAATTATCTGAATTTTTTCGGTAACCTGAAAACCATTCATTTTGTTAAATTAAGAATGTAAAATATTATGCAAAACAACCGTTTATACGCTTTTGCTCAAAGTGGAATAAATGTAAATGCCTTCACATAGCATGCGATAAGCCGCACCGCTCCCACCATTTACATTCCTTTATATCGTTGTATATTTAATCTGCTTAACACCTGTGAATGTGAAATGTCTAGGTATATGCCCATATATTCGTCCATGTACGTACTTGGATGCCGTCATCTGTATATACAGCTTATACCTTAACAGATAGTTTACAGCTTATATCTTAACAGATAGTTTAAACCATGCCTGCCTGTTTTGAACACACAGTGGCAAACAAAACGGTCTTAAACTTCATGTTCAAAAAAGAAAATTATGTCGTATATCCTATGAAGTAACTTGTAAGTTTGCTGTTCAGGAATTATTATTCTTCGTCAGCTCAGATTAACTTAAGAAATATAATATGGAGCATGTCTGTGACAAAAAATTAAAAATATGTGTAAAGTATTCAATTTGATAATAGTTCTGATATATTAATCATAGTGCCTTGTGATTGTGTGAAGGACACAACATTTGGAAGTTATAGAGATACATGTGTGATTATTTTGACGTCATTTTGTAATGTGACCTCCGAATAACTGGTCCATGCCATTTGTCGTACACTATATGTCACGATTTTTCTTATAAAGGCAATAGTTAAAAACAAGAATACACTGTGCTGATATTGGCAGGGCAAGAAATAGGCCGAAAACTCCGTTATTAAATATTTTTGTGCGTGTAAATGAATATTAAATATTAATTGGTATACATGTATAAAATTCTATATTTAAGATTTTTAGGCATTATTATTTTCTCATTTATTTTTAGGTAAAATGTATTTTAAATTAAGCAGATGGAATTGCCCTAGGATTTTTTTGAATGGAAATGGATTTCTTAGAAATAAAAAACGGCTTCAGTGGTCGTTTTGGAGGTGTTTGTCTTACGGTAGGATAAGGTGCAGATGTACGGCTATAATATGTAGAGGTTCAGTGACAATAAACAATGAACATAACCACGAACCGAATGCTTCTCATGAAGAATTTAACAATTTGCAGTATGAGAATGTTATAATTAAATATAATATAAGAAATGAACATAGGAGATCCTTTAACGTACAAGAAAATAGCAATATTAAAGTTGAATATTTATAAGTCCATCATTTTAAAATATAACAGCAGAAGTTAGTTAAGTTTATTTTAAGATATGCTATGGTGGCCCTGCCAAAAAGGTCTCAAATATAAATAAAAAATGCTGTAAACAAATTTTATTATATTATTATATGTTTAAAAGCTTTCACATGAATTTATAAATGTGTTTGTGTAAGATTTAGAGCGGTTTTAAGAGCATTTTGAGGAGTTGGAACGAGCAAGTAAATAAAGTCTTCTACAATTTTTTTTACAGTTATGAATGTAGAAGGAATTACAATGATTTGAGATCGAGAGAAAGGAGAAATTTCTTTATGTGAAAATACAATATATCTAAGAGTACTTGTGAGAATTAAAAAGGACGAGTGAATCAAATCTTTTATGGTCATTTACGGTTTAAGCTCTTAAAACACTCGAAAGGAATTTTATTTTATTGGAAATTTTATGAGTATTTAAATGGAATTTATGGGCAGGGTTTTAAGCGATTAAAGTTGTTAACTTTTTGAACCTGCTTTAAGAGTAATCATAAGAACTGAAAAAGCTCGTCAGTAAAACGAATATTTAATAAGGATATATACTGATGTTGTTTTTTCTGTATTTTCAGGAGTTTATGAACAAAAATTATTAACGACTTGAAAATTATTTCATGAGAATTTACAATCAGGGTTTAAAATAATTTACGAATATTTTCATATAAAGTTCTCTAAAAGTTTGATAGAGAAATTCCATTGCGTTTCAGTTTGTAAGTTTTAGAACTACTATATATAAGAATTATTGTTCTGCTATCATTCGATTAGAAGCTTTTACGTGACTTTATGATTGACATATGTATAAGATTTGAAGAGACTTTATTAATGACACTATTTAGAAACAATCTGCGAGTTTTTATAGTTATGAGTTTATAAGGAATGGCAATGATTTTTGAGTAGTTTTTATAAAATACTTGAGTTTTCTTGATTCCTTGAAAGCTCTTTGATAGTAATCATAAGAACTGAAAATCTTTTGAATAAAACGAATATTTAATAAGAAATTATTGGCATTGTTTTAATGCATTCGCTGGAGTTTATGAACAGAGTTTATAAACGACTTGATGAAAATTGATTCATAAGATTTTACAGTTAAGAGAATTGAGTATTTACAAATATTTTCATGCAAAGTTGTTAGTAAAATTTTTCATTATATAAACTCATGAAATATGGTTTAGAAGAGGTCATTAAAATTTATAGTTAAGGTTTATCTTTTAAAGTACATTAATCCGAATATTCTTGCCATTTACAGCACCACAACGCATACTATTCTAGCAAAACGTATTGTTATCTAAAAGATATATATTACTTCCACGTCCAATGGAATTATAGTAACGAAAAGAAATATATTTTTTTTTGTTGAAATAGACTTAAAATGTCATGAAACGTCGAGATTTTAAATTTGAACGAAAAACATTTTTCTGTCTGTCTGTCGGTGTGTTTGTAACTTTTTTGTGCGCACGTTTACTCTGGAACCGTTTATGATATTGACTTGAAATTTGGTACACTTATGTATTATAACAAGATCTGGAACTAGATTATATTTTGATCTAGTTCCGTTGAAGGGTTCGGTGGTAAACGGGGTAAATAAGGGTAAATATGCAAAGCAAACAGGTAAGAGTCCATAATATTGCAATTTAGGGCATCTACGAAAAGTCAGGGTCTCAAAAATTTTTTTAGCATCATCCACCCTCCACTATCACTCCCAATGCCACCCCCACACTATTATGAAAGGAAGTTAAAAAAATTAAAATGTGATTTAGTGTGTATACAAGAACGAAACATCTCAAAAACATTTTTGGCGTTAGCTACCTCTCTGCCACCCCCACCCTATTATTAAAGGTAGTAACAAATTAAATTAGGATTTAGCATGTATACGAAAACTAAAGGCCTCTAAAAAATTTTTGGCATTAGGCACCGCCTCCACCACCCCCATTGCCACTCCCACCCTATTATTAAAGGGAGTAAAAGATTCAATTGGGATTTAGTGTGTGTACGAGAACCAAGGGCCTTTAACATATATTTTGGCATTAACCACCCCCTCTACCACCCCCCATTGCCACTCCACCCTATTATTAAAGGGAGTAAAATATTTCATTGGGATTTAGTGTGTATAAGACTTGGAAACAAAAATCTGGATGTGGAATTAGTGATTCCATGGGCAGCGGTTCTTTTATTGCTGTTCCAAATACATATATCAGCGGTTTTAGAACTTGTCAACTCTTACATATTTTTATGACCTTAAAGGCTTTTTTGGCAGGGAGGAACATAGTATGTTTCTTAAAAAATGTATGATAGTTTTAATTAATTTATTTTGTATAAATAAGAATCAATTAAATTAGTGTTTTTTTAACTGTGTTTTTCCTAGAAAAAAGTCCAACTTTCCTCTACGTTACCTTGTTTATGTCAATATGCATAGGAAGGGAACAAAAAAGGTGAAATTTCGGCGAATTAGTTGTATCTTAACTTACTTCAGCAAGGCTTTTATGATTCACTTCAAATTCAATGGTGATAAGCGCACCAGCTACTAGATGCACAAATAACTACAGGGAAGTAACGGGGTGTACAGAGGTACAATTGCTGGCTGTATTTTTCTAAATGGACGGATGCAGGCTCCTCAAATATTAAGTAAACTTGTGCTAGATCATCAAAATCGAATCCAAGAAACAGTCAGTTATATTTAAATAAACTCACACCACAGAAATTAGACAACCCCTAATTCTAGAAGCTAGAGGCTTGTGCGGAAGGGGTTACATATTGAAAAAACGCGGACATACAACCATTTCCTCCGACAGTGCTGAAGCCGGGATTCGAACCCGGTGGTGCAATACCCTTGTGATTAATCGCGATTATTACCTCGCGCCTTAACCCACGCGGCTATCGACCAGACAAAATAACGAGCTAAGTATTCGCTAATAAGTGTCAAACTAGATTGCAACATAAAATTGTAATCGCCTCATATTAATTAGCTATACCCAAAAAACTCAACCCCAGAATTATTGTCTATAATATTCTTAATGAAGCCGCAAAAAATTATGACTTATTAGATGACTTAGTGCAAGGTAATTTTGCTGTTCAGATTGGTGATATTAAACTAATAACAAAGATAAAATACAAAAACCCCTTTAATCTTGTAGAAACATTTTTTGCTATCTGCAATGATACCATGCAACAAGGTTTTCTCTATGTACTTTGGAATGTAGGCTTTATAACAGAAATTTTAGTTTATCTAAATGTTTTCAGTGTTGGAAGGTCGCTCATGAAAAAAAAAGATGTACTTGTACAGATTCTATTTGTTCCATCTGTGCACATCCACACGAGAAAAAGGATTGTCAGTAAAATTCACAATAGTATAATAACCTTAATGAGCCAAATACTGAATTAAAAAATAAAGTTTGTATTGATGTTGCTGTGAATAGTCCACAATGTTATTACATTTTAAATAAAGTAGATGCGATAAAATTAGGAATTAATTATGGGCAAGAAAATAAAATAATTTTGATATTATGTACCTTTTTGAAACATGGTTGAAAATATTCCAGAAAATGTAATAAGTACTTACATTCATACTTTACTATTCTATATTATATATGTACAAAAATGTTACTATATTGTGGGCCGGTAATCTGTCCTATCTCTAGATATTTAAAAATTTAATTAATAACCCGGCAGATTTTATCGATTTACGATCTGTCAGCATATTTTCATCTCTTTCAAAAATATTTGAAAAATTCCCTAACTTACAAATGTACGACTACGTAATTATTAATAATCTTACCTTCAATAGACAAAAGACTTCAGAAAAGGTCACAGCAGGACTACGCTATTTACAATTTTTTTTAAATTTTAACGTCTTGGCGGAGTTTAGCATTAACTATTCCACCACTCAACCAGGACACATACGCACAGACAATTATACAACGACCATTCTCTACGACATTGCCATCTGCCGCAGTTGAGACTCGAACTCAGGAGTTTTACAGCAACTAGCCGTGTTATCTCTCACAAAACCTCATCTAAGTCCATTGCCACCAACTTGACTTGGTAACACATGAAGAACACCACTAAATATCCATAACCAGGATTCGAACCCGGGACTCCTTGGTTACAAGCCTAACACGTAAGCGTTGAGCCAGTGAGCCTGTGATATAATCAAGTAACTTGATAATTGGTTAGTAACAGCTCTTGCCCTACTCCATTTCTCGAAAGCCTTCGACACTTTCGATCATGCTTTAATATGTACAAAGCTAGCTAAATTTGGACCTAACGATACGACCGAATAGTTACTTTGTTCTTATCTTAATAATAAATATCAGAAAGTTGTAGCTGACCAATTGTCCTTGTGGTCAGCGAATGTAACATCAGACGTACCACAAGGCTCGATATTAGGGCCCTTATTGTTCTTTATATATACATACGACATTTCTAAAGTAGTAGATCATTCAACTATTCAAGCTTTTGCAGATGATACACAGATATCTTTCATTTGATAGAAATCGGGGTAATTTAGTCTGCGAGTGTGTATATAAAAACCTAGACTCAATTTATCAAAATGTTTTGTGTTACAACTTAAAACTTAATGCTACTAAATGTAACGCTGTTCAATCAAGCCATTCAAAATCAGTCTTTAATCGTAGCTAATAGTGGAAAAAATATTGATATTATCTTGGATTGTATGCTAAGATTTGAAGAATATGTTTTTCTTTTGGTAAAAAATCATATACTACTCAGTAACAACTTTATAGTTATGCTAGAATTTTAAATTACGCAAGAAACTAACTGAATCACTGACTTTGTATAAAGTGAATTTGGTATTTCTTTATAATTTCCCTGTGTAATCAAAATTATACACTATAGATTTTAAAATATACAAAGTTGTTGTTGTCTTTTTCTTTGAACTTAAAAGATAGAGTGACGAAAACTAAACAACAAGGTTGGCTAAAAATAGAGAATGTATATAAATACCTTTTGCCTGTCTTTGTGTTTCGTATTATTTCTATTTCACTGCTTCGTTGCTTACGCGAAAAAATTGTATTTAAGGTGGCATATCCAAAAGGGAGAGAGAGAGATCCGATAAGGGAATATTTAATATTTTTGTCCATAACTTTTTTGTATACATATATTGGTAAAAAAAGTATAAGACTACCTAAGTAGAACTATGACAAATGTAGTGCTACGAATTTTTACTCAATAATTTCAGTTGCTTGAAAATTAGTGAATTTAAAACAAGATATGAAGATTGATACTATTTTTTAATTTAAATTAACTAATTTTGCAAAACTTACTGCGAGTCGAAAGGTAGTAAATAAATTCGGACAAAATTATTAAATAACTTCTTAAGTAAATCTGACTCGATTCTATTTAAACATTAAAAGATTTCAAATTTTAAGACCGAAACGACAACATAACTTTTAGTTCAAATTTCAATTAACTTCAATCATTGCGCAGTTAGTGCCCGCGCTGAATGGATGGAGACATATCCAGCTTTAGACCGTGCCCGCACGGAATGGAGGGTAGCTTTCCAGATCACAAAACGACGAACGTGCAAGACTCGCGGTACATGATTAACGCAACAGTCGCGATAGTATAAAAGGCCGCGCGCGGTGAATCTCAGGCAAGTCAATTCCGGTACGCGTACTTATACCTATCTGCGAATTCTTCCTTGGCTGCTGCAAGTAAAAAACGTCCATTTTATTCTTCCCTCGCGCATCTAATACAAAGTGAATTTAACATAATCTCGAATCGGCACCTTCGCCAAAAAAGTCATTATTTTCAAATCTTCAAATCAAATTTAAAATCGAGTTAATTTTTTATTTTTCTAAGACAAAACTTTCGTTGTTGAAAAGTTATCATTTACAATATACATTAAGTTAATTTTAAGTGCACTACTTCTAAAAAGTAGTGTGTTGTTTCAAGAATCAATATACAGGGTGGTGAAAAAATACCCTGACTCATAAAATGAGGAAGATGCATGGATTTTATATTGATAATAAAATAAAAGAAACTCATAGAAAAATTTCGCTTCGTCAATATGCCACATTAAAATTTGAACTTTTGTGTAAACGAAACCACGTGACTGAAAACGCTGTGCTGTGACGTCATTTTGACGTCACTAATTTAACCTTAATTTGCTAATTTACGTTGTTATTCTTAATTTTGTTATTAATTATTGGTTAATGCGACGGATAACGATTTTATAACGTCCCTAATGTGTTAATCTATAACCACAGCATTCTTTTTAGATGTTTCAACGTTTTAACAATAATGAAGTGACGCCACCGGTTACGAATGACGTCACTCGTTCGGGATAGAGCGTTTTAATATTTTTAAATTCTCATCCGAAATAATTTTTTTTTTCACCCTCCATTTTAACAAAAATGAAAAGAAAAAATACGAGGAAGCATATTTTTCTGTTGCCTACTGAGATAAAAAAAATCATCTCTTCCTCATTAAAGTCTTTTTTGAACTTTTAAGAATTAAAAAAAATTTCATAAATTAAACTGATACTTCCTAATCAGAAATAAGTGCATGAAAGCCTTCAAGAGTCTCATATAAGCTCTGAGCTAATCATATATATAATAGGTATTTTTACTCATCCACAAAGGATTGTTCGTGTTCAAGTCCTGACTATACACTCGTTATTTTATCTGCACCAGGTACGTCCCACCTGATGCTGCAATCGCCGCCACGCATGTGAACATGGAAGTTGTAAAATTGACTGTTTGGGGTCGTTTCCAGGGGCCGCGCCGGAGCCTCTCGTAGCACTCAGTTACAGAAATAGGCCCACGTTAAATAAATGTATAATGATTGTAACCAATTTCTAGTTCTATACTTGAATTTAGGGGGATCTAGCCATTGTTTAATTTATATGGCATGTTTCATGCCTGCCGGATACAACTGAAAATCATTTATTATAGCACTCAACGTTATTTCCAAAGTTTTAGTATTTATAATTTTCTAATATTTAAATGTCCCTAGTAAAATAACACAAAGCAATTTTATGCTACTTTTTAACATCTAATTTGTCCCTATATTATTTGTTATTTTTATTCCAGTACCTACGTATTATTTTTTTTTTTTTAGGTAAATTATATTTTAAAATGGGCAAGTGGAATTGCCCCAGAATTTACCTTGATGGTAATGCCTTTATTAGAAATAAAAAACGACTCCACTGCACATTTTGGAGATGCAAATCGTACCATAAAAAGGGATGTAAAAGTACTGCTGTTACACGTAATGGTTCAATCACGATAAATACGGAACATAATCATTTACCCAATGCATTAAACGAGGACGTTAGTAATTTACAATTTCAATTTGTTGACATTATATACAATTTGGTGAATACTCGGAAGAATAAATTTAGAGAAGAAAAAGGTGGTGATCTTTAAATTTGAAGATTCATGTCAAAAACATTAATTACGTTTCTATGTATATGAAAAAAATCTGTTATCATTGGATAAATATACAGGGTGTGTCATAATGGCATGTCATAAATCAAGGGCAGTATTCCTTGTCAACATATAAGAACATTTTATCATAAAAACAATAACCACTTGTGATGAAAATCAGAAGAATTGAGTCGAGGCACCAACAACGTTTTTCAGTTAATATCTGGGAAGGTGTAATTTTTTAATTCATCTACTTGCTCTACACCGAAATATTAATGGATAATCATGATGGTGCTCCATCTCATTTTTTCTCGGTCGTACTGTCGTGAGCAGAAAAAAATAGGACAACTTTTTCTTCTAATGTAAATCTGTTTCTATTTGAATATGTAATGAATAGCCAAAATAAAACAGATATCACTTTTAATTTATTTTTTATTTTAATGCTGTAGTTATTGCTATAGTAAATGATGGATGGTTATTGAGACAAATTGCACTGCGTTATAACATTAACAAAAATTTGGTGTAAGTATAACATTTTATGGAAGTGAAGAATAAACGGTACGATTAGTAGAAATCCTGGATCAAAGGACAAAGGATATCCTACTTAACAAGAAACTAACTATTAATATTTCGTTATTACACCATTTCTATTTATAACTTCTATAAGTCTGTTTGGCACAGAATTAAATAACCTTATACAATAATCATTAGTAATAATATTTTCCCATGCATTATTTACTATTTCCAGTAATTCGTCGGCATTCCGTGGTCTCACATTTCGTTTTTGGATATTTCTTACGAGTAGTCCCCATACTTCTTCCACAGGGTTAAGATCTGGACTATGACTGGGCCAGTTAAGAACATTGATGTTGTTATCTTGAAACCAGTTAGTTACCGTATGAGCAGTATGAACGGATCAATTGTCTTATTGAAATATGAACTCATTATTAGGAAATAATTGTGACACAGAAGGGAGCATAATATTGTCTAAAATCCTAATATACGTTTCACTAATAAATCGTTCCTCAATATGCCACAAGACACCAGGACCACGTGGATATCGATCCAAGCCCACATATTGACGGAAAATCTACCACTTTTATCATTGTTAGATATATATTTCTCATCGAATCGAGTATTCGGCGGGCGGTAAACACGAATACGACCGCTGTGTGTTGACTGGAAAGTTTTTTCGTCTGTAAAGATTATATTGTTCCAAAAATTTACATCATGCGCAAAAAATTCAAGCGCAAATCCTACTAATTTCTACTAATCGTACCGTTTATTCTCCACTTTCTTAAAATGTTACACACCGATTTTTTGTCAATATTATAACGCAGTGCAATTTGTCTCATTGACCATCCATCTTCTGCTTTAGCAATAACTTCAGGTTTAACTAAATCGCTTATATGAGGCATATTAGTTTTTTTGCACACTTGCAATAAATTATGACAACTAACAGAAAATGTCACAAAAATTAAATTTAGATATACACAACTAGATTTTAGCAAAATACTGTTATAAGACTTGTCCTAATTTTTTTTGCACACGACCGTACGAGGATATCTCAGTGAAACTTATCCCAATCAATAATATATGAAAAAGTTTTAAAAACTCCAAAAGTTCTGTGGAGGGATGAAAAATGGGGACCCCCACCGTTTTCGAGGGCGCTGAACACGAAGGTGATATTTTAAGGTTCCCACCCCTCAGCAACTACCCCTAAAAATTACCTCTTTTTCGCGTTTTTTCCATCGTATGCATGCGGATCGGTTTTCTGGGCAGGATTGGAGTAGGCCGCATGCATTTTAACCATGCAACAACATCTTATATACCCCCCGGAGTTGAAACTGCCCACTCCCCTAATACTAGAATCAAAATGCTTGAAAATTTGTTTTTTCCCCTCTTTGAGCGTGCTCAACACAATAGTAATATTTATTTCTCCCCTACCCTTTACCAACCACCCCTGTTTTAAAAATAAAAGTTGCTACGTACGAATGTCGCATATATTTTATATATATGAACTCCCACAACTTATTCCCATAGAATATGTCCAGTTCCATAGTAAAATTCGATCCAACAAGTGCTCGCATGCCCAATAATAATAATAATAATAGTTTATTTTTCAAATTTTGGTAGTACATAAAATATAATAAAGAATGAGGCACCCAAACTCCTTGAGAGAGTTTGTGTTGTGCCTTAATTTATAGATTAACTGCATATAATAATATTTGAGCAAGTGACTTATACAGAGCAAACCTTAAACCTTAAAACCTGTAAATGTGAAAAAGCGGTGGTTTTGGGGATTTGGGGTGATTGATGGAGAGGGGGGTTAAATAGTACTGACATCGTGTTTAGTGCCCTCGAAAACGGGGAGAAAATATTGTCCACTATTTTATATTTTTCTGTGGATTTCAATGTTAGGAGTGATGATAGTTTCAACCCCGGAGTTCATGGCATGTCTCGTAACCCAATTCCCTTTAAAATGTCGAAATTCCCTTGAGAATCCCAATCCAACGAGTCCCCACATGCCCATCATCAATAAATATGAAAAGGGTGTGGTTTTAGGGGTGGTTGGTGGAGGGTGGATAAATATTACCATCGTGTTGGGCATCTTCGAAAACGGGGATATACAAATTTTCATGCATTTTTAATTTTTGGGAATATTTCAGTATTAGGGGAATGGGTAGTTTCAACCCCGGGGTGAATAAGATATTGTATGGTTAAATTTCATACGGCTTAACCTAATTCTGCCCCAAAAACCAAATCCGCATGCCTACGATGGAAAAAACGCGAAATAGGGGTGATCTTTTGGGTTTAGCGGTAGTTGCTGAGGGGTGGGACCATCGTGTTCAGCGCCTTCGAAAACGGGGGGGGGGATCCATGTTTCCACCCTCTCACAGAACTTTTACGTTTTAACCCTTTTTTGCAACTTCTTGGATAGGACGTGGAGAACCTATAAAATGGCCACCCAGTTTTCCAGTCCTTAATCCACTAGCTTATTATTTATGGGGCCATTTCACATCTTATGTTTATGCTGTTCAAATTCCCGGTAAACAAACTCTTCTCCATAGAATCTATGGTAATATTTTTTTAAAAATTTTAAAAATTTCTTGTTTCGTTTATGTTTCGTATCTTTTTAATTAATTAAAAATTATAGTTTATGACGAGTTTGTCTTCAATATGGCATGTTATTAATTTTAAAAAATAAGCCAAAAATAATCATAGCTACGCAAAAAAGTCAAGAAATTATTTTTTTTTAAATAAATTTGCAGTCCAGAATTTGCAAAAATGTTTATCCAGTGGCGTGCCATATTTTCTGGTGAACATGCTACCATCATACCCAATTTCTACGACACTGATTAAAGCTATCGATTAATTTTCTTCATTATTGTACTTATAAGTTTCAATTCAGTATCTAAATTTGATTAAATGATGTCTAAGGACATTTTAGTGTTACGTATAAAGTCCCTGAAATGAGACAATCTTATATTAAACAGTAAAACGCGTTCAACGAAAATTTATCATGTATTATTGTGAACCTTATATGTGCACTGCACATAAGGATCAAAATTAAATCGTATAAACAGTCATCGCGTATTTTATGTAAATTCGTATATATATGGAATATTTCAAGATTTTAACATGTATATAATGAATTATCCATCTGTTCAGAACTCCATGTAGTACCTTGAAATATTTAAATATTTTGTGTCAGTTCGCATTTCAATAAAATGTAGAACTATATTTACATAGTCCTAAATTCGACCTAAACTACACGTGTCATAAGGTTCAATTTGTTTAGAGTTTCCACTGTAGTATACATTTATGACTCGCTGTAATGCGTGGTCGCATACATTCGGACGCTTTGACTAGTCTTGACTTCAACGCCCTGTTTCTTGTAAACGTACGATCTAATGACAAATCTTTTTTAAATTTGGACGGTACATATGCTCCTTTATTTACGACATTCTATTATACGCCCTGCATATATTTATAAATAAATTTAAATGAAATAATAAATCCGTAGTTTTATTAGATACTATAACATCCTTTCCACATCATCCTAAATCATGTTCTCTCTCTCTTCTCAATCGCGAAATTCACAACCTCACTGCAGAGGAACCAGTAAAAATACTGATCTGTAGAAAGTCCTGATGATCCAGTATAATATCGAGATATTTTATGTCTTCATTGTTGTTTGCTGTCTCAGACTTATATTATTTTTTGAAACCATTGTCTTAAATAATGCTATTATTTTATAAGTATAAATTTTTTTTATTTTGTGTATTACATATTATTAGGGAAGAACTTTTTAAGTTTAGCTGTTGGTGTACGTCATCAAGCATAGGTGCGCGAGCCTTTCAAAATATTCTAAAGAAATTAAAATAGAGAACGTGTCAATTAAATTTGTCTTTCAGCTGGCCATGTCAAAATAGAAAGAAAAGTATCCATATAATTAATAAAATCAAAAAACCATAATTTTTCGAAATATTTTCTGAAAAAATTCACTATAATCCGATAATTCCTGAAGATGTCCAAAATAACGTCAAAACATTTAAAACATTCAATTTGCGCATTTTACTGCTTAAATTTTTTAAAATAACAACTTTAAAATTACATTATATCTAAAACACTTTGCATACCCCAAGTATAAAAATCTAATTCGTTTAAATAAAATTTTTATAAGCTAAGTTTCGTTCAATCTAAATGTCTATTCGGTATTGCATCTTAAATAATAAATTACCATTTATTTTTGTACACGACATTCTACAGCTCCTCAATTAATATCAATATTTACTTTCGCTCCTTCAACATATGCGTATATTCACAAATTCTTTTATATCAACTCTACAGCCCGCAGCCCTGTTCAAATATGTTATCAAAACTTACTTCCGTTTTTTCAGCTCGCGCCATCCGACCACAGTCCGATAATAAGTGCTCGCTAGTTTTACGAGGGCGAGTCGAAAGGTAGTAAGTAAATTCGGACAAAATTATCTTCTTAAGTAAATCTGACTCGATTCTATTTAGACATTAAAAGATTTAAAATTTTAAGACCGAAACGACAACATAACTTATAGTTCAAATTTCAATTAACTTCAATTATTGCGCAGTTAGTGCCCGCGCTGAATGGATTTAGACATATCCAGCTTTAGACCGTGCCCGCACGGAATGGAGGGTAGCTTTCCAGATCACAAAACGACGAACGTGCAAGACTCGCAGTACATGATTAACGCAACAGTCGCGATAGTATAAAAGGCCGCGCGCGGTGAATCTCAGGCAAGTCAATTCCGGTACGCGTACTTATACCTATCTGCGAATTCTTCCTTGGCTGCTGCAAGTAAAAAACGTCCATTTTATTCTTCCCTCGCGCATCTAATATAAAGTGAATTTAACATACTCTCAAATCGGCACCTTCGCCAAAAAAGTGATTATTTCCAAATCTTCAAATCAAATTTAAAATCGAGTTAATTTTTTATTTTTCTAAGACAAAACTTTCGTTGTTGAAAAGTTATCATTTACAATATACATTTAAGTTAATTTTAAGTGCACTACTTCTAAAAAGTAGGGTGTTGTTTCAAGAATCAATATACAGGGTGGTGAAAAAATACCTTGCCACATACAATGAGAAAGATGCATGGATTTTAAAAATGCTTAATTTTATTATTTTTCCATAATATGTACTATATAAGTTGATAATATAACGTCATTTTGACGTCACTAATTTGACCTGAATTTGCTAACTTACTTTGTTATTCTTAATCTTGTTATTAATTATTGGTTAATGTGACGGATAATAATTTTATAACATCCCTAATGTGTTAATCTATATCGACAGCATTCTTTTTAGATGTTTCAACGTTTTAACAATAATGAAGTGACGCTACCGGTTACGAATGACGTCATTCGTTCGGGATAGAGTGTTTTAATAGTTTTAAATTCTCATCCGAAATAAATATTTTTTTCACCCTCAATTTTAACAAAAACGAAAAAGAAAAAATACGAGGAAGCGTATTTTTATGTTGTCTGCCTATCTTGTCTTTTTTGAACTTTTACTAAAACCAAGTGCTCGAACTATATATACAGGGTGTAACCTTTTTTGACCCTTGTGCAAAAAATTTAAAAAAATTTCATAAATTAAACTGATACTTCCTAATCAGAAATAAGTGCACGAAAGCCTTCAAGAGTCTCATACAAGCTCTGAGCTAGTGTTATATATATATGTATATGTATATATATATATATATATATATAATAATAATAATAATAATACTGTCTTTATTTACCAGAATTTACAATTTACATATAAATTTAATATGATTTATGGTATAGGCGAAGTTCACCTGTAGCAAGCGCTATGTATATATATATATATATAATATAATAGGTATATTTTTACTCATCCACAAAGGTTTGTTCGTGTTCAAGTCCTGACTATACACTTGTTATTTTATCCGCACCAGGTGCGTCCCACCTGATGATGCAATCGCCGCCACGCATGTGCACATGGAAGTTGTATAAATGGGGTTGTTTCCAGGGGCCGCGTCGGAGCTTCTCGTAGCACTCAGTCGCAGAAATAGGCCCACGTTAAATAAATGTATAATGATTGTAACCATTTTCTAGTTCTGTACTTGAATTTAGGGGGATCTGGCCATTGTTTAATTTATATGGCATGTTTCATGCCTGCCGAATATAACTGGAAATCATTTATTATAGCACTCAAATTCAGAAAGTTATTTCCAAAGTTTTAGTATTTATAATTTTCTAATATTCAAATGTCTCTAGTAAAATAACAAAAAGCAATTTTATGCTACTTTTTAACATCTAATTTGTCCCTATATTATTTGATATTTTTATTCCAGTACGTATTATTTATTAATTTGTTTTTAGGTAAATTATATTTTAAAATGGGCAAGTGGAATTGCCCCAGAATTTTCCTTGATGGTAATGCCTTTATTAGAAATAAAAAGCGACTCCACTACACATTTTGGAGATGCAAGTCGTACCATAAAAAGGGATGTAAAAGTACTGCTGTTACACGTAATGGTTCAATCACGATAAATACGGAACATAATCATTTACCCAATGCATCTAACGAGGACGTTAGTAATTTACAATTTCAATTTGTTGACATTATATACAATTTGGTGAATACTCGGAAGAATAAATTTAGAGAAGAAAAATGTGGTGATCTTTAAATTTGAAGATTCATGTCAAAAACATTAATTACGTTTCTATGTATATGAAAAAAATCTGTTATCATTGGATAAATATACAGGGTGTGTCATAATGGCATATCATATATGAAGGGCAGTATTCCTTGTCAACATATAAGAACATTTTATCATAAAAACAATAACCACTTGTGATGAAAATCAGAAAATTTGAGTCGAGGCACCAACAACGTTCTTCAATTAATATCTGTGAAGGTGTAATTTTTTAATTCATCTACTTGTTCTACACCGAAATATTAATGGATAATCATGATGGTGCTCCATCTCATTTTTTCTCGGTCGTACTGTCGTGAGCAGAAAAAAATAAGAAAACTGTTTTTTTTTTCTAATGTAAATCTGTTTCTATTTGAATATGTAATGAATAGCCGAAATAAAACAGATATCACTTTTAATTTATTTTTTATTTTAATGCTGTAGTTATTGCTATAGTAAATGATGGATGGTTAATGAGACAAATTGCACTGCGTTATAACATTAACAAAAATTTGGTGCATAACATTTTATGAAAGTGGAGAATGAACGGCACGATTAGTAGAATTCCTGGATCAAAGGACAAAGGATATCCTACTTAACAAGAAACTAACTATTAATATTTCGTTATTACACCATTTTTATTTATAACTTCTTAAGTCTGTTTGGCATAGAATTAAATAACCTTATACAATAATCATTAGTAATAATATTTTCCCATGCATTATTTACTATTTCCAGTAATTCTTCGGCATTCCGTGGTCTCACATTTCGTTCTTGGATATTTCTTACGAGTAGTCCCCATACTTAAGGGGTTAAGATCTGGACTATGACTGGGCCAGTTAAGAACATTGATGTTGTTATCTTGAAACCAGTTAGTTACGGTATGAGCAGTATGAACGGATCAATTGTCTTGTTGAAATATGAACTCATTATTAGGAAATAATTGTGACACAGAAGGGAGCATAATATTGTCTAAAATCGTAATATACGTTTCACTATTAAATCGTTCCTCAATATGCTACAAAACACCAGGACCACGTGCCGATATCCAAGCCCACATATTGACGGAAAATCTACCACTTTTATCATTGTTAGATATATATTTCTCATCGAATCGAGTATTCGGCGGGCGGTAAACACGAATACGACCGCTGTGTGTTGACTGGAAAGTTTTTTCGTCTGTAAAGATTATATTGCTCTAAAAATTTACATAATGCGCTAAAAATTCAAGCGCAAATCCTACTCGACCTTCTTTATGTTCAGCTTTAAGTAAGTATTTCCCTGCTGCTGCATGACAGAGTAGCTCCGATTCTCTTAATCGCCGGCGACCAGTACCACTCGATTCAGGAAAATTCGTTTCTTCAGCAGCCTGAATAACTGAGTAAAATGGATTTTCTACTAAAGCATTTACCAAAAATGTTGTTGTAGAGTTGATATCCTTCGTCGCCTTGATCCAGGATTTCTACTAATCGTACCGTTTATTCTACACTTTCTTAAAATGTTACACACCGAATTTTTGTCAATATTAACGCAGTGCAATTTGCCTCATTGACCATCCATCTTCTGCTTTAGCAATAACTTCAGGTTTAGCTAAATCGCTTATATGAGGCATATTAGTTTTTTTGCACACTTGCAATAAATTATGACAACTAACAGACAATATCACAAAAATTAAATTTAGATATACACAACTAGATTTTAGCAAAATACTGTTATAAGACTTGTGCTAATTTTTTTTGCACACGACCGTACGAGAATATCTCAATGAAACTTATCCCAATCAATAATACATGAAAAAGTTTTAAAAACTCCAAAAGTTCTTTGGAGGGATGAAAAATGGGGACCCCACCGTTTTCGAGGGCGCTGAACACGAAGGTGATATTTTAAAGGTTCCCACCCCTCAGCAACTACCCCTAAACTCGAAAAATTACCTCTATTTCGCGTTTTTTCCATCGTAGGTATGCGGATCGGTTTTCTGGGCAGGATTGAAGTAGGCCGCATGCATTTTAACCATGCAACAACATCTTATCTACCCCCCGGGGTTGAAACTGCCCACTCCCCTAATACTAGAATCAAAATGCTTGAAAATTTGTTTTTTCCCGTTTTTGAGGGTGCTCAACACAATGGTAATATTTATTTCTCCCCTAGCCTTTACCAACCACCCCTATTTTAAAAATATAAGTCGCTATGTACGAATGTCGCATATATTTCATATATATGAACTCCCATAACTTATTCCCATAGAATATGTCCAGTTCCATAGTAAAATTCGATCCAACAAGTGCTCGCATGCCCAATACCTGTAAATGTGAAAAAGCGGTGGTTTTGCGGATTTGGGGTGATTGATGGAGAGGGGGGTTAAATAGTACTGACATCCCTCGAAAACGGGGAGAAAATATTGTCCACTATTTTGTATTTTTCGGTGGATTTCAATGTTAGGGGTGATGATAATTTCAACCCCGGAGTTCATGACATGTCTCGTCACTCACACACTCACTAAAATGTCGAAATTCCCTTGAGAATCCTAATCCAACGAGTCCCCACATGCCCAGCATCAATAAATATGAAAAGGGTGTGGTTTTAGGGGTGGTTGGTGGAGGGTGCAGAAATATTACCATCGTGTTGGGCACCTTCGAAAATGCATTTTTATTTTTTGGGAATATTTCAGTATTAGGGGAACGGGTAGTTTCAACCCCGGGATGAATAAGATATTGTATGGTTAAATTTCATACGGCTTACCCTAATTCTGCCCCAAAAAACAAATCCGCATGCCTACGATGGAAAAAACGCGAAGTAGGGGTGGTCTTTTGAGTTTAGCAGTAGTTGTGGGGGGGTGGGACCATCGTGTTCATCGCCTTCGAAAACGGGGGGTATCCATGTTTCCTCCCTCTCACAGAACTTTTGTGTTTTAACCCTTTTTTGCAACTTCTTCATGGACTATATTGGATAGGACGTGGAGAACCTATAACATGGCCACCCAGTTTTCCAGGCCTTAATGCACTAGCTTATTATTTATGGGGCCATTTCACATTTTATGTTTATGCTGTTCACATTCCCGATAAACAAACTCTTCTCCATAGAATCTATGGCAATAATTTAAGAAAACTTTTAAAAATTTCTTGTTTCGTTTATGTTTCGTATCTTTTTAATTAATTAAAAATTATAGTTTATGACGAGTTTGTTTGTCTTCAATATGGCATGTTATTAATTTTAAAAAATAAGCCAAAAATAATCATAGCTACGCAAAAAAGTCAAGAAATTATTTTTTTTCAAAAATAAATTTGCAATCCAAAATTTGCAAAAATGTTTATCCAGTGGCGTGCCATATTTTCTGGTGAACATGCTACCATCATACCCAATTTCTACGACACTGATTAAAGCTATCGATTAATTTTCTTCAATGTTGTACTTATAAAGTTTCAATTCAGTATCTAAATTTGATTAAATGATGTTTAGGGACATGTTAGTGTTACTATAAAGCCCCTGAAATGAGACAATCTTATAGTAAACAGTAAAACGCGTTCAATGAAAATTTGCCATGTATTATTGTGAATCTTATATGTGCACTGCACATAAGGATCAAAATTAAATCGTATAAACAGTCATCACGCATTTCATGTAAATTCGTATATATTGTTGGATGTGCCCGGCGCCTCCACCACATGTCACGACCACTGGTCGTATAAAGGGCTGCTTGGCATTAAGAGGTTTTATTTTATGAGATGAAGTGAGATAATCATTTAAACAAGTATAACGAATATTTATTACAAGTTAAATATGAAACAAAAGAGACAAGTTCAAGAAAAAAACAATATAAAAACAAATACAAAGTCTTACCAGAGGAGATAGGTCGAGTAGTTGGCTTCTTGATGGACTGTATACCAATGAGTAATTTATATCTCAATTCTGGTCTATTTATATGATTCATAATTACTTGTTCAGCATTATTCCCATATAGGTAGATTTAAATGAAGTTTATTTCCAACGCGGTTACAAATTGTGATTGAAATATGAAACTTTATATCCTTTATACACGCTAAATGACAAATTTATTTAATAGAAATGATAAAATTAAATTTAGAAACAATGTATAATTTTTTATTGATTTAACTTTATGGCTTATTCTAATTTATTAATGAATATTTGAAAAATACATTTTATAGTGAATATGCTAAAGAGTATTTTGGTTAATTCTGAAGTGCTGAATAACTACTACTTGACAATATATGGAATATTTCAAGGTTTTAACATGTATAATATATAATGAATTATACATCTGTTCAGAACTCCATGTAGTACCTTGAAATATTTAAATATTTTGTGTCAGTTCGCATTTCAATAAAATGTAGAACTATATTTGCATAGTCCTAAATTCGACCTAAACTACACGTGTCATAAGGTTCAATTTGTTTAGAGTTTCCACCGCAGTATACATTTATGACTCGCTGTAATGCGTGGTCGCATACATTCGGACGCTTTGACTAGTCTTGACTTCAACGCCCTGCGTGTCTTGTAAACGTACGATCTAATGACAAATCTTTTTTAAATTTGGACGATACATATGCTCCTTTATTTACGACATTCTATTATACGCCCTGCGTATATTTATAAATAAATTTAAATGACATAATAAATCCGCAGTTTTATTAGATACTATAACATCCTTTCCACTTTATCCTAAATCATGCTCTCTCTCTTTTCAATCGCGAATTTCACAACCTCACTGCATAGGAACCAGTAAAAATACTGATATGTAGAAAGTTCTGATCCAGTATAATATCGAGATATTTTATGTCTTCATTGTTGTTTGCTGTCTCAGACTTATATTATTTTTTGAAACCATTGTCTTAAATAATGCTATTATTTTATAAGTATAACATTTTTTTATTTGGTATATTACATATTATTAGGGAAGAACTTGTTAAGTTTAGCCGTTGGTGTGTAACGAAGCATTTTTCGTTACTGAAATCTGCATAAAATTTATAGTTAATTGTACTTTATATAAATATGTTTCTTGTTTTCGGTACCGCCTTAAGCGACTTACTGTATATTATCCGAAAATATTCACTATTTGAATACCTGAGTATTTATTTAAAACAGCAAATATTTGTAAACGGAATTATTGTTTATTGTTTGAAGCAATTAATTCAATAATTAGTTATCTGTGGCCGATTAAATCCGTTTCTTTTTCGTAGTTGGTTAGAATAAATATTTGAAACCGATTTCATACATTACAAAAGTTAAAATACTTTATTTATACTAACCAACGCGCGTAATAATTATTTACCGGTAGTTTAATAACTTAATATAGCCGTCCTCGCTGGCTTGTATTCAATACAGTGGGCCATGCGCGATACTAGAGCACGTGGGACTCCTCGCGCTACCCCGAGTGGGAATCTGGCATAAAACTGACCGAAAACTCCTGTAGAATCAGAATGTGTTCCAATTCTCGAAACAACCAGACGTCTACCAGTGCCCAGGGTCCACCGCTGCGATTGTAAAGAGTAAGAAAACTTATATATATATATTTGGCTAGTGCATTTATTATTCCGTATTTATTCTGATTGAAATTTTTAACCTGTTTGAATATATTCGGTATTTATTTCATATTTACTGACTGGTAATTTTTAAATTTGTCACCGGAATTTTATGCATATTTTCTGATTGAAATTTTTACGCGGTTTAAATATTCTTGGTATTTATTTCATAGTAAAACTTAGTCACCGGGATTTTATTGCTTATATTCTGATTGAAATTTTTACGCTGCTTAAATACTCTACTATTTATTTCATATTTACTGATTGCCATTTTGACACTTACCTTATTAAATTTCACTGTTTATTTTCTGATTGAAAATTTTATACTGTGCATCCAGAAGTCTGTTACATATAATTCGGTTTCAAGTCATATTTAATTATTTGAATATTTCACTTTAATATTTTCACCTTGTGACTACCTTTGTACCCTTACTTGTATTTTTTAAGGACCTGTGTCCCTACAAGTTCCTACTTACCTGCATTAGGACCTGTGTCCGGCTGTTCCCTTACTTGTATTTTTTTAAGGACCTGTGTCCCTGCAAGTTCCTACTTGCCCCCCCTGTATTTTTTAAGGACCTGTGTCCCTACAGGGCTCTCACCTTTTTTTATTTAGTCACATTATTGTTTGTTCCGTGCTGAACCTTAATAAAAGGACAGATTTAATTAAGCTTTTGTTTGCACGGTATACTGAGGTTCATGACAAGAAAATTTGCTCTTTCTGCCGACACTTAATTTTCCGTATGTTTAATATCATTAAACACTAGCCAAATTTTCGGTCTGTTTCATAAACTGTTTTTATTATTATAAATAATTTTGCTTGCTTCGCATTTTCTGGTATCCGTACACTGTCTGCTTAACGTTCGTTTTATCATACACTCGCTAATTCCCTCGTGTGCACGCTTTCACTGCTCGATTAACCGCTTCTACGCTTTTGCCGCTAACGTTACCACATTGCTTGCTACTCTCCCTCTACTATTATTGCTTATATATATATCTGTACATGAATTTGTGTTAATTGTGATTTTTCGGTTTATTTAGAACTGCAACCACAGGTTTACTGTAATATATACTTAAATATTATTGGAACTTCTGCGTTTTACTGTTGTGTTTGTGAAAGTCTATTTTCCCTTATTGACCCACTGGAATTAACTGATTCTTCACTGAGCTGCTTAGTCTCGCTCATTCGACTTATGGGTAGTGTTGTTCAATCACCTTGAAACTTGAACTGGCGCCCGAGTACTGAATAAAGCTCGAGTGTCAAAGTGACAGCCTTAGGTCTCGCACCGTACGAGAAAAAGAGCGTCACAGGTGTACTTCATTAAGCATAGGTGCGCGAGCCTTTCAAAATATTCTAAAGAAATTAAAATAGAGAACGTGGTACTCATTAAATAACTTAATTATAATACATACCAAATCCAGAGTAATAAAAAATCTTTGCATAATTTAATTATCCAAAAATTAATAGACGTGGCGAAATTCATCTAAAAATTTCATAATAGTTACTAAAAACCGCTTTTGTTCATTAAAATTAAATTCAGTTACAATTATTTACGTTCCATTATTTATAGCAAATCATTTTTGAAATTTTCACATGAAACTTAGTTTCATTTTGAATATTATTGCCTTTCAGTAAATTCTGCTTTTGCCGGCAAACTAGCGAAATCATATTCATTGCCTTTCTCAAACTAATAGTTTAATACAATTACTAACTCAAAAATTCAAAATGTTAAAGTCAGTTTTGATTTTTATTGCAGTTGCCAAAATAATTTCGTAATTCAAGGTTACCGTACTAAAATTCTCATCTCATTTGTTTCTAACGGCATGTAATCGGAAGCCTTAATATCAAAATTCTTATCTCTTAACGAACCAGCACACCCGCACACAGCCTCGACAGTAATCGGCATAACCATTACAAAGAAAATATACTGCCCAACAGAAAATAAAGTAATTGCAGCACTAAATGATGACCACGACCCTTTTATAGCTATTTTTGAAATCACCCTTCCTCCAACAATACATCAACAGATCTAGAGAAAATACCTCGACTGGGATAAAATCCAAAGCAACAATAATCTAAAACACCCACCTGTAATAATATAAACGAAATTGACCAGGCAACCGCGAAATTAACAGATGCCATCTCAGATGGTTTGTTAAATGCAAAAAAAAACCACAGCACAATATACCTACACTAAGTCACCACCACATGAAATATTGCAAACAATTCCCTGGGACTCAATACCTCACCTATAAAACACAATTTAAGAGAAACAATATCCGAAAAAATTGAGACACAAACTAGAGAAAATTACTGAGGCAATAAAATTTCATCTCGACGATCCTCATTTCAAAATTACAAATACCGCCCTTGAATATTCAAATCATCATTAATAGAGCCATAATTCAAACAAAAATCACTTGATTTCGAAATAGAACTTAATAATCATGTTTTACAATCAACCGAACATTATATCCTTATAAAATCAGACACATAAAATAACTCAATCGTAAAAAAACCCTGCATGAATAATATACCTAGCTGAGCACTCAAACATCTCACTTTACAAGTCATATCTTGCATCACTAAACCATTGAATGCTTCTCTACAATACACACACAACCCAACAACTTAGAAACTACCAAAAAAACAAACAAAAAAAAACTGCAATAACATATCGACCAACCATCTCTGGGGAAACTCCTTGACTCTATCCTCCTATTACACATGCTGGAAGACGTATGGGATAATCAAACGTTCTGCGAATTCCACTATGGATTTCGTCCTGAGTAACACCCAATAGTTTCTCAGAGTCTATGAGATAGTTGAGCCAATCGAGGCCAGAACACTGGAATAGCACCTCTGGATCAACGCATGAAGAGAAGGCGTTTGATAAAGTCTGGCATCCAGGACTGCTATACAGGGTGTTTCACGAGAAAACGGACATGGTTTAATTGTTGCTACCGTTATTGTTGTTGTTGATAGATATGTTATGTTTTTCTTGTTGGTTTTCAATACATTAGCGTAATAAAATAGATAATTTGTTCGATGATCTGTAACATTTATGTTTTCATTTATTTCTCCCCCTCCTTAACATCACATAAGTGATTAATGTTAAAAATTGTTAATTACGGCATGATATTTACTGTTGAAAAAAATAGTAAACAAATAATTTCAATTGTGGAAACACTTTTAGCAAGTAACATTCATCGATATTTTGATAAGTCTTATATTGTGGTATTTAGAGGAATGTATTTCGCGAACGGTGGGTATTCGCCAAAAAAATTAATGAAGCTATTTTGCTCAGTTTTTTTATGTACTATTTAAATTACATATCGAAATTTGAAAAAACGTATACAGGGTGTTGTTTCTTTGAAAAACAACAAAAACAACTTTTTGTCAAGTCCGGACCTCGATATTTTCTTTGTCATACGTGTATTTATTCAAAATCACTGACATATTAAATGAGCCAAATATGAACTAATTATTCCATTCCATTACAAAGTAATGACCTAAAGAAGTTTTGGCAAAAATACATACATCAACGGGTGTCCAAACAGCTTATTCTATGGATAACTCTGATTACCCTCGGTGTCGTTTGTATCTTATTAAACTATGTTCGTTTTCTCGTGAAACACCCTGTATAAGCTCCGCATCGCAAAAATTCCGATACGTATTATTAAAATAGTACAATTTCGAGTGGCAGTCATTCAGGAATACTCATCCCTTATTCCTTTGCCATCTGGAGTCCCCCCTCGGTTCCATCCTTTTTATTGTACACATAAATAATATACCTGAATTAATCGACAACACTATAAATTAAAATATACAGGCTGTCCATTTTATCAGGGCACTCGAGAATATCTCACTTAATATCGGTCGTACTAAAAAAATAATTTTTACGAAAATTGTGCAAATTTATATAACCTACAAAATGGTTTAAAGACATTTGAAATCCATGGCCTACTTTAAGAGTTATGGCGGAATATATCGAAAATGCGGAAAACGTCTAGGCCAAATATCTCCGTTATTTGAAGAGATACGAGAAAAATTCTAAGGCGAAAATTTTTTGTAAAACAGAGCGTTTCGACGAGGTTTTATCTATTTTTTTTTTTCAAAACCGCTGGATTTTTAGATTTACTCTTCAGGCTGTTAAAAAAATTATTTTGAAACAGGCGGGAAAATTAAATAGAGTATTTTCCTCCCTTTTCAACGATATATCACATGCCATATCTATTCATTGGTACTACGTTAGTAATTATAAAAAAAAATTTTTAAAACCAATAATTTTTTTTTAACAAGCATTATACTTGCCGTGGAGAAGAATGATTAAATAAAACGATAAAATAATGCAATAAGTTGTTCAGATCTTTGCTATAATAAAACATTGACACAATTAAGAAGTATAAAGTAAATTCAGGTAACAAAAAAAAATTATAATCAAGAAAGCAACATGGAGCAATTATGGAAAGAGTATTCGCAGTTATGCCAATGTATAGAGGTCCTCCATAAAAGCATCACTCCTTGCTCAGAAAGTTAAAATGTCTTTACCAATTAATTTAAGTATAATATCCATTTGTTTGTATTTCATGATTTCACTATTATTTCAATTATTTTAAAATAGTTGGCTATGAACAAACTTGACAATTTAATTTTTTGACAGATCATTTCAGTTAATACTTAAACTCTCACTCAATCAGAATCGTTGAAGAATTTAGAATTTTAGAAAATGATTTTCACTCACATTAATCGTTATAATATGTTCGTTACATATTGCCAATGCAATTTTAACTCTGGATCAGCTCATGTAGAATATAGAAACAGATTTCCACAAGCACTACAGTCGACTAAAACTCTGTTCAGAAAATTAGCTACGAAACTGAAAAATAATGGTTAATTTTTAAAGAAGAAGACAAGGCTGAACAGTGTTACTGATAATGTAAATAAGGTAAACCGAGTTATTAATTATGTAAGAAATAAAGATATAGAAAATTTGGAAACATCATTAAGAGAAATTCAAATTGCTTGCTGTTCTTCTTAACTGTGTTAATGTTTTATTATAGCAAAGATTGGAACAACTTATTGAATTATTTTATCGTTTTATTTAATCATACTTCTCCACGGCAAGTATAATGCTTGTTAAAAAAAAATTATTGGTTTTAAAAAAATGTTTTTATAATTACTAACGTAGTACCAATGAATTAATGTGGCATGTGATATATCGTTGAAAAGGCAGGAAAATACTCTATTTAATGGCGCCATTTCCCGCCCGTTTCGAAATAATTTTTTTAACAGCCTGAAGAGCAAATCTCAAAATACAGCGGTTTTGAAAAAACCAGATAAAACCTCGTTGAAACACTCTGTTTTGCAAAAAATTTCTGCCTTAGAATTTTTCTCGTATCTCTTCAAATAACGGAGATATTTGGCCTAGACGTTTTCCCCATTTTCGATATTTTCCGCCATAACTCTTAAAGTAGGCCATGGATTTCAAATGTCTTTAAAACATTTTGTAGGTTATATAAATCGGCACAATTATCGTAACAAAAATTTTTTATACGACCGATATTAAGTGAGATATTCTCGAGGGCTGTGTAAGTAATAATAATAAATTGCTAGTTCTGAACATGTTCTGTGTAACACTTTTACTTGAGGTGGGCATATCCAAGACAGAGAGGTCCGATAAGGAAATATTTCTTATTTTTGGCCATAACTTTTTTTGAATACATATTTTGTTAATAAAAAGTATAAGCCTACCTAAGTAGAACTATGACAGGTGTAGTGATATGAATCTCCACTCATTAATTTCAGTCATTTGCAAAATTAGTTCATTTAAAACTATAAATTATGAAGATTGGCACTAATTTTTAATTTAAATTTATTGATTTTACAAACAACTGAATTTATTAAGTGAAAATTCATATCGCTACAACTGTCCACATAGGTAGGCTTATACTTTATTCTATCAATATATGTATTAAAAAAGTTATTGCCAAAAATAATAAATATATCCTTATCGGATCTCTCTCTCTCTCTCTCTCTCTCTCTCTCTCTCTCTGGGATATGCCCACCTTAAAGACACTTTCATCAAATGGCAGTATAGGAGTAAGCGGGCGACTATGACACTAAATTGCGCTACATTGCTAAATTATTGATCAAACTGTAGCTTATTGCATAATATTTATTAATTTATTTTTAGCTAAACTGTATTTCAAAATGAGCAAATCAAATTGCCCCAGGATTTTTCTGCATGGTAATGCTTTTATTAGAAATAAAAAGCAAAATCACTCGACCTTTTGGAGATGCAGAGCCTACCGCAAATATGGATGCAAATGTACGGCTGTGACACGTAAAGATTCAATAACAATAAATATGGAACACAATCATGAACCCAATGCAGATGAAGAAGACATCCAGAATTTGCAATTCCAAATGGTTAAAATAAAGTATAATGAAAGAAATAGACTTAATAATAAATTTATAGATGAAGGCGACCCTATTATTAAATTTGAAGATTGTTATGTATGAGATAAATATAATGGTTATGTTTCTATGTATACAAAAATCTGTTATTTGAAAGGATAAATGTAAATAAAATTTATCAGATTTTCCCAAAAATTTTGTTTCAGGTGTCATATATTTGTATTTTACATAAAAATACCCGACTATTGATTAAGTGGGCAAAAATGAATTGTTTTACTAATTATTTGAATTTCTATCACTCGTTTAAAAAAATGTTGGTTGATATTGGTTCTAAAAGATAAAATGCCTGGTACAATTAATTTCTGGGCATGACATAGTGCAAACTGTATTAACCAAAGAGGGTCACATTTATGACCTCTACGATCATATTGGCAGATTGCTGGGAGTGGCAGCAATACCTACGTATGTTGGTAAATCAAATCAATAACCCCTTGATGCTGTTCAACGTATTTGTATTATCAAAATTAGAATGAAGTCCAAAATATGCCGTACATTATTACGACCCAAAATCAGGTAAAGACAAACGAGGTCCCAGATATTACAAATCCTTGTAGTGAGAGATTTTACAAAAAAAAAAAATAAGTAAAAAAAATACAATTTATTATAAAGTATGCAATGTAGAATACAAAGAAAATTTAAAGGTAAAAATCTTAAAATAAAATATATAACAAAATATAACAACGTCTAAGGTTTTCTAAGCTAACTCTAGGAAAAGAACTAGAAATTTATAATCAATTTTACAAGAAAAATAATATTCACGAATTACTTAGGATTTTTCTCAATCACAAAGTGTAAATTAGGGCAAAACCGAATTCCAAAAATCGCGTACCAAAGAATAGCAGTATGATCCAAAAGTTCAAGTCGACAAATATCAAAAATAGAACAGTTGGAAAGTTCTATTCTATTTCGTTCTATTCGTCTATAATTAAATTTACAAAATTCGTCAAAAAATTCTGAAAAAAACTTTTAATTAAAATAATCCAAAATATTAATTGAAAATATGTGAAATTTAGTTTTTGATCCGGTATCAAACCGAGTAGCAACCACGTATCTTTTTAACTAAATTAATCACTTAGCAAAGTTTTCAGCTTAATTTCTTAATCAAAAAGGGAGTTTGAAGGAACTTGGCTGATATTTATAACAATTTTAACTTACAAGAACAAGAGGAAATGACTTAAATTGACAGTTCGACAAATCGACTGTCGTACAGTACCGACTTGAGAAATTTTAAAAACTAAATCGATTATAAAGAAATTTTCGATGATTTGCTAACTTTATGCTATCATTTTGTAGACAATTTTAATAATAGTTTATATTTTACATTTTTATGATATACACATCTATTTAACAAACTGGTATATTTTCCTAGTGGAAGCCATCTGTTGACGAAAAGTCTAATTTTGAGTGGCAATTTAAATAAGAAATTAACGGGGTAGTGACATCTATTGCTGAAAGTGTAATTAATTACGATGATTGACGAGTTGATCTACTAAAATCTGTTATTGTTAATTTGTGAAAACCAGCGAAAGATGGCATGTCACAACATAAATTAGCCTTGAAGACACTAAGAATTTTCAGTAAATATCTTTGGTATAAGAATGATGGTATATATCTGGCTAGAAGTGCGCCTTAATGTGATTAAACAGATATCAGATGCACAACTTTTAAGCAACCAGATAAATTGCGTTTATTTATGCAGTTATTAGTGGGGTCGATCTGGCATTAAAAATGGCTTGAAACGGACTCGTTTTTTTTGATTTTTTTTTTGTGATCTCATCCGAAAAATTTTCCGGTCGAACTTTTCGCGAGGAGGGGGGGGGGGGGAATTTACATGTAAAGATAGGGAAAATCAGTTTTTCGGTCATAACTCGTTTAGTTTGATTCTGATCAAAGAAATGTATAGGGATAAAATGAAGGGCCCGCGAATGCGCGTAAACTGAATTTAAACTTGTCGAAATCGGTCCAGTGGTTCCCGAGATATTGTGATTTGAAAGTTCGGATTTGTATACGGTTTTTTCGCTGCGGCGGAAACGTACCGAGAGCCGTTTTCGCGTTTTTTTCGGGGAGGAAAGTAACTTGATGACTTTTTTTCTTACCCCGATAGACACTCAGCACCTAAGTACTGTGTCCAAATTTCAACTAGGTTGATTAAGGGGGGAAGGGTAACGTAGATAAAACTTAAACTGCTGTAACTTCCGCAATTTTTTCCGCAAATCGCGCAGCAAACGTGACATTGTGTAGTAATGTGCCTACTTTGAGTTCTGCTCATGTATTTTCAAGTTTGACCATAAATAAACAAATTGTTGCGAAATAACCAATTTATTGTTGTTATTATTTTTAGAAAAAGTCATTTTTCGCCAGAAAGGAAAGGGGCGGGGGAGATTTTTTTTGCCATCGAATGTGGAATTTTTTTCTCTTTGATTTAAGCCCGACCAGATTGCGATCGGATGATTAGGAGGGGAGAGGGGTCCTGCAAAGTTTTTGCCCTGTAGAAGGGAAAGGGGTAGGGACTTCGGGCCGGGCTCATTTTTGAGGGCAATCAATTCTCTTTCAGGACTTTTTTACCCCGAAGCTCTAAATTGATTAGGGCCTGCACGCGCGCGTGATACATTTGTAAAAACGAATGCGGCAATTCAGCAGCCGCGTAACGAGATGCCGGGAGATGAGCCCAGCGCTCCCACTTCTCTCCCTTCTCTCTCACAAATACACCTCCCACTCCGCTCGTCCGTTTTTATAAATGTATCAGGCGCGCGTGCAGGTCCTAATGAAGTTAGAGCTTCGTGATAAAAAAAATCTTGAAAGAGAATGGATTACCCTCGAAAATGAGCCTAGCCCGAAGTCCCTAACCCTATCCCTTGCCCTTCTACAGAGCAAAAACTTTGCGGACCCCTCTCCCCTCCTAATCATCCGATTGCAATCTGGTCGGGCTTAAATCAAAAAGAAAAAATCCACATTCGATGGCGGAAAAATCTTCCCCGCCCCTTTACTTCCTGGCGAAAAATACTTTTTCTAAAAATAATAACAACAATAAATTGGTTATTTCGCAACCATTTGTTTATTTATGACGAAAATTTAATACATGAGCGGAACTCAAAGTAGGCATATTAGTACACTATGTCAGGTTTGCTACGCGATTTTCGGAAAAAATTGCGGAAGTTACAGCAGTTTAAATTTAATTTACGTTTACCATTCTCCCCTCCCTTCCTAATCAACCTACCGACTTGAAATTTGGACACAGTACTTAGGTCCTGAGTGTCTATCGGGGGAAGAAAAAAAAAGTCGTCAAGTCACTTTCTTCCGTTAAAACGGTTCTCGGGAACCGCTGGGCCGATTTCGACGAGTCAAAAGTCAGTTTACACACATTCGCGAACCCTTCATTTTATCCCTATAGATTTTTTCGATCTGAATCATACTAAACAAGTTATGTCCAAAAAACTGATTTTCTCTATCTTTACGTGTAAATTTCTCTCCCGTCCTCGCGGAAAGTACGACCGGAAAATTTTCCGGATGATAGAGGTGTGGGTCCGACTTCATAATATCACAAAACAAAAATGGAAAAAAACGAATCCGTTTGCAAATCCAGATCAACCCCACTATATGTTAAATTACATGTACTAGCAGCCTATCCAAGGTCAAATACTATTAAGTTCTTCATATGAATTAATTGTATAAAATTCTGTAGCTATATTCAGTTGGGTAGTTTATCCTAAATAAATAAATATATAAATAAATGAAAGACCGAATTCAGACTTCGCTGCATATCCTAGAAAAGACAATAAAGTCTAAGGGTTTTACTAGATTAATTCCTAGATGAGGACGTAAGCAGCAATGACAATTCAATGGCAATTATGATTTAGTTTATTAAACTTGACACACTTTTTCTGTTCTCCAATGAGTACTGACAATATTTAAAGCCATTTTAATTATTTTATATTTAGTGTTGAACTTTTTTACATTTTACTTTTAAATAACCACTAAAAAATTTTTAGGAAAGATATACATCGACGTGAGTAGAAATAATGCTCCTAGGATTATTTTAAATGGATACGGCTATGGAATAAACAGACGATATCAGAACAAAACCTTCTGGCTGTGCAGTGTTTATGCCAAAACGAACTGCAATGCCAGAGTGATAACTTATGAGAATAACGTAAAGATAACACGACATCATAATCATGATCCAGATCCTACTCAGAGTAGCGTCGTCAATTTGAAACCTAAGAGGGTTAATGTGATTGATTGTACTAGGAAACAGGGTATTCGAAAATTAACAGACTGAATTATAATGATACGGAATAAATTACTACACTACGTTTTTTAATACTTTCTCTGCTTTTGTCTGCGGAAATTTTGACATTTTAAATCAAAATTTTTTTTTTTTTATTATTCGACCGTATTATAATTTTATAATGAATTTGACAGTTGCTTTTGTGTTCCTTTCAATAATCATATATTGTTTGAAATAAGGAATAGTATTTATAGCTAGATTGTTCATGTACTTTAAGTTTGTTGATAGTATAGTACTAATTTTTTACATAAAAGTATGTCAATATGTGGGTGTATTTTTAAAATGAATAATACAAATAAAGCAGTTTTTGACGTTAATGGTAGTTTAATATTTATCCGGCAGAACTAGCCCAGTATATACATTTGAGTTAGGTAAGGCAATAAAAGAGGGAGCCAGAGACTCAACGTTAAAGTACTAATATTGTCAGCATCAGTTGCCTTGCCTTTTATAGTGCCTGCCTATGATTTCAAGTCTAGCCCATTAATGCCTGGTACTTTCGATATCTTCCGTCCTTTTCTGTCATTATATGAACCTTTATGCCAGAAGAAGAAAGAAAATATCGAAAGTACCAGACATTACTGCACGGGAAAAAATAAAGTAGTGCAGCACTGTCGAATCGAGAGTGCGTAAAGTATCGACTATCGACACCGAAGATTCGAAAGTGAAACACTATATCGCCTCGATATAGTGTTTCACTTTCGGCACTTCACTACCGACACGCAACACTAGCGAAATACAGTGTTTCGGTTCCGAAATCAACAGTAAATTACTCTTATTTGGCGTCTTTTTTGGAACTGCAGGACTGTTTGATCGACAGTGTTTCAACTCGACGGTATTTCTGTTAGAAATGCCAACTGAATTTTTTTCAGCAGAGCCGTTACATATATGCCCACTTCATAGGCATAAAAAGTTAAACTTTTTGTATCTGTTCGTTGCTAGGAATTTTGAACCCGTTCCGAGTCATATCGTCGTCGGACTGAAATCTGACACCTTCAGCCCGCGGATCAGGTCTATAATGACCCCTTATCAATGCACGTGTTACAAGAAATATAAATACGCGTATGACCAATAGTCATAAATGCGGACCAATTAAAAGTATATAAATAGAATTTATTACAAACAAAAATAATGCTTTAATTTACCTACGGTTGGAAAATAAAGTTTTTTTTCGACAAGTTCCGTGTCAGATTCTAACTGTGGAATCCAGCTTCAGATTTTTAGTTGTGTTGTTATGAAAACAATGTGTAAGCATTAATTGTACATGATTCCAACAACCTGTAATATTTTGCTTTTGGCTATCATTATGTATTTAAAAAATGCATTTTACAATAATGCAGGTTTAAAATAAACTACGCGAATTTAGAAACTTCTGATCTGTAATATTTTATTCCTTACCATCAATCAGTGTATATTAATAGGAAAAATAGAAATAAATTTAGTCTGTCAAAATGAATAAGGGTAAAAATTAGCTCTACACGATTTCATAAGTTTCTAATTTGTATTTTGTTATGGTAACAGTAAAGCGATTTTTGTTATATTTTATTCTCTATCATCAATGGACATTAACAGGAGAAATTTTAGTATGTTAAAATAAAACAAATAAGGGTAAAAATGAATTTTCATGAATTTTTAATCTGTATCAGAAAGTAAAGTTGGTCAGAAGGTTCGCGGGACTACCGTTGTAAAGCGCTTTTGTTATTGTCTTCAATTTGAAAGATTAGGTTAGGTTGCTCATTGTAATAAAGTATATAGTCAAAAAGATAAACATGATGCATGGTAGGGGGATGCGGGGAAGTTACAGTATCAGAGGAAATGCACTGAATCTACTTAGATTATATTTACAAAATAGACATCAAGCAGTAACTTTACCATCGGGGGAATCATCATCTACATTACCTGTAGATATTGGAGTGCCACAGGGGTCAATATTGGGACCAATATTCTTTTTGATTTTTATTAATGACCTACCAGTGAATGTACGTTCAGAAAGCATAACACTATACGCGGATGACACTACGTTGGTTATTTCAGGGACAAGTGTAGATGAGGTCAAAATTAAGAGTGCTGTATCTGTAAAGGATGCTATTAGTTGGTTCGAACCTAATAAATTGAAAAATAATGCCGAAAAAACCCAAACAATAATATTTTCTACAAAATTAGAGACTTCTTCTGTAAAACTGTTGGGTGTATACGTGGACTCTAAACTAAATTGGCACAGTCATATTGAGCACTTATCAAAAAAATTGAATAAGGTAGTTTACCAAATAAGGAAACTTATTGAATTAACTACTCTTGAAACAGCAATCACCTTTTATTATAGCAACTTTTATAGTCAGATCAGTTATGGCATCTTAATTTGGGGAGATTCAACAGAATTTGAGAGAATTTTTAAGATCCAAAAAAGAATAATAAGAGTATTGGCTGCTGTCGGCAATAGAGAGCATTGCAGACCATTATTTAAACATTTTAATATTATGAGACTACCAGGTGTATTTATATATCAGTGCTTATTGTATATTAAGGAAAATAGGTCTCTTCCTACTAATTTTATATTCCATAATTACAATACAAGAAACAAAGATGCTCTAACTGTTCCCTATCACCGGCTGAGTATGACTCAGCAACCCATTAACTATTTGGCTATAAAATTATATAACAAACTGCCATATGATTTGAAAGATAAACGTATTAATACATTCAAGTCATCTCTTAAGAAAATTTTAACTGAAAACCCTTTTTATAGTGTTGCTGAATTTTTAGATTATGATTTTATTTTAAATTATAACTTTTAATTCTAATCTGTGATTATTTTATGTATTATATTGTGAGTGATAAGCTAGGCACTTGTGGTAATGCGTTTCTTTTCTTTTTTTACTTAATTGTATAGTATGTTTACTACAAACTTTATACATTTTATACTTACCTATATTATATACATTTATACATTATTTACTGTTGACAACCTTAAACATTACTATGTAACTTGGGCAATAAATATTATTATTATTATTATTACATAGAAAATTAGCTTGTGTATTTTGGCAGTGTTCGTTGGGTTGATTTCACTTATTTATTTTTTCATTATGAAACAGTACGTGGTTTCACAATTAGCTATTAAGATAGTGTTACCTCCTTTCCCTTATTATTTATTTTTGGGAAAGAATTGAGGTAACATATGCGGACGACTAGCTGGTTTAAGTCGGAGCAAAGAGCCGTGGATCCGGAGTATTCGTAAGAGTGGGGAAACTTACCGTTTTTGAAATCTATAATGAAAATAAGTAAAATTGTCTCTTTTTCTCGAATAACCAGTCTACTATAGATCAAGCTGAAATTGTTGGTAAGGAAAATAAAAATAAAGTTTAAAATGAATGATAAAATATATTACATGAATAGATAAATCGGTTTGTATAAAGTGAAATTTTGACGTAACTTAGTAATATCGGCTAACAAAGACTAATTAAAATTTAAAAGAAAACATATAACAAATTTATACCAGGATCCTAGATTTCGAGATAGAGTATTGTTGAGGTAACTGGTTCTGGAACAGCAATTCAGGCCCACAATTGTCTCTTGCAAAAAATGGAGTCTAAAGGTTTCCTTGGCAAAAATATAAAGCTTAAATTTAAAGCATAAGCATAAAATAAGAAGAAAGTCAAATTTTCAATATGAAGAAAATTCTTAAAGTATCTATATGCAGGAAGATATACATAAGCTATACAGAAATGTAGAAGTGAATGTAGAAATGTATAAATATATAAGCTGATTTCGTAAACTATAAATTGCCAAAAAATTGAAAAGAAAGAAAGAAAATATTTTAAAACTATGTGGTACATATAGTATTTTAACTACTTATTAAATTAAAAAGAATTGAATTTAAATTTATTTTTAAAATAATTGAAATTACTGAAATTTTAAATTACTAATAATGGAATTTACCTGGATGTTAAACACTTGTTAACGCGGATATAAAAATGTAATATTAATTACTGAAGTCCACAGTTAACTTTTATATACGTTCGAATCAGTACAAAAACTGCAAGCAAATGAATTTCTTGGTGAATTTTAAAATAAGGTAAATTTTATTTGTCCCACTTACTGCAAAATAATGGCACCACACAAACTTGAAAAAGCTATTTCCACTAATTAAATTGAAAGCTGTAAAACGTAGAAATGGAACAGCTATTGCCATCTGTCAATTGTTGAGTTAAGCGCAACAACCTGCAGGTCGCAAATTCTAAAATTTCCTTTACTTGCAACTGAAATTAGCGGCATATAATCGATAAAAGGAATCTATAATAATAATAGTGCATACGACACAGCTGGATTACTCTTCAATTTGTAAATACATAACCAAAAATATGAACAGCTCTAATAAATAGTAAAACGTAAAACCGTCTTGCGAGGATTCAGCAAATATATCACACCTTGTAGGATATACTATTTAACAGGATAATTAGAAAGTCAAAGGTAAGAAAAATAACCATATGTACTTACATAGTAAACAAAAATATACAAATTGAAATATAGGTATCTGAATGTAAATAAATGTTTTGTAGACAATTGTTTCCTGAGGTGCTGTAATAGAACTAGAACAGAGATATATAATAGTGTAAAGAAAACATAACTGAGTTCCTAAGATATAAAAATAAGTACATAAAACAATGTGAAATGATTTAGCAGTTATACAAACATGTAAATTCTGTTAGTTGAAAACAGTTTCACTTACAAAAACTGAATCAAAATGCTATACAGATCGTGCTAAATATAAATAAAATACTAGTTTTTATATAAAACTGTTGAATGGACATAGGCCATGTAACAATAGGTTATGTAAAAGAATCGTGAAATCTGAATATAGACATACTTATAAATTTATTTCTAACAGGTGAAGAGGAGAAGCACTGCAAGTAGTAGTAATGTATAATATCATACCGTAGGATACTTCTGCCATTTGCTTCAAGCAATGCTCCTCGTCTTCACTGGTTGGATCAGATAAGAAGAAAGAACATTCTCTTCCCATTTGCAAACTTAAAACTGCCAGTCATGTCTTTCTGACTGGTATAGTTAGAATATGTTTTCTTCTTATCAAAACATATTTCATATTTAGTTAATTTTTACACACGTACAAGCCATTTAAAATTTCGGAGGGATAATATCAATTAGTTGGGCATATACGTATAGAAAAAATATTTTATTTGTATTTTTAAATTTTTCAGAACATGTTTCATTTATCTCTATATATAAATGCAATATACATATTTTTTATATTTTTGACCATTTTACTTTAGTTACCTTTTCGTCTTCTAAACATTGCCAACCGGCTTCTCCATCTCGAATTAAAGTTGTGTATTTACTATTATGCATATATTGGTCCTGTGAAATATTGCACTCATTACTCTATATGTCATACGATCAACTGAAACGGATTCTGGGTCATTAGAAATTTTACAGCAGCTTTATTACATGGTAAGGAATCATAATATAAACACTGCGACTATCATAATAATTCATGTCCAATGATTTAGACGATCAAAATTTGTATGTGGTCTTTTCTAGATGGGATAGGTTGAATCGCATTATAATTTTCCACATAAACTGTAATTCATATTTCGTAATGAGCATTTGTATGTAAAATGTACGAAAAAAAGAAAAGTGAGAATCTTCGAGCCACTGACCTTTGATAATTTTGACATCTGTTTTCGTTAATTCTCTGCACACAAATTCTTTATCCATATTGACAATGAAAAGGAAATCCGAATGTAAAAAGAATTGAACCTTTACACTTACGTAAATGTCCGGTGCAAACGTAAACTCTATCGACGGTCTCCTAAAAATCTGTAAAACAATATATGTGTAATACTTAGAGAACATCTATTTCACAATCTATCCGGCACGTAATCCGATACGACAATTAATGTGTTTTTGCAATTAAACATTTCCAATTTTTACATCAGATAATTACAAATTTGTTATTTTGATGTTTGATTGAACCAAAAATCCGAAATCAAAACTGCACAAATGTGATTAATACTTCATATTATTTTGAGAGATCTCAAAATTCAAACATTAATAGCAATGCCGTGTAAGATGACAAGTTAAAGACAGGTATTTATTTGAAGAATGAAACGATAAACAATTCATTTCGCATGTAATTATCAATGTTAAATGATTATGTTGTTTTATATAAAAAAAAAATATCCTGATGACGCATAAGCAATATCTTGCTGTATATGAAGCCCGGTTTTGTTTCGCTTTCGCATGGAGGAGAGAGAGGGAGAGAGAGAGAGAGAGAGAGTGAAAATTAGCTGCGAAACCCGACTGAGTTTCTTGATATATAAGTAGATATAAATATGTATGTTTATATATACGTATGGGTATATATATTTTTGTATGTTATTTGTTAGTGTAGTTAGTTGTTTATATTATTTTGCCACCACTGTTCATTAACGATGTCTTTTTGAGAGGTTTTAACCGAATTTAATAGTTTGAATTTTAATGTTATATTTCTCCAATATTCAAGGCCGTTACCTAATTTTTTTCAATGTTAGTGTTATATTTGTTATTTTGTAATTTTATTGTTCTAGCTTAACCGTGAACATAATTAATTATGTTGTTTTAAAATATGCCTTGTATTCTTCATGTACAGTGCTTGATCTGCACTTTTATGATCTAGTTTATTTACACACTTGTAATTTTGAATTGACTACCTTGTAAATTTTCATACATTCTTTTTTCTCGTAAATAAACTTATTATTATCATCTAATTAAGATCTATTCAAAATCAAATGGTGTGTCAAATTATAAATTCGCAAATTATTATTGAAAATGAAAACATTGTATGGATTTATCATTATTATGTATGAATTTATTAGTAATTATAATACTTGAGATTCTGATGGTAGACATCGATAAATAAAATAAAAATAAAAATTTTGTATTTTCGAAATACGCATGATAAAGAAAGGTAAGATAGATAAGAAAAAAGATAAAGTTTCGTGCATCAAAACATATCTAAGGTGTTTTTCAAGTTATACGTATACTATTTTGTAGTAAAATAGTGGTGGTTCTACTTTTGTCTGTGTTTATTAACTTTTTTTAATTTTAGGTAAAATTTACTTTAATGAATCGCAACGCAATTTTCCAAAAATTATACTAAATAGAAATGAATACGGAATAAACAGAAGACTTCAAAACAAAACTTTTTGGATTTGTTACTCTTATAAAAAAACAAAGTGCAAGGCAAGATTAACCACTACAGGAGTTGTCGCTAAAGTCTCCGGTAGCCATAATCACCCACCCAACGCAGCCAATTGTGATCTGAGTAAACTGCAATCTCAGACTATTACAATAATAAAACGATAAGACAAAGAAACAAAATATGCTATTGGACTTGTGGATAGAAATCTATAATTATCAGTATCCCAGCTAATCGCCATTTATTATTTGTACTGTTGTTTTAAATTTTTTGTTCACTTTTCACTTCATTTTTTGTTTTGTTTTTTTTTTGTTGATACTGGTGTTTTGTTCAACTTATCTAATAAATTATGCGTGAAATGTGTTCACAGTGATATATGACCAAGGATCTACTCCAAGATCACGTTTCAGATATGTGTATCTATATTACTATTTATGTAAGTTTTTCAGACAATTTTTGTAACATAAAAAATTGTAAAATGTGTTGCAATAAAGAAGGTTCAAAGGGTTAGTTTCTCTTCTCCAAGACTTTGCTAGGACTTTAAGCTTGTAAATTTTTGTTTCTTTTAAAGAAACTGTGTGTTTAATTTATGAAATTATGGTTGACTTTCCCTTTCACACAACAACCTATAAAGTGGGATGAATTATAGTTAGCAATGTATATATACAGGGTCCCAGCTAATTCACAGGGACAGTATTGGTATTTCGTAAAGTATAGAAGATACAGGAAAGGTTAAATGGGGAAAAAGTTGCGCAGTTTCGGGACAAATAAAACGACCTCTTGAGGTTCTTAATATCTTTTATAGTTTTTGAGATATCTTAAAAAATGGAGAATTAAAGATTTTCGTTTTTTCACTTTTTTGTCCTTATTTAACAAAATATCAAAAACCTATTTAGGTTTCTTATTAGGCGTTAATGTAGCTATAACTCTGTATAATTAGATATTAAATAAAAAGTTTCGTTTAAGCTGGGCCACCAGCAACTTTTTTTTTAAATATGGCCCTGTATTTCTTAATTTTTTTTGTTGTATGATTTGTCATTGTCAATACGGCTATCATAAAAAATATCGAAAATAGTACGTTGTGCTGCTTTTAAACCATTAATAACGTATGTGGCTGAATAAGGCACTGGATTATCGCAAAAAAGAACATTTGAATGAATACTATGCATTATTTACTTCAACAATAAAAACAAAATGTAACACTTATTTCATTTAGTACAAATAATAATTTATAAAAACTGTTCAAATTGTCCACCGTTATTCTCGATACAAATACATAGGTAGTTCAAATGTGCTTTTAGAGGGCGGAATATTAAACATAATATTTTTAGTCGCTATTGTAAAAATACCGGGATGTACTATAGTCAAAGGATTCTCATGTCGGTCGTTGCATACCTACCTTGCACTGACGAGAGCCAACAGCTCGAAACTGCAGTCTGCAAGTGGTGTGTAACGACTGGCAAGGGAGCTCCTTTAAGTAGGATCAGTCTTTCGGCTGGTGTTTGTTGCAATCGAAGCATTAGCGTTTTGATGGTAATATGCAATTATTACACTTAACGCGCCAGATTTGTAACTTTGGTTGCAGTCTGGTTATTTTCCTTATAGAAAAATAAGGATTTATAGAGGAGTTTGCGACTAAAAATATTATGTTTAATATTCCGCCCTCTAAAAGCACATTTGAACTATGCTAAGCCAAGTCAGGCTATTTATTTTTTGATTGCAACAGACACTGGACCGCTAGATGGCGCCTGCTGGCTGTTTTACATGTCGCTATTGTAAAAATACCGGGATGTACTATAGTCAAAGGATTCTCATGTCGGTCGTTGCATACCTACCTTGCACTGACGAGAGCCAACAGCTCGAAACTGCAGTCTGCAAGTGGTGTGTGACGACTGGCAAGGGAGCTCCTTTAAGTAGGATCAGTCTTTCGGCTGGTGTTTGTTGCAATCGAAGCATTAGCGTTTTGATGGTAATATGCAATTATTACACTTAACGCGCCAGATTTGTAACTTTGGTTGCAGTCTGGTTATTTTCCTTATAGAAAAATAAGGATTTATAGAGGAGTTTGCGACTAAAAATATTATGTTTAATATTCCGCCCTCTAAAAGCACATTTGAACTATGCTAAGCCAAGTCAGGCTATTTATTTTTCGATTGCAACAGACACTGGACCGCTAGATGGCGCCTGCTGGCTGTTTTACATGTCGCTATTGTAAAAATACCGGGATGTACTATAGTCAAAGGATTCTCATGTCGGTCGTTGCATACCTACCTTGCACTGACGAGAGCCAACAGCTCGAAACTGCAGTCTGCAAGTGGTGTGTGACGGCTGACAAGAGAGCTCCTTTAAGTAGGATCAGTCTTTCGGCTGGTGTTTGTTGCAATCGAAGCATTAGCGTTTTGATGGTAATATGCAATTATTACACTTAACGCGCCAGATTTGTAACTTTGGTTGCAGTCTGGTTATTTTCCTTATAGAAAAATAAGGATTTATAGAGGAGTTTGCGACTAAAAATATTATGTTTAAAATACATAGGTAGGCTGTGAAAAACAAATGAAGGACTGAATGTCATAGCCACGTGTTATCCCTCTGATTGTGACGTTTTGTAAATAACTGCATTATTGTTCAAGATTATTTGTTACCATTTTTCAGTGATTTTTATTTTCTAAGTGTCTCTGCTTAATATGGTTCGCTTTTCTGATAGTATGATGTTAAAACATAATTTTTCTGTCGCAAACTCCTCTACAAAATCCTTATTTTACTATAAGGAACGTAACCAGTCTGCAACCAATAGTTACTCTCCGGGCCATGTGTCCCGGAGCGCTGAATTACAACTTACAAACCTGGTGCGTTAAGTGTAACAATTGCATATTACCAACAAAACTCTAATGCTTCGATTGCAACAAACACCAGCCGAAAGACTGATCCTACTTAAAGGAGCTCGCGTGCCAGTCGTCCCACACCACTTGCAGACTGCACTTTCAAGCTGTTGGCTCTCGTGGGTGCAAGGTAGGCATATGACGACCGACACGACGATCCTTTAACTATTTGGTACATCTCGATATCTTTAAGATAGCAACATGCAAACAGTCAATAGGCGCCATCTAGCGGTTCGGTGCATGTTGCAATCGAAAAATAAATACCCTGACTGGGCTTGTAAGTTGTAATTCAGCGCTCGGCGGGACACATAGCCCGGAGAGTAACTGTTGGTTGCAGTCTGGTTACGTTCCTTATAGTAAAATAAGGATTTTATAGAGGAGTTTATGACTGAAAAATCATGTTTTAAAATTGTACATATTTTTTTTTCACTATCAGAAAAACGAACCATATTAAGCAGAGACATTTAGAAAATAAAAATGACTGAAAAATGCTGACAAATAATCTTGAACAATAATGCATTATTTACACAACGTCATAATTAGAGGGATAATAAGTTGCTATGACATACAGCTCTTCATAAGTTTTTCACAGCCTACCTATGTATTTGTATCGAGAATAACGGTGGACAATTTGAACAGTTTTTATAAATTGTTATTTGTACTAGATTAAACAAGTGTTACATTTTGTTATTATTATTGAAGTAAATAATACATAGTATTAATTCAAATGTTCTTTTTTTACGATAATCCAGTGCCGTATTCAGCCAAATACGTTATTAATGGTTTAAATGCAGCACAACGCTTTATTTTAATATTTCAAAATTTTTTATGATAGCCGTATTGATAATGACAAATCATACCAAAAAAATACAGGGCCGTATTTAAAAAAAGTTGCTGTGGCCCAGCTTAAACGAAACATTTTATTTAATATCTGATTATACAGAGTTACAGCTCCATTAACACCTAATAAGAAACCTAAATCGGTTTTTTTGATATTTTGTTAAATAAGGGCAGAAAAGTGAAAAAATGAAAACCTTAAATTCTCCATTTTTTAAGAAATCTATAAAATATATTAGGAACCTCAAGAAGTCGTTTTATTTGTCCCAAAATTGCGCAACTTTTTCCCCATTTAACCTTTGCTTTATCTTCTTTACTTTACGAAATACCAATTAGTTGGGACCCTGTATATATCATCGATTTCATCTTCCGCAATATATATAAAATGAATGTAAGAAATATAGTATCTCTTGGTCTATAATAAATCGTTTGTCGTTTAAAACCAATTTTTGTTTATTTTATACTCACAAGCAAGCGCCAATAGATCGGCTATTTTGACAATCTCTACTACCAAATTTTTTATCTGCTGAGATACTCTTTGTTTTAATATATTGAACGTATTTTTTTCTTTATAAGTACAGTTCACCAAATGGCGATTTTCCATTTTGACAGGAGGTTCAGCCAAGATTCTCAACAGCACTTGATTGAAAGTCCAAAGTCACAATTATTGTTAATCGTAGCAATCATAACCTCGCATTATTGAACTACGTCAGTAAACCATTACAAAGTCGTTTCAGTTTTCTCGCTGATAAACTTTAAATATTATTTGTGTGCAATATTTGGCAAGAGTGAGATTGTCATATAACAAAAAAAAAGTAATGACCGTAACTGACGTCTTTATATTTTAGGAATTATATATTTCCATAAGTCAAGGAACAAGAGATCACCAAATATCATATTGAACGGAAACTCTTTTTCAATCAACTGTAAGCGACAAGACAAGACCAACTGGATATGCACCTCATATCGCAAGACAAAGTGCACAGCTAGAGTTACCACTATGAAAAATATGGCTAGAATCAAAGACGTTCACAATCATAAGCCTAACTTTTCTTATTATGACCTAAGTACCTTACCTCATCAAGTTGTTACTATTTTGAAGAGGAATTGATACATGTAATACACTGTTATTTGCATTCTGTAACAGTTGTCTACTTTATTAAATTTAATAACTATCAGATTTTTTCATTTCGATACCTATAACCTTAATAACCTTGGTACCAAGAGACCTGTGACAATATATCCCGCATCAAATAACTTGATAAATTCGAAAACTAAATATTCATTATGTTTGTGAAACCATTTTTAGTATGATATCCACTTGGGTCAAAAACAATGTATTTGCTTGATTACTTCGTCTTCAATAAGTTTAATATACACCGTGCATTACTGTCTCTGTTATTATTAGAGATAGAGAAACGGTTAAACGGGGACTTTCTTGAAGAATTTTGTGACAGTTTCGATGCCGTTTTTAAATTTGTCCTAGCTGTCTTCGTTTCCGAAATATTTTCAAAAAACTGAAAAGGTGCATTTTAAAAAACTTCCCTTATCTGCCTAATTTGATGACTGGTGATATTTTAATAAGTACATTGTTAGGACACTTTTTTAAGGTGCTTTCGTTGACTTTACAAAAAAATTTCTACCGTCATTTGTTTCTCAGTTAATGCCACTAACTTTGTTTTTTCTTATGGAAGCCATATTTGATTTTTTGTATGTTCAATAGTGCTCTTAATTCCCCTTTCAATGATGTATCACAATATCCGGAAAAAATTATTTACTGGTGTAAAATATGAAAAATTTTTTTAAGTAGGCTATGAAGAAAATTTATTTTAAAATAATCCGATTTTATTAGCTTCAACTTAAAATTAAAGCAAGTACTTATTAAAATATTATCAGTCATCAAATTAGGTAGATACGGGATGTTTTTTAAAATGCACCTTTTCAATTTTTTGAAAATATTTCGGAAACGAAGATATCTAGGCCAAATTTAAAAACGGCATCGAAACGGTTACAAAATTCTTCAAAAAAATTTCCATTTAACCATTTATCTATCTTTAATAATAACAGAGATAGCAATGTATGCAACCCCCCCCCCCCAATTTGGGACACAGTGTACATTTGAAAAATATGACCCCAAAGGAAAACTTAGGAAAACTTGGCTGCCTGAATGGTTCTGTTCCATCTATTAGTCTATGAGCCAGGTCTAACAAAATCGAGTTGAACTACCATTAGATGGGACTACACGGCACTTAGGTTTTTAGATTGTCCTATATGTAAGTTAAAAGTAATCACCTTCTGGACATTTCAGATTCTCAGCTAAATACGTTTTTTAGCCGGCATTTTGAAAAATGTTCACCTTTTTGACCCAATTATGTCTGTATCTCAGAAACCGTTGATCCTAGACGAAAACTACTTCTTGGTAAAGTTATTCAGAATAAAATTTTACCTATAACTGTGAAATTTTTATACTGGTTTAAGGCAGTTTAAGACAGATTGTAAATAAAATGATTTTTTGAATGTTGTGTTTCTAGTTTTTGTAATATCATTTTTAAAATTAGGATTCTCCATTATTTGATTTCATTTTAGATTTGCCGGAATTTACTGAGAAAATAGTTTGAAGTATAAGAAAAATGAAAAGAAGGAAGTTATAGGAAAAATTGATGGGAAGCTGTATTATATACGGGAAAGAGTCAAATTTGAACGAACTAACTAGCCCTCGAGACAACCGTTCGGCGTTCCTAGGCAACGCTTTGTGAGGCCGCAACAATGAGACAGTTTATCCCTATTTTAACAATACTTTAAGGTAGTGCGACTGATCAAAGTGTATGTATTACCACAACTAATGCAGATCACAATTCACCCACCCAAAAACCCTGGAAAGATTACAACTAAAACAGCTACGTCTTCAAAAGAAGAGGAACAAATACAGTGTAGTTTTTGTAACCAGTTTTATTGTAATGTGCTTCAGCTGCCACGATATCTCTTGAAGTTACCGACGATATTCTGTTACCTAGGCGTTGTACAGCAATTTTACAAATGGTTTTGTCAGCCCTAAGTTCTACTGCTGGTTTTAAGGGTTCACGACTATTTGTCCCTTTCATATACTGAGATTATTTCATGCAAAAGTGCAAATCTTGTCATAAAATTTGGACTGCACAACAACATTTGGAGCTTGCCTCATGGTGTACCTTGGTTTCCGGAGCGGTTTCTTCCACGGGAGTTTATCCCTCTTCTTTTGAAGACGTAACTGTTGTAACCTGCATGCGTTATAGTAATATATACACTGGTGGAGTCGCACTTCCTTGAAGTAATGTTAAAATAGGGATAAACTCTTTCAGCCTCACAAAGCGTTTCCTAGGAACGGTTGTTTCAAGGGCTGGTTAGTTCGTTCAAATTCGACTCTTTCCCTTCAATTTTTCCTCTAACTTCCTTCTTTTCATTTTTCTTACACTTCAAACTATTTTCTCAGTAAATTCCGGCAAATCTAAAATAAAACCAAATAATGGGGAATCCTAATTTTTAAAATGATATTATTACAAAAACCAGAAACACAACATTCAAAAAATCATTTTATTTACAATCTCTGTTTTAAACTGCCTTAAACCGGTATAAAAATTTCACGGTTATAGGTAAAATTTCATTCTGAATAACTTTACTCATAGGTTTTTTGTCTAGGATCAACAGTTTCTGAGATACCTGCATATTTGGATCAAAAAGATGAAATATTTTCAAAATGGCGGCTAAGAAACGTATTTAGCTGGGAATCTGAAATGTTCAGAAGGTGATTCCTTTTAACTTACATATAGGACAATCTAAAAGCGTAGGTGACGTTTAGTTCCACCTAATGGTAGTGACATCCTGACTGGCTCACGGACTATATTAACGACTATGGTACATAGTACTGACGAGCAGTTAGACAGATATGAATAAACCACATTAAACCTTTAATATTGATGAAGGTAGAATTGATCCTTCCAATTAAGAAAACTGGTTTGCGTCTCACAAAAAGTGGATTCCAATTAAGGAATAATCGACAGTCTAAACCATATTTTCATCGAAAGCTGATATTGAAAATGAAATTCTATATAGCTTATATGTTGTGATTAGAACATAGATATTCGTTGAGAAAATTCATAATTTATATCTTAAGAACTTTACACTTCGTGCAAATATTTATAATTTATGCTTTGGGCCACATGTAGAAATATAAAATGCAAGATAAAATTATTTATAAACAATCATGGATTGGCACACCGCCACTAATTCTCTTTAATTAACCCACTTCAGTCATCCTTGTTGACTATTTTTTTGTACAACTCTATGACTCTCATCATCTGTCATTCATTTTTATTTGTCACGAAAAAGCGTTGGCGTCACAGCCCATGTTGTCAAATTTTGTACAATATACCTAGTGATTTTTTTACCAGAAACTTTCAAATATCTCGAATTATTATTCACTCTACGAAAAAATTGTCCATAATCAAAATTTATTCATTCACCTGAGTTAGTGCCTTCTTGTAGGTCGACCGGGGGGTGACTTTGAAATCTGAAATAGGAACCCCTATTTTTTTATAGCAGATTCGGATTCTACGGCTAAAAATTTACAGGATTTGTCTAAACCATTGTTTTCGATTCATGATGGATGGTGCTGTAATCGAAGAAATTCAAAGTTTTTCGATTTCTCCCGCTGAGAACCTACGCATACGATTCTGCAATACGTTTGCATTCAAAAATGCCACGTTTTTCATTATAAATAATCAAAATTAGCCTTAAAACAAATTTTATTTATCAAATTTTCAATTATTAAAAACTGACTTGTCAAGAAACTACTATTATCGTAACCCAGGGGCAGGCATCCTTTGTGTTACTTGGTCATCACGATTTCCTTCGCTCATGACTTTCGGTGTGCTACATTAAATCTGCTTTTAAATTAATGTATTTTTTTGTAGTTCTCTTTAAAAGTACCCTTTCTTATATTTAAATAAGAAACACCACAGAAATTAGACAACCTCCAATTCCAGAAGCCAGAGGCTTGTGCGGAAGGGGGTTACACATTGAAAAACGCGGACATACGATCTTTTCCTCCGAAGTGCAAGTGCCGGAGCCAGGATTCGAACCCGGTGGTGCGATAACCGTGTGATTAATCGCGATTGCCACCTCGCGCCTTAACCCACGCGGCTACCGACCAGACAAATTAAAAATACTTTTTATAAAAATGTTTTATTATGTTTACATTTAACGCTTGTTATTTATTTTCTTCGTGTTTTTATGTTTTGGTTTTGTTTTTTTGTAAATAAACGTAGAAGAGAAATAACTAACTTTAAGAAATAACTCATTTTACTCAATTCAAAGATTATTTCGCATACAAAAAGATCTGTTTCCTTTAGGCTGTTGATACTACTTCAGAATTGAGTATTTAACTGTACAAGAGAAAATTGAAATGGTTCTGGTTCATGGAGAAGCTGGTAGGAGTCTTGACGTTGATGTCGTCTTCTACACGTAGTGTTTTCTGGATAGAATTCGGTCACGTGTTTCATTTTGTCCTACTGTCAAACAGCTGTGGGTAACATACACTTGCATCATCTCACCAACTATGAGTATAGATAACTAAATACTGAATTGGTCATTTTTATGGGTGGTTTTTCAGTTTATTTTGGACCCTTTAGAAAGCTAGTTAAGAAATGAGAATGGTACCATTCTATTATTGATGTTTAAGGAGCCTTCAATTCAAATCGTGAAAATCCGCCCCCCACGATATGTATCTATAATACTGAAAAAACGTAAAAAATTGAATTACGGCTAACTTGGCCAAAATTCAGCCGAATTTGGTGAAATTTTAGATGATGGTAACCTATGTAATTAGGAAATAGTCTGCCAAATTTTAGGAAAAATATCCAATAGTTTGGCCGCAATTCCATTTTAGTCCAAATTCCATAAAATTTTCAAAACGTTCCCAATTATACCGATTCGGAACCAGACATTTCTGGTAGTAGCACGTCTAGTGCAGCTATTAGAAAAATGGACTAAATATATATATATATATATATATATATATATATATATATATATATATATATTGTTATTATACATGATTTGCAGGAAACAACTACTCAGCGGGCAAATACCCCGACCTGCATTGAATTATACCTTACAAATCATGAAAGATTGGTAGCCAATGTCATTTGTCAATTCCCCGACCAGACATAGACCGGTTTCGAACTTATTAGTTCTCATCAGTATGCCATAGGTCATGGAACAGACAAATGACAGCGGCCAACCTGTTAGTTTTATACAAACTTAAGTAAATGGTGTATCGGTGAGAGGTAAGTGAATACCCTCATGTGGTCAAATGCTACTATACACCAGACATCATAGATGTATATATATATATATATATATATATATATATATATATTATTATTATTTTTCATGATTTGTAAGGTGCAATTCAATGCAGGTCGGGGTATTTGCCCGCTGAGTAGTTGTTTCCTGCAAATCATGTATAATAACACCATATATATATATATATATATATATATTAATTGATATGATATTCGCGTTACAAGATTATCACTCACTTTCACTTTTGAAAAGAAAGTAAAATTTTATTGAAAATATATTTTGGGGACAACTCAGGGCTCAAAGTCGGTTCACTTTGGTTGGTTATAATAAAAACACAAATCAAGAATAAAATTCACCGACAAGAACAATGTTTATTCTGACAAAATCAAATTTTGTTATAAAACATTAAATTCCCTAATTTAAAAGCTTTACTTCGTTTCTTCCTGTATTCACACTTTTTATTCGTTAGATCGGTGACTATCTTCTTCTGGTACCTTGGATCGATGACTTCTTAATTCACTTCTTTCTGCTTCTGCCTTCAGTTGGATTGTATACGACCTTCTCCTTATATCAATGCCTTGTTGACGTTTCTCTGACTTTCGTCTCTAGCTTTAAAATAAATAATAATTATTTATTTATTACTTGTTATTGTTTCCTCAGATTGTCAGCTTCTTTTTACTTTATCCTTTGCTGAAATTATTTTAATATTTCTTCTTGTACTTTATTATTAATCTTTTTAAACTCTTTTAAATATTTTCTTTATGTTCATGTCTTAAATAATTTTATGACATGATATGTATTATATATATAATTAATAAATATTAATTAATTATTTATTTTCCGTTCTCTGGTAATCTTTTCTCCGCCATCTTCCTTTTTTAAACTCCTGTCAACATAAATTTTTCTAACATCCAAATCTTTCCTAAAATATTTCTAACCTTGAAATATCTTCTTCCTCTTCTGTACATATATTCAACTATTTTCCACCAACTTATAATTACTAACATAACCATTTTTGTACATGACATTTAACATCTCTATCCCATATTCTTGATCTACACTTCAATTTTGAATAATATTCTAAATAACAAACTCAAAATAGAATCAAGTTCTATCTTTTACTTTTCTCAAATAAACAATTACAAATTTCTATTCATAACTCTTTGTAAACAACTTAAAACTATTTTATTATTACATTATCATAATATGTGTATTTTCATATCACGTCAATATATATATACATATACATACCGTGGGAGGAGGTGAACCGATATTCACGAAATTTTAACTGAAGGTTCCTTGAATATCTAAAATAAGAGGGTGCCACTCTCGTTCCTTAACTAGCATTCTAAAGGGTCCAAAATAAATTAAAATTGAAAAACCACACATAAAAATTACCAATTTGCTCCTTTTTGCCGGCTTGGTGGTGTGATGGACAGTAGCGCGTCCTCTCACGCAGACGGCCCGGGTTCAAAACCCGGCCACCATCTTTCGAAAGAGATGTAAAACTGTGGGTTCCGTGTATCCGATGTGAGCACGTTAAAGATCCCTATCCCACGACAAACTGTGGAGTTAGGCAAAATTTCCAGGCTAGGGGTCCCAGTGCCTATGTTAAAGAATACGCCAAAACCCTCGATAACGCCGTTGGAAGAGGTTTTTGTAAATAAAGTAATATTTTCGCTCTACGGAGCGTTTTAAAAAGTCATCAAGAAGTGTAATTTTGGAAAGTATACTAAATGTCGCTACACAGGGACGTAACGTCGCCCCGACCACAAAATTTTAGAAAGTATCATGAAAGCCGACTTTAACTTACACGTTATGTAGCACTGCAACTCATGCGGATTGTTAAATAAAACGACGAGTTAAAAAAGTCTCTAGTCAAAATTTTTCGAGAGTTTTAGCGAAAACAGCTCTTAGCGTCGAGGGTGCCCTTTCATTTTTTAGCAGTCTATTTTGACGGAAAAATGATGGATTTTCTACGTATTTGCCCTAAACCGGTTCCTCAGTGATTCGGTGACAGAAATGTATCTTTACTCAGATGTGCATGGAATGGCCTTGCCTGAACGTATAAATTATTATTGAAATAATAAAAATATGTAAATAGACAGGCAAAAGCTCACCAAAATTGTAAACATTGAACTTTACATTGAATCTTTTTGTGTAATCGTTTGCTATAAACTAAACATTGGATGGTAGTTGGTTGCTTTGTAAGTCGTTCCGTTCCTCACCATGTGTTGTACACGGGCCAGACTATAGTTATCATACATTTTTTTGCGTTTTTTTTGTAAAAACGTATTTTTGAAAATATTAATATATATATATTTTTGAACTTTATATCGTCTTTTTCTTGTGTGTCAAAATTCCTTTTCAGGTTAAATAAGAAAGTGTTAGTATTTACTCTCTCTCGCCTTATTTTTGGTTATTCTTACTCCACTAAGAGGCTTCGAATGAATTTTAAAAAGAGCTTGCAAGCACTTTAGAAATACTTCAAGCACCTCAAAAGGAAAATTTTAAAACGTAATAAATATCATCTGTATCATGTGTCTTTTCACCGACATCTTCATGGCGTTGATATCCAAAATCGGGTAACTTTTTATCAGTGGACACGTGAACAATACAATACAACGAATCCCCAGTTTTTGTCGTTACGTATTGTTCTCCGACGAGTCATCTTTTACAAACCACGGAACGGTTAATCGACACAACATGCATTGCTGTAGTGTTAAAAATCCGCGCTGGCTTCGCCAAGATGAATTTCAGCGGACTTGGACTATCAACTTGCGGTGTGGAATAATAGGCAACAAACTCATCGCCCTCCACATTATTGAAGGCAACTTGAATGGTCAAATGTACCGAGAAATTTTGAAAAATGAACGGTCAACATTACTTGAAGACTTGAGCCTAGAAGTGCGACAGAGCATGTGGTTTCAACATGATGGTTTTCCAGCACACTATTCGGTGGTAGCACGGGAAGTACTTGATAGTGATTATAATGGTCATTGGATTGGTAGAGCTGGTCCGATAAATTGGCCAGCTAGATCACCAAATCTGACTTCGCCAGATTTCTTTTTGTGGAGCTATCCCAAAGACAACGTTTACAAACAAGTACCAACAACACGTGGGAATATAATTGAGCGAATCGGAAATGCTGTACAGTCATTTCAAATGCGGTTTAATAAGTGCATTGCAGTCGAGGGCCACCATTTTGTGCACTTGAGCACTCACCTGAAAGATGATGAGGCTAGGGGACTCACATTAATCAAGCACCGCGAAGGGAACAGAAAACTACTACGTCCATGTCGTTGTTCCTGAGTTACGCTAAAAGTAATTTATTCACCAGCCATTTACATTTCTACGGGTAAGAATTTCCCAGACGACAAATTTTGATTATTTACAATGAAAACGTGGTATTTTTTTTTATAGAAAACGTATTGCAGAATTGTATGTATAGGTTCTCAGTTGGAGAAATCGAAGAAAATTGAATTTCATCGATTACAGCGCCATCTATCATGACTCGAAAAAAATGTTTCAGACAAATCCTACGTATTTTTTAGCCGAATTTTTAATAAAAAATAGGGGTTCCTATTTAAGATTTCAAATTTACCCCCCCGCCCGTCCTACAAGGAAGGGGGAGAATATTTTTTTCATAGAGTGCCTATTATTCGAGATATTTAAAAGATTCAGGTTAAAAATATCACGCGGTATAAAAACTACGTAAATAAATAAATATATAGAAACGGTAACAAAATTAACTTCATCGCTGAAGAGATTTGGAGCTGAAATTGTATTATTTTTTGAACAAGCTGTTATTTTAATGTACTAAAGGGAAAAGATAGAAGAAATGGGTTTTCTTTTTCACATAAAATTGCTTTATTTGCATCACATTAATTTTTTTTTTAATTGTATTAGTGTGTGTTTGTGTTTTAGGTGTAATTTATTTCCAAACATCGAAGACCAGAAGATCCGCTTACATTATTTTGAATGGAAATTCTTATGGAGTAAACAGTAAACAGAGGGATAAAACCGTGTGGATTTGTACCTCGTACCGCAAAACTAAGTGTAAAGCTCGCATTACTACTACAAAAAATATAGCCCGACTTACAGATATTCACAATCACGAACCCAATTATCTAGAGCATGATTTAAGCTACCTGCCTCACCGAGTTTTTACAATTTATGAAAAATATAAGCTCAATCCTTAGTAGGGTTGCATTTTATTTGGATTTGGACATGTAAGGGAAGAATATCGTATGGTATTAAATGTATTTAAAATGGATGAGGGAATAGTAAATAATTATTTTTCGTAGAATTGTACAAAAATGTGAACATCATTCCTCAAATAAACTGCTCGCAAAAAGTTAGGGACAAAGACGCTGGCCGTGTCTAGATTTAACTGTACCGTCTGAACTGATCTTGAACGATTAGTAATAAACACTGAATCTGTCTGTCTGTTTTGAAATTTGAAAATTTTCAGATCCACAATTAAAATTAAGCTCTACCAAATTTGGCCTAGCAGGATATCACACAGGGTCGTGGGATAATCCACTGGCTTTTTGATATCACTTGCAAAAAGCTTACAATATGGAGTGATTTATATTTATTTGGAAGAAACGAAAGTACAGTAATAGACGAATTAAAGACTACTTAATTAGTAATATAATGATCAGAGTTGTATCGGGCACTGACAATACGTGCTCGTGACTGCTAAGTACTCAAAAAAGTGCTTGTACTTTTCAATCACTACTATTAATAGTAAAATGCACGAGGTTACTAAGCGTTAAGCACAGTAGCTGAGTCTATTAGAGCGTGTTCTGTGGTAGACATGGTTGGTTAGTTTTAGCTATGTTCTGGGTTCGATCCTCAGTACTAACACTGGCAATGTTGGTGAGTAATGAGTTCTGTCTGTGTTTTTCAAATGTATAATACCCTTCAATACACCCTTGGCTTTGCATTTGGGGTTGTTTCTCGGGCTCTAAAGTGCTTCCGAGCCTTTTTGAAAGCTCGCGACTGCGTAAAATTGCGTGCTTTCTGTTCCTTGGTATATACCGCTTTGAAATTTTATATACACTTTAGTGCTGATAAGAGGTGCCTTCTCTCTCTTCATCTAAATCGGTCCGAGTAATAGAAGAATGTTGAGAAATGACGCGTTGAGCTTATTTGTTGTTTATTTTTGAGTTTATGTTGAACTTTTTGGCTTTATAACTCATCTAGTTTTGTTGCCTTTCCACAGACAAAGATTTTGACACATTGCACACTCTGATAGTACCAATAGAACTGTAGATATCAATATTTTATCGATTTATTTAGATTACTGTCCTGGGGGAGTTTAGCATTAGCTATTCCACCATTCAACCAGGACACATACATACAGACAATTACACAACGAGCATTCCCTACGACACTGCCATCTACCGCAGCTGAGGCTCGAACTTAGGAGTGGTACAGCAACTAGTCGTGTTACCTCTCACACAACTCCACTGTTGCCCACTTGGTAGCATATTAAAAATGCCACTAAACACCCGTACTCTAACCAGGAATCTAACCTGGGACTCTGTGATCGCAAGTCTAACGCGTAAGCATTGAGTGACTGAGCCGGATTTCGACTTTAATCTCCCTAAATTTTGAGGAGCAGATTATGTATGTCAATTATTAATGGAAATATCAAATATTGAATAAGAAGCAGCATATTTTAATTTATTATACTCATACTATGCATAAAATTAAATTGAAAGTAGTAGCTAGCCGGACCTTCAACGGTTCGTTATATTAACCCGAAAAGTTGAATATGACGTCTGCAATAACATCATGAACCAAACCATCTTTTCCGGCTGAATGCAGTGTTACCTACTTTCCCTTATTATTTATTTTTTGGGAAATAATTGAGGCAACATATGCGGACGGCTAGCTGGCTTTCGTGTCGTGGATTCAGAGAACTTGTAAGAGATGTGAAACTTACCCTCTTTGAATGTGTGACATAAAAGACAAATTTTGTTTTATTTGGGAAAAGGAGACAATGAAAAATTGATGTTGTTTGGGCACCATCTACAGTTAATGGTTAATTCATTTGTCTCTTTTTCCCATAAAACCAGTCTCCTATAGACGAGACCGACATTAATGGTAAGGAACATAAATAGTGACTAAAGATGTCTGATAAAATATATTACATAAATAAATACATTTTATAATTTGAAGTTATATATGAAATTGTAAAATTGGCTTTCAACAGTAAACCCTTAAGAAAATATGTACATTTATTGAAATATAATCTTAGGTGAAATTTTATGTTAATAAAATTGTATCAGCGAAAAAGAGTAATTTCCCATAAGAAAATAATAGTGAATATGCCAATCTCCTAGATTTCCAGACTAAGTATGGTTGAAGTTGGAAAAGCTCTGGTACTGCAGTTCAGGTCCCAATTGCCTCGTAGAGCATTCAATCTATCTTTGACAATATATTCTTGCAAAACGGGGTTTGATTCAAAGGAAGTTTATGTGTAAAGATTGAAGAATAGTTTTTAATCTATTTTTTTTTATACATTTATTTAACGTCGGCCTATTTCCGCTACTGAGGCCTAACACCGACGCCTGTAGACGAGCTACCCCCAACCAGGAATTTTGCCGAACCTCTTCCCTTAAGAAGAGTAGGGATCTTTTACTTGCCTAACATTTAATAGACAAGGGACCGACGGCTTTACATCCCCTCCGAAGGATGGTATATCTCCTATACAACCCTCGCCTAAGGTTGTATAGCTTCCGCGCATACACTGATATACAAGCCGCTGGAAGATGTGTGAGGCGAGAACGCGGTTTCCGTTGGAATGGTCACCCATCCAAGTACTAACTGCGCCTGTCGTTGCTTTACATCGCATATCGAAGTATGTACATAGTAAAGACGCACCTACGCTCGCCCCTTTTAATCTATTTGATTTGTGAAATTAATACAAAATCGAAGGCTTAGACGCCTTAATAAAAGCAGAGAAATATCAAACCATGTGGCTTGGATTCGATTTTAATTTGATTTTAAATCGATGAAAATCGCCTTTAAAATGTAGTAATAATCACAAAATTACATAAAAGTAAACGTAAATGCCAAAAGACTGCTTAATACGTAAGATTAATTAATACGTAAAAGTAAATGATTTGCAAACTATAAATTGTCAAAAATCAGACAGAAAAGAATATTTTATTACCATGTGGTAACATGTAGCATTTTAATTACTTATCAAATTAAAAAATTTGAGTTTAATTTATTTAAAAAAACTAAATTGCATTAGACATAATTGAAAATTATTGAAATTTAAGTGACAAATAAATAAAACTTACCTGGTAGTATTAAGCACAAGGAAACGTGGATATGAATGTAATATAAAATACTGAGGATCTCTCTGAACGTTTGTTGTGTAAATCAGATCAAATTTTTGAGACAAATGATCACTTCGTGATTTTAACTAATAAATTAAAATTTTATATTGCAATCTAAAACATGGTACCAATACACAAACTTGAAAAATATATTTTACTAATAAAATTGAAAGCTGCAAAATTGTACGATTGTTGCCATCTGTTGATGGGCGACTTAAGCGCACGACCAGGCAGTTAGGTTTCCTTACTCGAATAAATTACTGAACCGATTAATAGAATCGATAAAGGGAATCTATAATATCTACATAAAAGCTTGACAGTGAATAAATGGCATTTATTGCATATTACCTAAGATTTTTTAATTGTTTGCAACTGTTTTGTGAGGATCCAGTAAATACATTACATTATATAGGATATACTATATAACAGGTGAATGAAAAAGATTCAGAGGTAAAGGAAATGACTGCATGTACATAGTAAAATGTTTTGCAGGCTTGGTATAGACAATTGGTTCTGAAGTGCTGTAAGTAAGATACATAATTGTATTAAAAAAATGACTGAGTTCCTAAGATACAAAAATAGGTACATAAAACAATGTGAAATAATTTAGCAATTATTCGAAAATTCTTGATAGTTGAAACAGTCTCACTTACAAAAACTGAATCAAAATGCTATACAGATTGTGCTAAATATAAGTAAAATACCAGTTATTATATAAAATGTTAAAGGACATAGGCCATGTAACAGTAGCTATCCGTTAAAAAAATTTAAAACATGAGCCTATATCATTTGATGCTTGTACTGTCAAAATATCTGCTTGTTTTAATGCATGCAAGACTTTATAGCTACACTAAAGAGCAATCTTAGGCAAACATTTTCACGTGAATATTTGTATAAACCTCTTTTTTTAGAGATGCACAAGAAGGTATTGTGTATACTAAGTTTGAAATGCCTGGCTGGGTAAAATTTTGATGGCTATAAATCTATTACATCGCGTCGGTCGTCTAGTTCCTCTATCTGGTCCGACCCAATATCTGATCTCTTACAACAAAAATACGTAACAACGTAAAATTCGATATAAATATCTCGCTTAATATCAATATCGAATTTTTTGAGGACGGTTCAATTTTTTACAAAAATTTAATAAAAAGGACATTACGAATTAGTGTCCTCAAATTTTCTCCTTCAAAAATTCAAGGTAGACGTTCTCTTTTATTAAATCACGATACAGAGTGAATTATTTTTTTTCTAATATACCTACTTCCAGGTGTCATTTATTTTGCACCGACTGGCAAAGGGAACTCTAAAATAATACTGGATAACTATTCGTACGCCATTAATACCAAAGAGAAGACCCAGACGTATTGGAAATGTATTTCTTACTACAAAACTAAATGCAAAGCGAGAATTAAGACATTTGGAAGAAATGTTCAGTTAGGCTATGAGGACCATAACCACGCACCCCATTATAAAACGACGGAAGGACTGAGATATGAAATTGTCAATATGCAGAAAACTCAAAAACCGAGAGCATCGTTCCATTTAGATATTGTTAAAAGTATTAAAACTAATGTAGTGCATAGTACATAAATAAATACAATCACTGTTGAAAAAGTAATTAAGCATGTCTTATTAATTATTAATTGTAATCTATTGATTTCTTTAAGAATTTGCATGTTTGATATATTTGATTAATGCGTTAAAACCTTCAAACCTCCAAATATTAATAATATATCCACTGTTGTATATATGTTAAACAACATGTATACATGTTAAACAACAACAACAATTAAATACAACAAACAAGAACAAATTTAACGATAAAGAGCAAACTTATTAGGGTGTCCCGCAATAACTTGCAAAAATTTAACTGCAGATTCCGTGTCGAAAATGAAGGCGGGTTTTTCGTATGAAATTTTTCAAAATAACCCTTTCCTGCCCAACTACACCCCCCTTAAAGGGGTGTGCCAAAAAACGGTTTTTAATTTCTATCTCAAAATAACGTAATCAGAAAAAGACGAAATTTGGCACATCTCGGTTACTCATCAAAAGGAATCTAGATAGATAGATAGTTTATTTATAGTTTCATAATATACAGTTTAAAAATTCACCCAAAAAAAATTACTATATATATGTAAATAAACGGTAAATACTTATATAGGTATTACAAAATACTTGAGCGTGAGTTAAAAATAAACACGGGACAAATATAAAATATAAATATAACTATAACTATAGAACATAAATATAAATATATGTATAAAATATCAAAGTTATTTCATCCAGTTAGCGTGTACACAAAGGGGTGAAATTAACTACCCTTGAAATTTTGTAAATATCCGTCTGCCTGCTATATATTTTTTTCAATTAAAAAAATTTAACTAAATATTACGATTCATTTAGAAACTTTGCTATAGCTTGAAAAAATTTCGTAAAATCGACCATTTAAAAAAAAAAATTACATCTGCCTAAGTGATCAATCAAAAACGATGAGCACAATTATATTTGTGTTAAATAACTTAGGCTGATGTCAAATTATAATTTGACAATATTACGTTTCTCTTGCCTTTGAAATAATAAAAATCAATTATTACTTAATACTTACATCCAAGATTCCAGAGCCCCCAGACCTACGTCATTTCAGCAAAGCTAAGGTTTTCACAATAAATGTAGGTAAAAACATAAGTGTACTTACTTTTACGTTAAAGGAGCATAGCTGATTTTTATACAATGTATCTCACCGGGAACTGAATCGATCGATATAGAGAAAAGTACGCATCAGAAAATTTTCAAAATTTAGATAATTACTAATGTCGGTGTGGTCAATCCAACTAAAATAATTACAAGTAGCTGGCACTTCCGCTTATACCGGAAGTCGATACCAACTTGCTTATTTCAAACGGAACACCCTATATATTTTAAGGTTTTCGAAAAGAGCATAAAATTCTGAGTCGAGAATAGTAGCACATCCTATACCTAAACCTAGCCGTTTCAGAGATATTTGATATTTTATAGAAAATTTGACAGGTGCAACGGTTTGCAAGAACCGTTATAACTTTCTTCGTGTAAAAGATCCTTATTTGCTTCTTGTCACATAAAAAGAACACAAGAAGAACTACATTCTACAACTGAAATAAATTCAATAATATCATACAAAGTGTTCCGTTTTTCGCGTTACATTTTGCCAACTTCAAATCGCGAAAACTTGTTTAGGTCAAATAGAACACTCTGTATTTTTTTACGTCAGGTTGTGTAAAATTGAATTCCCTTTTTTCTGATATTAGCATTGTGGGGGTTAAAGTTACAACTTTTTGAAATATTTGCGATTTCATTGAAAATTCATGAATTGTTGTAATCATTTCATCAAAATAGCCATAATTAGAAACAACCAGTCATTATCTTATGTCAAAAAATTCCAGCACGTTTAAATTATACCAACGAAAACTTTTTAAATTTGTTTATTATTTATGGAGAATGTGATAAAGTAATATCAAGAACTTGCAGCACATTTGCTACTCTATATCCACAAAAACGCAAAATAACACTAACACTGTAACATGCGTATTAATCGAATTGAAGATATGGCATGAACTAAAATAGTAGAAATAAGATCGACACATTTTTCGCACCTTCGGATTAGTTCTTCATGGTTCTTCTAATTGAATCCTGTGATATGTTTTGAAATGCATTTCGTACTCTTTGCATACAATCTTCAATGGTTATTAATGGGCTCTCATAAACTTTATTTTTAATAGTTCCCCAAATGAAATAATCCAGAACTGATAAATCTGGCGAGCGAGGAGGCCATAAGAAAGGTCCATTATTGGCAATCCATTGATCATAAAAAGTTTCTTGTAAATAATTATTAAATAAATATGCGTTATGTGAGGGAGCACCGTCATGCTGATAAAAAATGTTTCTATGTTCGGCGAGAGGTAAATTTCGTAAATAGTTATTATTCAAATTTTGTAAGATATTCAGATATCTTTCACCTAAAAAAAAAACAATAATTTACCTATACATATTAGCAGAAGAGAAAATTTAATTTACCGTTTAAATTTTCCTGATAAAATTGTAATGCCATCACTCTATCGTTTCTTATGGCACAGTAAACATCGAACTGCCAACTTTCCTGAAAGTTTCGCTCTCTGAACATGTGAGGATTTGAGTCACTCCAATAATGCGAATTGTGTCTATTAAAAAGTCCATTTTTAGTAAATTTTGCTTCATCTGTCCATATAATATTTCCCAAATAAGAATCGTGACCCTCAGACCCTATTAAAATAAGCTCACAAAAATTCTGTCTTCTTAGGAAATCGGTTTCTTTAATCCTTGAACCATATGGAATGAAAACGGGTGAACCTTATGTTTTAATATATTTTCGTCATCAACAATAGGCTTTCTTCTTTGCATTTTTGCCTTGACAGAGCCATAATTTTTAAAATTGTCCAGTATGCGTTTTACAGTATTTGGTTTCCGTTTTCCTGGATATGGAGTAGCAAATGTGCTGCAAGTTCATGATATTACTTTATCACATTCTCCATAAATAATAAACAAATTTAAAAAGTCTTCGTGGGTGTAATTTAAACGTGCTGACATTTTTTGACATAAGATAATGACTGATTGTTTCTAATCATGGCTATTTGGATGAAATGATTACAACAATTCATGAATTTCTAATAAAATCGCAAATATTTCAAAAAGTTGTAACTTTAATATAAAAAAAAAGGGAATCCAATTTTACACAACTTGACGTAAAAAAATACAGGGTGTTCCATTTGACCTAAACAAGTTTTCGCGGTTTGAAGTTGACAAAATGTAACGCGAAGAACGGAACACTTGGTATGGTATTATTGAATTTATTTCAGTTGTAGAACGTAGTTCTCCTTGTGTTCTTTTTATGTGACAAGAAGAAAATGAGGATCTTTTACACGAAGAAAGTTATAACGGTTGCACCTGTCAAATTTTCTATAAAATGTTATCATCTCTGAAACGGTTAGGTTTAGTTATAGGATATGCTACATATTTTCGACTCAGAATTTTATGCTCTTTTCGAAAACTCTAAAATATATAGGGTGTTCCATTTGAAATAAGCAAGTTGGTATCGACTTCCGGTATAAGCGGAAGTGCCAGCTGCTTGTAATTATTTTAGTTGGATTGGTCACACGGACATTAGTAATTATATAAATTTTCAAAATTTTCTGATGCGTACTTTTCTCTATATCGATCGATTCAGTTCCCTGTGAGACACCCTGTATATATTTTATACAATATCATTAAGAATTTATTCTTGCTAGAGGCTTTCCGTGGGCCCTAACTTCCGCTATTCGCTTTAAAGCTGGAAATGTATAACATGTAGGTAGTGCTTTTTGTGCTCTCCGTATGGAGAGCACGGGCGAATTTTTCTTAAAATTTATCGTGAAAGGGGCTTTGTCGTGTGACATGTAGATAAAAACCTATGCGTACTTACTTACTTTTACGTTAATGTAGCATAGCTATTTTTTATATACGTTTAACACAATATTATTAAGAACGTACATTTATTATTGCCAAACGCTCTCCGTGGGTCCTAACTTCCGCCAGACGCTTTAAAGCTGAAAAAAAAAATTGTGGTACCTATGTTGTAGTATCAAGCCTGAATTTTATATGTATTTAATATATATTATTTGGGTGACCATTTTAATTGTTTAATTGTCTTGTTGGAATTTTTTAATATTTATTCAATAATATATTAATGCTTAGCTAAAAAATTAATTTTAATTCAATATATTTAGCTAAATAAAAGTTTTAAAAATTCGATGTTTAACTAAATTTCGGTTTTAAATGTAAAAGTAATAACAACATGCATTTTTACCTACATATTACGCATTTATTGTGAAAATCTTAGCTTTGCTGAAATGACGTCTAAGGCCCTCTAATGCTCTCACTCACACTCATATGCATGCGTAATACCCTCACTCTTTCACTCACAGTGTACTTTTAATGGTGTCTGGGGGGATGTTAGACCCCGTACTGGTCTGGCCGCTTACAAAATGTCTTAAAATGGCCACCCAAATAATATATATATAAAATTCAGACTTGCTACTATAATGTAGTACCCCAACTTTTCCTCCAGCTTTAAAGCATCTGGCGGAAGTTAGGGCCCACGGAGAGCGTCTGGTAATAATAAATGCTCGTCCTTAATAATGTTGTGTAAAACATATATAAAAAGCAGCTATATTACTTTCACATAAAAGCAAGTACGCATGCGTTTTTACCTACATATTACACATTTATTGTGAAAATCTTAACTTTGCTGAAATGACGTAGGTCTGGGATCTTACTCTATAAAGAAATGTTCGTATTAGGACTATTAGGCATTTCAGTAGCTAATCGATCCGAAATATATCTCGTAAAAAATGAAAAAGGCGTGATTCGAACCCTCAACCTCGCGCGAGAGAATCGGGCAATTTCAATTCAAATAGTTAGTGATATTAAGAGTACAACTTGTTGCCCCGCCAGGACCTGCTCCGGAACCGATTGTGTAACCACCGTGCTGACGTGGTGGCAGATTGCAGGATCGGACGGAACAGGCCTGAGTGGGCGGAAACAACAATACAATAAATTTAACCTAAACCTTTTTGCAAAAATAAAATAAAAATAGGTAGTAAGTTTTAACAAAAATGCTTGAAAAACAAATTTAACGAAACTTATAACTACACTAATTTTTATAAAACTCGCGCGCAAAAACACTGTTAAATTTTTGTATCTGAACGCAGGCACCACAAATTAAAAGGTGCCTTCCGCGAGTCACTCCAATGCAGGGCTGCGCAGAGCTGGCCTAAACTTTGATTTAAATTTTTTTTATTTTGAAAGGTTTTGATTTTTTAAAAGGTTAATGATGTGAAATGGATTTAGAAACAAAAATATACAAAAAGAAACGAAGAAAACACAAACGCAACAAAAATACACAAATAAAAAGCAAGAAAAGATTTAAAGATGAGCGAAAGGTATGAAATACTAGTGAAAGATGGATAGAGTTAGTGAAAGGTATAGTTGGTGAAACTTGGCTATAGTGGTTGCCGGAAAATTGGTAACGTCTGGTACGGTAAAGGGTATTTGATCCGAAATGGGGCATTATGCTGTCTAATTTGCGTTATGTGTCTTGTTAGCAGACCATCGCCCAGTTTGAATGAGTACAAGTTTTGAGAGATGTTCTAGACGTAGCGCGCTATCGGGATTATGTCGTTGCAGCGTGTAAATAGGTCTCTGAGGGATCTTCCTGAATTCGATATGAGGCGCATAAATTTGTGTTCAAACATTTGGAGTTTTTTCATTGTCGTGGCCGGTATGCTACACCATACCGGCACCGCGTATATGATGGACGACCGGACCACCACCGTGTACAACAGTTTCTTATTCTGTCTGTTGAGTCTGCTACCCCTGACCATAAGCGGATACAGATTCCTGGACAAGGAGTAGACCGTCCGTATTGTGAGAGTCGGGCACTTCAACCACTACACCACGGACGACTGTTATTGAAACTACATACTTTTTGCTATATGAAAGTAACAGTAAGAGTTTTATTTACCTTTAGTACCTATTATCTGTAAAAGGGCCGCCCCGCTTTCAAGCTAGCAAGTACGCAATACGATTTTACCTACATATTACACATTTACTGTGAAAATCTTAGCTTTGCTAAGACGATGTAGGTCTGGGGGCTCTGGGATCTTACTCTATTATTACTAGTAGTTTTCTAACCTAATTTTAAAATGCATAGTTTTAGTAATGAGGAATATGCAGACATATATTTAATTTGTGGTGAATGTAAAGGTAATGCTTCAGCGGCAAAAGAACGATATCGTCGTAAATTCCCTACTCGTTCTGTGCTAAATGTTCGTACTTCTTCTAATATTCACTTGAGGTTAAGAGGTTTTAAAAAAGGAAGACATGCTTGTGGTCATCGGAGACAAATAGGAGATGCAATGGAAGCACAAATATTATATTATTTTAGTGAACATCCTGAATGTAGTATTAGGCAGGTTGCTCTTCAATTCCACATGACAAGAACATCAGTATGGGGGGATTTTGAAAAGGCAAGCACTTTACCCCCATCGTTTACAGAGAATACAAGAGCTATTCCCTCGTGACTTTCCAGTAAGACTTGATTTTTGTAGAATTATGCTGAGGAGGCCGTTAGACTTTAAATATTTGGGCCGGAATTATAGGCATTAAATTAATAGGGCCTTTTGAGTTATCAAACAGATTAAATGGTCCAGCTTATTTAAACTTAAAATGATCTGTATCAACTTATAGACGATTTACCTCTTGCATTACATCAAACACTGTGGTTTATGCAGGATGGTGTGCCACCTCATTATTCTTTAGAGGTTCGAGAATGGCTACACTTAACATTTAGAAATCGATTGATTGGAAGGGGGCGAGAAGTCACAATTAAATGACCCCCTCGGCCCCCAGATATGAATCCATTGAACTTTTACTTTTGGACCACTTAAAAATGCTGTTTACTCGACACCTATCACTAACGTCGAAGTTTTAAGAGAGAGAATTTTTAATACTGTCAATGAAGTTCGAAACTCTCCACATATTTTAAATAGCTTGTATAGCAATTTTAGCAAACGGTTGCAAACGTGTATTCAAGTTGGAGGTCATCATTTTCAACAAATGCTTTAATATCTAAAAACAACAATCGTTGTCTCCATGTTTAAATTGTTTTACTGTTTAAATTCATCTTTTGTGTATTTTGTGTTAGTTTTTTACTTTCACGTCCAGTGGGTTTTGTATTTTTGTCCTGCTATGAAATTTTAAGAAATTAACTAAAACACGCTAAACATCGGAAAGCACTACAAAAAGTGACTTTCAGAGCAAAATTACTTCTATACTTTTAACGGAACACCCTGTATATTTAACCGTAAATTTATATTCTACTAACATTTCTGAATATTTTTGTTCCTGTGTAACACTTTTTGAGGTATGGGCAACTGAATTTCATCTGCATTGTAAATATCACAAAAGCTAATATCCAATATTTCAAAATTATTGAGTTCAGGCACAGGACACTAGGAACTAGAAATATCCAGAAATGTTAGTAGAATGTAAATTTAATGCTCAATACATGGTGTTCAATTAAAAATACCGAAGTAATTTGAGTCTGAGAGTCATTCTTATACTATATACTATACTAGTACTTTCGGTTCAACTGGAAATTAAATTGATATGACTGAAATTTTACTCATCAAAAGGTTTAAATATTTGAAATAGATTTTTTCCGACATTTATTTGTTTTATGATATGGAATAATTTATGGTCGATATAACAGCTTCAATCGCCATTTTTTCCGAAAATTATCAAAGATAGAGATGTTTTATACTTAGAATTTCCTAAGAAATCTAAATTTTGAATAGTATATTTATAGGGTGGTTCATTAAAAATAACAAAGTTGACACCGTTTCTGGTTAAACTGGAAATAAAAATCAGATGCTAAGATCCAGTGGAAGTATAGTAATGCAAAAAAATATATATATTTTTTGTTGAAATGGGCTTAAAATGTCATGAAACGCCGAGGTTTTAAATTTGAGCAAAAATACATTTTTTGTCTGTCGGTCTGTAACTTTTTTTTGTGCGCAGGTTTACTCTGGAACTGTTTATGATATTGACTTGAAATTTGGTACACTTATGTATTGTAACGAGATCTGGAACTAGATTATATTTTGATCGAATTCCGTTGAAGGGTTCGAGGGTAAATGGGGTAAATAAGGGTAAATAGGCAAAGCAAGCAGGTAAGAGTGCAATTTCGGGCATGTACGAAAAGTCAAGGTCCCAAAAAATTTTTTGGCATCACCCACCCCCCACTATCACCCCCAAAACGAAACGTCTGAAATTTTTTTTAGCGTTAGCTACCCCCTCTACCACCCTATTATTAAAGGGGGTAAATAAATTAAAATGTGATTTAGTGTGTATACAAGAACGAAACGTCTAAAAAAAATTATTTGGCGTTACTTACCCCCTCTACCACCCCCTTTCCCACTCCCACCCTATTATTAAAGGGAATAAAAAATTAGATTGGGATTTGAACCAAGGGCCTCTAAAATTTATTTTGGCATAAGTTACCCTCTCTACCACCCCCATTTACACCCCCACCCTATTATTTAAAGGAATAAAAAATTAAATTGGGATTTAGTGTGTATACGAGAAACAAGGAATTCTAATTTTTTTTACATTAGCCACCCCCTCTACCACCCCCACTCTATTATTAAAGGGAATTGGGACTTAGTGTGCATAAGACTTGGATACAAAATCTGGAAGTAGTGATTCCTTGGGAAGCGGTTTTTTTGCACATTATTACGAGACACCCTGTATAATTGTAACGCAGCAAAAACTGTACGACCTCATTAAAATACCCTTACTCTCTATACTATTTCGCCGGTAAGTTGAATCACTTACCTTTATAGATTTTTAATGTACGTCGGCTTGTTTGACGACACCATACCGAATGGTTCACCGGCAGTAATAATGAGCTCGTAAAGTTTTTGTTGCATTTTTTATCTGTCCGATAAAAGTGAAGACCACTATACAAGTTTTATTATTTGTTAAACTTCTTTTTGTTTCCACAGCACACCTTTTTAATTTGCAGTGTTGTTTTGTTGACAAAATGCATGGTTTGAATCTAGTTGCATTCAATTTCCATGACACACTTTCCTCAATTTTTTATTATTCACCAAAGAACTCGTGTATTTGCACGTTGCCATTCGAAAAAGTTGACGTATTTACAAATTAGCGATTTTTGATCAAATTAGTGAAGTATTGATCGTAGCTAATTTCGAAAAATTTTCAGCAAGGTTTTTGAATTCGCTTTATATGAATGTTTTCTTAAAATATTTTCTTAACCGACTCTCAAGTCACTGAAGTAACCCCCTGTAAGTTCTCAAGGATCTTGTGCTAGGTAAAGAGAGAGGAGGCCCTACAGTTAATGTGGACTCCGAACCACTCTTGGGGCATTTTTTTTAATGAAAAATTGTTTCGCCTTGCGGGAATCGAACCCACTTCGCTAGGCAACTCAGTTTGTTAGCCATTTTTTACCATTTAAAAATCTTTTTATTCAGTTATAAGTTCACAATTCATTTTTATTTAAATATGTTATTATCTCATTTATTTCAGTATTGCATTTTACAAAATATAAAATATTCACCCGACGCGTTACATCGTACATAGTATCGAAAACGAGGCGGGGGGGCGGTGTTATGCCATATGAGAATATCTAAGGATCTAAATTGATGTGGTTAATATTGCTTTCCTAGCCAGTTTAAGCAAAGTTACAAATCATAAATAACCAATAAGGTTTTTAAATTATCATTTTATATGAGTTAATAATTATACATAAATTTGTAGGAAACTGGGCCAGTAAAAACCTGCTTAAAAATAAACTATTTACAATTAAAATTAGTGATTTTTTCAGTGGAGTTAAATTAATGTTTATTTTATCTTAATCTTTAAGTACATATTTACAGTTTGAAGTAAAAGACTTTCTTAAATATTTATATGTTATCGTAATAATCAGGTTACAAGACTTGCTTTAAGGCCTATTTTCCGTTTTAAACTATTACTATCTCTCATGAAACAGTGGGAGATTCTCGTAAATATATATGTGGGTATGTTGTATGTTATGAAATGCCCTAATGTTTGTCATGTGTTTAGTTATTTCTGAGTTTTGTACTTTGAATTTAAAAAATTTCTGTGCTGTTTCGTTTATATGGTCCCTAATTTTCGGAATAGACGCTTTAACACACTGAGCTACCGTCCCAGTTTTATGTACATGCCAGCGGACAAATATGTGTCAATCAACTCGGTTTTTTGCTAGGCAGATCAACTATTAGCAATCTAGTTTGCATTACATGATTTATTTCGGAGATATTGGATAACAATGGTTAAGTAGATGTCATTTATATAGACTTTTCAAAAGCCTTTGATCGCCTTAACCATGGTATTTTACTAATAAAGCTTTCAACAGAAACTTAATATTGTTTTGCGTTTCATACTTAAAAGATGGAAAACAATATGTTCAATATCGGGGTCATAAATCTGACAAATTTATTTCTTCATCTGGTGTATCTCAAGGTTCCGTGCTGGGTACATTGTGTTATTTTGTTTATAAATGACATTGTGGATGACCTAAACTGCTATTGTCTAATATTTGCGGAGGATCTCAAACTTTATTTGACGATTAGTGACGAAGCAGATTGTTTACTCTTGCAAGTTGATTTGAATGTTCCCATCCTTTAAATGATTTAAGTACTATTGGATGGTGTAAAATAAAATAATAAAGAAATAAAATAAAGTTAAAAACTTAATTATTTTTAATGTATATCTAATTTTGCGATACCACCATTTTAAATATTTACGAAATAATGCAAGAAGTCACTGATTTGCAAAAATGTATAAACAAAAATAAGTCCGATCGATTTTATTCCATAAAATTAAACTGTATATACTTTGATCTCCTGAACAAGTATAGTTAAAAAACCAGACCTGTCTAAAACAGTTCAAGAACAAAAGTTATTTTACCTCCTAACTCGGTATATTATTCGATAAAAGACTTAGTATCTATCTAATTTAGTCTAACTTATCTAGTCCCTATAAAGTAGAATCTGACCACTCGACCCCCACTCCACCCAAAAGGATGGATAATGGCGGTGGTGATTTCAGTGTGCTCGTGTGCATCAGTGTGTTTACAACGTATTGCCAATGTTAAAAGCAGGTTGCACAGAGTGAAAAAATATATGTAAGTAATAACGTTACCATTAATTGTTTCGTGACCAAATCAGTCATAACAGACTGTTATTTTAATTTTAACCTAATACATTGCGTCAAATGGTCCTATCCTCGTCAAAACAAAAGCAACTTCTATTGGCGCCGCCATTATCCATCCACTTTTCATACGGACCAATCGAGCTAGACTCTAATTTATAGGGACTCTATTATCTCGTATTATATCTACTTAATAATATTATATGGTATATCGTCTATTTCTAACATAAGTACTTTTAGGTGTCATTTACTTCGAACCGACTGGCAAAGGAAACTCGAAAATAATATTGAATAACTATTCATACGAAATTAATTCTAAGCAAAAAACACATTCGTATTGGAAGTGTATTTCTTACTACAAAACTAAATGCAGAGCGAGAATAAAAACGTTTGGCAGAAATGTGAGGTTAGGTTTCGAGGAACATAACCACGCCCCCAATTATAAAAATACTGAAGGACTCAATTATGAAATTATCAACATACAGAAAACACACAAAGCTGGCCCATTTAGATATCGAAATTAATGTGATGCAGTACAGGTTCAATTACAATTAGTAAAACATGTAGCTATAATTATTATTATGATCTGATGTTTTAATTTTTCTGTATGTTTCAAAAATTTTACAGACTATGTACCTATTTCGTTGCGAATATGTAAAATCACGATGTGAGTGGTTCAAAGTAATTATTAGCTGAAAAAATAAACTAATAGCTGTTAAATTAGGATTACCCTTATAGGTGAGCAAGTGTAACGTGTTCGGCAGTCTAATTTAATTTTTAATTGAATATTTTACACCTATATTTTCTAGCCAGTCAGATGTTTTCATTTTAATTCGTTACCATTGGCAATGATAAAATTTCCGAAAATATTTTTCGTAACTAAACTTCGAATAAAACCAATGGTAATGGGTTAGACTATTTTTAATTTACCCGTTATTATTTTATGCAAGTAGTATTCGTTTTTTGTTTTTGAACGCAATGCATGTAGATAAAAATCTTTAAAAAATCATAATGCTTTCCTTTTTAAATCCATGTAATTTGGTTGAAAATTTCACACCACCATTTTTTAACCAATCAGAGGCTTGTTTTTGTTGAGTTACCATAGCAACCCCAAAACATTTTCGGAAATTTTCAACATTGTGTGAAATTAACAAGTGAAAATTTAAAATGTCAAAATAAAGACGTGGGAGTTGGAGTGATTTTAGAATTAAATTTATTTGAAGATGCAAAGAAGGATATTCTCGGGGATATTATAAGTACCACAAATTAATATGTTAATATCTATTTAAAAAAAAATAAAGTTGTTGGTATCACAATAATATATATTAAGCAATATCCAGTTTTATTAACAAATTTAATTAACTAAATTTAAGTGGACCTGTAAGTCTAGCAAGAATTCTTCTCGTCTTAATGGGGAATAAATAGGACTGAATTATGTGTATGTCTATGTTTAGTAAAATATATAAAATATTTCGACACAATTTTATTTTATTTTAATTTAGATATTCTATTAAATTTACTTGAAGATTTTAGTAGACATTCTTCTGAACATCCAATATTTCTTCATAATGAATATCCTCAACCAATTGTGACAAGTAGGTAAGCTGACGATGATATTACTTCTACGCCCAGTGGAAGTATAGTAACGCAATTTTTTTTTGTTGAAATAGGCTTGAACGAAAAAAAAAATTCTGTCTGTCGGTCTGTAATTTTTTTTGTGCGCACGTTTACTCTGGAACCGTTTATGATATTGACTTGAAATTTGGTTCAATTATGTATTATAACGAGATCTGGAACTAGATTATATTTTGTAGTTTCCAGATTTGACAATAGTAAAAATTATGTGGTAGCCCCCCATTTTGATGTACGATATCAATTAAAAGTTAAACTGACCTGCTGAACGCTATTCCTCAGTCAGAAAAATGGCGAACTTGCTCGTCTTGGACACTTTTTTTTCAACACGTACATGTGAATTACAATTTAATACCTGTAATCTCGTTTGTAATACAATACTTTAGTAGTAAGGATGGATAATTACTTTCATTATTAATAAATAAACTATTATTTCTTTCATAATAAACAGGAAGAAATGTGTGAATAATCTCAAAACTTAGGGAATCTGAATATTTACATAGTTTCAATGATATTAAAAAAGAATACTATAATTTTGATGGAGTTATCGTATTTTAATATTCAATAGAAATAAATTATATTTGTATACATAATTTTTTGGTTTTATTTATTACTGTTTAAATACTCTTTTTCTACGATCTTGCAATAAATGACACTTTAGTGAAAAATTTTAAATGCAAAAAGTTTATCTTTATTGCACTAGTGCAATAAAAAGTGTAGTAAAAGTTTTATTACATTACATTACATTATTATTATGTTGAATTGCACTTATTAACAACTTTTATTTAAAAAAGTTAACAGTAAAAAATGACACGAGGAATATCATTACTAAGAAGACAAATTATTATGAACGAAAAATCGACAATATATGGATAATAACATTTTAATTGGGAATCAGCCTGGATTCAGAGAAAGTCATTTTTATGAAATTGCACTTCAATTCATTATATCGGATTGGCTTAAGACTGAGTAAAAATCATGTTAATGTTGCAGTTTTCTTAGACTTTAAGCGTTTAAAATTTGAGATGATGAATCGGCAATTATTGGTATCAAATTTGGAAAAAATGGGCACTGGAGGAACTGTACTTAAATGGATTTAATCGTACATAACTGCAAGAAAACAAAGAACAAGATATGTAAATAGTGCATCTACGTAATAGACAATGACTTCGGAGTACCACAAGGATCAGTGCTAAAACCTTTATTATTAGTGGTGTTTATAAATGATATTGTTATTATTCAGTTGTCGATTTTTTAGCTAATGAAGATGCATTATTATTATTGCTCCTTTTTTGATAAAATTAGGAAACTAATTATTCGAGAAAACGTGAAGAAGAGATTATCGTTTTTTAATAATTGCGTATACCCACATCTTTAATTTCTCTTTGTAATTTAAAAATGTACTAATATTTGTTTCATTTTTAGGCGTGATCTATTTCTGTGCAGCCAGAACAAACCCAAAAATTATACTGAATAATTTCGCATACAAGATAAATAATAAAATGTCTGACAGGACCTACTGGAAGTGCGTGGCCTACAATAAAACCAAATGCAAAGCTAGGGTTACCACGCAAGGTAGCGTTGCTAAAATGAGTGTCGAGGGACACAATCACTTGCCCACAATGGCAAATTGCAACGGACTGTTGTCTCAGGTTGTATCAATCATAAAAAAATAGATGTGTAGGGGCTTAAACACACGAACGATTTAGTAGCTCTGTAGTTTACGATTAAGCATATTCTTGGGGTGTTTTTGAAATACATGCATATATTCAGATCTATCAATAGTCACCTCTTCCTGCTCCACGTAAAAATATTTATTTATCAAAACACCCAAAAGCAATTGAGAAAATACATTTTTAAATTTATAAATGGCATTGGCCTACACATTACGTAAGCACTTGCAGATTAAAATGTCTGCAGATAAAAGAATATATATGCGATAATGCACACGATGAACATTTTTTAAGGCACTAATAAACTCACGCAATGTGATGTGTTAAAAGGACTAGAAAAAAATTATTCATTTGATACAACATTTTCTTGAAGAATTCGAAAATTTGAGATTTAATTCAAAGCAGACCTAAGCAGTTCTACAAAAGTACTGAGACTACAAACCTTTCAAGAATCCATTCCACATTGTTAAAAGTCTCTAGATCTATTATCTTGCTTATGACGACTGTTTAACCAGACACTCTCATGAATAAACAAATGCAATTATTCATAACAGTGACGGCTCGTGCCTTATGTACTTGGGAGGGCGCAGTGGCGGCTCGCGAGTATCAAAGTAGTAGGGTCAATAAACAAAAGCACCGCAGACGAAACATTTTTGAATTTCACTGAAATTATCTGAATTTTGTCCTGTTATTTCTTTCCTGGAATTTCCTTATCTATCATAGGGTATGGCTTCACAAAATTGGTTGATATCTTCCAAAGGTGGTGTTTTTTCATATTCCTTATACTTCTCCTTTAAAAATAATTTTGCACCACATAAATCATTTTTAAAAGAAAACCGAATTCTCACTTCTGGAGTAATTATATCACATACCTCTCTTACAGACATGTTAACATTTTCTTGATTCAGTCTACGTCGCTTTTTTGGAACTTCTGTATTCACTGGTTCATTTGTTAAGGGAGGTAAATTATTTCTAATTTGTACAATTTCTTTTTCAAAATTATCTACGCGTTTTTGGACTTTTATAACGTCTGTTTCAATTTTTTGTAGCTGGCTAAATAAAATATCAACATATGGCATGACTTTTGAAAAAAAATTAACCAAAATAAAAATGAATCATCTTCTAGCCATTTAATAAATCCAGCCGCTTGAGTCACTGTTTCAGAGTTGCATTGTTTTAGAATTCCTGACATTATATTTTCAAAGCATTCAGTAAGGTTCTCTTTATTGTTGTACACACTCTGTACTATACGAGAGTTAAAATTCCATCGTGTTTGAGAAGTTCTTTTAATGCGTTTGTCACAAACATGTTGCAAAGCTGCCATTCTGTCTGGCAATTGAGAAAAAAAGTTGATATGCCATTCAAATTTGAAAAAAATATTCGTACACTACTGATGCTTGAAACTGCTTGTGCTAGTATTTTATTAAGCTGATGAGCGTAGCAATATACAAAATGTGCATTTTTGTACTGTTGGCGAATTTTCACGTTAACACCACCTAAATGACCACGCATAACAGCAGCTCCGTCATATGTTTGACAAATCAGTTTTTCTGGGCAATTTGGCAAAATCGGCGAAATGTGTTCTAAAATGCATTGAGACGGTCCATCTGCATCTTGGCTTTTCGGATTTGCAAACCCCCAAAACAGCTCAAATATTTTTCAGTTTAGTTCATAACTTAGTACAACTATAGTTTGAGTTGATTCATCTGTAGTCTCATCAGCCATAAGTGCGAGATACGTAGATTCTTGAATTTCTCCAAGAATATGTTCACGACAAATTTCGAACATACATTGCAAAATTTAATTTTGAATAGATTTTGATGTACCCTTGAACACGGTTACTTCTTGAATATGGCTATTAAAGGCACTATCAGCGTTTGCTAAAAAATCAACCAATTCTAGAAATACCCCTCTATTTGAAGAGATTTTTTCTCGTCCTGACTGCGAAGGGCAAGATTACACGTTCCGCACAGTTTTAATATGCTTATTATTTTTGAGAGTACATGTCGATTTTTGATCACAGTCTCATTATGCTTACGAATTTGATCCGCATAAGCCATACTTAGATATGTAGCAATATTAGTATTTCCTAAAAGTTGAAAACTGACAACATTATCTAGATGTTTCGTACTATTTTCGTGTTTTTTAATTTTTAAAGAAATGTGCTTTAAATCGTTTGCCCCATTTTTTGTTCACTTATCATCTCCCCCAAAAAGCAGACATACAAAACAAAAGAATGAATTTGTTTCCTCCCAACCACAAATCCAAATAGCTTTAATGTATGTCTTTTTGTCAAACTTACTCATAAAAGCACTTTGATTTTTGCACTGTCGCTGCTCTTGCTCTATATTTAAAACTGGCGTTGGACGGCTGTTTCGTTTTATTTCAACTTTTTCATTTAAGCTCAAGCGGCTAAATATAATTTTTTTAATTTCACTCACTTTCATAATTAATTATATCTTTTGCACTTTTGCCGTCTAGTCTAACTAAAAAAATCTATAATGTAAATTACATTAAATTATATATGCAACAAATGATAAACTTTTTAAAGAAGCGCGATAACCTCAAAACAATTTCATACGTAAAAAAGCAAAGAAAACAGAAATGGCAAAGCAATTAACTCCTACACAGCCGTTGGCGGACTGACTAGAGCCCCAGTAGATAACGAAACCACGCGTAACCCCCTCCCATTCTTTCACTTGTTGCCATGACGACCGTTTTCAGCGTTTTTACATGCAATTCGGAAGTTAAATTAAATTGATCGCAAGTGAGGAGTATGCCGTTTGTTTTTTATTATTTTTAAAAAATAGTCGTAAAGCAGATTATTGGGAGATAGGTTATTGTCTATTGTTATTGTTATTTATTGTTTTAAATTTGGCAGGGAGCCAGAGCCCTCCGGGCCACCACTGATTCATGAACTATCAAACCGATCTGGCAGAAATTTCGCACCTTATAAAAACCCATAATGGCCTCGTCACCAAGATATTATGTGTCACTGCCATTATTGCAACAGTCATGTATTAATAATATAGTGCAAAGAGTAGGGTTATTCGCCATTATCTCGATAATTTAATTATCGATTTTAACTCATAAAAAATAAAATTAAAGGTATTTTTAATACCTACAACCTTCATTGATACAACTTTTCTCTAAAACGTAATTGGAAAATTCTACGGCCTGAAAACTGAGTTTTCCGACTTCGGTTGTTTATAAAAAAATGGAGCAAATCTGACTGTACGTCTATACGTATTTACCATTTAATAACCACCCCTAGATACCTCTAATAAATTAAATCAACTGCTTTTTATATAGACTGGGGTAGAAGTAGGTTCTGTTTATATGCAAAATATAGCATCTCGTAAAAAAATTATCCAAAAAAGTGTATTGGAGCCAGCACTTCTTTGTGTAATATGAAAAGTATTACAAAAATTACCAGTAATTTTGTGATTTGCAGTCATCCAGATACAAACATATTCTGTATTTTATTTCGAGTAAACAGCGTTTTGCCAGCAAAGATTTTAATTAACACTATTAAATTACCATTGAGCTTCTTGTAAAGTTGGGGTGCAAACCAAACCATGCACTGAGAAAATTCGACCTATTAAAGTGTCTTGCTAAAAAGTTCTTAATAATGCTGATAAAAACGTTGTAACCATTATTATAACTTTAATATTTACAGCATTTTAAAGTACTAAGAGCTATTGAAGTCATTTTCCTAAAACAGTATTATTATGGTTATCAGTTCTGGTAACTAACATACTTTATTGGAGTAAGTCAGTATTTTTTAATAAAAAGAAGTTGCTGCTAATATTCTGTTACCTTAATAATCTTTATTACGCATCTAACAAACTTTATTAAAGATTAAATTGATGCTATTAAAGGGGGCTAACAAAGTATTTCCTAATTGATACTATTAGTACACTACCTATAATAATCGGGAATATTATGTGTACCAAATAAGCATCGAATTAATTTTTTATTCTCGGTAATATTCGGTACTGATCGTATAAAAAATCGTACGTAGCGATATTGTGCACAGACAGGCCTCGGCTCTCGCGAGTTGCGGCCATCACATCACATCATCATTATCATATTTCGTGTCTTTTCTTGTATCTCCAGTGCCCACAGAATACGGAAGTTAAAGTTATTAGTGATGGCTTACAAATTATTTTTATTGCAGTGGGGCCTAGATGCATATGTATAACTGCATATATATAAAGTTATCCTATAAGCTCACCGTCCCAGTTAATATTTCGTGTAACTGCTATTAAATTAACAAAATATAAGCCAACGAGAGTGTGATTAATTATTACAGAAATAAATGTTTCGTAAAATACACACTACGAAAGACCAAAGACCTCTATTTCCTATAAAAGGAAATAAATTCATTGCCACCTATCAAAGTGCTATTAAATTGTTTAATACCTGTACTTTTATTAATTTATCCAAACCAATGAAGCTATCTAATACTAACTAAAAGGTCATTTTGTAGTGCTTATAAGAAACTCTAATAAATTCAGCATAATAATGATAACTGACCAGTTGTTTAATTTGCAATGGTAGGTAAAGCATTCAATAACCATACGAAAATGAAAAAACTGATGGTAACACAAACGTTATTATAGAAATTTCCATAGCCCTTAATAACCGTTAGTAGATGGTTTTAGGAAAATGACTTTAATAACAATAGCAAATGACTCTGCCACCTATTTAATTGAAGTCTTATACAAAGGTTATTAAATTTTTAGTAACGGCTAATAGATTTTTCTCTCAGTGTGAAACATAACTTTCAAGTCCACACAGCTGATTTGATAGAAACGTTGAAAATTTCATTTATAATCCTCCCATTCTCCACCTTCGATCCTTATAAAAATCCAGGGACGAATGGTGTTTACCCGTCACTTCTTCAGGAAGGCCTGGAGATACCCATGCGTCCTATTTATCACCTGTTGAAAACTTGTGTGGCCCTAGGGTATGTTCCTATACCCTGGAGAACTGTCAGAGTAGTTTTCATCCCAAAAGCAGGGCGCATTTCTTACGACACTGCCAAATCCTACAGAGCAATCAGCCTTACATCCTTCCTGCCCAAAACGTTAGAGAGGTTGGTCGAAAGGCACGTTAAAGACGGAGTATTGGCCTTGGAACCTTTGCACCCATCACAACATGCTTACCAGGCTGGGATGTCGGCGGAAGCGGCCCTTCATCCGATTGTTTCCAGGATCCGGAAGGCGCTGCACCGCAAAGAACTCGCAGCCGGAGCTTTTCTGGACATCGAAAGAGCGTTTGATAACACCTCCTTCGATTCTGTTTGTGCCGCGGTCGCCTTTCATGGCTTTGAAGACACCATCATTAGATGGATAAGAGCCATGTTGGTGGAAAGGCAAATTATTGCTGCCAGTGGAGACACGGCAGTGAAGGTAGCAGTAAGGAAAGGCTGCCCACAAGGAGGATTTCTTTCCCCTCTGTTATGGTGCTTCGTCCTTAATGGCCTACTTAAGGCACTTGAGGACGAAGGACTCTACACGCAAGGCTACGCCGATGACTTAGCCATTGTCGTATCGGGAAAATTCCCTAATATGGTCAGCGGGCTCATGCAAAGAGCCCTGCGAATCGTACAACAATGGTGCGACGACAAGGGCCTTAGAGTAAATCTGTCTAAGGTAGAACTAGTCGCTTTTACCAGGAAACGTGTGCTGGGCGGTTTTGTCGAGCCTGTTCTTTATGACACTACTCTAAGCGTCTCCAGGAATTGCCATTTTCTTTATCCTTTTATAAAGTGCTTTGAAACTTCGCATTCCTTCTCCAAGGCGAGCTTATAGTTCAATAGGATGTACTCAGTTTTTACACCATTGCGTTTCCTCCTGTGTTCCTTACAGAAATGTCCAATTTGTTGTGCTACGTCCATTTTGCTACTGTAAGATCGTAGACAAGATGATAGCAGTGGTTTCTCTGTTTTCAATAACTACTATCACCTGATGCTATGCTGTCTCTAGTGACATAATGTTCAGGCTACATAAAAATCGTTCGTGTGTCCAATACTAGTTTATATAATCAGTTGAATTTGTTGCCAAAAGCCAACGGTTTCTTGTAATTTTTAACTTAAAATAAGTGTACCATAAGTTCTTCCTTCCTCCTCGAGACCTATTGGAAAATTGTAATCTCAAAGTTTCATAAATGTGTGTTTTATTTTATTGTGTTGTATTTAAATATATGTGTATGTACATAATAAATGATACGAACAATATAAATTGCAATAAATACAGATATGAGAATATACTAAAATATTTTTTTAATTATACAATGCAGAATAATCCCATGTCGAATTCTCGGCGATGTCTTTAGCCACTTGGTGAATATTATAATAATTTTTCGTTACATGCAATTTAATAAATATTATTTCTATTATTCATATTCTTCTTGGAGTATTGTACTCTACTATTATAAAAAATAAAATCGAAGGTATTTACAAAATTGTAGAAAGTATGATGTTAATAATCGTTACGCCTGTGACACTTAGACAAAATGGATAGTTGAAGGTATTTTTTGACAAATAATATAAGTTAGAACAAAATAGAAATCATCTATTTGACTAAAGTTTGTAAAAGGTAATTCATTTCCTTTCTCTAAATTTTGGTAAATGTCTCTTATATTCTGTACTTTATCTATTTATTTATTTACAGCTATCCAACTGGATTTAAGTCCAGTTGTATGATAGGAAGCAATAAATACAGTTATCGTTACAAGTAAAGTAAACTAAAATACAAATACATAATACACTAGATTGATAAATATACAAAAATTATTGTAAAAATACAACCACATTTAAACATAAATAATAAAATAAACAGAAATATGCATATAAACAGAAGTTAAAAAGGTTTTTTACTTGTACAATACTAGAAACATCAGAAAACCACAGAATGCATGTTTCGACGAACTAATGACGATTTGTTTTTTTTACTGATGTGTAACGATAATTTATGTGTATCTAGCCAATCTTTTACTTCTTTGACTCCCGATATTGCTCGATCTTTTGTGTTACTCCAGGTAATTCCATTAACAGTGCAGTATAATATGTATATGCTTTTACCATTTATGTATATTTAATTAAGGAATTAATATATCCATTGAAAATTATTGGTCCAAATACTGTACCCTGCGGCATACCAATCTGAAGATTTTTTTAGATCGCTTAATACGTTTTTAAATATAACACTAATTGGTCCTTAAGACCTTTTTCAGATACTTTTACTAGATTATTGATCGAGCAATAAAACTATTATTGGTCGGTAATTACATGGACACTTTAAACTGACTGGCCTACACTGGTTCTAAAAGTAAGTTTACCTTGCCCTTTAATGGAGGGACCATCTAGAAGTAAATGGTTTTTAAAATTCTTGAACTAATTCCAGCTGGTCCAGAGAACTGTTGTTTTTTAAAACTATTTATTTGACTATTTAATTCATTATTATCTACCGATTTTAAAAGTCTTCATACAAAAATTGGCCATATCTTTATCACTATTGAAATTATTGCGGTTGTCACGAAGAGCTTGAATATTATATTATTATTATCATCGCATTTATTTACTCTCATTTGTTGCTTTATACGTAATACAGTTTTTAATGTCATTAATGTTTTTAGTTATTTTATTAATTAAAAATTATTTAGGCAAGCCCTATATTGTTACTGTTATGCTCAAAAGTGCTTATCGGAATAAAATTTATCAGTTCCTCAGTTAAATGTGAAAAGATATTTTATATAATTAATAGCTTCAATGAAATTGATTCTCCGTTCAAACTAAATCCTTATTGATTGAAATATATTAAAAACTAACATCTATAATAAATTTTAGGATTAATTTGGATCGGAGCCGGAACAAAGAATCCGAAAATTATTTTGGACAGAAACGAATTTACAATAAATACCAAGCAAGGCAACCGTACCAGGTGGAGATGTACCCAGTATTTTAAGAGTAAATGTAGAGCTACCCTTGTTACCTACGGAAAAGTTGTGAAAGTCAACCAGACTCACAACCACCTACCTACCGACCCCTCCGGAGAGAATTTAATTGTGCAAACTGTGACTATTGTAAGGAACACCAAACAAATCAGCGTCCTGTGGTGACTCTAAAAAATGTAGGCCGCCCACTTCGTTAAAAATTACAGACAAAAGAATTCATTAATAAAACAAAAAATGTTTTAATATGCATTTAGGGGATTTTTTTACGATATTATTTCTTTGTAAACGAAAGAAATGTTGAAATGTCACTCCAGAATTAAAGACCTTAGGCGGTAGTCCAGTCAATATAAGTAGATAAGCTATGTAGTATGTTCTGGACCAAAATCCCATGTTATTTCTTGTGGAGATTCATTCTGATTTTCAAGGTCATTCTTGTAAATAGCCGGCTGAAGTTAGCTGCGTATGTAGGGTGACATATCCCCTGAAACAGGTAGGATCAAATCTGTTTAAGACCTGTTTATAGCTGTTTGAGACCTGTTCTGTTTATAGCTGTTTAGAATCTGCTTATAACTGTTAAGGATCTGCTTATAGCTGTTAAGATATGTTTATAGATGTTTGGGACCGATTTAAGACCTGTTTAGAGCTGTTTCAGATCTGTTTATAACCGTTTAAGATCTGATTATATCTATTTAAGGAGAAATATGGGGGATTCATAGGAAAATGTGATGTCACCCTATCACTTGCAGCTAACTTCAGCTGGCTCATTACAAGAATGACTTTTGAAAATCTGAATGAACCTCCATAAGAAATAACATGGAGTTTTGGTCCAGAATATACCAATATATCCAAAAATTCATATTAACTTCAGAATAATTCCCAAGGGTTGGGAATTACTCCAAAGTAAAGTAATATAGTGACTGGACTACGGCTGCTGCGCCTTCCTGATACCACCTCGGAGCCCTGACCAAAACTATGTTAAAATTAAAGTTTTATTAAATTTTTTTATAAAACTTCTAATGGTACATTAATAGGTGCTTAAAAGACCTGTTAAAATGAAGTGCTTTAACTTATGGACATAAGGATATGAAAATAAATGTTATTTATTGAAATTGCCTATTTTAATCTACCTCCCAGTTTTACATCTATCCATTTTCCTCTGAAAAAAAAAACGAAATAGTTATTTTATCAATTCTAGGGATAAACTTTAAGAAATCTCTCCTATATGGAAATACTGGAATGTTCATGTCACCTTGTTCTAGGGTTCGATAAATTTTTCTGCCCTGAAATGCTTAATCCTCAAGTTCTTATTCCTGGACTCCTGAATGAAGTTGAAAGCTTTGGTGTGCCACTCTTGTAGAACTACAAACACCAAAGCACTTGAGTATTGCATTCGAATAAACTACTGGACGCTCGTTTCGCTAGCTATATTATATTATCGTTCCATATACAACCATCTCGATTAAAATAAACAGATAAATATTGAAGGTACTTAACAAAGCAACATTTTCCATATAATTTAGGGGAAAAATGCAATAACTACAGCAGTTTCATCACAATCGTTAGATTTGCGATTTTATTGAAGCTCGGCTTTCCTGAATCTATCCACCAGTTATGCCTACCTAGTGCTAGTGGTTGCAGGTTGTTCGCGCCGATCTTTCTAGCACCTTGATCTACATTACCTTAAATTTGGCCTACCGCTGCGTCTACTTCTCTTGTTGTGATAAGTTTTTGTACATATTATTTTTGTACCATTAATGTGAAAACATTTCACCTCCAATTCTCATTTACACGAGATAAGTTTACCTTTTGGCATCCTGTTCGTACAATGTGGCATGGAGGAGAAAACCGGGCTCTTGAATATTTAGACAGGCAATATTCCTTTTATCAATTTTCCCCAATTTCGTATTCATAAATATTGTGCTTAATTTGATTAATTAACCAATTGAAAACACGATTTTTTGTAGTTGTCTAACCCTCTTGAATATTATAAATTCTAACTACCTCCTTTCTGAAGATAACAAAAATACGGAGAACTTGGCACAAGGTTTATGTTTCTACCTATAGCTTTGTTAATTTACTTATTTAGAGACAATCACCCAACATAGACCAGGGCCAATCCTCTTTAAGGCAATAAAAATTCTTAGCAGTATACGAATGGTCGGAAAATGTAGTTAATAGTGTGAATAATTAAGGAAAAATCGTCCAGACTGAGTAAAAGTTCGGGAAGGGGGGTTGGGGTGGTAATATATACGTTTTTAGGGGTTGGTACTCGTTTTTTGCGATTTGCGGCTAAACTATTCATCCTATCGAAAAATGTTGAATACAAAAGTTGTAGATAGTGAAAAAATCTAAAACTTTATAATTGATCATTATTGACCATAACCTCAAAATTATCGAGAAGAATGCAAGAAACCGTTTTTTCGGTTTTTAATTTATAACTATCGCAAAAATGTTTATATTTTCATGAAAATTGGTGAAAATGTTCTCTTTTGTGTTTCAAACAAATCCAAATTTGTTCAAACCGAGATATTTAATTTTCGATGTTTTATGAAGAAAATAAAAAAAGAAGACCTAATTTTCAATCGAAAAATTTGGTTAGCAAATTTTCGATTAATGAACTTTACTAGTGCTCATTTCTTTCATTGAAATCTCAACTTTAATATAGAAGTAAAATATAATATTGTTTATATACAAAAATATCGTTAAAAAAGCGAAAAACTGAAAAACTACTTTTTAAAAATCGAGTTTTCGGTGAAAATCATGAATATCTTTTTCTTTATTATAAATAAACGTTTACATTCATAAAAAGCGTTAATTCTCATACAATACTATTTTATACAAGTAATGTACATGTACCTAACTATTCTCGGCTTTCAAAGTCCCGAAAACATTATTTAAACTGCAATTAAATAGGTAAAAATTAAAAAAAAAAAGGCTGTGAACTGAGAAAATTTGTTAATTATTTCTTGTGATTAGTAAGTATTTACAAATTTTCACGTCAAAGACTTATATTCAATTCTTCATCGCCAAAATCGATCAAACTTTCGATTTCTTCACGTTCATTTTCTATATCTTCAATTCTTGGAGTTATTCTGGATTGTCCAGTTCAGTATCATTATTTTTATTATTATTTATTAGACAGTGGGTACTGCCTTCGTCTTCGATGCCCTCGAGATTACAATTTTATTCGTACAACGATTTTTCGGCTTTAGAACATTTATCAGAACAGTGACAATTTGAGCACAAATTTGTGCACTTTAAGCCATGCTTGCGACACCCACATTTGTTATTACCGCATCCTGTTTCGCAGCTGCAGTAGATAATTTTCAATAAATTTTCAGGAATTAATTCTTGTTCTGTAAATATAGGTACGATGCCATTAACGTCATGTTTTCATCCCCAATCTGTAGCTGTTAATTGATTACCAAGCCAACTTTGTATTTGAAAATACACCCTGTAACAATGTTGCTTAGCTGCCCCTTCAGTTGGAGGTAATTTTTTCAAATGAAATGAGGATTTAACAGTAGCCGTTTGGTAGACTTCAAATCTTTTGTAAATAGAAGCTATTATTTCTAATCCATTTTCGGTAATCGTTTGTTTGTCTGCATTTGTGTTGTAAAAAATTTCTGCAAGATTATGTAAATGTTTATCGGCCAATAATGATTTTATAATTGTTTTTTTTCCTTACCCAGCAAAACTGGAAGTTGTATCGCAGCCAGAAAAACAATGCAAAAATGCTACAATATGTTTATGTGATTTATGTTTTAAACTATTAGAGGTGTAATAAGTATCATTAATATTTTCTGCATCAGGTTTGTGGAAATAGATATTCAATTCATGTGAACTGAATTGATTTAAAAGAACTAAAAGATCTATGTCTTGGCCAACAACTACCACTATTTTATCGGAGTTTTTTGCTACTTCAAGGGATGTATTGATAATTAGGGAATCTGCATCTTCTTCATATAACTATTTTTTGCGTAGTTGTTTTGTACATAATGTAAATATTTTTGTGTTATTTCATTAATTGTATCGTTTTTTGCCAGATTACTTTGTGTAAGAGAAACCCGCCATCATCGAAGTTGGTAACGAATCGATGCTCGCAAATTCTGTATATAAATGTGACTTAAAATTTTTTCTGAAGCCATTCTCTGTAAACAACGACACAGGAAATGGAGCAAGCTCGTACTGTAAATAATTTTTCATATCATCTGTGCTGCTGATATTTCGCGAAATTCTCTGAAATAATAGTAATGGATCAATTGTAACAGTCTCGCCTCAGTTAGGTACATGTACATTACTTGTATAACATAGTATTGTATCAGAATTAACGCTTTTTATGAATGTAAACGTTTATTTACAATAAAGAAAAAGAAATTCATGATTTTCACCGAAAATTCGATTTTTAAAAAGTAGTTTTTTCGGTTTTTCGCTTTTTTAACGATATTTTTGTATATAAACAATATTATATTTTAATTCTATATTAAAGTTGAGATTTCAACGAAAAAAATGAGCACTAGTAAAGTTCATTAATCGAAAATTTGCTAACCAAATTTTTCGATTGAAAATTAGGTCTTCTTTTTTATTTTCTTCATAAAACATCGTAAATTAAATATTTCGCTTTGAAAAAATTTGGGCTTGTTTGAAACACAAAAAAGAACATTTTCACTAATTTTCATGAAAATATAAACATTTTTGCGGTAGTTATAAATTAAAAACCGAAAAAACGGTTTTTTGCATTTTTCTCGATAATTTTGAAGTTATGGCCAATGATGAAAGTTTTAGATTTTTTCATTATCTACAACTTTTACATTCAACATTTTTCGATAGGATGCATAGTTTAGCCGCAAATCGCAAAAAACGAGTACCAACCCCTAAAAACGTATATATTACCACCCCAACCGCCCTTCCCGAACTTTTACTCAGTCTGGACGATTTTTCCTTAATTATTTACACCATTAACTACATTTTCCGACCATTCGTATACTGCTAAGAATTTATCGTCTATTACGATATTTTTAAACGGTTTGGCCCTGGTCTAACAGGAATCATTGATGGTTGAAAAACTTTCCAGCTTCAATGACAGGTGGAAAGACCTACTTTTCAAAGCTGAATCTAACTTGGTTTCATTTAGTATCAACTAATAATTTACTAGTGTAACACCCAAATAACACCAACTGATCTACATTAAATCACTCTACATGTTATATTCTACAGTAGGTATATTCACATTTCAGATTCATACGATATAAACAAATGTACGAGAGTTTATGACCGATCGACCAATAGCAATGCGACATTCAGCAAATCACGCCTTGGCACGCATTGATATTTGTTTACTTAATGTGGATCTAAAATGTGAATATGCGATAATTGTATATTAAATGTTTGCAGTAGTCTTTGTTCAGTCTGTGGTTTGTTGTGGTGGTAGCCTCATATTTGTTACTAATACCTATTTTAAATTTAGGTTTGATTTGGATCGGGTCAGGAACCAAGAATCCAAAAATTATTTTGGATAGGAATGAGTTTACAATAAACACGAAGCAGGGCAACCGTACCAGGTGGAGGTGCACTCAATATTTTAAAAGCAAATGTAGGGCCTCCCTCGTCACCTACGGGAGAGTGGTTAAAGTGAACCAATTGCATAATCATCCCCCGATGGATCCGCCTGGGGACAATTTGCTGGTGCAGACAGTGACTATTATTCGAAACCGGAAAATTGTTATAAAATAATATTTTACATTATATCAAGTTTAATAATTATTAATGGCAATAAAATATCGTATCTATTATTATATTTTATTACACCAAGAGAGCAGTATGTATCGACCATTTGTGTATTTAGATTTGTTTGTTTGTTTATTAATCGCCTTCCAGGTCACGTAAGTGATTCTTTTAAATCTAGGAGATTTGTCTCAGTAAAGGAGACGGGGCCCTACAGTTTACAGTGAGATCCGAACCATTTCATGAGACAACTTTTTATTTGAAAATTACTTCGCAGTAGGTGGAGTTTGAACCCACTTCGCTAAGTATACACAGAGAGAAAGCTAGACACGCTAACCCACTGAGCTGCCGTCCTCGATTAAGTATAGGATTAATAGAAACGAATATTATTAACCAGCCATATATGACTCTTTACATGAACAATATTAATTCCACCGTAGTAAAGATGTGTAAAGGAAGATATTTAGTATTTAAACAAAAAAGTAACTAAAAATGTTTAAAATGTATAAAATGTCAAAAGCAAAATACCCCAAACATAAAAATAAACATAAATACACCACATATATTAGCCCCCAAATCCAAAGCCAAAGCTGTCTGTCCGATAGAGGGTTGCACATCTGATAAAAAAACATCCATTTCTCACCGATATTGCCAGGGCCGATGCAGAAGCTTGAACTCAGAACATATCAGAGTCTGACCAACCGTATTTGTCACACAACGCACTATAACTAAGTTACCGTAAAATCTCATTTTTTTTTACAATATAATATGTATACAGGGTGGCCATTATTAATGGGTCATAGATCAAGGGAAAGTTAATAACAGCTGCTTCAGTAGATTTAGTAAACAAAGGGTTTTGTGTATAGCGATTTTTTACGTGTGCAGATTTTGGACTTGAGCAATACCTCCGACTGTGTATCCCTACATCGGTAAGTACACTATTTTTTTATAAATTTGTCACTAATAATCTGGTAATTTCTTTAATGTATATTTCAATATGTGCAGTCCCAAAGTATGAATCCAAATTTAATCAACACAAATGTTGGGGTAACCAGAGGTTCAGTATTGGGGCCAATGTTGTTCCTTATTTTTTTCATTGCTTTAGCGAACGCTATATCTATACCTACCTTTACTCTTTTGCTGACGATACAATAATTATCCTTGTCATATTGTCTAATATCTATGATAAGGAACTGGTAACCCACGACTGGCTTCTAAATAATCAATTAGTGTTATAATTATGAAGAGGCAAAATCAACAAACTACAATCTGAGCCATCGTATTATAATGAACGTTAAATTGCCCAACAATGCCAAATTTTTAGGGGTCTATAGTCTTATCTGTAATCTATGTTTGTACAAAAGTGACATGTTGCTAAAATACTCATCAATATCTTTATTGCATAGCCTGGGAAGATTTTTCACAATCGACTTGAACTTGAATTTTGAACTACTTGCTATGATTATTTTTGCATGCAAAGAAAAGCGATAAGAGTTGTAAGAGGTTTAGGAAACACCGACAAAAATAAAAGTGTTTTAAGGAAACCGCAATGCTGATATTATGTAACCCCTACGTTTTACATTGTGTCCTTTTAGACCAAGGGCCAGTGACGATTTTAATTAAGGAATTTCAGGCAGGCTAAAAATGCGTTAAAAGAAAGATTGCTAAACGTAGAATAGTCGGTCTGGCAGTCGTGCGTGGCCGGGTTTACCTACCCTGGCTGCCTAAAGGGGTGAAAAAAAAACTACTTACTGAAGGTATTTCAAGCAGACTCACATTTTAGTACATTAAAGTGACATTTGCCTAATAGAGGAAAAATACCCAATGGACGCCGGAAAGGACCGGCAGACGAACATAAACTGGTGACAAAATACCTTAGTTCCATTTAAGGTATATTAGGCAAGCTAAAATTTTTAAGTGACACAAAAGGCATATTGTTTATTTAAAACGGCAGACCAAAATTCCATCGTTAACATACCGACAGACCTCGATTTGTGCGTAAGCGTTGTAAAGTACAGAGTAGCCTGTATAAAGGACAAGGCATTTTGTGTTTGTTATTTTTTTGACTTTTTATTTTTATACCATAACATCGGATCCACATTAGTAATGATTAATTTTTTAGTCGCTGTCTTCTTCATTTTCTTGACTATCTTCATTTGCTTCTTTATCTACATCTATATTGTTGCGATTTTCTTTTAATATCACCTGCATGCGGTCAAATTCCATGTCATCATCTGCAAAATTAATTAATATTCATTAGTAACAGGTTAAATGACTATAAACGAATTTATTATAAATTAACTGACCTGGGAGACTCCCATCATCATTGAAGTTGTACAACGCGATGGCATGACCGACCATTGACGGAAATTGCTCTCCCTCAAACCATACGAAATCGTAGCAATTATTAATTTCCGTCAATCTATTGTCATTGTCAGTAGGATTTTTTAAATGTGCATTTCTCCAAATGGTCATGATGTATTTGGTTCTCAATAATTGCTGACGTAACTCACTTTAAAACGCCCGCATCACAGATAGATTAGAGATGGTTATATGTTATATACTACCGCTTGTTTGTTTACAATCATCTCGCCTTCTTAGCATAGGTCTGCCGTTATATTAACGATAGAATTTTCTTCTGCCGTTGTAAATAAACAATCTCTTATATGCCTTTTGTATCACCTAACAATTTTAGCTTGCCTAACATACGTTAAATGGAACTAAGGTATTTTGTCACCACTTTATGGTCGTCTGCCGGCCCTTTCCGGCGTCCATTTGGGCTGCCAATATTTTTTCCCTATTAGGTGAACGTCACTTTAATATACTAAAATGCGAGCCTGCTTGAAATACCTTGAGTAAGTGGTTTTTTTTCATCCCTTTAGGCAACCAGGGTAGGTAAACCCGGCCACGCACGACTGCCAGACCGGCCATTCTACGTTTAGTAATCTTTCTTTTAAGGCACATTAACATTTTTAGCCTGCCTGAAATTCCTTAACTAAAATCGTGGCTGGCTCTCCGTCTATTTGTATTATAGAAACGTTAGACGTAACCAACACTATATTGACAATCTGAATTTTTTAATATTGAATTTTTTCTTCTTACCCTCGACCTTCCTCCGAAAATCAATACACACCAATATGACATAGTCTTTTAAGCTGCAACGATAAGTACTAAGATTTTTAATTTAATTTATAATTATTGTTGTTATGTATTTTTTATTCTTCGTTTATTTTTTCTTATGTATTTGGGTACTGCATGTGTACTCTATAAACTTAGTATAAAGTGCCAATAAATATCTATTTTCTTATATAGCCGTTATCTATCTATATATTTATACGCATTTTATGTATACTAGCCGCAAAAGGTAAGTAAGTATAGTGGAAGAGGCAATAAATTGAAAAGTTTGGCGACAAAGCAGCCGAAGCCGACAAAGCGACCGATAGAGACAATTTCTTCACTCATCGTCTTGTTCTTCTACTGTACGTTTATCATCTACTATAAAATTATTGTGGGGGGTATTGAGATTACAATTTAAAAACGTCTCGATGAAATAGTCAGTGTGTGCAATTGTACCAACAGAAGAATTGTGAATGGAAAGGATTAAATCTAAGAGTAAGTTTAACATATATGCTGCTTTTTAAAAATTATACTTTAATTGATGCTACCCACAAACATATTGGACAGTTGTTGGCCTTCTTATATCAACTATTATATACAGGATGTCCTAATAGTGCGTCAAAGTCCAATATCGGCCGTATTAGAAGACTTTGGAAAACTATTTTTTTATGGAAGTAGTATAGTGTCAAAAGGAGTAAAGGAGCACATTTAAAAAATATTTTGAAATATACAGGGTGACTCGCTGCAGCAAAGCATGTTCGAAGTCTTTTTTTTTAAATAATAAATAAATAAATAATAAATAAACACCACATAAGGAACAACCTATATATTTCTACATTTATGAATTCAGCGTAAAATTACCTTTCCAACGACCTCTAGATTTTTGGTTTTTCACATGGCGTTGCCAAGTTATTAGAAAAAATATGAAAATTTTGGTTGGAACAAGGTTTAATAAATTAATTCACTGTGCGTGTATTACTATCAGTGGCGGCCCGTCAGGGATGGCAGGGTAGGCAGTGCCCATCCAATTACAAAAGCGGTAGTTATAAAGGTATATTTTTATATATTTTTGAAGTTAAATTATCAAGTAAAATTTTGGGTTAATTAATTGTAGTATTAAAATTTTAAAAATAGTTTTATTTATAATATTATTTTTACCACATATTATTATGCCTCATACAGGTATAGGTACACTTATAAGTCCGTTTAGAAACCGGGCGTAATGTTCTCTGGCGTAATACTGTCGAAAGTATCATGCGCCAAGCCAGGACAGGCAAGCATCGCTCAGAAATCGTGAATTAAATCATAATGCGTCTACGTGCATGTTGGTTATTCACTTCGATTTTACGCCTGTAATGCATATCAAAACGAGACGTACGTCTTACATGCTTGGGCTATTTACAACCTAGAGTGGGCATGCCATCCCTGAGCAAGACTTGTAATAAACAATATGAATATTCAACAGAATATGTTCACAATTGAAAATATATCAAACAGGAAAAATAAAATGAAAAAAATAATAAAATATATGAAAATATAATGTGTTAAAATTGATTAATCAATCCTTTGTGAATATCAAATATGATAGCAATTTCTAATTTGATAAATAGGGACAAACAGTAGTTAAAATACATATCAGCGGTGCCATATAGTTGAGTTTACCTATATAACTATAATTTTTTTTTTCTGTGTTTTAAGGTGACATAAAGTGAGAATAATTGAAAGTTATCTTATTGACGTTTAATTATTAACTATTGTGACAAAGTATTTACACTTATTTTACGTTATAAATTAGTTTAAAATTCGCACTTTCCAATAATGAATTTTTCGAAAGAAGGAATGGTCGATATGGTTTATGTTCTGGGCGCGAATGATAAAAATTGTTTTCTAGCAACTTGAATTTATAGGGAGCGATATCCGGAAAGAAGACAGCCCTCTAAAAAATCATTTGAGAAGTTGATAGAACGATTTGACAATACGGGGAAAGTGGAATAAGAGAAAAAGGATATAAGCCGATCTTCAGTCCATCGAATCTTACAAAAAAACAAATTTCATCCCTACCACGTTCATTTAAAGCAGAAACTGATTCACAGGGACTATAAATACCGAATAAAATTTTGTCAATGGGTAAAACAAAAAATAGGACAACAAAGAAATTTTTTTGACTTTGTTTTATTTGTCGATGAAGCAGTCTTTCATAAAAATGGATATGTTAATCGTCATAATTTTTATTATTACGACACAACCGATCCTTACATCTCACGAACAAATAGCTAAACCAGATAGTCGTTAAATGTTTGGGGAGAAATTGTTGGGGATTATGTGATAGGACCACATGTTTTTGATAATATACAGAGTGTTCCATTTGAAAAAAATGAGAAAATTTACTTTGAAATATCCTGAATTAGCGTTAGATTCAAATACACCCTGTATGACTATAATCAATATTTGATGGTTGTGTCGTTGTAGTACATCCCTTGCCTACATAATTGCAAAATAAATCTTCTTAATTAATAGTAATACATACACACCGAATTAATTTGTTAAGCCTTGTTCCAATCAAAATTTTCATATTTTTTCGAATAACTCGGCAAGACCACGTCAAAAACCAAAAATATTTAGATCATTGGAAAGGTAATTTTCTAGTGAGTTCATAAATGTAAAAATATATAGGGCGTTACATTAAAAAAAATACCTCTAAGATGCTCCGCTGTAGCGAGTCACCCTGTATATTTCAAAATGTTTTTAAAATGTGCGCGTTTTGATACTATACAATTTCCATAGAAAAGTAATTTTCCAAAGTCTTCTAACAAGGCCGATATTGGACTTTGGCACACTATTGTGGCCCCTGTATACAGGGTGTCCCAATAACAACTCCCAGGCCGGATATATTCTAAACGAATAGAGATATTTTAATTCTGTGAAAGCCAGTTTGTAGAACATAAAGAGAGGTTCATTTTTGAATATAAATGTTTTTTGAATATATCAGTATATAGATGGCGCTGTGCTCTAAAGAAATATTTCGATGGGAGAAACTTTGAAATGGGGTTCATGTGAAAGAAAGTGCATTTCTAAGCAGATTATGTTCTAAAAAAAAAATGCCATAAAACTAACCGCTTTCGAGATATTTGAGTCCAAATGTTGACCTTTGCCAATATTGAATAATTGTAATCCTTCGACATTTCAGTCCTTTAAGTTGGACATTCTGTATTTAATTTACAAATTTTGGAAGAAAATATTTAAAGAATTTTTCATATCTGGCACCAATCCATCTTCCTGGGTATTTTGATTTAAATAATTAACAACGTTGTGATGATTATGTGGGCCTGCTCCATCCTGATGAAACCACATATTATCCAACTGAGCGGGCAAATTCCTTAATAGTACTTATAAATCATTTTGCAAAAATTGTAAATATCTTTCACCTGTTAAATTCTCTTGGTAGAGGTATGGGCCACAATGTAACCATAAACGATACCACACCAAACATTTACTCCAAAACGATTATGGGATCTGGTATGTCTCATCCACCTAGGATACTCTTGAGACCAGTAACGATTATGTCTTGTGATTACTCCATTGTTATGGAATCGACTTTCATCACTCCACGTAATTGTATCTAAAAGATTTGGATTTTCTTCTAAGAGAATTGAAAATTGCGCCAAAAAATCTAATCTCCGCTCATTGTCCCCTGGAATCAAATGATGAACTAAATTAACTTTATATGGAAAAAATTTGTTTGTTTTAAGAATTCTGTGGCAGGTGGAATGTGCAATATTTGTTTCTTCCGTCAACATGCGTACTGAAATGTTTGGGTTATTTTCTACTTGATGTAATACCAATGCAATATTTTCATCAGTTGCAGTTCTTTTTCTTCTTGTTGTTTTTGGTTTTTTAAAACCTCCATAATTTTTCAAATTAGAACACAAACTTACAAAAAAAAAAACAAAAGTTTTCCGACCTGATGAAGGCCTGTCAGGAAAACGTGTTCCATATAAACTTACAGCTCCTGAAGCATTTTTACGACATTCCCCATAAATTATAATCATGTTTAATGTATCTTCATTTGTATGAGAAACCATATTTAATAATAAATATTCACAAAGAAAACAATAATTAGGTAAAATAATACAGTTCTATTGACACACCAATAAACAAAATGTGATTGAAATTGAGAAATGTCAAAATTATTATTCCAAAGGTAACTTTAATTGTATTTAATTTATAAGGTATAAGGGTTATTATACTCACTAGATATCAAATATTTTTAATTATAATCTAGCCTAATAATAAAGCAATTATATGAAAAAAAATTTAAATATTTTCTTCCAAAATTTGTAAATTAAATACAGATTGTCCAACTTAAAGGACTGAAATATTGAAGAGATTGCAATTATTCAATATTGGCAAATGCCAACATTTAGACTCAAATATCTCGAAAACCGTTAGTTTTATGGTATTTTTTTACAACATAATCTGCTTAGAAATGCATTTTCTTTCACATAAACCCCATTTTAAAGTATGTCCCATCGAAATATTTCTTTAGAACACAGCGCCATCTATATACTGATATATTCAAAAATGAAGCTCTCTTTATGTTCTACAAACTGGCTTTTACAGAATTAAAATGGGAGTTTTATACACCCTGTATATGCCTTTACAATTTTTACATCACTTCATAGAGTGAAATAATTGCCCTGCTTCATCATTACATATGCACGGTTAGAGAGATTGAAATTAAACTTGTACACATCCAGGACGATTGAATTAGCTTTTGCGTGTCTGTAGCTAATACGCTAACGTGTGTTATTTTTCAGTTATATATTTCGTGGCTGGAAAGAAAAATCCAAAGATCATTGTTGACGACGACGAATTCGTAATTAACAGGAAGATGGAAGGTAAAACAATCTGGAGATGCTCGCAGTATCAGAGAACTAACTGCAAGTCGAGAATTATTACCTCTGGCAAGACTCTGAGAGTTAGATCCACTCACAATCACCGGCCGACATATCCAATTTACGATAACGCTTTTCAGCAAATCGTAAATATTATTAGATAATTTTTATTAACATTGTATTTCATATATTCATCACTTAAGTAGTATTTTTAAAGCTGTTAGTAAGGTGATATTTAGGTTCTGCAGCAAATTGTCACGCAATACCAGATTTTTCGAGTACACGTTACATCTCTCGAACTCTCAAAGCTAGAGAAGTAAAACTGTATGCAAAATTTTTTCCTTTTGTATGAAAGAAGAAATATGGGATAGTAGCGCAGTCAAAATAGCACAAAAAATCAATATAAAGGAACTTTTTCCATAAGCAATTTTACGGTTGGATCCTGTTGGGGAGGTGCTCAGGAATACCCAACAAATTTTTCTACTTCAAATACCTTGTGCTCTAATTATTATTAACAATTAAATTTTTTTAACCGCGTTTTTCAACCTAAATTAACTCGAGATATATTAATCCGATTGGGATAAAAACAAAACCAAATTTTTGTAATTAAACTTTGTACAAATCCACGTTTAGTGTTGCCTTAGGAGCGCAACCATAACCTGCTAAAGTGAAAAAACTTGCCTAAAATCGCTTTCTTTTCAAGTGTGAATACTTTCTGGTCGTTAAGGATGGCCATTCACATAGTTTCTCTTCACCACACCTCCTGCATTCTGGATTGTTTCTCACCCCTATAGTGATTAAGGGTTTGTTCAGGGAGCAGTGTCTGCACGTCTCAGCTGTTTTCTGCTCAGCTTTAGCATTTGGTCGATCTTTGTTTTGAATGAACTTCCAGCAATGAATGCACGTGACTGCCCCATCCCTGGTACTTCCATCGAGTACAAGTTATGTTTCTCTCTTAATAGTTCCTTTACCAACCATCGTTTTTGCGGTGTCGTAAGCTATCCCACATGTTGGATCAGGTTCTTTGATTGACAAATAGAATTTGACCAGTTCATGAAGTTTTTCATCATTTCTGTCTAGGAAACCAATTTCCTTACTTGGACCAAGTACGATGGATTTCTGGGAAGTAGAACTTAAAGGTATTGAATTACCGTACTCTTCACTTTGACCGTCCGTTTCTGGGGAAAATTGTTCCTTGTTCAGGTAATTGTGATGAATGTTGTTTTCGTAACCTTTGAAATGAAATGTTGGTCCATGTAGTGTGAATCCTAATCTTGCCTTTGATAGAACTGGTGTATTCTTCGCACCTTCTTACGATTCTTCAATAACTCCAAGATAAGCATATTTATCTCCAATAAGAATAGTTGTTGTGACATTTACCAAGTTTTCCAATTCAGTTGGTTGAATATGAGACCATCTTTCTTGGGCTTTCGTCATATTTACAGATTGACATGGTAAGTTTAAATTAGCTAGAATACGAACTCCATAGATCTTAAATCCTTCAATTTTCATTCCTTGAATTTTTAAATAAACAAATTGTGATTTTATTGTTGTTACTTCAGGTGTAATACAGCCAAGATTTATATCTTCTGCTGGTCCAGTAGCTCCAATTCATTTAGCTTTTTCTTCATCAATCAGTGTTGCTCAATCATCAATCAAGGCATAAGTACTAATAGTTCCTTTTTTCCGGTGAGAAGTACAGGTAACATTTTAAGTGATACACGTTGACTTGTTGTTAATATTTTTTCTTCTTTTAAATGAGTAACTATTTCTGAATTTACGTTTTCATTATTACTCTTCACTCCAGCTCCAGCTTGTTAATGAAATAATGGGTTTCTTACAGCTATTTTCTCCACATGTTTTAGTACGATGACAGTGTTTGGCGATATGACCAAAATTTGAACATTTAACACAAAGTTTTTTTTGTTTGGCCAAATCCCATTATTCATTGTTAGTTGAATTCTTGAAGATTTCACAATTTAAAATATGGTAATTATAATTTTCGCAAGCAGTACATGGTTTTCTAGTTATTTTATTTGTATTATCAGTTAAAGTAAACATTGGAGCAGTTCGTCTATGAATTTGAATCATTCTGTTCTCAACTTTCTTGAAATTACTTTGATCAGTAGTAACAAAAGTACTAATCATTGTACAAATATTTGCATACATCTTGAATCAGTCATCAAATTCTTCAATAGTTATGTCGTCTCTCCGTCTATATTTATCCATTGCATATTGTTTCTTGGCGATTTCAGGAAACTTATCAATTAGTTCCTTAAGAAGAATTGGATTATGGAGATAATTAATTGACTCCAAATTAATGATTGTACTAGTGAGATTTAACACCAAAGATAAATATTCAATCAGAAGTTCATTTTGCTACTGTCGAATCCTTGGGAATTGCTTAACTTTTTCAATTGCATTAAGAATGATTATTTCAGGTTTTCCAAATCGTAGTTTTAATGTTTCAATTATTTGTTTTACATTTCCAGGATGTACTATAATAAGCTTTTTACAGCAGCTAAAGCTTTTCCTTTTAAGGCATATTGTAAGAAATTATTCCATTCTTGAGGACTTTCATCAAATATTTGAAGCTTGTTTCCAGAGCTCTTCTTCAAAGCATCAACTAATGCTTAAATTTGATTATTAATTGCATGAGATTGACATTTCATAGCGTCAAATTGGTTTTTTTGTATTTGTATTGATACACTAGCCAACGAATTGCTATCCATACCATTGTTTCCAGGTGTAGTATGGGTTGTCATGGGGTACCTTCTAAAGTGAACTATAATTAGTGAATCATCGTTCTTTTCATTTTGTTGTTGTTTAGCATTGTTTGTACTTGGTTGATAAATATGGTATTTGTCAGGTCCTTGACCTGCTCCCGTTTGCATTTGTTTATCAAAATCAAAATTTGCAAGGTTATTTTTACCTTCAGTTGATTGAGTTTTATCAATATTATTATTCCATTCTTCAATATTCGTATGTTTTCCAATTGCTATTTCTACTTCATGATCAGATTCTTCTGGGTCTAATTGAGACAGTTGATCTTCTAATTCAAAAATTTCTTTTTCAAATTCAATATCTTCACGTCAGCGTTGAGCCTCAGCGGCAGCTGCAGCACCACTTTTAGCTTATATTTGAGCTTCGCATTGTGCATCCATCGCAGCTAATCTTCGACGATTTTCCAAATTTCTTTCCAGAGTTTCACGAGTTGACTTACGGCTGGATATTGAGGCGGTGTTTCCGCTGTTCTGTTTATCTTCTTCCAAGGGTTTAAAAGGGTCAAGTCTGTCTGACTCTCCTTCTCCAAAAACCGGATAAGTCCATTTTGTGTCTGGAATTCCTTTATTCTTTCGTTATGATTTGCGTAGATCTTGATTAGAATCCATTTTTTGGTATTCGAAAATTAATTGAAAAATATCACAGATACAATATTTGCTCGAAAGACCACTAATGTAACGACGGCTTATCAATCAGAATCAACGTGTTCTGAAATACCTTTATTTCGCAATAGTATTCAATTCAGTAACAGAGTTTCGTATTATATAACTTTTACTTTTACTCATGTAAGAACATAAACAAAATTAATAATAAATATCTATTAAGCCAACAAAGGATTCAGTATCCGTGGTTACGCAGCAACATTTACGAAAATTTGTCTAAAAAATAATTATTTTTCGTATTCTTTTGAACTATGGAGAAATGTGAACATGACTGTTATCCACTTTTACGTATTCTGATACACCGATTCGATTGTCATAAGGTCCAGGTCCCAGATATGGTCCATGTTGCAAGTTATTCACGAGAGACTGGAAATAAAGCGAAAAAGCGCAATTTTTGGTAATTTCTTGCGAATAACTAGAAATTAGACTACTGCGATCTGCAATACTCGATCCAGCATATCAGAATATGTAAAAATGGATGGACACTATCATATAAATATTTCTGTATCTCATAAAAAAAGTGCGAAAAATAGTCTCTTTGGGAGATTTTCGTGAACAACTCGAAATTGAACAACTGCTGCAATCTGGAAGCTACGCCTACTCAGTGTATAAAACTATATAATAATTGACATTAACACGCTAATATTCCAATGTATCGCAAAACAAAATGTATTAACAATATTTTAGACATTTTCTCGTTAATAATTTGATGTGGGATCACTTCTGGGATTTTGAATCTACACCAGCCGATCCGGTGTATTAAAATACGTAAATGTGGACACGATACATTAATATTTCTGTATATCTCAAAAGAGAGGGCGAAAAAATACAATTTTTTTGACAATTTCTCGTAAGTAACTCTAGATAGGACCACTTCTGAAATCTGAAACTTACGCCAATAAAATCTGTGTATCAATACATAAGAATGGATACTATCATAATATTTGACAAATAAAGTCAACTAGAGGAATGATAGATGTTAAAATACACAAAGGCACGTTTCGTCGTATTCCTCTTGAAACTTAATATTTTTATTAGGATGTGCGCTCTAAATGGTATTTTAGTTACCAATTACTAGAAACGCAATAAAGTGTTTATAGAAGATACCGCTGAAGGTACCCATTATTAAAACAGAGGAGTTCCGCAGCATCGGCAATGTCCAGAGTCATCTGCAGGTCGGTTTCGAGCTTTTGGCTCTCATCAGTGCAGAGCAGACCCAGACACTGACCATGCTACGGCCTCCTGATGTTGATTGCAAGTAACGCCATATCGGCGACTTACAAATGGTACAAATAGGTCCCTCCAACGGAACACCTCTGTTTTAATAATGGGTACCTTCACCGGTATCTGCTATGAACACTATTGCGTTTCTAGTAATTGGTAACTAAAATACCATTCAGAGCGCACAGCCTAATGAAAATATTAGGTTTCAAGAGGAATACGACGAAATGTGCCTTTGTGCATTATAACATCTATCATTCCTCTAGTTGACTTTATTTGTCACATTTGCCTTAGTCGAGGCTTCTTAAGTGTTTGTTGCAGATGCTGTTGGAGGGACCTATTTGTACTATTTGTAAGTCGCCGATATTGTGTTACTTTCAATATATATATCTAAGGCAAAAATACATTGCAAACTGTTATAAAACTTTGGGAACTCTCAAGGTCAACAGAACCTCTTCTTCAACGTCTAGATTAATAATTCACTGTAGACTCCCACATTTATACATTTTTGTAATAGGCTTTTCGAGGGGAGGAAACTAATGACCAATAAAATATAGCATGTTCCATGTAAAAAATTGTACTGGTGGCTCTGGAAGTGAGGGGTGAAGCTAATCCCGAAGTCATTTATAAGAAAGTGTGTCATCCATTATTTATTTTTGACGTGTTTATGCATTTTTTTGTAAAAATGAATAAATCCAAAGTTATTTAGGGTAAATAGTTTTTATTTAAATGCTGTGTATATTTCTATTAGTTACTAATGAAAGAAAACTGGGTGGATTATATAGCTAAGAAAAAGCTATTTATCTCTACTTGTATTAACCATGTTCACTGGATGTGTTTCATAGTGTAGCATAGTTTTCACAGTGCATATTATTAGTGTATTCTTAAACTGTTTGACTTTAATGGCGGCTGTACACTTTCGCCGAAGTACAGCGAGACAGGCCGAGTGTGAGAGTGTTGATGAGAACTCTCTTTCCGCCTCGGCGTATCTCGGTGTACCTCGCTCGCTCTCCGTTGCGTGTCAGTTTTTTGTGCCCGAGTCAAAGTGTCTCACGGGAATAGCGAGTATGTCGCTGTACACTCTTGCTTCTCTCAATCTCGCTCGCGCCGTGGAACCGTTGTAGAAGTATTTTTGTGTTCGGAAAAATGTCGTGTAATAATAAGAGCGAACTTAATTTCATAGAAATTTATCAAATGACACCCGCATTATGAGATTCTAGTCACAGGTTTTATAAGGATAAAAAGCATTTGCATGATGCACGGGTTCGCATCAGTGAACAAGTCGAATTTTCTGTTCCCCATGTTAAGAAAGGGAAGGGATTCACTCATGGCGACTTATGGAGAACATTTAAGAAAAATTAAGAATTCTCTGAAATATGGCAACAGCAGCACAACTTCTGTGTAATCATCCATTTCCTCGGAGTTTACAACTGCAACTGATCTAGCGAGAGTGTACATGGGTGTACTCGAGTACAGGCCTCCCGGCCGAGACGTCTCGGGGAGACTTAGCGAGAGCACTCGGACGAGAATGTACAGCCGCCATAATCTGTTGAGTTTTTATTCTGTTCACTTTTCTTACATTTTATTTTTCACATATTGTCCATAAATCTATTATGTTGTACTGCCTTATGTTTATACTAGTATAACATTTACATTTGTAACGTTTACTATTTTGCCTACTTTGAAACGACTCCCACACCATTGTAAATTGGTCTAAAGGTCAATAAAGTTATTTTTACTATTATTGTTATTATTTCTTCCATAGGACAACTAGATTATGCTTTTTTAATTACGGTACAGAGTATTTTCCGCAGGTTGGTACTTACCGGGTGTTAGAAAAGTATGGGAACGGTGGAAAATCTCGAACAGTTTGCATCAAATTGAAAAATAAAAAAAATACGTGTCAAAAATTTTTCAAAAAACTATCTACTGATACCAAAATGACCTCCCCACCCACCACCCTGTTGGTGGGGCGAGGGACAACTTTAAAATTTCAAATGAAAATCCCTATTCCTTATTGCGGAATCAGATTCTAAGGACATTTTTTTCCATCCTTGCATGGTGTCGCTGTAATCGCAAAAAATGAAAAGAAAACATTACTGTTTCAAGAGTAGCGTCTTGTGCCCATAAAAAAACGTCCAATTCAAAAACTGAAAAACACGTATTTGTTATTTTTACGAAATCTATCCAATGACATTGAATTTGACTCTCTCACCCCTAACCCAGAGGGTGGGGCGGGGGCAACTTTGAAATTTGTAATGAAAATCCCTATTTTTTTATAGCGGGTTCGGATTCTACGGCCAAAAATACGTGAATTTTATATCGGGCATTTTTTTCGATTCTCGCAAGGTGTCGCTGCAATCGCAAAAAATGAAATTGAAGTGGAAACATGAAAGTTTTGAACGCATACTTAAAAAAAAATACGAAAAGTAAAACTACTGATCTCAGAGTGAATGATTTCCCGAGCTGTTTTGAGAACAATGATTTTACACGGTCGTGCGGAAATTACAACAACTATTAACATTCTGTAAATTTATTAGCAGCTAGTAATTTTCAATTTACATTTTTTACAGGGCAATAAAAAACTCGATTTAAAAAAAAACTAACAGTGGTTTTACCTCTTAATTCAGCCACTTCAGACAAGTTCTTGATCCCAGCCAGTGAAGGCAATGAGGTAACTCAACCATTTAAGGCAAGGTGGGGATTTCGGCCAGTTGAGGCAATTAGTTTACAACTTAACTGCTACACTAGCAAGTTTTAATTTCAAGATTATAGCAGGTGTTCAAAGTGGTGCCCATTGACTTCTTGGCATTGTCCGAGACGAACGTAAAAATTTTCAATAGCACTTCTTATCATTTGAGGTGGTATGTTTATTATGCGTTGCCTCAGACCTTCCAAATCACGAGGTTTAGTGAAATGAAACTTACCCTTCACGTAGCCCCAAACAAAATAATCAAGTGGCGCGAGATCTTGCTGGCCATTCAATAGTTCCTCTTGGACCTATCCATCGATTTTCAAAAGTACCATTCAAATAGTACCTAACAGTATCCCGATAGTGTGGAGGAACCCCATCTTGCTGGAACCAAACATTATCGAACTCATCACCAGCAATCTCTTGTATTGCGGGAACTATTTGATTTGTCAACATTTCCAGGTATTTTTCTCCATTCAAATTTCCATCTATGAAAAACGGTCCTATGATTCGATCCCTGAAAACTCCTGCCCAAACATTTAATTTTTGTGGATACTGCGTGTGTGTTTCAAGCATCCAGTGAGGGTTTTCGTCACTTAAATATCTGAAATTATGGTGATTAACTTTTCAACTGAGTTTGAAAGTTGCTTCATCTGAGAAGACAAGTAGAGACGACAAAAAATTTGGGTTTTGGTTACTCCTTTCCATCATTAATTCACTAAATTCAAGTCGCCTATCAAAATCATCTCATTTAACTCTTGGTGAAGGTGAATTTTGTAAGGATGAAATTTTAAAAGTTTCAAATTCGTATGAACTGAAAATGCACTCATATCAAGCTGTTGACTGGCTTTTCTGATTGATAACCTTCGATTTTCAACAAATGCCTGGGCCACTTCCATTTGTCGAGCTTCCGATGTTTCAGATTTTGGTCTTCCAGATTTTGGGCGATTTTTATTTGTCCTTGTGTCTAGGAATCGTTTGATGGTACGCGACACAGTAGATTTCGAAATTCCCACTTGATCTACACGTTGAATAAAATCACTACTTCATCATAGGACCTTTCTTTATTACCCCACCCTCGGATCATTAAAAGAGAAACTCTCTCTGCCTCTGTTAAAGTAGCCATTATGCAGAAAGAAACTCGAGAACTAATGAAAAATGAAATAACTTTTTCCGTACAAAAGTGCGCTCCTGCCTCTACAAAAGTTGGAAGGAACTGAACGTTCTCGTAGAAATTTCACAAAACAAATAATGTTATTAAGAACTCTTTAAAAAAACATTCATAAAAACCAAGATATCACACATATTATTTTTTAAACTGAATGTTTTTTTGTCAACACGAGTAGCTAGAGTTTGTAAATATTCACAAACTTATGGACGCTTAAGGTTTATTTCAATTTTGTGCGATTATAGCGAAACCTTGCGAGAATCGAAAAAAATGCCCGATATAAAATTCACGTGTTTTTGACCGCAGAATCCGAATCCGCTATAAAAAAATTAGTATTTTTATTACAAATTTCAAAGTTGCCCCCCGCCCCACCCACTGGGTTGGGGGTGGGAGCGTCGAATCCAGTGTCATTGGATAGATTTCTTAAAAATAACAGATACGTGTTTTTCAGTATTTGAATTGGACGTTTTGGACAAGACGCTACTCTTGAAACAGTAATGTTATCTTTTAAATGAAGATGACACCATGCAAGAATCGAAAAAAATGTCCAGAATAAAATGTACGTATTTTTTGCTGTAGAATCCGCAATAAAAAATAGGGGTTACCATTTGAAATTTTAAAGTTGCCCCTCGCCCCATCCACAGGGTGGTGGGTGGGGAGGTCATTTTAGTAGATAGTTTTTTGAAAAATTTTTGACGCGTATTTTTTTATTTTTCGATTTGATGCAAACTGTTCGAGATTTTCCACCGTTCCCATACTTTTCTAACATCCCGGTATGTGGATCAATAATGTTAGAAGCCTTCAGCGTAGAATTTTAAGATTCCTCTAACATGGAACATCATGTAGTTTGCATATTGTGCAAGTCTGCAACAAGCGTAATCGAAAAATTCAAGACATTTAGGTACAGCGTTAAAAATTTTATTTTTTAGTGTTGTAAGGGAGGGCCTTCGGTAATAATCCAAATTTTCGCCCGCGGGGGTGCTACTTTAGAGTGGTAAAATTAGTTTTTTTTTTAATAACTCACTTTCTGTTGATCCTATGAAAAAAATGTTATTGTGAATTTTATAAGGTACAAAGGTCTTTTTTGTACGATAAAAAATTTAAAAGTTATAACGTCACGAAAGTTTAACGATGTATTTTATCCCAAAGGTGTATTGATCAAGATCTTAAATGGTTCATAACAATGGGTGATAATCATCACTAATACTGTTATCTGTTTAGTAGTCATTAATTAGTAAATATTATTACAATTTATTTTGTAAATTCTCACTATTCAACATTAAAATAAATATATAAGTTCTTAAAAAAATATATACAAAAGCTATCGAAAATTTCGGCTTCTACGAAAATCATAACAAATACTTCTTCCTTAGGATTAACAAGAAACAGCTTATTTCGAAAAACTGACCCCTTTGTAACAAGATGGCGGCTAAAGTAGCCCTATCCAAGGGGAAAACTTGAATTCCTTGGGTCTTCCTCACTACGATACAATAAAACAGAAATTTCCTGATACTTAATGTCTTTGCAAATATACATACAGGGTGTAACTTAAGTACATTAAAATATTTTATTGGGTGTTACTTAGTTAATTTTAGTCAAAAAAATCATACAAACAGGTATCCAAAAGCTCTTCATTTTGGAGATACAGGGTGTTAGAATTTCAATAGCCCGTATCTCCAACAAGAAGCGTTTTTTCCTATTTTTTTACTCTTACTAATCTATTTCTTTCTAGGGTTAATACACATAGTTCCTGGAAACAAGAATCCAAAAATTATCATAGACCAAAATGACTACTCGGTATATTTGAAACATAACGACAAAACAAGATGGAGATGCAACGCCTATTTTAAGACCAAGTGCAAGTCTACCCTTTTGACGTATGGAAAAGTTGTTAAAGTTAACCATCAGCACAATCATGAACCTCTTATGGCTAACAAAAAGTTGGATTCCTGTTTTTCACAAGTGGTTAATATTATAAGGAATTAACTTCATTAATACTTGCACATATTTAAAGGTTTTTATAAATGGTAGCTTAATCTGACAGGGCGCACAAAAATTTTCCTTCCTTTTCACATAAGCAATAAATAAAAATCAATTACAAATGTTGTTGAAGTTTTATTCTAGTTTTCCCTCTTGTGTACCTTAAATCGCATAATTTGTTCCTGTTTCACCACTTTAATTATAACAGTAAGAGTAAATCTAAACCTGATTCTCATAAAAATAGTTTTCAACAGTTCTCGACTATTTTAGACATTATAATAATTTCTTTTATACAGGATGATTCACATAGGCCATTCGTTAGAAGTTTTTCCACTTGCAGTTGAATTGTAAACTTGAAATTTGGTATGCAGCCATAATTGATCATGCCCGTTCTACCTAAAATATTTTCAGTCCTTCAGATATATAGGGTGTGCAAACAGTCGGTACCAGTTTTCTTATTTTAAATGAAAACCTACATTTTTCCTACAAGGCCACGTAATATCTCAACACTAAAATGAAAAATTGTAAAAAATGAGAACAATTGGCATGTAATCACACAGCTTCAGACTTAGGAGTGCATAAAAACTTGTAATCGTTATTAAAATATTAATGTATAACATTTTGAAGAAAATTTAATTAATTACAATACTGGTTAGGTTTGACATTTTTGTTATTTTTTCCAAAGCCTACTACAAAAATGCCAATAACTCAAGATATGCATACATATTTTAAGTAAATTGTTAGAGTTGTCATTTGTTTCCATGGTATACTTGAAAAACCAAGCAATATCTCGGCAAGATAGGTATTTCTTGATTTTTATTGAATAACTCGATTAGAGATGAAGTAAGGTAATAAGTATATAGAATGCTTAAGCAACTTACTCTAAAATTCAATTTTCTGTCGAACGATGTCAAAAAATGCAGTAGGTGCCATTTGAAAAAAAATCGACTTCTTGACGATTTTTCATTGTGACATTTGAAAATCGTCTGCACCCATATGATACAAGATGGGACCACCTATGGGACATCAGGTGTTCGCCTGGACTTCCAGCTAACTGCGTCATAAATTTGGTTTCATCATTTTGGAGTTTGTTGGTAAACTACTACAGCGGCAATTTTTTTCAAAAAAATTGACATTTATCAAAACCTGTAACAAATAAGTTAACAAAACTTAGGTTTGTTAACCTCAGGATTGAAAGACCAATCGAACCATGTAAAGAAATATAGGTGTGCATTAAATAAGAAACTTGGTACCGACTTTTGGCACACCCTGTAGAACTGAAGGACTGAAAATATTTTATATATAGTGGGCATGATTGATTATGGCTGTATACATATATAAGTTTGTAATCCAACTGCAAGTTGAAAAACTCCTAACGGACGGCCTTCGTAAATCACCCTGTATACTTGCCATAGTACTTATTGTAAGTGATTTATTTAATGTATTATTTTTTTAATTATTATATTATAGCAAATTCCAGGTTTAATGTTCGTGGGAAGAACAAAACGACGTAATGTCCTGATTTACGAAGGCAATGAGTTCTCTGTACATAAAAAGAAAAAGACGAGAACTAGATGGAGATGCAGCAACTATTACGCATCTAAATGTAAAGCGATTATTATCACCAGTGGATTTTATGCTACTGTTCCGTGTGGTCACAATCACGAGCCCAGAATAAAGACCGATGCAATGTATACACCAAAGCATGTAGTCTTCGTACGAAGTATTAATTTTAGTGGCAATGTTAGCTTTTTTTAAATAAATATAATATTGTATTGCATGATATAATCCGATATTACTCTAATATGTGTATTTGTAACGCCAACTCTTAGATTTTTCTAATATCCTTGACATTAACTTGGAGGTAACTGAGACAATCCTGTCAAAAATAATTATAAATGCTTGTAAATATACACAAGGTGGCTACATTTACACGACAAGGCATGTTTAATTCTCGGAATATGCATTTATGGGTTGAGGAAAATCCTAATTCCATTTTCAACATAACTTCAAAATAAATATATGGGCAGCAACTCTAAAGAATCAGTTAGTTGGATACCATATATTTCCCGGAAATTTAAATGGCGATATGTATTATGACTTTTTGGGAAACACATTGCATGAATTATTAGGTGATAATTAATTGCGAAGGACAAGGAATACGTTGCATGAGGCCGGGGTGAAGATGCACCGATCAAGTGGTCTGCTCGGTCTCCTGACTTAATTCCTCTTGATTCACTGTGTGGAGTTATCTAAAATCACGAGTTTATAATACTCATATTGACACGATTGAATAGTTGATAGAAGAAATCTATGAAGCTACAGGATGACGAAGGAATTTTACAGGGTATTCAACGTTCCTTAAAAAAAAATTCTTAAATTGTGCATTAAGGGAAATGGTGGACATTTCGAACAATTTATGCAATTGATAATTAACTATTTTCTACGTTTAATTATATTTCAAAGCATTTTTTATGTGTACAAGGATTTATTAATAAAATGTTGTACATGCACGTTTTTTAAACATAAATTACTCGAGAACGGCTTGGTTTATCGAAATGCAATAAGAATACCTTTTTTATTTCTAATAGTCGAAAATTAGTTTTATATAACAATTTTTAGAAATATGAAACAAATTAAAAAGTTATGAGGAAAATACTGACAGTCACCCCCTAAAACTACCCCTTACGCAGAAGAGAGGATTTGATTGATAAAATGTGAACTAGTGTCCGGATAGCCTGTGACTAAGTTTAAAATATGAATTTGATAATTTAAGAAAGTCGGAAGATATTGCAGAAAAACTGAAAGGACCGCGCACTTTTTCTTATATAAAATGGTTCTCTCTTAAATTTTCTGAATTTTTAGTATGTTATAGATCTTGATCTTCTGATAAAATTAACATGGGCCCAATCTAATCCTATAACTAGTTTTTGAGATACAGGGTGTTAAAGTTAAAAAGTGGCTATTTTTACTTGCTTCTCTTTAACTCACAATGCGTGCACAATATTTATGTTCAAATCTTGCGTTCTTTATTTGACGCACTTCCTGATATAATCAAGTGATGAAATTTTGTACAGTTACTAAGATTGGAAGACAATACAGTATTCCATCGTTACTTTTGCAAATATCTGCACATAGGCGTCGCGGGGGTGAAAATTGAAAAATCTGCAAAACGAAGGAGCGAGAAATCAAAACAAATCGTTAAGAGACGAATTTTTATCCAGCGATCTCTGGGGGTAAACCCCCCAAAAAGTATGAATAAAAAGTAGAAAATAAAAAAGCTTGTTTTTTCTGTAAAAGTCGTACTAAAAAGTAAAAAATAAAAAATACTAATGTGCGACTGCAAGAAAAGCAAGGCGTGCGCACTTTGTATATAAATATATGTATCATCTTTATGTACGCATGACTGAAGGCACTATGTATACAACGATTCCACCCCTTTCATACAATCATGCGTACAATCATAAAAAGTATATTTTAATATATATTGATTGTCCACAGGGTGATACAAAAGATAAAACACAAGGAATATACCGAAAAACCTTTTTTTTAAAATCGTCCTGTAATTCAGAATTTCGTCGGTTAATTTCCGTAATTCTTTCAAATTGTGTTTATTGTATATACGTTAATAGAGTACCAAAAATTCAAAATCTTACTATGACTAGTTCTCGAGATATCAGGTAGGAAGTCCATTTAACGAGGTCCCGAACATCAAAAGTTTACAGGATCTTTTGAAATACATTTCCTCCCTGTTTTCGAGGGTGAGAAAAATGATGGTGATGGTTTCGAGTTCTGAAACCCTTGCGTGCTACTCCTATCAAGGAAAAACCACCCCAATTTCCAGCTTCTCGGTCTTGGGCTTGCGAGAGGTCTTCGGATCGGTTTTTCTTTGGGAATAAATAAATAAAATAAATAAACACCACATAAATTAGACAACTCCCAATTCCAGAAGTCAGGGCTTGTGCGGAAGGGGGTACACATTGGAAAAACGCGGACATACAACAATTTTCTCCGGCAGTGGTGCGATGTCCGTGTGATTAATCGCGATTGCCACCTCTCGCCTTAATCCACTCGGCTATCGACCAGAATAATAATAAATTCAGTTAATTTACACTAGATTGCTCCGTAACGACCCCCGGGAGTTGAACCTACCCCTCCCCTAATAGCAATATCCCCAAAAAATAAGAAAATGCGGACTCGACAAAATATTTATGGGTTTTCGAGGGCACGGATTATGATGCAGGTGCTATTTTCCACCCTAAACTCTCGCAACTACCCCCTACGTAAAAGAAAACCCTATTCCATGCTGTCGGTTCTAGACATGCGGGGATTCATCGGGTAGGGGCTTTTACGTGAATATCAGAGAAACTACTCACTTTACCCTCTCGAAACTACCCCCTACGTATAAAACCACCCACTTTTTCATGCTGTCGGCCCTAGACCATGCATTTCTATGAGAATGTCAGGGAAACCAACCATTACTCAACCAAAGTTGATCTAAGCAACCCCCGGGGGGTTGAAACCACCCTGATCGTAACACCAAAATCACATACGGGTATTCGACGGCGAGAATCACGATGCTGGTGTTATTTTTACTCTAGCCTCCCGCAACTATCCTCAATGTATAAGAATACCCCTTTCTCTATAGACTACCCCTCTTTCTCTATAGGCTCTATATAAGGGGTATTTTTATACATTGGGAGTAGTCGCGGGAAGGTAATGTCAAAAATAACACCACCATTGTGATTCCCGTCCTCGACAACCCGTGAGTGGTTTCGGGGTTGCGAGCAGGGTAGTTTCAACTCCCGAGGTTGCTTAGGTCAACTATGGTTGAGTAATGGTTAGTTTCCCTGATATTCACATAAAGACCCCGAATTCCCGCATTCCTAGAACCGACAGCATGGAAGAGGGCGTAGTTTTTTCTATTTAGTGGGTAGTTTCGAGAGGATAGAGGAAAAATACTACCATTGTGATTACGGCCCTCGAAAACTCGTGTGACAGCCGTTTTCTCGTTTTTCGAGGGATTTCGGTGTTGCGAGCGGGATAGTTTCAACCCCCGGGGGTTGCTTAGAGCAACTGTAGTTTAGCAATGGTTAGTTTCGCTGATATTCACATAACCCCGACCGGACGAATTCCTGCATGCCTAGAACCGACAGCATGGAAGAGGGAGGGGGTGGTTTACTTTACGTAGGGAGTAGTTTCTAGAGGGTAGAAAAAATACCAAAATCGTGATTACAGCCCTCGAACACCCGTGTGAAGCCCGTTTTCCCGTTTTTCAAGAGATTTCAGTGTTGAAAACAGGGTAGTTTCAACCCCCGGAGGTAACTTAGGTCAACTGTGGTTTAGCAATGGTTGGTTTCTCTGACATTCACATAACAATCCCGATTCGACGAATCCCCGCATGCCTAGGACCGGTTGCATGGAAGAGGGGGTGGTTTTATACGTAGGGGGTTGTTGCAGGAGGGTAGGGTGAAAAATAACACCACCATTGTGATCCCTGCCCTCGAAAACCCATAAAAAAAGTTGTCGAGTTCGTATTTTTTTATTTTTTGGGGATATTGCTATTAGGGGCGGGGGTAGGTACAACCCCCGGGGGTCGTTCAAGAGCAATTTAATGTAAATTAACTGAATTTATTATTATTTCCCAAAAAAGCCCAATCCGCCGACCCCTCGCAAGCTCAAAACCGAGAAGCCGGAAATTGGGGAGGTTTCCCCTTGATAGGGTTTCAGAACTTGAAACTATCACCGTCGTTTTTCTCACTCTCGATCACAGAGGGGGAAATGTATTGCAAAAGATCCTACAAACTTTGATGTTTTGGCCTTTTTTGTACCTCGTTAAATGGACTTATAAGGAATAAAGCTTGTTTATGTTTAATCACCACCGAAAACGAGTTTTCGGTTAAATAGTGGAAACTGATGTAAATATGAAAGGTACTCCCGCAAACGGGAATAATATTTTTCAATGTTATGTTTGTTTGTCTGTTTCTTTATTCTCTCGAAAAACCTAAACTACTGGATGGATTTGGATGAATGGTGTACCAAGAAATTCGTTATCGTGCTTTTCAATATGGTTATACAATAAATCCAATGTCTCATCCGTAAAACATCATGAAAAACGTTTATTCTATGACGATGTTATCACATTAAGGAGATTTATTATGAGAGGACTGCATACCTTTTGTCAATAAATATTATGGACGACGTTACATGGCCTATATCCATTTAACAATGTTATATAATAACTGGTATTTTACTTATATTTAGCACGATTTTGATTCAGTTTTTGTAAGTGAGACTGTTTCAACTGTCAGAAATTTTCATTGTATAGCTGCTAAATTATTTCACATTGTTTTATGTACCTATTTTTGTATATTAGGAACTCGGTCATGTTTTTAACACTTAATTATATATCTCTGTTACAACACTCAGAACCAATTACCTACCTTCCTACCATACCTACCAAGCCTAAATCATTTACATTCATTTTTATACTTTGTTACTATGTACATGTGGTTATTTTCCTTGCCTGTGAAATATTCTCATTTATCTGTTATATAGTGTATCCTATATGATGTAATGTATTTACTGAATTCTCACGAAACAGTTTGTATACGATTTATTATTTATTAGGGCTGTTCGTTCTTAGATTATATTTACACTGTCAAGTCAAGCTTGATGTAGAAATTATAGATTCCCTTTATGGATTCTGTAATTTGCTTGAGTAAGGCAATCTACCTAAGAAATGAGGTTGTGCGCTTAAGTCGCCCATCAACAGATGGCAGCACTTGTGCCATTTTCTACATTTTACAGCTTTCCATTTTATTAGTAAAAGTAGATTTTTCAAGTTTGTATACTGGTACCGTATTTCAGATTGTAATATAAAAAAGTTTACGTTATTAGTTAAAATCACCAAGGGATCATTTACCTGCTGATTTTGATCTGATTTACACTTTCAAATGTTCACTGTGAGATCCCAGTAATTTATATTACGATTATATCCACATTTCATGTATTTAACACAACCAAGTTTACTAGTAATTTAAATTTCAATAATTTTCAGTTTTGCAATTTCAATTTTTTAAAATAAATTTAAATTCAGATCTTTTAATTTTGGCAATTTATAGTTTGCGAATCGGTTTCTAAATTTATATTAATGCAGTTAAATTTATATTCAGCTAAATTTATATTAATTCTGCTTCTGTATTTATTCTACGTTAAATATATATTAATTCTATAGATCTATATTCAGTCTATTTTACGTATTAGATTTATTTAGCAGTCTTTTGCCATTTACCTTTAATTTTACATAATTTCATGTTAACAGTTGGGATCATTATTTTTTCCAAACCACATGGTTGGATAATATTTCTATGCTTTTGTTAAGGCATTTTCGATTTTATATCATTTCTACAATCTTCACACATAATCCTTTGAAAAACGCAGTCAAGAATAAATTGCCAAAGATATTTAGATTCGAAGGACCAGAGACAATTGGCGCCTGAATTGCAATACTATAGCTTTCCACCTTCAACCATACTTAGTCTGGAAATGTAGGAGATTGGTACAATTTTTACTATTAATTTTTTTGTATCAATTATTCTTTGTTCGCTAATACTATTTTATAAACATAAAATTTCACCTAAATTTATATTTCAAACAACTTCACATTATAAAATTCATTCATTTATGTAATATATTTTATTATTCATTTTATACAATTTTTTAATTTCCCTTACCAATAATTTCAGTCTCGTCTATAGGAGACTGGTTTTTCGAGAAAAAGATACAACTCAACTAATTATCAACTATAGATGGTGCCCAAATAATATAAATTTTTCATTGTTTCCTCTTCTCGAACAAAACAAAAATTTGTTTTTTATGTTTTACATTCAAAGAAGGTAAGTTTCGCATCTCTTAAAAGTACTCCGAATCTACGAATCTTTTCCCCGGATTAAACCAGCTAGTCATCTGCATATGTTGCCTCAATTCTTTCTCAAAAATGTATAATCAGGGAAAGGAGGTAACAACGATTACGCTTATTGTATGAAACACTCATCTCCGTGGTCGGCATTTTTTGTGGAAGGTAAATACACATGATATTTTTCGTTTTAAATCTCGAGAACTAGTCATAATAAGATTGTGAATTTTTGGTACTCTATTAACGTATACACTACAAACACAATTTGAAAGAATTACGGAAATTAACCGACGAAATTCTGAATTACAGGTTGATTAAAAACGGTATTTTTTTTCTGTTTTATGTTTTCTACCATCCTGTGGACCCCTCTAAAATTATATATATTTGGAATCGAATGTCAATGGAAATCAATATATATTAAAATATACGTCTTATTAGAATGAGTCACACACGTGTTTCCATATTTTTGACTCGTACTATATAAAATCTGCAATTGTGAATTTCGGTAATTATGAAACTACATTTCTTTTCAAAATTAATGTTCCTAAAATTTTGTCGTTTTAGCATAAACACATAGATTTTAAAAATTCATTTCGTGTTATTGGTGGCTCACCCTGTATATAAGCGCATATTTTTATCACAATATATTATCTGACTTTACATGAATGATACTTGCAAGAAAAATAATCGAATCCTTCAATTATTGTCATGAATATATTTTATAAAAATAGCCACTTTTTAACTTTAACACCCTGTATCTCAAAAACTAGTCTTAGGATTATATTGGGCCCATGTGACTTTTAATCAGGAGATCGAGATCTATAACATACTAAAAGTTCAGAAAATTTTACCGAGAACCGTTTTATACAGGGTGTGATTTAAGTACGTAGCCAAACTTCAAGGGGTAATTCCCTGAGCGATTCTAAGACGAAAAGTTTATATAAATATAGGTCCGGTAATGCTTCGTTTTCAAGATACAGGGTGTCAAACTTTCTTTAAAAAATCTTTTTTTTTCCTAAAAATGTTAATAATCCTTTAGCCGATTTTGTTGAAATTTAGTAGTGTTATTTACAGTAGAAAAGAACTAATTTTACCCTAAGTTGATTAAAATTGCTAAGTCCAGTGGCGTCCAGGGGGCACCTTAACCTATTTTTGACAAAAAAATGTGCGCCACTGATTTTATTAAAACTGTTATAATTTTTATCGCATTAAGCAACTAAAAATAAAACTTTTTGTCTTGAATTTTTATAGTATCTTGCTTCGTTTTCGTGAAAAGAATTAAAATCACTTTATTACATGTCACTGGGACAACATAATAAGGAACTAAAACTACCAACTATCAGAAAGTGGGGTGTACCTGTTATTTGTTTTCATATCAATAGTCTATTCTAATCTTAGAAATTGTTATAAAAATTAATGCTAGCTAAAAAAATTGTTTTGTTTTATTAATTAAGTATTAAAACCACACTTGAGCAATTTTTTTATTAAAAAAACATTTAACAATAAGTAACACAAAACTTACAATAGTTGCTGAAAATGTCCCCCTTCGACTTGAATGCAAGCATTAGCTCGTCTTAACATCGATTGCCGGACACGTTTAAATATTCCCGGCGTATATCTTATCTGATTACAGGAATCCCGTATCTGTTGGATTAATTCTTCTCTAGTGTTGATCGGAGTTCTATAAACGAGGGTCTTTAAATGCCCCCAAAGTAAAAAATCTAACGGATTAAAACCAGTTCTCTCCATAAGTTTCATTCAGAAATTGACGTGTTACTATGCTAAAGTGAGGTGGGGCCCCATCGTGCATGAACCACATTGTTCCTCTTTCTGCCAGTGGGACATTTTCTAATAGTTCAGGTAACACAAACTGCAAAAAATGACGATACTCTTGACCATTTAATCTCGGGGGTAAAAAATGAGGTCCAATGAGATAATCACCTACAATACCAACCCAAACATTCACGGAAAACTGTTGTTGATAATTGTTTTCTATAACCGCACGGGGAGTTTCGTCAGCCCAGATATGATTATTATGAAAGTTCATAATTTAATTTCGGGAAAAACACGCTTCATCGGTAAACAAAATACGAGATAGAAATGTCGGAGATGCTACCTGTTGTTGCGAAAGCCAAGTACAATATGTGATGCTTGTTTTGCTCGGGTAGCTGGTTTGGAGATTATTCCAGGGTTCAATGTTAATATTGATTAAAATCCAGATCCAAAGTAAGACATTTATTCTCCTAATAATTATATGTACAGTGTGGCCGTATCTTTTATGGCTTAGGTTGCGACAATCTTGTTATTACATAAGTACATCATAGTAATCGGAGAGAGAGAGAGAGAGAGAGTAACATATTTCCTCTATGTACGTCGTCGTAACCCCAATTCTCTAATCGAAGTTCCAGGACATAACAGACGCGACAAAGAAATCTGTTTCAGGAGAGATCCAGTTCAATACACTCGAATCAATCTGAGAGGAGGTCCAGTTCAACGCACTCGAATCCTCCCTAACAGACACTAGGCCAGCGGCTGCCACGGCGCCGGAGAAGCTTGATCTTCCGGTTATCCCGGTTCAATACACTCGAGAAAGGTGAAAGCCAAGCTCTGAATTTACTGGTTTCTGGCTAGCTATTTTATACCCAAAAATCACGGTCACGTAGTTTGCACACGGCACGCAATGCACACGGCACGCAAGTTGCGGCCTGGTGAAGTCAGAAATAAAAGTTAAAAAAAGAACTAATCAGGTATTGAACTAATCTAAAACTGAACTACTTGATCCATGCATAATTAAAATAAGTTAAACTGGAATGAAAGTATACAGTATTCCTGTAGTATTGTATACTTCATTACAAATAAACAACTCGCTGGGGAAAATCGGCAGGTAATAACGCTTGAACACGCAGTACGTGGTAAGGATACAGTTGATTCTCCCTTAAAATCTGCCATACAGTAAAGTGAGAAGTGTCTAATTGTTGTGCAATGTCGGGGCTACGCTCAAATTCATGTAAAACTGCTTCCTCTACCTCAACTGTTCTCACTGTTGTAGGTCTCCCAATAGCAGCCGACCTTTGAAAAGTGCCTGATTCGCACAGCTTTTGATGTATTCTTACAAATGTTTGTCTATTTCTTACAAGGCGATAAGGATGTCTCTCTTGATAAATCCGTCTAGCCGCTCTGGAATTGCCTTGGGCCATTCCGTAAACAAAATGCATATCGGCCATTTGCGCGTTTGTAAATTGATCCATTTTCTAATATCAGTAACAATTTTTATAGCTTAAAACTCTTAAAAACACTTCAAATAATTACGGTCAAATAATTACATACGCACTGTTTAAATTTGTCAGTTATGTCGAAGTCAAATTTGTTTGATCAATTGATTTTCCTTCCACGGCAATCTTCCTTTTTTGTTACTTTCAAATATTGTAGCAATAAATAAAGTTATGAATTTTATGTTTATTTGTTTTATCTAAGCGAAGAAATTCAAAAGATCACTGGTGTAATTTTAATTGCTTAATCAGTAATAAAAATCAGTTCATTGCATGTCCACGGACAACAACAAAAATTAATAATTAATAAAACAAAACAAATTTTTTAGCTAGCATTCATTTTTATAACAATTTCTAAAACTAGAATAGACTATTGATATGGAAACAAATAACAGGTACACCCCACTTTCTGATAGTTGGTAGTTTTAGTTCCTTATTATGTTGTCCCAGGGACATGTAATAAAGTGATTTTAATTTTTTTCTCGAAAACGAAGCAAGTTGCGATAAAAATTCAAGAGACAAAAAAAAGATTTATTTTTAGTTGCTTAATGCGATAAAAATTATAACAGTTTTAATAAAATCAGTGGTGCACATTTTTTTGTCAAAAATAGGTTAAGGTGCCCCCCCTGGACGCCACTGGACTTAGTAATTTTAGTCTACTTAGGGCAAAGTTAGTCCCTTTCTACCATAAATAACATTGTCAAATTTCAACAAAATCGCTTAAAGGATTATTAACATTTTTAGGAAAAAAAAGATTTTTTAAAGAAAGTTAGACACCCTGTATCTTGAAAACGAAGAATTACTGGACCTATGTTTATATAAACTTTTCGTCTTAGAATCGCTCAAGGAATTGCCCCTTGAAGTTTGGCCACGTACTTAAATAACACCCTGTATAAGAAAAAGTGCGGGGTCCTTTATTATCTCTCTTTTAAGGGGTGTATCTCCCTTATTATTCATTTCCGGAAATAAGTTTATATAAAAAGCTACCATTATTTTTGGGTGTATTATCGGTCGGTGAAATATTGGAAGACAATTTTGGGCCACCTTATATAAATTTAAAATTATTGTAATATGAGTATTTTTTCAATTTTTTCAGGTATAATGTTTGTGGGAAAAACAACTAGACGTAACGTCCTGATATACGAGGGTAACGAGTTTTGTGTACATGAAAGAAGAGGAATGAAATTTACTAGATGGAGATGCAGCAACTTTTACGGATCTAGATGTAAAACAACAATTCTGATGAGCGGATTTTACGCTACTGCTCCCAAAGCACATAACCATGAACCCAAAATAAAAACTGCTGCATCGACGTATAGACCAAAGCGTGTCGTCTTCGTAAAGCACATTACCCGTAATGGTGATATTAGCTTTCTTTAAGTAAATAAATAAATATTTGTATGCAGGATCAAAACTCCATGCGAATGCAAAAAGCAATAAGACTTTTTTATTTATTTGTTTCTAGAGACCTCACTTCATATATCATTTGGCGGATATTAACGAAATTAGCTTGTGCAGAACACGATACAAATGATACCTATAATATCAAGTAGACGATATCTTATCTACTACTTTTGACGGGTAATTTTCTAATATGCAAAATAAGATGAGCGCTGATTAAAAAAACACTATTGTATTATAACGATACTTTATTAGCAACCGGGAGGGAGTAATAAAAACTCATTATAGATGAAAATTCTTTAAAAATATAGTCAAGGTACCCAATAACGTTAAATATTTCCCTGTATTTTATATTGGTAATCCGTACTTTTAGAAAATTTAATTGGAAATACCTGTTCTGTTCTTGTAAGGTGCAAGCATATGTAAGGAGGAATGAGGTAGCATTCAGCATTTTTTTTGACGAGGAGGGGAAACCCGCATGGGCTCCCAACCTGAGCTGGGTCAGTGTCAGCCTCTTACTGACTAAAACCCCTCCTCACAGGTCGTCTAGAACACTCCGAGGGCACTGCAGCCTCTTGGGCTTATTGTGCACTCCCTGTTCCAATTTACACTGCCCATTTTAATACTCCTGTGCCACTGATGAGGTGATACAGGTCTGAGAATAGGCGAGTTTTAACGCATTGCAGGTCTGTTATATCTTCTGCGGGCCAATGCCTCACATTCATATATAATATGGTCTACTGTCTCTGGTACCTTGCCACATAATCTGCAGCCAAGGTCGCCATCGAACTTGCAATACTGTGCAGGTGTTTCTTAACAGGAAAATGTCCCGTCAAGAAGCCTGTTACAATTCTCAACTGTAACCTGTTCTTTGAGAGCAGTTCTGCAGTTTCTTTTGGGCATGGTCCTTCAATAAATATTTTCCCATGTCGATTACCTGGTATGTTCCTCCAGTAATGATTATGTTTATTCCTGACCCAGTCTTTAATTGCCCAGCACGTCCTCTGGGCCATAGAATGTGTTAGCTGCTCCTTGTCTAGCAAGTTTATGAGCTTTTTCGTTGCCGTCTATTCTGGTGTGTCCCCAGCACTCCGCCTTACACTGCACAAGGCACTGGTTGGTCACTTAAGAATTCTGGAGTTAATTCATTTGCAGTCCATGGTCCACTGACGCAATGCCAATCAAACAAGACTTTAACTACCCCCCGTTTGACGTGCTATTGAAAGTTGTTAGACGAGGAAGATAGAGGCACTGCGATTAGAACAAGGGCTACTCATCTGATATACAGATGGATCTAAAGATGGTAGGAGTGGGCGTAGCAGGGCCTAAATATAGGTTATCCAAAGCCATCGGTAATACCCGAACCATCTTCCAGGCAGAAATTTACGCTATACCGGATGTAACAGGATCATGGTATACCCAATTTTCTCCTTTAGTTTTGAAGATAATGGATTGAAATTTAGGATATACTATATACATAATAAGCGACACTTTTTAACATACAATTGATTTTTTCCACTTCCATTTTCGCCGGAAGTGACGCTAACTTTCGATTTTTAAATGGAACACCCTGTATATTATTGCATTTTTGATTGCTGCGTAATTTTCTAAAGCCAACGATGCCAAATAAGTGACATTTCAAACATCAATTTTCTTTATAATATAATTTTTAGTTTTCCATTTAAGTGTGCCATGACTGTTCCGATTTATTCTAAATGACCCGTGTAATGCTACAAAAATCGAAATACCGTTAAAAACACTAAATTACGTGATTTATGAGCAAATAAAATTCACCAAAATTGTTTTTGGGGCAAAACTCAATTTTTTCAAATGGAACCGTATCGGTACCGTGATATTTATTTATTTATTTATTTAGAATACAACTACCCAAACAGATAAGAAATCCAATTATAGGGTAGGAAAGAACAAAACATTGTTACAAAATTTTGTACGATAAATACATATGAAAAAGTTAAGTATAATTACATAAAATATTTGTACATAAAACTCGTAAATATTTTTAGTTTGAATGCAATACAGATTGCTTAATTTTTTTAACAGTAGTACAAAATATATCAACATCGTCCTGTATATATGCATAGTTTGAACACATCAAATGCAAAGGTGAAGATTTAAGTAAATTTGTACGAGGCGTATTTAGATAAAAAGAATTATTTGAGCGTGTATGAACTGATGGTACATGTAATTTGACATAACTACATAACTCAGGGCAATCAATCACATTATTCAATATTTTATATAAAAACACAATCGAAGAATACTTACGGCGGGATTCCAAATCATGTATTTGATATCTTTTTAATATATCATATTGAGGTGTACCTCTTGCTGGATAAATTCCGTCATTTCTATACCAAAGATATTTACTGAGGATTCTTTGCGTTTTTTCAACGCTAAGTTTATGCACGGCGTATTCTGAACTCCAGATTGTGGAGGCATACTCTAATTTTGATCTGAAAATGCATTAAACAGCAATATCAAGGTGTTATTATCCACAAAGTCTTTGGTATTTCTGATTATGAGACCTAAGTTTCTGTAAGAACTGGCCACGATAGCATTTATGTGATTATTAAAGGTTAACTTACTGTCAAAGATGACCCCAAGATCTTTAAATTGACTACATCCAGATAGCTGAATATCATTTAAAGAATAAGTAAACTCAGTTGGATTAAGCTTTCTTGTGAAAGTCATGTATTTCCATTTATTAATATTTAGATGCAGTTTATTTTTGTCACACCACGTACTAATTTGTTGCAAATCTTTTTGCAAGTTAAAGCAGTCATTTAAATTGTTGATGGCCGAATACAGCTTGCAATCGTCAGCGTACAGCAGAGTGCTATTTAGAAGTTCACAGTTAATGTCATTTATAAATATTATGAATAAAAAGGGTCCAAGAACGGACCCTTGAGGAACGCCAGACGTTGCTGTTATTTCATCAGACTTAAATCCATGGTATTGGACAGTAAGTTTCCTGTCAGATAGATATGAGTAAAAAAAATTAGTAAATGTTTCGGTAAGGCCGAAGTTGAACAATTTTTGTAACAAGATATCATGATCGAGTGTGTCAAAGGCTTTAGAGAAATCTGTATATATGACGTCAACTTGACCTCCTCCATCTAACGTCTCCGCAATAAATTGAGTTATGCAAGCCAGATTTGTAACAGTCGATCTACCAACGAGAAACCCGTGCTGATTAAAGCAAATTTGGGATTTAACATGGGAAAATAAAATATTGTAAAAGACACTTTCAAATAATTTGCTGAAGTTACATAAAATGGTAATTGGTCTATAGTTTTCAACTGCAGCCTTGTCATCCTTTTTATAAACGGGACAAATTTTAGCTTGTTTCCATAGGTTAGGAAACGTAGCGGTTTGAAAAGATAAATTGAAAATAACTGGCAAAGGAAAAGCAAATAGCGCAGCACAATCTTTCAAAAGAAAGTCGGGTATTCCATCCGGACCAGTAGTTAATTTCGGTTTGACCAATTTAAGCGCATTTAATAGGTCTACTTCATTAATTATTGGAATAGCGAAATGTGGTACATTACTATTTGAGTCAGTGGCTTCCATACTAAAGTTAGTGGACGTTGTAAAAGAAGATTGAAAAAAGGATGCAAATCCGTTCAAAATTTGTTGAGGGTCCTTCAAAGGTACATTATCTTGCGTCATTACACTTGGAATGCTAATAACATCTCTCATATTATTAATATGTGACCAAAATCTGTTCGGGTTTGACTTAATCTGCGTTTCAATATTTTTAAGGTAGTCTTTGTGCGCAACGCCTATTTCCTGTTTGATTTTTCTCCTTAAAGATTTAAAATCTCTGTGAGCATTTTCGTCTCCGGTATCTCTATATGTACGCCAAAGACGTGATTTTTGTTTAATGTCTCTAATTATTCTACGATTAAACCATGGGGGATACGATTTATTTATGGGTGTGGTTCTGGGAACATTTATTGAAAAGACACGGTCTAGTTCGTTGTACATATAGAGAGTTGCATCGTTAGCGTTACTAAATGACGAAATGCAGGTCCAGTCTATGTGATATAAGTCATCATACAGTTCAGTAAAATTAGCTTTCTTAAAATTATAACGTGATACGGGGCTGGTATGAAATTTCAAGTTTACAGAGTTCGTTTTAATCAAAAATTCTAAAGGAGGGTCATCCATATCATTTATTAGTACCATTAATATGGAATTTATTCAAGTGTCATATTAAAATACAATACAATACAAACAAAATTACAACTAAAAGAAAATAGGAGAGTACATTTTCTTCTAATTAAATGTTAAGAAGTAACAAGGTGGCTTTGAAAACAATGAAATATTTAGCTTGTCAAACATTTGTTGGTTTAACGGTGTTTTCCATTTAAGTGTGTCATGGCGGTTCCGATTTATTCTAAATGACCCGTGTTATGTTACAAAAATCGAAATCCCGTTAAAAACACTAAATTACTTGATTTATGAGCAAATAAAATTCACCTAAATTGTTTTTGGGGAAAAACTCAATTTTTTCAAATGGTCCATATCGGTACCGTGGTACCATTTATTAGTACCATTAATATGGAATTTATTCAAGTGTCATATTAAATACAAACAAAATTACAACTAAAAGAAAATAGGAAAATACAATTTTGTTCTAAATAAATGTTAAGAAGTAACTAAGGTGGCTTTATAAACAATGAAATATTTAGCTTGTCAAACATTTGTTGGTTTAACGGTGTATTAATTGTTAAAATTCTTGTTAATTGTGTTTAAAATGCCGCAAATTTATACAAGAGATGCAAAAGTGGACATGTTAATCTCTTGTATAAATTTGCGGCATTTTAAACACAATTAACAAGAATTTTAAACAATTTTTAAAGACACAATAAAAACACCGTTAAATCAATAAATTTTTGACAAGTTAAATATTTTATTGTTTTCAAAGCTGCTTCTTAACATTTAATTAGAATAAAATTCTATTTTCCTAGTTTCTTTTACTAGATAGATCTAGGTAGATCTGTGTGCCCAGGAATGCCTAAATAAAGACATCCGAAGGGCAAAGATCTATATACTATCAGATAGCCAGGCAGCACTAAACCTTTGAGTCTAAAATTGCCTGGGAATGTAGACAATCCCTGAAGCAACTGACCAACAACAACAAGGTTACCTTGATGGTGTCAGGGCATGAGGGAGTATAAGGAAACGAATTTGCTGATGACCGTACAAAAAAAGGAGCTGAAGCACTATTCTTTGGATCCGAACGATTTTATGACCTGGCCAAGGGACACAGAATGGAGGAGATCCAAGAATGGGAAAAGAACCAGAAAAAGTCTTACTGGGGGAATACTCCAAGCCAATAACAAGCGAAAAAGTTTATAAGTTATTCGGAAAAGAATGCCACAAGGCTTCTCGAATTGGATTACGTTGTTCAACTGTGTGCTCCAACTGCCATGGACAAGGTTGCCTAAATTCACCACCTGAGGAAATGCTAAATGAGGAGGATCCAACAAACGAATAAAGAGTCGAAACGTCAGTGGAGTAGGCCTACTGGGGACACCACTAAAAAAAACACACCAAGAGCTCTACCTCATGGGTAGTATGGAAACGAGCTCAAATTATAAAATGGTCAGTTATAGTGCTCTATAAATATTTTAGTAAAATTTTAAAACTTGACCTAGCTAATTTTACCTATTATTATATATTAGAACTTGTAATTACCATTAAAACCTAATTCTACATATTTTAACTGCCTTATAAACGCTACCCCTAACTTTGAACGCTATTTGCGAGAATTGAGTAAGGAATTGCTAAAATATAACAGCTAACAATCTTTGTGTAGAATTTAGTGGGCAACATTTTTGGCCCTATACGTTTTTTACGTTTGAACAACGGTTTACGAAAAAATAAGAAAAACCGCCAGAATGTGCCATCGGGGGGGGGGGGGGGGGGTGGTTTACCAAAGTAAGGGATAGTTCAAATGTGTTTTAGAGTGTGGAATATTAAAACATAATATTTTTAATCTTCAACTCCTCTATAAAATCCTTATTTTACTATAAGGAACGTAACCAGACTGCAACCAACAGCTACTCTCCGGGCAATGTGCTCCGCCGATCGCTGAATTACAAGTTACAAGCCTGGCGCATTAGGTGTAATAGTTGCATATTACCATCAAAACGCTAATGCTTCGATTGCAACAAACACCAGCCGAAAGACTGATTCTACTTAAAGGATGCCTACCTTGCACTGACGAAAGCCAACAGCTCGATACTGCAGTCTGCAAGTGGTGTGTGACGACTGGCACGAGAGCTTCTTTAAGTAGGATCAGTCTTTCGGTTGGTGTTTGTTGCAAACGAAGCATTAGCGTTTTGATGGTAATATGCAATTATTACACTTAACGTGCCAGGCTTGTAAGTTGTAATTCAGCGCTCAGCGGGGCACATAGTCCGGAGAGTAGCTGTTGGTTGCAGTCTGGTTACGTTTCTAATAGTAAAATAAGGATTTTACTTGAAAGGTCGAAATGCCGCTGAGAGTTCCCTTAAATCTACATTTCATAATTTATCAATTAATCTTACAGAGTACCCGTTGCTCTAAGCTATATATTTTTCTTTTTTAGTCCAGACAGAAATTAGATAAATCGTTATCTCCAGATAATGTCAATATTGTTGGCTAAATGTGCATCGAATATAATAGTCGAGACTAGTGTTCACGCGTTTTGTGAAAATATTTTATGGACTGATATAAAATTATTACCATTTAATTATTTCGTATTAAATATAAATAGAAAGAATATTTTTCAATAATTATAGATTATATTAATCGTTATTATAATTATTGCTTGTAAATATTTTGCCATAGTAATAATGCGACTTTTTCATGTATTTTTTGAATTTTTATACTATAGCAATATTTTAGGTACAATGTTTATGGGAAAATTAAAAAAACGTAATGTCCTGATTTACCAGGGTAATCAGTTTTCTGTACACGAAAAGAATCGTAAGAGGATTAGATGGAGATGCATCAATCAGGCATCTAAATGTAAAGCCGTTATTTTAACCAGTGGAGTTTTCGCTACTGCTCCCTGTGCCCACAATCACGAACTCAACATAAAAACTGTTGCGATATCGTATATTCCAAAGCATGTCATCTTTGTAAAACATATTACTTTTAGTGGCGTTGTAATATTTTCTTAAATAAATATACGAATTCTAAAATTTAACTAGAATAAACTCTGTACCTTCCTGTAAAAATCCTTAAGCATGTTCTTGATTTATCTTCACCAAGAGGGTTAGCACTCAGATCCAACCTCTGCCTGTCTAAAGGATTTGTATCAATAAATACGTTTCAAGGCGTTTTACAAAAATTATACTTAGGTACTGTCAATTTCAGCCCAATGAAGCTGCTTCTAAACGACATTAACTGAAACTTTGCCAACACTTTTGCTAAAACAATATCGCCTTGTGGGATTTCCTCATTAATCCAGGCGTTTTAGACTTTTGCTGCCAAATTCGTGCCCTACGAAAAAAGTTTTTTTATTGTGTTTATTTGGACGTCTTGAATAACACTTACGCCACGATACATCTGAAGGAGTTTGTGAAAACTATATTGGAATATCGCGGAAACCACGTATTTGCGATTAACTCAGTTTTTATGGCCCAAACGGGAACAACACCTATTACAAAAGTTGTACATCTGTAAATTCTCTACCTTAAAGGTCCTATACATTTTTTTTGTACGCCTAAACATTTTGGAGATACGACTTATGGACTAAGTGAAAAATGCATTTTGTACCGTTTTCAGACAATTTTCCAAATTGCTTAAAGCATATTGTTCCGCTCATAGTTTATTATTATTCTGTTATTATGTGCATTATTGATATGCTATTTTGTTGCTTCCGTTATTGTTGTTGTTGACAGATATGCTGTTGTTTTACTAGTTCAAATGTTCTTTTAGAAGGCGGAATATTAAAACATAATATTTTTAGTCGCAAACTCCTCTATAAAATCCTTATTTTTCTATAAGGAACGTAACCAGACTGCAACCAACAGCTAGTCTCCGGGCTATGTGCCCCGCCGAACGCTGAATTACAAGTTACAAGTCTGGCGCGTTAAGTGTAATAATTGCATATTACCATCAAAATGCTAATGCTTCGATTGCAATAAAAATACTGGGATGTACCAAGTAGTCAAAGGATCCTCGTGCCGGTCGTTACATGCCTACCTTGCACTGACGAGAGCCAACAGCTCGAAACTGCAGTCTGCAAGTGGTGTGTGACGGCTGGCAAGAGTGCTCCTTTAAGTAGGATCAGTCTTTCGGCTGGTGTTTGTTGCAATCGAAGCATTAGCGTTTTGATGGTAATATGCAATTATTACACTTAACGCGTCAGACTTGTAACTTGTAATTCAGCGTTCGGCGGGGCACATAGCCCGGAAAGTAGCTGTTGGTTGCAGTCTGGTTACGTTCCTTATAGAAAAATAAAGATTTTATAGAGGAGTTTGCGACTAAAAATATTATGTTCTGTTGTTTTACTAGTTTTCAATACATGAGCGTAATAAAATAGACGATTTGTTCGATGATCTGTAACAGTTATGTTTTTATTTATTTTTCCTCCTCCCTAATATCATACAAGTGATTAATGATGTCTGCCTGAGGGGCATTGACTTGGGGTAGGCGGCAAAAAGAGGGAAAATGCTTTACACTACCACACGTAGAGCGCGCGGCTAGCTCTGAAGGAAGCTACATTTACAAAAAATGGAGTGGTATCGTCTCAAAATTCACGGTACTGGTCTGTCGAAAATCCTAATTGAATCATAAACGCTAAGAAGCAGTATTCAGAAAAAATAAACATGCGGTGCGGAGTACTTAAATATAGTATTATTGATCCTTTTTCTTATGAGAGCATTTGCATCAACGTGCATTTTTGAACTTTCTGGAAAATGAGTTTTGGGATGCACTACATGACTTACCAATTCAAGCACGTCAGAATTTAAAATTTCAATTAGACGTGCATAGCGCAGTAATGGTCCTTACTACTTGGTTGAATACAAATTTTGAAAATCGGTGGATAGGTCGAAACAGTCCTCTTATTAAGTGGCCGCCAAGATCCCCGGACTTGACGCCACTTTACTTTTTCCTGAGGGGCACAATAAAGCAAGTAGTTTAAAAGTCAAGACCGTAGTCAGTTGACGAACTACGCGCTAGAATAATTGAAACATGCAAGCAAGCAGCTATTACCTAAGAACAACTCAGAAAAGTAACCGCGAATGAACGAAAGAGGTTTGATAAATATTGCAAAAAAATACGACGGATTTGTGGAAGAAACAAAAATATAATTAGCGTTTATTTTATTTTCCAGTATTCTAATAATTGTGTTAAATGCTGTTACCAACAAAAATACTTTTTTCAATTGGTTTCCAATTTTGATTGCATGGATTACTTTATAAGAATAAATAAAATAATAAGAGCAATGCAATTTTTACTTTGACCATAGGATTACTAATATGCAATATTTCTTTATGAAATTTTGTACAGGCTCATCTCAGAAAGCACTTCATCCAGTGGTGTACTTAGATTTTTTTATAAAAAAAAATGTTAATACGATTTCGTAAATTTTCACCCCCAAAAATTACACAGTATGCCTTGATTTTTGTTTAAAAATGTGACACTTTATCCTCAAGTGCAGTTTCCCACGCTCTACAAAAACAACTATCAAAATCGGATGGTAAATAATTATTTTGTGGAAGTGTCCCGCTTTCAAGTGGGTCACACTGTAGGTAAAGATCGTTTTTTATAATAGATACAATAAAATGATAGATGACGGAGAAGTGGTATAATGTGGTAAGAAGGTGAAACATAGTGGAAGATGGTGACAAAATGAGGGAAGATAAAGGAAAATAGAGAAAATGTTAAGAAAGTGGTGGGAAGATGGAGCAAAATGAGAAACATGAAAAGGAAATATGGTAGTTAGATGGGGGAAATGCACTGAACTCTATTACAGTAAATGGAATGCCAATGCCCACAAAAATTTCTACATACAATTGAATATCGCGCAAGTATGGCGGCCACATAGTAGCGCGCAATCGCACTATGAAATACGTCAGGGCCGGCCTTATTTTTATTGCGTGTTTCATATTTTTAATTTTTTTTAGAAATCGCATAAATAAATATAACAATTTATTTGCCTTGATAGTTATAAAAAAAATCAAAGTTATCGTTATTCCCAAAACAATCATTTTATTTTCAATTTCTTGTAGCAAATGTCGAATATGTATGATCATAAGTTCAATATATAGTTCACAAAAAACAGTCATATGTTTTCTATCTCTGGGGTCGAAATATGATTTTAAAATTAATAAAAGCTAAAATTGAGTCCTGAAAAAAACTTAAACTTTTTTTCTACGATCAATCAATATATAAATATATGAGTAGGTTAGTGATCATGCATTTTATATTCACATGTTTGAATTGACAAATGAAATGAAGAAAAGGTAATAATTAACTATTTTCAAATACTTGGTGTGGTATTATTATTTGAATTTCAAGATAACTTAGCTTTATTGTTTAAGATCAAATGCCTTGATATATAAGTGATAGATTGTTTTACTCGTTTGTTTATAAAAATATGACATACTCATGAGACAATGAATTGTAAAAGAATATGTAAAGGTGTTTACGTAAAACTTCCTTCTCTATTTGCAAGAGAAAATTAAAGTATAATGTCCATTTATATTTTGACTAAAAGTATGTGGTTTCTTCCCCGGTAGTAGTGAACATATACCAAATGTTTACTTGCTACATTAAATATCTTTTCTGACAAAGTAACTGAATAACTAAAATTAGTAATATACTTCGTCTGAAACGTGGAGAATCTGATAAAATCTTGTACTATACTTTTGACAAATACAATGTAAACATGAACCAAGGGAAGCAACAATTTTCTTACTTTTTTTAAGTATTTTGCACTGAACTCTATTGCTTTATTTTCCTTGATTTTTTTAACATCGGTCTATTTCCGCTACCAAGGGCAAGAACCAATACCAGGAGACAAGCTACCCTCAAAGTGGAAATTTTGCCAAACCTCTATCAAAGAGTAGGGATTTTTTTTACTTGCCTAGTATTTAATGGACAGGGGATTAACTGTTTTACATACCCTCCCAAAGATGGTATATCCACTACACAATCCTCATCTAGAATTAAATAGCATTTGTTAATACACTGAAATACAAGCCGCTAGAAGGTGAGTCAAGATTGCTGCGTTTCTCTGAAAGTCGCCCATTCAAGCACTAACTGCAGCTCCTCTTGCTTTATATTTAGTATCGCAGTACAATGCCATAAAGACAGAGCTGCGCTCGTCCTTAACTGTTTTGCTATAATAGATTTCAGTGGTATCTTGCCATGGTGTGCAAAAAATATTTAAATATTTTAATGAATGAAACTTCTGCTTAAAAATAGCAGAACTTGGTTTTTGAATATTACAAAATGTCTCGCTAGTAAAATATATAAATTAAAACAAAATTTTTAAATAAATAATTATATAATTAAAAATATAAATTAACAAAGTTATAAAATTTGCAGGAAATTCTCTTTTTATTCACAAAACGCTTTGTTATATGTCAAACATTGTCATTCTGTTTGTATTTCCATAAACATTTGGCACATATTTGCATTATTTTTACCTGTCTGCGCTAAGCAAAGGAGGGTAATGTGTTCCTTATTTATTTGGCATAATACACAAATAATTGAGATGCCTTGCTGCCGCACTCTATTAAAATTAGTAGTAATATACTTGAGTGTTCCTATTGTCAACTTTACCACGTTGGCTGACTGGACTCACATTTTACAGTTTGAACTTGCTTGTTTCATAAAATTGTAATATTAATTTATAAAAAGTATGATAACGTTATGTGTTTTCAAAAAGATCTTGGAATCAGTATTATTATCCCGAATATGTTGGATACGTATTTATATTAATACTATTTAGGTAACAATTCACAAATAATAAACTTAAAAATAGCAGCAATGAAAAAATGTGACGTTAGAATATTTTGCATCCTGATATCTCGGGAAGTATATACACCCTATTTTTAATAAAAATTCGTGTTTAAGTAGGCAAAAGTACACTTAGTTTCCATGGTACCCAACTAGTAACAACTGCGATTTTTAATGAATATTTATCGAATTTATTACAACAAAAATAAAGAGATTGAGAATTGTAATAATTTAATTATTTTAGGATATATTTAAACAATCGGCGAAAAAATTATATGTTCAACTCAGCAGCAAAATTGATTGAGTATCTTGGCTCGCTACGCTCGACTAGGAATTATCAGCCGCGGCAGTCAATCTACCATTTTGCTGCTGAGTTGAACATATAATTTTTTTCGCCGATTGTTTAAATATATTCTAAAATAATTAAATTATTACAATTCTCAATCTCTTTAATTTTGTTGTAATAAATTCAATAAAAATTCATTAAAAATCGTAGTTGTTACTAGTTGGTTACCATGGAAACTAAGTGACACTTTCCTTACCTAGGCAGGAAAATGCTCGCTTTCCTGCCTAGGCAGGGAAAGTGACACTTTGCTGATTGACATTACTCAGCAAAGTTAGTACTTTGCTGTCAATCGGCGAAAATAGTACATTTCATTCCAAAAATAATTTTCTGAAAATTTTGTTGTATCAGCATAAACACATCGATTTTAAAAATTCACTTCGTGTTATTGGTAGCTCACCCTGTATATAAGCGCATATTTTTATCACAATATATTATCTGACGTTAGAGGAATGATATTCGTGGAAAAAAAAATTAATCTAATCCTTCAATTGTCATGAACATATTTTATAAAAATAGCCATTTTTTAACTTTAACACCCTGTATCTCAATAAGTAGTCACAGAATTATATTGGCCATGTTACTTTTAATTAGGAGATCGAGATCTATAACATACTAAAAATTCAGAAAATTTAACCGAGAACCAATTTATATAAAAAAAGTGCGGGGTCCTTTCATGAACTTAAACTATCATTTCTCTGACACCTCATCTGAGCGACAGTGAAAGTCTTTTACTGTCGTCTACGAGCGGCAATATAAGTATTTGAAGAAATATAGTATATTGTTTCATATGGAGTAAAAGTGACTTTTTCTGTCGAGGATGTACATGACTCGGGCAAGAACAGCCGACGCACTTTACTCCACATATAACATACTATGAATTAAATAAATACTGTTAATTTTTCAAATACTTTTAATGCCGCTCGCGAATGGCAAAGACTTTATTTGTTACTCGTAAATAGTACTTATATTGTTTTATTAGGAATAAAAGTGTTACTTTTGTGACGAGTCTGTATTTTTACCGCACTCACTTCGTTCGTCCGACAATTAGAAACGAGTGACAAAAGTGGCTCTTACTCCGAATAAGACATGTTATTTTTTCTTCAAACGTCGATTAAATGTGGCGGTGCGTTGCCATTAGCAATGGAAGTAAAAGTCCGCTCGATCAGAAAAAAAGGTACTTTTACTTCCCTTGCTAATGGCAACGCAAAGCCGTCTGAAATGTCAAACTTTAATGTCATGAAATGAGTACGAAATGTCATGGTTTTCTGACGTTTTGAAGAAAATAGAATATTGTCTTTATTAGGAGTAAAAGTGGCTTTTACTCCGAATAAGACATGTTATTTTTTTTTGAAACGTTGATTAGCTATAAAAAAATAGAGATAAAAAATTTAGCTGTGTATTGCCACTAGCAACGGAAGTAAAAGTCCGCTCAAGCGGAAGAAAAGTACTTTTACTTCCGTTACCAATGGCAACGCACAGCCATCTGAAATGTCAAACTTTAATGTCATGAAATAAGTAAGAAATGTCATGATTTTCTGACGTTTGAATAAAAATATTATTACTGCCGCTCAGAGCTCGCGAGTTGCAGTAAAAGACTAAGTAGGCCACTCAGGTGAAGTATCAGATAAATGACAGTTCAAGATCACAATACTTACCATTAAAGTTGCGTTCTTTGACGTAGCATGTTTTATAAGGAGTAAAACGTTTTTTTGTGTCTAGGATGTACTTAACGGACGAGCGAGGCAAGTCCGGCAAGAACAGCCGAGACAAATGTCACTTTTGCTCCATATAAACCAATATACGTTGTTTTTCTACTTGTTTTCCGTTTTAATCACCAAGAAATTTTTAGGTACAATTTTCGTGGGAGTCGGAAGAAAAAACCCGATTTTAGTTTTGAACAATTACAAGTTTAGTATACATTATAAGAAGAAACAGCGTACAAGATGGAGGTGTACTTATTATTGGAGAACCAGATGCACAGCTTGTATTTACACCTGCGGTACATTCGCTACTATTCCCAATGCCCACAACCATGAACCAAGAAAAACGGAGTGCAAATTTCTGAAACCTCAAAAAGTTAACTTTATTAAAGCCAATAGACCACAAGTCCGTGCTAAATTTTTAGGGGGTCATATGATACCGCTTGAAAAGGTATAATTTTTGTAGTCCTACAGAAATAAATCACTTTGAGCCCTATGCCGTACATTTTAGGTAGGACATGGGAAAGCCGCGGAAAAGTGAAAATCGTAACCCACGGGGGTTGCATTTTTTCAAACGATCTTGTACGGCTTACGTTTATTTTGACTGTATTTACATCTGTGAATGTTAAAAAGAGAATGCCGTACAAAAATAATGAGACAGGAGTACAGGAATAATTTTCGTTTTCCGAATAGTGTCGTCTATGTACTAAGGTGATACGATACCGGACGGCTTTTGTGAAATTCGATTTTTATATTAACAGGGTGAACTTTTTTGCTATGCCATACAAATCAGTTGGACCATGGGGTGGCAAACGCGAGATCAGCCCCCTTCCTAGACCTCTATTAAGGGTGGCGATTTTATACCACATAAAGCTTGATCATTTTAATACTATTTTATATAATAATAATTTGTATTGCCATGCCGTGCATCTTAGTTGGTACATGTGTCTGGAAAGTTGAATTTTCCGTACCAGAGTGAGCTTTTCTAAATAAGAAATTATTGTAAGACTTTATTACATTCGACCAATACTTGATATTGTAATTATTCGAAACCAATTATTCAAAATTAATGGATCTGAAACGCAAAAGGATCTTCCGAAAATTTTCTGCTATATTATGTCGAAACAATGCGTGAATAAATTATACTTTATAAAAATTAATATTTATCAACAGATGAAATACAAAAGCTGAAAAATATTATTTTCTATGTACTTGGAACAAAGATGATTCAGTAAAAAAGAAGAACATCTTGTTTACTTTCACATCCCCACTTCTCTTTCTATGTTATCCACAAACACTTATTTCAAGGCTCGTTCAACCAGAAATCAGAGTAGTCGGAAACTACGATGGCTCTGAAGGGCTATGATCAAAACATTTTTCCAAATGTCTTATTAAAATGTCGCACTGCAATATTTTAAGTCGCAGTGCCTGTTAAAAAGTTGCACTGCGAATTATAAAGTCGCACTGCGAATTTTAAAGCCGCACTGTGTGATTTAAAGTTGCATGGCGAAACTCAAACAATCGCGTATGCACAAGGATCCAGGGTCCAGATTGTCATCTGCGTACGCTACGAGCTGGGTGGATTTGTTGATAAGTGTCTTTGCCCAGCGGCGGAAATTAGGAAACCTTAAATATATTAGAATGCTTGATTTGGTCAAGTTAGTAATTCTGGACCCGATTTCATCAACTTCGTATACAGAAATTTGCACTGCTTTGATTTTATATTTAACGATTCCTGTATTAGTAGCTTCATCCGAGAGGTCATTTTCGAAATTGAAATTAATTAAAAACTACTTAAGGAACTTTTTATTACAAGAAAACTTACAAAATTTAGCCATAGTTTCCATTGAAAATGAAACGGCCCGAAGTATAGATATCGACAGAGATATCCAACATTTCGCCGAAACCAAAGTCAGGAAAGTAACTATTTCTTTGGCATTATTTTCCAAATCTATGTATGTTTCTTTGGCGGATGCAATTTTACATGATGTTAATGTCGTCTGTGGACGCTACGAGCAGGATGGATTCATTGATAAATGTGTTTGTCCCTTACGCAAACATTTATTTGCAGTGCAACTTTAAATCTCACAGTGCGATTTTAAAATTCGCAGTGCGTTTTTAAAATTCGCAGTGCGACTTTATAATTCGCAGTGCAACTTTTTAACAGGCACTGCGACTTAAAATATTGCAGTGCGACATTTTAATAAGGCATTTGGAAAAATGTTTTGATCATGGCCCTTCAGAGCCATCGTAGGAAACAGTCGGGAGCAAGCGCAAAAAAGAAATACACGCTGTTATAAACTGTGTGCGCATGCTCCCGGCAATGTGCGCTTGCTCTTGATAGTTTCTGGTTGTTCTCCCAAAATATAGCGCAATTATACAAAATTGTGTTCTTTTATTATAACCACTCACACCCCTATTAATATTAAACATTAAGAAACTAGTATGTCTCGATTCCACCTGAAATTAACTTTAAGAATGTATAAAATATAGTATTTTATGATTTACTGTTTAAGAAACCATTACGCGAAATTGAAAGTTTTTGTTAAATCCATTATAATGGATCAGTAATTAATTTATGCATATTCTTTTTATCATATGAATGATGAATTACATTTTTTAAGTTTTCCAAATGTAGTATGATGTAAAATTAAAAATATTGGAAAAACGTTTGCCTAAAAACAAACTAACATTTTTTACATTGCAAGGACTGTAATACATAATTTTTTCATAAAGTTTCCAAATAAGTTAACCAAAAAAAGAAAATTTTGGGTAATTTGTACACATTTTTTTTATAATTAACTACGTTACATTGTATTTTAAAGTTTAAAAGTGATATATACCAATTTCTTACTTTACTTCAAGAAAAATTCGTCTGAACTGTATATTTATTTTTATATATTGTGAAACGCGCACGTTCTTCGCTAAAATCTCAAAAATGGTCGTTTTTATCGCAAAATGTTTCAAATGAAAGTTGTAGAGAATTCGATTATGGACAATTTCCTTTTATTCTTCATTTCCATTCGATCAATATTGACAGAGATATGAATTTTTAAACATGTTTATAGCGCGCTATCAGAACAATTGTTTCATGATAAAATCGATAAAAACTCGAAAACGATATACCGTACGCATATAGTGTTTCAAATGAAAGTTAAAGAGAATCAAATTTTGAATATGTTGGTGTATGTACAAAATTGTTTTGATAACGAGTGAATGGAGATAAAAGTGAAAAACATGCAAAATTGTCATTTTCAAGTGTATTTAGATAAATAGCTATTTTTTGATTGGCTTTAGGCAATAATGACACTAAAGGTTTTATGAAGAGAATTAAATTATCTGTAAAATGAGCTCCAAGAGACCTTCATACGATGAGTGATTCACAACTGTTTAAAGCTATGAGCAAAAATTTCTTTTTTACTATAAATTAAGATTTTCTTGCAAGAACTGTGCATAACAATTTTTTAAAAAATATGGGCCCAGTATGAAACGACTCAGAAATGCTCACAGAATAACTTCTGATCCTTCAAAAGGTGAAAAAATATTATTAAATGTACTTTTTTGTACTTCAAACGTGACGAAAATTGCCTGTTTGCTAAAAATTAGAAATCAACCGCATTTTCAATCGTCAGTTTCTTGTCGCTGTTTATTGAGAATCATATACGAAAAAGTGTTTTTTGTAGGAAATTTTGTAAGCTTTCATTTAGGTCTTGTGAAATTTTGTTGTAAAGTCAAAAGAAACGATGATATATAGATAAAAAGTGTTCACGAATGGTGAACTTACGGGGAAAAATAATATTAATTTAACCAAAAAGAGCGGAAATAAAAGAGAATGGACTGTATAGCGGCGCGAAAGAGAAATTAAGGATCCTACCTTTCAGATTTCTTCCTCTGGGGTCCAGGTTCGCGGAGACCTCCGGCTGAAGATGTTGCAGGTAGATCCTAAAATCGTGGTCGTCGTTGCACAATACACACACAAATCAAATTAAGCGGAAATGATCATTAGCGGGTAAGTCACAATAAGAAGCGGGTAGAAAAATATATATCAACGTAAGCGATAGAGATGTGAATCCTCGCGTTGTACGGAGAATAATCGCCTCAAGCAGCGGCGATGCGATGCGGTGTGGTGTGATCACAAAAAATCTCTTTCTTTATCGTGTAAGGGTACACGGTGAATCAAGAAAAGGATATATAATTAAGTGTATTTTAATTCTAATTGATATTGCGGTTAATTTAAATTACGTAAAGACAAACAAAATAAACAATAATAGAAAAAAGGAAATTTAGAATAAATAAGGACGTAACAAAAGGAATTAAAAAATAATATTGGTTCATTTTTTCTGAACAAAAACAGTTTTCAAGAACCTTTTTTTTTAAAGAGAATATACCTTGCGAACGACTTATACTATTGCATTACTTTTATATGTATATAAACTAATAAAAATAGGCCAAAACCAATTTTTCATATCTCTGCCAATCTTGATCGAATGGAAATGCAAAATAAAAGGAAATTGTTCGTCATCGAATTCTCAACAACTTTCGTTCGAAACATTTTCCAATCCGAACGACCATTTTTGAGATCTTAGCGAAGAACGCGCGCGTTTCCGTTGCGTTGCAAAACTGTCAAAATTTCAAAAAAAATATATTTCTGCTCCAATAGGTCGTACGAAGTTAAAAAAAAAACGAAATTGTGCAGATTTTTATTACCTATAATTTTCATGTATTTTACAGTAAAATTGATACTTTCCGAGTTTTTTGCGAATAACCGATTTTTTAAAACTATTTTCTCCCCCCTTCTCCTCCGCCGGCGTCTGCGGGTGGAAACTTTTGATATGTTAAAAAGTACTACAAAATAAGCCTGTTCCTAAAATTTCAGCCCGCTCTGAATTATGTCATCCAAATTTTCCCATTTTATTGGGCTATTATGGTGTAGATAATAATAATAATAATAATAATAATAATAATAATAATAATAATTTATTTTCCATAAAGACAATATTACATTGTATAGGAATAGTCAATATGAGTTACAAACTAGATAAAAAAGAATTCAGATACAGAATAAAAACATTCAGTCAACAGAAATGACTTTAGATTACATTTAAAATGAAATAAATTCTTAGCTGTTTTGCACTCAACAGGTAAGTGATTAAATAACTTAGGGCCTAGGTAATTTGGAGAATTAATTGTTACATTTAGTCTAGCATGTGGTATGCGGAAGTCCTCTTTGTTTCGAGTATTTACACTATGAACATTTTTATTAATAATAAATTTGTCTTTGTGTTTGAAAACATAAACACACAGATCTCAATTTATGGTTTCAAATGTATTGTATTCTCCACTTTTTTTAAATTAAAATTAGTTATAATTCAAATACCCTGTTCTAGTTTACAATTTTATTTATATATGTATATTTAAAAAGAAAAAAAACTGAATATTTATGTATGAAAAATATGTAAAGATATATGCATAAATAATTTATATCAACAAGTAATTTTTAAAAATTTCATGAAGAGAGTAGTAATTTAATGAAAAACTTATATTAAATTAAATACTTAATTAATAATAATGGAATTAATAATAAATTAACGATCACGATAAGTACATAAACAACAGAAATCGCACGATACGCATAAGACAGCAACACAGTACTTTGAGAGAATTAGGACGCTGGTACGTGCGTGCGGGTAAACACAAATAATTTTTACATATATAGAGTGGGACAATAGTGCGTCGGACCTCGATATCTCGAGTTCTACGATGGCTATAATTTTTTTTTTAAATTGCAACTAGATAAAAAAGTCTATAACTGGAAATTATTTACGAACATACAGGACCAAGTGCCTTTTTTTAAATGGAACGCTATGTATATCAGTACATTTTTTGAAGCCTCTTTCTAGGCTCTATTCATTCCTATATTGGCATTGAATATCTCCCAACTACTTGGATGTAATGAATTTTTTTGTTGAAATATGTAGATGGATATTAAAAAAATCACACAATTATCGGTTTTAAGAAAAACTTATGTAATACCAGTTACGAGACATCTAATTAATGTTTTTGAATCATTTTCATTTCCCAAAAATATACAGGGTGGCCAAAAGTTTGATACATATTTTTATCTGGTTCAGGTTTATTTTCGTAATTAATATATTTGTAATTATATTTATTACTTTTGTGTAGGTATATTTCCTTTCATATAAAATATTCCTTTTTAATAACAGTCGAGACATCTATAGGTTTTATGTACAACTGCTTATAGCAGTTAATTTAAAAATCCGTTTATCAGAGAAAAATGAGAAAAGAACCTACCGATACGGACGGCCGAGATTGTTCGATCGGCGGCGTGGTTTTGTAAAGGAGAAGACGTGTGAATATTGCAAAATTCTAACAATTCTCGTTGTATACGGCTTATGCAATATTACACACATAAAAGACGAGTCATTTGGGTGTATAGTATGTGCAACTTTGACTGTCTTTAATCCTAGAAGGGGACGAGTTTCTTATATGGTGAGGAATAGAAAAACGCCTCTAGAAGGGCATAGGGTAGAATTCGCACTAGAGGTGAGTGTTTCTGTATTTAACTCCATCCATTGGCTTTATTTGATTTTGTTAAGTGGTCTAACGATAACACTTTTCTCTGATTTTTAGGCGTTTTTCTGGTTACGTAATAGCTTAAAGACGGGGTGTCAATTTTAAGACTGTGTTCCAGAAAAGGACGGGAATTGGCGTCTGTGAAAGGAAGTTATATCGCTGTGTGTTGTCTTGATATATGGTATAATTAGGGGAGTAGCTGGTTGTTTTCTTGGTGCCGGGGAGAGTTCTGGGAGAGGCCAAATCTAGGTGATGGTAACCTGTCATCGTGAGGAGGCGAACGAGGAGAAAAAAATAGGATAAGTACCACATAGTGGATGTGCTCAATACCAACTATTTCGAACATCAGCTGCAAAAAGTACTTGTTTAGATCACCTCTTCCACCCCTTTATTTTGGGTGAGCATCTATTTTCCTTTAACCAGATATTATTTATTAGCGGATAAGTTCCCTTCCTAAAGTATCGCTGAATGAAATTGCCTTTGTTTTTACTATACATTTTAAAAAGTTATGTAACGACCGTTTCGATAAAGATCACTTTGATTTTATTCTTCTGTTAAATTGGTGAGATCTTTATGAAAGGACCGTACTCTCGAGAGTATAAGTCATCGCTAAATACTGTGAAGCGTTTAGGTACTAGAGATACACGAGACCCATTTCCTCCCCTTAGTCTAGTCATTTATTCTAATTGGTATCAAAGGGGTATACTTATATATAGTTTTTTTTCTTATTAAACTCTTATTTTAAGCATTAAATACTTTGTTTCATTTATTCAGTAAACTTGCCTATAATTTAGTGATTTTATTAACTAAGAAGGGGGTATGTAGCCATTTAAAAATCACTTGGCGCCCATAATATATTTGAGTATTAATATAATAAGAAATACTACCAAAATCGAACCACCCCGACTCCACTGAGTTTATTTTAGTCGGTGAATTTTCTCAATATTTTCAAATGGAACACCCTGTATATTTTGCGACGATGTGATGTAGACATGAAAAACGAACATTTTTGGTAGGTACTTCTCTAGGGCTAATTGCAACCAATTTCGTTTTGAGCAATAATTATAACATTCAAAAATAAACATAAAAAGAGAGGTTTCTTCAAATAACTCAGTAGAAAAAATTATAACAAATGTTCCACATATTGCCCATTTTGATTGACACACATCTCTATGCGCTTTTGAAATGAGGTTCTCACTGTTTCTAAAACTGCCGGTGTGATAGATGGAAAGGCAGTTATTATTCTTTCCTTCGTATTTTGTACTGTTGTTGGTGTGTCTCTATAAACAATTTCCTTCACGTATCCCCATAAAAAGAAATCCATTTTTGTAAGACCTGGGAATCTAGCAGGCCATTTAGTGGGTCCATTTCTTCCAATCCAATGATTAGGGTAGGTATTATTTAGGTGGTCTCTAACTGCATTTAAATAAGGTGATGAAGCACCATTTTGCTGAAACCACATCCTGTTTCGAATTCTGTCAGGGAAATTTACCAATAATTGTGGCAGATAGTTTTCCAAAAATGAAGATAAATAGGTCCAGTCAATTTACCATCAAAAAAATATAGCCCTATTACATGTTCTCCAATAATTCCTCCCAACGTTTATAGACCATCTGTGTTGGTTATCAACTTGCATAAAAAAGTGAGAATTTTTCGAAGCATAATAATGGAAATTGTACCTACTAACAAATCCAATTTTATGAACAGTTGCCTCATCACTGAATAAAACAGTATTGAAGAAGTTGACATCATGTTGTATTTCACCTCTGGCCCAATTACAAAATTGTAGGCGCTTTTGAAAATCGTCATCAGATATTTCCTGGTGCATTTGAATATGATATACATGCAACTTATTTGTTTTTAAAATTCGACCCTGGGGCGAGCGTGGTTGCGTCTTTACTATGTACATACTTTGATATGCGATGTAAAGCAACGTAAGGCGTGGTTAGTAGTTGGATGGGTGACCGTTCCTCGTGTTGTAGGGTATGTCCCCTACAAGTCAAAATTAAAAAACAAAAAATTCCAAAAAACACCAAAAAATCAAGTAATCTCATGCCACCTGGCAAACTATATAAAAAAAGTCAATCAGACACCAATCACATCAAAAAACCACAGCCCGACTCAATAAAATCTGAGAAAATTAGCCAACCATCGATAATTCACAAATAACTCAAATTCACCAAATTCTAACGTCAAACATTCATTTACACCCAGCCGTAACCAATTCATCACAAAAAACGTCATTCAAAAATACAGCCCCCGTATATTCATCAACTTAGTCGAATTCTCCATCCAGACCCAAATTTTCATCATCGCACTTCGATGCGTCCCCTTTTTATAAGCAATTCCCCTTTCCAAAAAATTCGAACTTCTTGACCACCCCTCGTATACGTAACTACCTTTAAAATTAACCGTCGAGTCGGTTTCCCCACGTTCTTAAAACAATTTCGTAATTTTTCCATTCTTACTTTTCGACCCCTGTATACGTCAAATCACGTTCCGTGCCTCGACTCTCAAAAGTCCAAATATCGTTTCACCAAATTTCCCCAATCCAATTGCTATTATAAACTTCCCCCCATTTTCGATCACCCCTGTATAATAGCATACAAGCCTACTATATCTGCACTCAACTCGATTTGTAACCGTATTGAACCTTTTTAATATTTTATCTTAATACCGTACGCACCTATCGGAAACCTTTTTAACGGCGTAACAACTTTTAACATCGGACCTCCATTGATACCTTACGGGGTCGAGCCAGATTTTACACACAAATCTTCGAATAACTTCTAAACAAAAATAGATCCGACTTTCATTCAAATTTAAAAAATTCCCCTTTGCATCGCCGATTTTGCCATATAAAATTTATTTTCAAATTCGAAAAATTTCAAGTATTGCGCAACATGTCGCAATCGATGACTCATCCTTGCCCGCACGGAGCGATTTCAAGCCTTTCCAGCCCTCCTCAAGACTCGACGGGGCGAGAAAAACGAAACTTTCTTGAATTAGTATAAATACCGGTGCATCACGAGCCGAAGTTAAGTTCAGTTTCGGCAGTGACTCCTAAGTTTAGTTTTCGCGACGTGATAAAGTGGAACAAGTCTCTCAAAAGTAATTTTAGTGTAATAAGTTTGTGTACTAGTGCTTCGGTCCGGTTACTATTTAACTAAAGTTGTAGATACCCACCGTCTAGTCAGGCTTTCTTAACCACCTATCCTAGCAACTTCTCGTGACTAGCTGTCCCGATCTAGCTTCCCAGGCCGAAACCTGGTTAAAAAGAGTTAGTTTTAAGTAATCGCCTTTAGTGCCCCATTTTCTTTTTATCCTTTTTAATTTTATATTTCGTCCCAAGTGACAATTTTAAGTTGAATATCCCCAAGTGAATTTTTTCAGATTTACTAACAAATTAAATATTTCCAAAAATAATTTCAATAAATTCTATTGACAGAATTTATGTTGTCGAATAGTTTCAAACAATAAAAAAGAAACTTTGTAAAATTAAATAATCTACAATACACTTTTCTAAACTCTGTTCACGAAAAGTTTAAATAAATATTGTTCGTTCGTTTTAAAATAAAGTGTTATTTTTTCGAGAACTTTATATACAGGGTGTAGTCGTTGACCCTTGCAAAAAACATTTAAACTATACAGTGTTCAACAACAATAAGGTTGACACTACAGTGCTTCAGCTGATCCAAAGTACCACTATACAGGGTGTAGCGTTGACCCTAACCTGCACCACAGACAACGAACCAGAAGACTTCTCACAACAAAATAAAGTGCACGAAGGCCCTCAAGGGTCTCAGCTCTAAACCCCCACAGCTCCAATTTTTATTTTCCCAAAAAGAGAGCCAAATTCGTGTTCACTCGCCTCACACATCTTCCAGCGGCTTGTATATCAGTGTATATATATTTCAAGAGCACACCTAAGATGGGCAGGTCACGTTCATCGTATGCATGATAACCGCCTTCCTAAATGTACACTTTATGGTGAATTGCTAAGCGATAGAAGAAGGCGTGGCGGTCAACGAAAGAGGTTCAAAGACGTTCTCCATGAAAATCTAAAATCCTGCGGTATTCCAGACGAGCAATGGGGACAACTTGCAGCGGACAGAACCGAGTGGCGAGGGGTTGTGGCCAGCTATCAAGGAAATGTTGCTGCAAGAGGGCCGAATCCAAGACCTAACCAGGTCTATGTTTGTCCTGACTGCGGTCGACATGTGCTCTCCCAAATTGGCCTCTATAGCCATAGTCGTGTGCACCGTAGATGAATGGGAATTACAATAGACTACACCTTTTACTTGTTTTTTATTGTACACAATTTATCGACTGTAACATTTTTATACTCGAACTCGAGTAACGGCTAATAATAATAATAATAATAATATCAGTGTATGCGCGGAAGCTATACAATACAACCTTAGGCGAGGGTTGTATAGGGGATATACTATCCTTTGGAGGGGATGTAAAGCCGTCGATCCCTTGTCTATTAAATGTTAGGCAATTAAAAGATCCCTACTCTTCTAAAGGGAAGAGGTTCGGCAAAATTCCTGGTTGGTGGTAGCTCGTCTACAGGCGTCGGTGTTAGGTCTCAGTAGCGGAAATAGGCCGACGTTAAATAAATGTTAAAAAAAAAAGATTCGACCCACACACCGTCTATTTATTCCTATTAATGAGCTCACTTCTCTTTGACTAACATGGGGATTCTCAACCGTTGTCAGCACCACAGAAAACTCATTTTCTTCGTTCACAACATGTGTTATTCTTCCACTTTTTTTTATATTCGATATTTCCAGCTTCCAGAAATCTATCGAGAAGATTTTGGAAGCTGCTAACATCAGTTCTTTCAGGATAACGTTGGTGATAAATTCCATTGGCCAGTAAACAATTTCTATCTGACTCGCCCAAAACAAAAGTCATGTGTACAAGTTCCGCTTTATTAAAATTCATATTGTAAAATTCCAAATATTTTAAATTCAATACAAATTGTAACGACCGATAAGTGTGATAAATGCTCCTTTGTACACAATAATTTATACAAACTGAGGTTTATTGCTTGTCGAATAACGAAAACAGCAAAAAGATGTACATTACAGTAAAGGATCGGTTAAATATTATTTACTCGTTTCAATGGATTGGAAGAAATGGTCCCACTAAATGGCCTTATTTCAAAATTGCATAAAGGCGTGTGTCAATCAAAATGGGCCACCTATTATAAATTTTTCTAATGAATTATTTCAGGGAACCTTTTTTTAAAGTTTATTCTTGAATTTGACACGTATTTATTTATAAAACGAAAATGGTTGCAATTAGCCATAGGGAAGTACTTATAAAAAATTTTCTTTTTTATTTCTACATCACATCGTCGAAAAATATACAGGACGTTCCATTTAAAAAAATTGAGAAAATTGAATTTAATATGTTCTTAATTGAGAAATAATTTTTGACCACCCTGTACATTTTTAGGAAATGAAAATGATTCAAAAACATTAATTGGATGTCTCGTAACTGGTATTCACATAAGTTTTTCTTAAAACCCATAATTGTGACTGTGGTGATTTTTTTAATATCCATCTGCAGATTGCATTATTTCAATAAAAAAATTCATTACATCCAAGTAGTTAGGAGATATTCAATGCTAATATAGGAGTGAATAGAGCCTAGAAGAGGCTTCAAAAAATGTACTGATATACATGCATTCCATTTTAAAAAAAGGCACTTAGCCCTGTAATTTCGTCTTGGCTCGCCCTGTACGTTCGAAAATAATTTCCAGTTATAGACTTTTTTGTCTAGTTTACTTGCAATTTTTTAAAAAATTTCTAGCTATCGTAGAGCTCGAGATGTCGAGGTCCGACGCACTATTGCCCTACCCTGTATAACGAATTAAAAATTGACAATTTTCTTTATTGGATATTAGTATACAAAGTCTAAAGTCATTATAAGAAATTATGTATTGTAAAAAAACCTTTTTTTTTATTACACTTCTAGAGCGTCAAATAACGGGTAAGTAATTGGCAATTTTTTTAATTTTTAAAAATTAACAACACTTTACGAAAAAAACTATTGAACATTACTTGTTGGAAATCGATAAAAAAATATTTAAAAATTGTTTGATGAAAAATTTGTTTTTCTATTTGTCATAAATAAAATTACTTTAAAAAATAACGACCCAGGTTACCGTCTGGTAACAGATTTCATAATCGGTACTACCTCAACTGATTCCAGCAAAAAAAATCGAATCCGAATTTAATTCTAAACGACAGCGTCCATACTGCCTAGTCTATAACGGATTCGTAAAAAAAAATTCTTAGTTAAAATTGTGATACTTAAAACATAAAAATCAATAAAGAAACCTACTGATCGTCGTCCTTGAAATAATGCCTTTTTTTCTTAATCATCTTGTTTCGTATTATATACTAACACTATACTAATTATTAATAGTGATAATAACGTTATTTTTAGATGTAATATATATGCAAAAAACAACGAGAAACAATATAAAGTTATGGGTGGAGAACTACGAATATCACTTTCAAAGGACTAGAGGAAATAAGACAAGATGGCGGTGCACATTTGAACGGAAACTAAAATGTAAAGCGTACCTTTTTACATTTAAAACCAATAATAATCTGTATATTTGTGGGAAGCATAATCATGGCTTTGTATTCGTGAAAGAAATATCACGTCCAAAGTTTGTTAATATTACTTATCTGAGTTAGCCAAATTAGAGTGACATATGTTTATTTGTGTAAAATTGGGTTCTCTGATGTTGATCTGTATTATACTTTAATCCTTGAGGCCTTGTCGATCTATCAAAGTAAACAGATTTTCAACTGATTCTGCATTATCACATGTACTTGTAGTGTACATAGAATTTCGTAAGAATCATTCTTCGGGATTAAAGTTCAATGCGGATCAACATCAGAGCTCTACGATTTACCAAAACCTTCAAATATGGCCTCCGAACCCATCAGGCTAATTATTATTAATTTGTTATGGTATTATAATCCTGACGAAGACGATCGTAACAGAAAATCGTACGAATGATCCTTAATTCTGCCAAATTAAACATAACTTAACGAATTTGAAAGTTCCACAGGGATCTATCTTACGTCCGCTGCAGTATACTTTATATACTTCAGATTTTATAAAAATATTTAAGCGCTGTCACGTTCATTTTTATGATGACGATACGCAGTTATACCTCTCTTTTGATCCCATTAAGCATGTCGAGGCATCGACTATTATCAATCTAGACATTGCGGCTCTAGTAGAGACATCTAAAAATCATGCTTTGAATATTAATGCCGATAAAACTGCCATGCTTATTTTTGGACCTCATAAGGTCTGTTCTAGCATAATAACTTCAAATTCATGTAAACGGCCACCATATATTGCCCTGTGAATCCGGAAAATGTCTAGGCCTAACTCCTAAATTTCGAACCTCATATTAACAACTATATTTGCACAGTATATATGAATTTAAAAATGATTTTTAATAACCACCATTTCTTAAATAAAAAGGTTAAAACAACACTATGCGAATCTCTTGTTTTATCAAAATCTAACTTTGCTGACTCGGTGCACGGTCCTGTAGAATACAGGTTATTCAGAATTTCTGTTTAAGGTTAAATTTCGGTGTCAGGCGCCGGCAGGATATTTCGCATAAACTTAATGAAATTAGATGGCTTACCATGGTTAAATGTCGTTTCTTACACTCGACATGCTTATTTCACAAAATCATTATAAACAATATTATCTACATAAAAAAATATCGCATAGATCAGGTTTTCACAACCTCAACATCAGATTTAAAGGGTCCCTAACACCTCACAAGCACCGCAGGGAATTATCCAAACTTTCATGTACTTACCAAATTTACAATTTCGTCCCATCTAATTTTAAAAATAAATCATTATCCACAGTTAAACATTACGTTAAAAAGTATCTCTATGCAAATATAGTCGAGCATAATGGGAAAAAAGAAAAATAGGAGAAAAGAGGGAAAAAAGAAAAACGGGAAAATAGAGGGAAAAGAGAAAAAGGAAAGAGAAAAGAAAGAAAAAGGAAATAAAGGAGAAAGTGGGCAATGGTGTTTTCCTACATTATCATTGCATTTGCGTTGTTATTGAGTTGTAGGATATGTTTGTATATATCATTGTTTATTTGTTTATACGTTGTACTGTTCTTATGAGTTGTGTATGATATAGTTATTATAGTATGCTATATGCTTAAGATGAAAAACAGGGGTAGTGTCACTCACTGCCATCTGATCTTCGGCATTTTTCCATTAGGTCATCTTAAATGTTAAATGTATGATATTTGTAATGTATCTATACTTGTTTAATGGAAAATAAAGACCTATTATTAGTATAAAGACTTTTAAACACATCATTAATATTTTTAATGTTGAATCTGTGAGATGTAAAATATTAAACAATACTCACAAGAACTTCATTTTTTATTACAATATACGTTCAAAATGTGCACCGTTAACAATTTGAAAATGGCAAACGCCACGTTCGATACCATTAATTACATTTTTAATTACTTTTGTTATGTTCCCTATTTTTAAGATAATCTCACACAAAAATCCAGTGAAATTAAATCAAGCGAACTTGGCGGCCACTCAATAGACTATCTCTGAAAGTATTTCACTGAGATCATTTCTTACAGCATATTCTATAATGGGGTGGAGCGCCATCTTTTTGAAACCAAATATTATTAGAAGGTATCGTTATAATATGCGAGGGCAGGAACAACATCTGCATATAAAAATCTTAGTAAATATTGACCATAGAATTACCGTCGAAAAAATAAGGGCCCACTTCTTCCAATGCGGTAAAATGTAGCTTCGTTATTGAGGTTGGACTCCATTTCAAACAAATTCCTCATAACCTCAAAAAAAGAAAATCGATAGATGCGAGAGAAGCACACTCAATTGTGGATACAAAAGATAGATGTGTTAAAAATAGAATAATCTATCCTTACTTTTTCCATGGCACTATAAATGGAGCAAGATATCTACAATTTTTGCAATCCCTACTGTTTGGGAGGCATATAATTTAAATTAAATGGAAATAGCAGTTGCCTACCTTCTAAGTAATGACTGGATACTTCCTTAATAGACGGCATCACAAATATCAGATTTAATTCATTTATATTGAACTTCTTGTATATTTTTTTGATAGATAGTGAGTTGCTGTGACACTCGAATAGATAGATAGTTAGTTTCCTAAAATACAGTTGATTTTCTTAAAATTAGGAAAGAGGCGATGGTATAAATTCTTTAGTTACAACGTGATTTATTTATGAATATAATAGCTAATCAGTTTATTAAATTTGGTGTGGTGTTAAAGCGATATCCTTAAATTTCCTTTTAACCCGGTCCCTTTCTCCATTGCGACACAACGGCAGCAAGCAGCCAGCTGAATTTGGTAAGTGTTTATATTTGCATTATATTTGTATATATATATATTTTTTTGTTTAATTGCATACAGTCCACTCAAAAAACAAAACACCGACTTTAATGACCTTATTTCCGAGTAGACACAATTGTAGCACTTCTGTTGAAAACTTGTGGTGTCAGCAAGATGGCGCACCTCCGCATTATGCATTAGCTGTTCAAAGATATCTTGATAAATTTCCAAATAGGTGGACTGGAAGACATCGTAGTGTTGAATGGTCACCAAGGTCACCGGATCTTACCCCGATAGATTTTTTTCCTTTGAAGCCACCTGAGAAAATAGTGTGCAAATGTAAACCTGACAATATTGAAGAATTAAAAAAAATTAAAATTAGAATGTAACAAGATTTCTTAAGAAACTATAAATAAAATTCAGCAAGAATTCATTGGTCGTTTGAAATACTGTCGGCACAAGAATGTCTTAAGGTTGAATATTTAATTAGTTAATTCTTTATGTTGTTATTTACTCTTCATTTGCATTTACTGTTCGTGCTGGCGAAACAATTGTCTTGTACTTATGTATTTGAATAACTATATAAACATATTTTGTGAAAATCATAAAACAAGTTTAAGTTGTACTTTGTTTAACTTCAAGCTATATTTATAGGTATAATTATTAATATTTGATAATTCATTGTTAACAAAGATGGTAGTATGCTCAAAAGTATTTACAGAAAAACGATGATAAAGCTATCCATACTAATATATAGTTTACAAAAGCTGAATATAATAGAGATTTGTTTGTTTATGTAAATCAGAGGCGTATAACAAAAATAAGAGAGGTCTCAAGTCTGATCTCTGGGGTACACTAGTTGTAATAGGTAGATTACAAGAGACTTCGTTGCTTATAATGACTATTTTGTGCGATTATTTAAGTAACTTGCAGTTACGTGACAACTGATTTAGACCAAAATAATTACATTTATCAACAAGAAGACCATGATCAATGGTAATAAATTTTTTAGTAAAGCCCAGCAATAATAAAACATTGCCTGGTCCTTATAATATTATCTATTATTCAGTACTCAGGCCCGTAGGCCTATTGTACATTCGAGATATATGAGACCTCCTAGAAAAGACCCGTGCTTTCCACAAAGGATAGCAGTATTTATTCTGAGTATGGCCTATCTTAAATCTCGATTGCTTAACTGACAGAACGTTATTTAGAAGAGACATTTTTTTCTAATGTTATACAGAACAAGTATACTAGACTGACTGGACGTAATTTGTTGTATATTGCCGAATTATTAAGTCTAGGAAGGGATGAAACGGTAGGTTTTTTCCAGGTATTAGAGCACAAAATCACTATTATTTGAAACGAAGGTAACGCGTTAGTGTGCAATCAAGTGAGTGTAAGTTGAGCGGAGTTTTATGCAAGTGACCCTAAGTTTATTATAAATATTTTATTGAGTTTTTTTCATGAATCTGTCTTAGGTAACGTAGCTTGTCGATCACAAAATAATCTTTTATTTTCAGGTGTCATCTACGTCTTACCTGGAAGAAAACACCCGAGAATAATGGTGGATCATTTTGAATATAATGTACATAAGAAAGAACACAACAGAACTAGATGGAGATGCACAAATGAAAGTAAGACCAAATGCACTGCGGTACTTTACACCTCTGGAAACACCGTTATAGTAAAACGAACCCACAATCACCCGCCTAATGCGTGGAACAAGGAGGCCGTTCCGAGATATGTCAAAGTCTTACGCTCTTAAGCGTAATTTTCTGGATAAATGTTGTTTTCTTTTATTTAAAAAAATGTCGAAGTAGCCACATGTGAAGGGGTGGAATATGAAATATAATCAACAGTGGTTTCTAACTGCTCCTTGAAAGTATATTTGCCTATATCAAGGAGTTGTTCTAATCGATTAGCTCTGAAATAAGTCTGTAGATTATATTGCAATTCAAAGAAATTGGGTGATTTACTAGCATCGGCCTTTATCCATCACAGTTTGTTACGGAACTATTAACCACCCTGTATATTAAATTGGCGCTTTAGTTGAAATAAACCTCTAGTATAATGTCTGTGATAGGGAGTACATCATATGGTAAACGAGGAGTATCAATCACCTAACAAAAATAGTTCCACTTAGAATTTAAAAAATTGTATGCTCTTACATAATTATGACTTAAAAAAGAAAATTACATTTATTTTTCGAAGTAGCCTCTATATTATTTATACTGAAGCACAGAATTTTTCTTTAATTTCTTCTTTCAAAAATGTGTACAATTTTATTTTTTGTTATACTCCAAAATTGTTGTTTTATAGTAGACGAAATGAATCCGTTACTACTTCAATGTAAACACTTGAAATCTTTTGCATTGTGTTAAGTTTTGTCAATATATGAAATGTATATCTTTGAATGTTAGTGCACTCACTCCGGGGGGTTGCAGCCCCCCATTTTACATCCCCAATTCAATAACTCGCAATGTTTTCAATGAAATCGACTAAAATTGATATCTTGGAGGTTTTTGGGGTCGCTGATTATGAATCCGACGTGAAAATTGGAAAATTCAAAATGGTGAACTTTAAGAATTAATTCCTAATTACGCCGTTTCTATCGATTTTACAAAAAAATATAATATAAAATAAGGCTATACCATTTTGGTAACCACATTATTTAACCCTTTCGCTTCTCCCCCGTGGAAAACTCCCCACGCCTTTCTTTTGCAAAAATTGCCATAAAAACTTTAATTTTTTTATTATAATTTGATAATATTGCACTAGTAAAGTTTAAAGTTGATATAACAAAAAAAAATTAACCCTAATCGTTTCAACCCTTTACTGGAGGTGAACATAGAATGACCTCCCAAAAAATACGATTTTTCCTAAATTTTTACTACAAACTGATGGGCGAAAATATGGAAATATTACTAATAATGTCTAATTTTATCAAATTGTCAGTAATAATAAATTAAAAGTTTTCACATGAATGTGTGAATAAAGTTTGTATGAGATTTGGAGAGGTTTTGTATTAACAGTTTTAACGAGCATTCTGAGGAATTGAAAAGATCCGAACAAGTGTTTACAGGAATCTACAATCAAAAGTTCACGAGCATTTATATAAGTATTTTCGTATAACATTTTGGAAAGTTCTAGACAGAAACCGTTAATACAAAACCTCTCCAAATCCCATACAAATTTCATTCATACATTCATGTGAAAATTTTTAATCACATAACTAAGAAATATTTTAAACACATTTTTTACTTACAGTACTTTTAAAACTTACAAATACTATTAAGAAATATCATGGAATCTCTTTTTGGAACTTTCGAACATCTTATACGAAAATATTTGTAAAAGCTAGTAAACTCTTGAATGTAAATTCCTGTAAAACACTTACTCTTTTCAATTCTCTAGAATTTTCGTAACAACTGTGATATATAAAACCTCTCCAAATCTCATACGAACTTAATTTATAAATTCATGTGAAAACTTTTAATTGCATACAGTATTTTCAAAACTTACAAATACTGTTAAGGAACATGATGGAATCTCACTTTGAGTCTTTCGAAAATATTATACAAAAATACTTGTAAATACTAGTAAATTCTTGACTGGAAATTCTTGTAAAATATTTGTTATACAGCAATATCTGCAATACTCATGAAATCTCGTGGGTAATTTCTCTTCAAGTCGTCTATAGACTTTGCTCATAAACCCCCACAAATGTATACAAAACAACGTCAGTACATACTTATTAAAGATTCGTTTTACTCGTACACCTGTTGGGAACTTATAATTACTTTTAAAGCACATCAATAAATTAACACTTCAAATCTTTTAAAAACTCTGCTTATGATCCCTTTTAGATGCCCATAAAGTTTTTAACACAATTTCTTGTGAACTCTTTGATAAACATATTTATTTTCAATCTTATTAGAACTCGCAGAAGAAAGTGAGTAGAATCATAATAAAAACTCATAAAACACTCTCGCTCTTAATAACTTTCAAAAATCTTATAAAGCTTGCATTCATAGAAACATGAAAACCTCATACATGAGTACAAAAACTAATAAAACTTTATGAGTTCTGATTGTATATTGACGAGACATTTTTAGCAGGGTAGTCAGCGACTCCGAAAACCCCCATGATGTGAATTTTAGCCGATTCCGGTAAAAACTTTGCGAGTTATTGATTTGTGGGTATAAAATGGGCGCTGCAACCTCCCGGGGGTGATTGTACTAATTTTCAAAAGATATATATTTCATATGTTGTCTAAACTTAACATAATACAAAAGGTTTCAAGTCTTTACATTGAAGTAGTAATGATTAAGATTAAAATGCATTCATTTCCTCTATTAGTGATATGATGTTAATTATAAAGAAAATTAGTTTAATGAATCATTATGCATCGTCACCGGGCTAGAGCTATATGGCTTCTACGACATCAGTGACGCAAGCGGAATAGTCTACTATGTTCTTCGGGATATTCTCCTTGCCCTGAATAACATACAACCGAAGGAAAATGGACACAGCAACCTACAGCGAAAATGTAGATTTTTTGTCTTTGGTGGGCTCGTTTTTGTCAACTTATTGACACATTTTCTCTTTGATCTAATTAATCCTAGTATTTTACCAATTATATTTATTGTCCAGCATGTGAAAACTCTGATTTTTTTAGTTAAATTCTTACAAATATTGTTTTGGAAGAATATGAAATATTTAGTTTTCGTTTCATCCCTTAACATTAAGCTTTAAAAGTGTTTCTTCCTCAATTATATATGTAAAACTAACTATATACATATTTTAATAAATACTTTTCAGTAAATCTGCGTTTAAATTTACGTCTTAACGTGTCTAAAATTGCTAAGAACGTAAAATAGATACATTTATTGCGTCTACTAGCATCTCACCTCAGTCTTGCTTTTGGGCGGAATACGAAAAAATGAAGAGATTTTCCCAACGATCATTACAGACGTCTTTAGTTCTGCGAGTCCATGAGAGTAAAATTAAGCACAGATGTCAATTTTCTAAACAATATCTTGATTAGTAACGAAACATCTTTTCTCTTTCACGGGAGTCATAATTTTGAAATAAATTCTTATTGCTCTAGCCAAAATATACACTTGAGTATTACAACTAGAGTATCTATTAATTACTAACAATAAAATACTTCTCAAATAAAGTTTCACTTATCGTAACGTTCTATGTACAATTACATTGGTCATACTATTGTCATCTTGTCAGTATCGAAAGATGCTTATTACCTAACACATTTTAGAAATATGAATTTTATCCCATACTTCTGCAATTCCCTTTGTACTTGTAACACCTCATACACATGAAATTGTAGTTATTGTTTTTACATTTATTATTCATTTAACCCTTTTCCTAAACCAAATATTATTTACACTAATAACCACCTTTTTAGGCGTTATTTACATTTGTCGAGGAAGGAAACATCCTAGAATAATTCTTGATAAGTTCGAATTCAATTTACACATAAAAGAACCGAACAGGACCAGATGGAGATGCACGAATCAAAACAAAACCAGGTGTAGTGCAGTTTTGTACACTTCTGGAAATGTGGTCAAGGTTAAACATGGACATAATCACCAGCCTAAGGTGATAAGGGAAAATTGCACTATTACACCCCAAAAAGTTAAGATTATTAGAATGGGCGATAATTGGGGTGTATAAAAAACTAAATGTAAATCGTGTATATTCATTCAAGTTGTTAGAATCACACAGTTAATTTATACTTTGTGATATTCATTGCAACATCCAGTAACACATAACTGATTAGATACCTAAATAACTTAGCTTTATGAAAATTAATGTTTTTTGTTTTGTTTTGTTTTCTTAAAATGTTTTCGTAACCGCCTCTCAAGTCACCGAGGTAACCCCCTGGAAGATCTCAAGGATCTTGTGTTAGGCAAAGAGAGACGAGGCCCTACAGTTTAATGTGGACTCCGAACCACTCTTAGGGCAATTTTTTTAATGAAAACTTGTTTCGCCTTGCGGGTGTCGAACTTACTTCGCTAGGCAACTCAGTTTGCTAGCCAGATGCTTTAGCACACTGAACTACCGTGATGACATTTTGGTTTTGATTGATTGAAAGATTTTGGCACTTAAGCTTTAGATATTGTAACGTGTACAGTGAAATAAGAAATTAAATTAAATGGCATTTCAAAGACGAATCATAATTCTATTTGTTGGCTGAAGAGAGAGAGAAGCGTTTGATGTAGTATAGGTTATGACGTACTCTAGGAGTATAAGTATGGTGTACAACAGCATATGGCTGTTGCCGTAAATCTTCTGCACAAGAGTGTAACAACATTCCCGTGTCGTCTGAGGTTGGGAAAGCCTCTTTTCTAGCAGGATAATGCCGAAAATTCTACAGCCGTTTTCACTAGAAGGTTCCTATAAGAGTGCCTAATTTTTATCCAATTGAATGTGTATGAAATTTGTTAGTTGACGTCCATTATGGACCTTCAGTTTCTAAAATAGTCTTAAAATGTTTATCTTTTGTTTTTCTGTTATCATTAGCTTTTATTTACCTCGGAAACCTGGTTAGCGATTTTCGGTGTATTCATAAAGCCTTGTAAAGGGTATGATTTTTCTTGTGCTTCAGCTAACGGCTTTGCATAACTACCCATAATCATTAAAATTACCTTTTTATGGTTGGCATGTTAAATGCATAAAAGTATGGATTGTAGGTCAAAAAATGCTGTCCAACTTTCTGCTATTAAAATATCTTGACCATTGCTGGGTGTTGCATTTTTCATGTCATATTATATATGTATATTCTAATATATTTGTTTATAAATCTGAAACTAATGCCTTTGGTAACAATAATAATTATCATGTTTGTATGTAAATAAAACTGGTTTTGATATGTGTTGTTGTTTTGTTACTGCTATATGTTTAAAGTCATCAGGTATTTGCTTCAAAAGAAGATCTGGTTCCCTTAAACGTCTAATATTTATTTTATTTATTTATTTATTCATAATATCTACATGAAAGAATCGCAAATGATATAATATAATACCTTGTATATACATATACATATAACAGAAGAAAATAAAATAAACATATGATAATGTATCAAGTATCACAAAACACAGAATAAATTAATGGCAAAAGCTAATAAAATACAACAGACTAAACCAGATTGTTACTAACGGAGATATAATCTAAAAATGTTCTAAAAGAACAAAAATTGACTGGTAGATTATTAATAGCTGAAGTGACTTTTGCGACCGGACAGTGACTACTATAGTTAAAATGAGAATTGTCAGCATAGAACAAATCGTGATTTCTCCTACTCTAAAGAACTCTAAAATAGAAAAATTGTAGAATTTTTGCAGAATCTATTTTATTATTGACAATATTAAAACCAAATTTCTGTATACGTCTTTCCTTAAGGGACGTAATACCCAGCAGTTGAAATCTTTCTTCGTATGAATAATTGATTTTATCAATATGTAATTCAAATAAAATGAAATTAATCATTTTGTTTTGTACTCTTTCGAGCCTGTCTATGTCCGACTGTCTATGTCCGAATAAGGGTCCCATATAATGCAACTATATTCCAATATTGATCTAACTAGCCAATTAAATATATTTAAGTTACATGTAATATCAATGGAATCCCAGCATTGTCCTTTGATAAAACCACATAGGCGATATGGTCGCTTTAGAACATTCTCCATATGCAGATGATATCTTAACCCGGAATCCAAAGTAATACCTAAATCACAAATAGATTACTAAGTTTTAATGAATTTATAGAATATTCAAATAAAATATTACCTTCATGAATGTTATTGTTTTGCATTTATTTATGTTAACCTCCAGACAATTGTTTATATTCGACTCATGAAACCTGTCGATATGACCCTGCATATTTTCGGCGTCCTTTGTAGTATCAATGACTTCAAACAATTTCAAATCATCTGTAAAAAGAAGTATTTTCACAGTCAAAAATATATTTGAACATCGTTAATAAAAAGTGGAAATAGGATCGGAGAAAGATTACTACTTTGTGGAACTCCCGAACTTACAGTGGGGATTTATTTTCTCCTATTCTCACAATTGTGAATCTGTCTGTCAGATACGATTTTATACACTACAGTAGTGCACCGTTTATACCATATAATGCGAGTTTTTGCAAGAGGATATTATGATTGACACTATCAAATGCCTTTTTTATATCGGTATAAATTGCATCAACTTGAGAGGCTTTTCTAAATATTTCGTGTATGAATGATGTATACAGGAAAAGGTTTGTTTGCGTACTACGACCTTTGAAAAAACCGTGTTCACATGACATGATAACGTTTTATACGAATTAAAAATATTATCAACTGCAATAAATTCTAATACCATAGGTATAGCAGAATATGACGAAACACATCGATAATTTTCTATATCTTAACTTGAACCTGACTTGTGAATGGGCGTACTATAGGATATATTTCAAATAGTAGGACACTCACCAGCCTCTAAAGAATGTTTCAAAATATGAGCAATGGGAAAAGACAGGGAGGGACTGTGCATTTTTAACAAATATGACGATATACCATCAGGACCTGGATTAGTATTGGAATTTAAAGATGATAATTTATCAAAAACTAAATCACAATCAATATAAATACTATTTAGTATGACCGGATTATCATATATATGAATGTTAGAGATAACTATGTCCTTATCATCTCTGACGTAAACAGCCTCGAAATAATCTGCAAACATATCACAGATAATCTTAGGATCAGAAGAGCTACTGCCATTGAACTCCAGTTGCTTAGGTAAAGTATTGTTCCTACACTTTTCAAAAGCCTTCTATATTAGACAGATAATGGGATTGTGATGTCATTATCGATTTGAGGTTTAATTAGTGATCTTAATTTTTTATATTCAACGAGAAAATAATTTTTATTTGTCTTTTCATATTTATTATACACCTTATTTTTATGTTTTATTAGTTTTTTTTATTGAAATGAATACCAACCAGGATAATTTCCATTGTTAATGAATTGCTTTGGAACATACATGTCAATGGCAAAATTTAATACAAGATACAATTCTTCAGCGAGACAATTTATGCCAGGACTATTCTGAAATACTGCATTCCAGTTTAAAGTCTCGAAATAATCATTTATACTATTTTTTTTATATATATACATTCACTTAACGTCGGCCTATTTCCGCTACTGAGGCCTAACACCGACCCCTCTAAACGAGCTACCCCCAACCAGGAATTTTGCCGACCTTCTTCCCTTAAGAAGAGTAGGGATCTTTTATTTGCCTAACATTTAATAGACAAGGGACCGACGGCTTTACATCGCCTCCGAAGGATAGTATAGCCCCTATACAACCCTCGCCTAAGGTTGTTTAACTTCTGCGCATACACTGATATGCAAGTCGATGAAAGTTGTGTGAGGCGAGGACGCGGTCTTCGTTGTGAACACGAACGGTTTCCCTTTTTTCGGGGAACAAAAAATCGTCGGCAGAGCTTAGAGCCTTAGAGCTTAGTTGAGCCTTTCCTGTACTTATTTTTGGTTTAGTAGTCTCAGGGTTCGATTTCTGGTAGTGACATTAGGGTCAATTGCTATACCCTGTATGATTTTGAACTGTTTTTTAACACTTAATTAAAGCCTGCTTTAATTAGCACTGATTTGTATTTTACAGTTTGTGCATGGTCAACGGCTACATCCTGTGTATGATTTTTCATGAAATTAAAACACTTTTGTTTAAACGAAAGTACAAAATTATTTATTCAGATTTAACTGAACAGAGTTTAAAAAGGGGATTATTTATTTAACAAGTTTCCTTTTACGGAAACCGCGTCCTCGTCTCACACATCTTTCAGCGGCTTGTATATCAGTGTATGCGCGGAAGCTATGCAACCTTAGGCGAGGGTTGTATAGGAGATATACCATCCTTCGGAGGGGATGTAAAGCCGTCGGTCCTTTGTCTATTAAATGTTAGGCAAGTAAAAGATCCCTACTCTTCTTAAGGGAAGAGGTTCGGCAGAATTCCTGGTTGGAGGTAGCTCGTCTACAGGCGTCGGTGTTAGGCCTCAGTAGTGGAAATAGGCCGACGTTAAATAAATGTATAAAAAAAAAAGTTTCCTTTTCGGAAATCAGAAACTAATCGACAACAAAAATTCTGTCTTAAAAACTCCTGTGAAAATACATATTTAAAAAATGTTTAATCAAAATTAAATTGGAAAAAGTCACTTGGAAAGTTGAACCTCGTATGCGAATGAAAAAATAGAAAGGGACCACTTAAGGCGAAGTATTTTCTTAGAACTAAATGGGGCCACTTAAGGTGGAGTATTATCTTAAAACTAAATGGGGCCACTTAAGGCGAATACCTAAAACTAACTCTTTTTAACCAGGTTTTGGCCTGGGAAGCTAGATCTGAACAGTTAGTCACGAAAAGTATGCAGGGACAGGGAATAAGGAAGCCTAGATAGACGGTGGGTATCTCTACAACTTTAGTTAAATAGTAACCGGACCGATGCACTAGCAAAATCAGCTTATTACACTAAAATCACTTTTAAATAACTTTTTCCACTAGACCACTTCGCGAGTACTTACAGGAATCACCGTCAAAACTGAACTTGTTTTGGGCTTGCCGTGCACCGGTATTTATACTGTTAGTCTATTGCGTTTTTCGTGCCCCATGAACCTAGCACGAACGTTTTTACCCCTTATTTAGAGCTGGATTTGGTACCATCGAGTCTGGATCGGCACGATTGCGAAATATTTCACAATATTGCGCAATAGTTTGCAAAAAGTTGAAGTTTTGAAATGAAAGTTATATGGAAAAATCGGCAATGAAAAGGAGAATTTTTTGACATGAAAATGAAGTTTGAATCGATTCGGGTTTTGGAAATATTGAAGTTTGATTGACGGAAATTTTAATGATCTGAAAGGACCCCGTAAACTTGTCACGAAGGTCAAACGTTTAACAGTTGAAATGAGATGCGAATGCTCCTGATAGGTGTGAGGTGGCTGGAAATAAAATATGAGAATTTTCCTAACAGGTTCGAATCGAGTTTAAGCGGAGATATCGGTTGAAAGGGTAATCGAGATATTGTATGTAGTTTTACGAGGATTAAAAATTATTGAAACTTGAATTTAGTAAACGGATAGAAATTAACTTATGAACCGACTCAAAACGTTGAGGTTTAAGATAAGGTAAGTAGTTTTTTATGTATACGAGGGTTGGTTGAAAAGTAGTGAAATTTGAAATAGTAATTGAATTGCTAGAAATTTGATGAAACTAAATTGAATGTTAGGATTCGAGGTTTGGTGTATACGAGAGGTTGTCAAAAAGTAATAAGATTTGAAATGTGAAACGGTTTATAAAAAGTTAACGAAACAATATAAAATATTGTGGTTATAGGTACGGCTAGTGGTTTTGATCTATTTGATGACTATGAGGGGGCTGTATTTTTAAGGGGTGTTTTTGTAAAGTTTCTTTTCTAAAATGACTAGAATGAATGTTGGAAGTATGTTATCGACGAATTTACATTACTTTAGTATTGTCGAGTATTTGTCAATTTTTTTCTGATTTTTGTGACCTTGGATGTGGTTTTTCGGTGTAAACTGGGTCTGGTTGACTTTTTTACATGGTTTGCCATGGTGCATGAATCGATATGGTTTTTTTGTTAATTGTACAATTTTTTTGTTTTTGTTTTTTAACTTATAGGGGAAATAACCTATAACAGTTGGAACGGTCACCCATCCAACTACTAACCGCGCCTGACGCTGCTTTACATCACAATCGAAGTATGTATATAGTAAAGACGCACCTACGCTCGCCCCTATTTATAGTATTATAATCACCTTTTCTGAAGTTATATTTCCCTCTCGTATCGACAACAGGTTCCGGAAATAAATTATATTGATTAAGTTTACTTATTAGCTCTGGATGATACAGATCCGGATCTACCATGAAGTAGTCGTAATGCTCAACATCAATATTGTTATAGTTGCTACATAAAACTAAATATAAAATCTTATTACAATTTTTTATAGAATTTTTTTTATATAAACCATTAAAATTAAAACTATCGCAGAATAGTTTTTAACACAAACTTAGATTTCCAGAAGACATTATATGATTATCATCATCAACAGCCCATGAGATTCCAGGTAAGTGTAATCGTCAGTTATGCAGATTGTTGCATTAGGAAAACGATCGCATATATATTCTATTGACCGACAGTGATTATCGTATATCGGTATTTCCAGAACCAGGCGGGATGTAAACTATTCCAATTGTAAATTGGGACAACCGGTATAATAGTGACACCTTTCTGTATATTGTATATTATACCTCTTTTTATACTGAATCTGCTGTTCTCATATTGTACTGAACTTATTGTATTGTTCGATCTTATATTGTATTTTTCCCGCCCCGTAATTGGTTTTTACTGTGGGGTGGTGTACCTAAATAAATAAATATAAATTAACTAAATATTATTAAATTGATGTCTTATTTATGAATATCTGTAAATATCATTTATTAATTAGTAAATAACTAAGGTTTCTTAATAATTATAATATTTTCAGTAAATAATAACTTTATAAATACTATATATTGGATTCCACAGTTGACCTAGCCGTGACCTAGTTGACCTCTATGTTGAGAACGGTTAATTGTATAAATATTGCCTAAGACCGAATTTGTAGAGAATTTTATGCTCTAGAACGTTTCTAATAACTTTAAATGTCGTTTAAAGCAAAGGAGACAAGATATTTACAGAAAACCGGTTTTGACATTTGACCTTGAATATCTTGACTCGCATATCCGAGATTCTATGAGACTTTTGAGCTCAATGAGCTAACTTATAAAATATCAAAATAAAGATTTATGTAAGTTTATAGCTTATTATCTTTCATTCCGAGATTGAATCACTATTTGACTGGATTATATAAGCAATTACCACAGCAGTTATTACCATGACATGACATTAATAAATTTTTTGAACAAATTCACAATATCAGAATACACAATGACAATAATGACATTAAAGACACTGACAAATAATATTTGAATTGCTAGCGACAATGGTGACATCTCTACTTGGCTCTTCTGTTATACCTTTCGACCTTATCCGAATAAATTTTCCAACGTAGATGTCAGTCTGAGAATTATTCTGTGCTCTGTATAGCATTTTTCTTGTTTATTTTATTAATCTTGGCAAGTTTCTAACTGTAAGTATTGTATGTATGTATATACTTTTATAGTAGATACGATATTTTGTATTAGATTTAATTGTGATAAATTTTAGGAACCATTTACGTTGGACGAGGATACAAACATCCTAAAATTGTAGTCGATGGTAATGAATACAAAATTCAAGTGAAAATGCCAGAAAAAACTAGATGGACCTGTGCCCATTACAAAAAAAGTAAATGCAAATCCATTATATATACGTATGGAAACGTGGTAAATCTGATTAATAAACACAACCACAAACCGATGTTCAACAAAATACATTGTGAAAAGCTTATTCCTCAGACAGTTACAATTCTGAGACAGGATTAGTAGAAGTTGTAGCAGCAGAACATCGATCCACAACGAGCTCTGTTTAAATTTTAGAGTTATAATTTACCTTGTAGCCTTGTAAATGTATTTAATAAAGACTATCACATACATATACAGCGTGTTGCAACTTTCATGGAGCCACTCTTATATCTGAGAAACTGCTCGTGCATTTTTTTTGAAATTTGGGTGATTGATCACTGCCCGCAATTAGAACTTAATGACGTAGGAAAAATTGATAATCATCATTGGCGTAACCATACACAGGGGGTGATTTTTCGAGAACTTATTTTAGCGTTTTTTTAAGATAAAATCTAGTTAGATATTCTTAATCAGCACCTTAAAAAACCTCTTTGTACCAAATTTCGTTATGATAGGTTCAAAGGTGGTTGAGATATAGGCCGCAAAAAAAAACTTTTTCAACTAAAAATATTTTTTATTTGCATAACGGTTACCCAAATGTGAAAAAAATATTCATCATTTTTTGTTCAAAACAATGTATTTTACTAGTGTGATTTGGATTTGAACGATAATTCCTAATTTTTTAATAATGCAAAAATTTATTTTAACAAATACAAACCCAAGTAGGCAATGAAAACAAAAGTTATGACGTGTCAATTTATTATTGAAAGTACATCAGTTTGTAAATCTATATTTGTACGTCAGTGTATTTCAAATAAGTGCTTAAATTGAGTAAATTTTTGAATTATCAAAAAAATGGTGCGCCGTTTAACGATTGAGGAAAAAAGTGAGTTGGTTCTATTGGTTGGAGATAATGCCAGATCCTGTAGAGAAGCTACTGCTGAATTTAACGCACGGCATCCTGAGCAGTCCTTTTCTGTTCGGCATAAATTGGTGGCAAACATCATGAATAATTTTAAAAACACAGGAAACGTACGCAAATTAAGACAAAAGAAATATGATTTAGAAAATAGACAATATCCGGACGAAGAACGTATTTTACAATATTTTAGAGAAGACCCAGAATCTAGTGTAAGACAAGCAGCAGTAGATCTTAATGTAAGTAAAGGCCGAGTTTGGCGTTGTTTAAAAAAAAATAGGCAAAGAGCTTTCAAGCCAAAAATATTACATACTTTAGAGGATGGGGATACACAGAGAAGATTAGATTTTTGTTTTTGTTCACAGGGCGAATTTTTAAATAACACGAATTTTTTGAAAAATATAATTTTTACTGATGAGGCTACCTTTAATGCAAATGGGGTAGTATCCTCCCAGAATTGTCGCTTTTGGGCTAGCGAAAATCCCAATTGGGTTATCAATACCAAACGGCAATATATTTCCAAAGTCAATGTTTGGTGTGACATATGGAATGACCGGATCATTGGGCCATTCTTCATCCCAAGATTAAATGGGGAGGCCTTTTTAAATTTGTTGCGGGATGAAATTGCCCCATTTCTAAACCATCTGCCACAAGATGCTAGAGAAAACGTATACTGTCAACTTGATGGTGCTCCAGCTCATAACGTTGGAAGAGTATTTTTAGAAACAAATTTTCCGGGCAGATGGATAGATCATAGAAGTCCAATTCAGGAGTTTCCCCCGAGGTCTCCCGATCTCACACCTCTTGACTTCTATTTGTGGGGTAATTTAAAAAATAAAGTTTACAAGAACAGACCCCGTAGCCAAGAAGAAGTAGAGGACAGAGTCAGGCAGGCATGTGCTGAAATCACTCCTGGTGAAATTCGGAAAGTTATACGACATACAAGAAAAAGAATTGAATAATGTATTCGAAATGATGATGGTTTTATAGAAATGGAGAGAATTGTTTAAGTTTATTTAGTTCCCTATTATTAATATAATTTTCTTGTATTCTTGTTCTCGATCTTACTTTATTTTTAGATGTAATATTTATATTCGAATTTTTGAACAGTTATGCAAATAAAAATAATTTTTCGTTGAAAAAGTTTTCTTTTGCGGCCTATATCTCAACCACCTTTGAACCTATCATAACGAAATTTGGTAAAAAGGGTTTTTTTAAGGTGCTGATTAAGAATAACCAACTAGATTTTATCTTAAAAAATCGCTAATATAAGTTCTCGAAAAATCATCCCTTACGTAAGCCTCTGCATAGGTACGCCAATGATGATTATCAAATTTTCCTACGTCGTTAAGTTCTAATTGCGGGCAGTGGTCAATCACCCAAATTTCAAAAAAATTGCACGAGCAGTTTCTGAGATATAAGAGTGGCTCCATGAAAGTTGCGACACGCTGTATATGTTCTATATAAGAATCTATTTCACAAAATGTTCAAATGTTAATAGAGAATATGAAAAGATTATAGAAGAAATGTTTTCGTTCCCAAACATTTTTTATATTTGTTTAAAATTTACTTAATAAAAGCATGCAAAATAATTAATTATATTTATTCCCCTAGAATATTACCTGAATATTAGAGGGGCGCATAAAAACTGCCCGTATCTTATTTTTGGGGTGTTTATGAGACCAGGTAGAAAGTAAGAGAGACCAGAGAGTGTCAGTTCGTCTACAAATGAGTTGTGTAAGCCATGTTTAGTGTTTTTGATAGCATAATTTCCATAAATCATTGAGTATTTATATAAAAAGGTAAGAATAGTCTTAGGTTAGTGTCATCGGAAATCATCATAAATCAATTTTATTCCGTGAGCTAGAACATCTTATAGTAATTGCCGTATAAACGTTTATAAAACAGCCAAAAATAAATTCTACAAAATGTTTTATAATTTAGCTGTAAGAACTAAATAATCACCTTGGCGGTTTTAATAAAACAAGTAAAATAAATAGAACCGAAATAAATTTCACAAAAAATTTTACATAAAAAAGGGCCGAACGTGACGTCAAACTTGGTTTGCAACTCGTTTTATAATTAATAAAGTTTTAAGTTATGATTTAAAATTTTGTGGCTTCCTCACAATTAGCGTTCATTTTAGTAATTCCAAATTATTAAAATAAAAAAATAGAATCAGCGTCTTTAAGAGTACGTTACCAAGGTCTAATAGTGCGTTAAGTATCCTCATTCTTATTTTACACAATTTTTAGAAACGAGCCAACAGAATTCACAATTGATTTTATTATGTAAACTATCATACTTAAGACAATTACCTATTATATTTCATATTGTAATCCTCGTTAAAATAGAAGTTTCCAAAATTTTCTCCTCCTTGAATATTCAACGCGAACGTACCACTCATTAATCCTTCGCCATAAATTGCCTCATAATCTACAAAGGGACGTAAATATTCAAATAAAATATAATACGACGTAGTATAAAATAACATGAAAGAAAGTAAAAAGGCTGCATAATATTTGCTCCTATAAAAGTATAATGTCGAATACGAATATGTTAAATTTCTTATAAAATAGGGTGTTTTGCTACTACATGACAGCACCATAGCGGCGACATTACTTCGTGTGCCGCAAAGCAGGGTCGGGCTCATAATTTGCCATTTTTAGTATTTGAAATATCGTTTAAAACTTGTTTAACAATTTGCTCATATTAATGTTAAGAAATGGCGTTATCATTAAAAGTATTGCTGACTATATATTTTTGGGATTAATTACTTTTTATTTATTAAGATTGATAGTACTTTGATCTCACCTACAATACGAAACAACCTGTCCAAATAAAGTAATGGTTATTTATATATCCTTTTTATTTTTTTCCTGTTTCTCTGAAGAAAAGTAGGTAGTTGCTATGTTTTTTACGATTATAACATTTTACTATAAAAAAATTGCAAAAGATGCACCAGTGGTATTCATTATATTAGAACACTAGAATTTCATTCAAACTTACTGCACAATTCTCGAATTAAAATATGTGAATAATATATTAAATCTTGGAAGGAATTAAAGTCATAAATTATGTACGATTGTCGATTTTAGTAAAACTGATGTCTGCAAAATAGTTCTAATTTATTTTTTTCACGTTCACACATTTTCAGTAACTATCTGTTGGTGACAATGCTATTAAATATTACTTTCTAATAACGGTTGTACAATTTATACCATTATTATACATAGTGTACTATAGTTATACCAAGGGACTACGTGCATTTTTTATCACCGAGTGTGAAGGATCAATTACAGAAGGAATTAAAAAGCACTTTTGCTTTATGGTATATTGGTACAAACTATTTAATTTTTTGCGCTCCACAATCTATTGCTATTGTAATAATCATTTTCGAGGAGTAAAATACAGATCTCTTTTACTTTTCAAGGAACAGAAGCCACTTTCTACACTTTAGTCCTCTAAAATGACAATTAAAATAGCACTCTTTGATCACAGAATACTAAAACATTGTTTTTGGGATGGGGAATGCTCAAGTAATTTCTTTTATTTTCCATTGTGATACAGATTCTTATTAAGGGTGTAAAGAAAAGTTTCCACATGGCTCACTAATTTCCTCTTTATTAAATAACTATAAACATTTAAGTATTACACACAAACATGAATAAAGTTGATTTACTAATATTTCGTGTTTTATGCCAACTAAATACTCGCAACCCACAATACTTCAAGATGTTCTGTATGTCACCGAGGTTTTCCAAAAAGTTGTAACTGGTACATATAAACATAAAATGACGTCGCAATTACAGTTCGTACGATCCTGTACGCCAAATCTGGTTCCTAAACTGTGTGGCTTATGTGTTATCGACAGGATGATGTAATGCGGTCACTTACAGTTTACCCGCGATTTACTGGTGCATGCAAACGCAGTCTTAAGAAAAGGTTATAGTTGCGCACTTATCTTGTTTTCCCCTATCGAGGCAATCAACCAAATTCAGCAATCTAAGTTTCTACTACCGAGGACTCGTGCGGAGGACTGGTACAGAGGACCTGAGTGAAAGACTTGAGCAAAAGGCCTGGGAGAAAAAAACCTGGGAGGAAGATCTGAGTGGAAGACCCTTAAAACAGACCAGATTAAGGCATATCAAACAGTTACTCACCTCTCCTTGAGGGCTGTTCTTCTATTTGTAACTAATTATCTCTCCAAAATAGTAGCTTTCTGAAATAATTGATTTGAAATTAAAAATGTCATCGCGATAAAAATCAGGTACTTACAATTTTGTTGAGATCAGAAACCCCTTTAAAAGGTGAAGGTTTAACAACACAACACAAGGTTGAACGCAAACAGTAATGGAATAAATCCGAATTCAAATCGATACTGTCAAATTCCTTTGCTGCTTTTTCCACAAAATTATTTTTCGCGTTAGTTATTCACAATAAACTTTTATTTCCGGCCTTCTTTAAAAAAAATATTTACATCAATTTTCCATACACACTACATACAACCAAGAATACATTAATGTATTGCGAGTTAATAAAATTTCAAAAATGAAACATTACAAATCTAATAAGTTTAAATAATCGATAGTAATAATGATTCGAATTTTTAAGTTCAATATGGCACTCGAAACCTTGCTATGTGTTGGTAATTATCGTATTTTATTTTATTTCTGGTATTTTGCACTTAAGATATTATTACCTAGTGACTTTTAGTAAAATTAGTATAATATGCTGCACTGTTTCTTTCAGGGACCGTATACTTTGCACGTGCTCAAAAATATCCTAGGATAATTCTGAACAATTATGAATATCAAATTCATATTAAGGATCCGCACAGAACGAGATGGAGATGCAGGCTGCACAATAAACTAAGATGCAGATCTATATTATACACCACGGGAAATATTGTGTATGTTCACAACGTTCACAATCACGCAGCTAGTAAGATCGACTGTGAAAATTTGAAGGCTCAAAACGTTATGATCGTACGCAAAAGATAATGAAGACGTTCCATTATTTTATAACTATAAACATAGTAATTATTAAGTATTCCAGATGTACAGGGTGGACAACTAAGAATGAAGGTCGACCATATCTCCGAAACCAATCATCGCATAAGCTTAGAGAAAAAATTATGTTAATAGACCAGGGCCAATCCTGTTTAAGGCAATAAAAATTCTTAGCAGTATACGAATGGTCGGAAAATGTAGTTAATGGTGTAAATAATTAAAGAAAAATCGTCCAGACTGAGTAAAAGTTCGGGAAGGGGGGTTGGGGTGGTAATATATACATTTTTAGGGGTTGGTACTCGTTTTTTGCGATTTGCGGCTAAACTATGCATCCTATCGAAAAATGTTGAATAAAAGTTATAGATAATGAAAAAACCTAAAACTTTCTAATTGATCATTATTGACCATAATCTCAAAATTATCGAGAAAAATGCAAAAAAATCGTTTTTTCTGTTTTTAATTTATAACTATCGCAAAAATGTTTATATTTTCATGAAAATTGGTGAAAATGTTCTCTTTTGTGTTTCAAACAAGCCCCTTTTTCAAAGTGAAATATTTAATTTTCGATGTTTTATGAAGAAAATAAAGAAAAAAGACCTAATTTTTAATCGAAAAATTTGGTTAGCAAATTTATAACTATAAACTTTACTAGTGCTCATTTTTTTCGCTGAAATCCCAACTTTAATATAGAATTAAAATATAATATTGTTTATATACTAAAATATCGTTAAAAAAGCGAAAACCTAAAAAACTACTTTTTAAAAATCGAGTTTTCGGTGAAAATCATGAATTTCTTTTTCTTTACTGTAAATAAACGTTTACATTCATAAAAAGCGTTAATTCTCATACAATACTATGTTATACAAGTAATGTACATGTACCTAACTATTCTCGGCTTTCAATGTCCCGAAAACATTATTTAAACTGCAATTAAATAGGTAAAAATTCAAAAAACACAAAGCCTGTGAACTGAGAAAATTTGTTAATTATTTCTTGTGATTCGTAAGTATTTACAAATTATCACGTCAAAGTCTTATATTTGATTATAAAATACAAAAATTAAAAGTAAAATAATTGTATTGAAATCTTTTTTTCTCCGTGGGCAATTCTTCATCGCCAGAATTCAGTATCATTATTTTTATTATTATTTATTAGACAGTGGGTACTGTCTTCGTCTTCGATGTCCTTGAGACTACAATTTTATTCGTACAACGATTTTTCGGCATTAGAACATTTATCAGAACCGTGACAATTTGAGCACAAATTTGTGCACTTTAAGCCATGCTTGCGACACCCACATTTCCTATTACCGCATCCTGTTTCGCAGCTGCAGCAGATAATTTTCAATAAATTTTCAGGAATTAATTCTTGTTCTGTAAATATAGGTACGATGCCATTAACGTGATGTTTTCATCCTCAATCTGTAGCTGTTAATTAATTACCAAGCCAACTTTGTATTTGAAAATACACCCTGTAACAATGTTGCTTAGCTGCCCCTTTAGTTGGAGGTAATTTTTTCAAATGAAATGAGGATTTAATAGTAGCCGTTCGGTAGAGTTCAAATCTTTTGTAAATAGAAGCTATTATTTTTACTCCATTTTCGGTAATCGTTTGTTTGTCTGCATTTGTATTGTAAAAAATTTCTGCAAGATTAGGTAAATGTTTATCGGCCAATAATGATTTTATAATTGTTTTTTTTTCCTTTCCCAGCAAAACTGGAAGTTGTATCGCAGCCAGAAAAATAATGCAAAAATGCTACAATATGTTTATGCGATTTATGTTTAAAACTATTAGAGGTGTAGTATCATAAATATTTCCTGGATCAGGTTTGTGGAAATAGATATTCAATTCATGTGAACTGAATTGATTTAAAAGAACTAAAAGATCTATGTCTTGACCAACAACTGCCACTATTTTATCGGAGTTTTTTGCTATTTCAAGGGATGTATTGATAATTAGGGAATCTGCATCTTCTTCTATAACTATTTTTTGCGTAGTTGTTTCGTACATAATGTAAATATTTTTGTGTTATTTCATTAATTGTATCGTTTTTTTGCCAGATTACTTTGGAGAAACCCGCCATCAACAACGTGTACAATATTGCTCGAAGTTGGTAACGAATCGATTCTGGCAAATTCTGTATATAAATGTGACTTAACATTTTTTCTGAAGCCATTCTCTGTAAACAACGACAGGAAATGGAGCAAGTTCGTACTGTAAATAATTTTTCATATCATTTGTGCTGCTGATATTTCGCGAAATTCTCTGAAATAATAGTAATAGATCAATTGTAACAGTCTCGCCTCAGTTAAGTACATGTACATTATTTGTATAATATAGTATTGAATGAGAATTAACGCTTTTTATGAATGTAAACGTTTATTTACAATAAAGAAAAAGAAATTCATGATTTTCACCGAAAACTCGATTTTTAAAAAGTAGTTTTTCAGTTTTTCGCTTTCTTAACGATATTTTTGTATATAAACAATATTATATTTTAATTTTATATTAAAGTTGAGATTTCAACGAAAAAAATGAGCACTAGTAAAGTTCATTAATCGAAAATTTGCTAACCAAATTTTTCGATTGAAAAATTAGGTCTTTTTTCTTTATTTTCTTCATAAAACATCGAAAATTAAATATTTCGCTTTAAAAAAATTTGGGCTTGTTTGAAACACAAAAGAGAACATTTTTACCAATTTTCATGAAAATATAAACATTTTTGCGATAGTTATAAATTAAAAACCGAAAAAACGGTTTTTTGCATTTTTCTCAATAATTTTGAGGTTATGGTCAATAATGATCAATTAGAAAGTTTTAGATTTTTTCATTATCTACAACTTTTACGTTCAACATTTTTCGATAGGATGCATAGTTTAGCTGCAAATCGCAAAAAACGAGTACCAACCCCTAAAAATGTATATATTACCACCCCAACCCCCCTTCCCGAATTTTTACTCAGTCTGGACGATTTTTCCTTAATTATTTACATCATTAACTACATTTTCCGACCATTCGTATACTGCTAAGAATTTATCGTCTATTACGATATTTTAAACGGTTTGGCCCTGGTCTATAAGTAAAGTGGCCCTGAAAAATTGCTAGAAAATATTTTCCAGTTTCTGAAATGGCCGCAAGGGGGGCGTAACAGAAAATATATGCATCGTAATTCTGAGACAATTTCGAATCTTGTTAGTTTTCCATTTTTTGTATATCTTCAAAAATAATGTGGTGGGGAGATGCCAAAAATTTTTTTTATATGTCAATTACTACGGTTAGCCTTAACGGAATTTAACAAACTTGGTCTCGTTACAAAGGGCTATTCTTAGCCTATCGAGTGCGCTTTACGTCGCTTTCATTAGATCATTGTCGTCGGCGCTAGAGAGCGTTATTTAACATGTCAAGAGAAATATCACGCTTTTTCTAAAAATGTTTAAATATAATGGTATGTTCATTTTTACACGTTAAAATAGAGAATTAAAAGCTTCAGATGCCAGTGAAAAGCGCAACTCGATTGCTTTTTTCTAACAGTAGATATTAGCAAACAACATTGAAATTATGAATTATAATCAGATCTTGGCGACGGAATTTACAAAGTAGCTGTTAAAAACAAGTAAATGACACAACGGAGAAACAACATATGTCAAAAATATCCAGTAGAATATATATTACATAATGTAAAAATTAGTAATTAATAGCAATGATAACAAATCTACTGGTAATAATAATAAACATGTAACAAATCCAACGTCCAAAAAGAAGTAAACTCAAAAACACAATAAATAAAAATCGATAAATAAATAAACACCACAGAAATTCCAGAAGTCAGGGCTTGTGCGCAAGGGGGTTACACATTGAAAAAACGCAAACGCAAACAATACAACACATTAAGAAAAAAATTATAATGTAATTAGTTTCACCGTATATGTTCAAAATGTCGTCCATCATTTTCGATGCAAAAATTCATTCTCTGACGAGTAGATTGAATAGAAGTCTCTACTTCTGCCATCGAAATAGTTTGAATGACATCTCTTATTCTTTCGATCATATCGTCTCTTGTAGTAGGTCTGGTGGCAAAAACGAGATCTTTTCTTCGGCCCACAAATAAAAATCTAGACAAGTCAAGTCTGGGTACCTGGCTGACCAATGAAATAGACTTCCTCGTCCTATCCATCAGGATATGTCTGGTCTAAAAAATCCTGAACGTTCAATGAGAAATGTGCCGGGCACCCATCATGTTGGAAAAACATAGCACGACGAATTACTAGAGGTACATCTTCTAAAAGAAATATCAATTCGATTCTTAAGAAATTTATATAAGGTTCTCCATTAAGAGTTTTACTGTAAATAAAAGACCCAAATATTTGTCCACCTAGAACTTCGCTCCAAATATTTATAGACCAACGACCCTGAGATTGGACCACTCGCATCCAGCGCGGATTCGTTTCAGGCCAATAATGCATATTATGCAGATTTACAGTACCATCACTCTTAAATGGAGCCTCATCTGACCACAAAATTCGTGAAAATAATCCAGGATCTTCCTCTATCAAATGCAGCAGCCAGTTACAATAATCCAGTCTTTGATCGAAATCGCGGGTATTCAAACTTCGATGGAGGACTATGTGATATGGATGCAACCTAAAAAAATTATAAATCAAACAAATCTAATGAAGTAGTTTCTTCCGGGTCTTGCCGTGGTCGTCGAACTTGACTTGACGTTTCAGAAGGATTTAGAATCCTTCTGAAGAAGCTGACAGGATGATCAATGAAATAAATAAAATAATAACTTAAGGCAAAAATGGAACATTAAATAAAATTTTTGGAAATAAATGATTTTAATGGTTTAATGGTTCAAAACCAGGCCACAGCAAGTCAATGAGATATAGTGGATGAGCGGATCTGCTCGCGTCACCATCTTTCGAAAGACATGTAAAACTGTGGGTTCCGTGTATCTACGATGTGAGAACGTTAAAGATCCCTACCCCACGACGAAGTGTGGAGGTTCGGCAAAACTTCCAAGTTAGGGGGAACTAATTCATTATAATAGGCCAGTCGCTGTGAACACAAAAATCGCGTTAGGTCGCAAAAAATTGCACTGTCCTGATTTTTTGGAAAGTTGTTAGGATAGGTACCAGTAGTGTAAAACCAAATTTGCAGCTTTGAAAGGTCTGTGCTAACTGCGTGGTGCCTGAAGAACCTTGACATTTTCGGATTTTTTTTCAGTTTTTTCATATAGGCCAAAAACTGAAAAAAATCGAAGTTACAACTTCGAAAAGGTGTATCCTACGGAAAAAGTCGCAGTGTACATTTTTAAAGTAGACAAAATTTTCTAAAATTTGAGCGTAACCGCAGCTCCGTAGGTCCAATAGGTCCCGAGATACCGCTTGAAAAATTGGTAATTTTTCCAAAAAATTCGAAATTGCAGTTTTAGCCGTCTTACGAGAAAGATATCGGCTAAAACACTCATCTTACGAGGAAAGTCATAGGAATTGAAGTTGTGGAGCAGTTATTTTTCTTTAATCTAAGCTCAAGCGGAACTGTTTAAGGCCAATACTTCCCTTGTTATCTGGAAAGAATGAAAAACTAAGGAAATCGGATTTTTCAAGACTGACTTTTGTAAAGGATAAGAAAGACAACTCATTGAAAACGGTTTATATAATGCAAAATGAAGTTGAGTACAATTAATAATAAGTTATAAATTTATAAAAATTGTATAAAAATTATTTTGATATTTTGAGGTACCTGGGGCATGAAATGTTGAACGTGAAGTGATGGCGGGCGCTCTGCTGACTCCTGCGACAAAAATAGATAATACAATGTAAATAAGTATGTAGTATTAAGATTTACCTTTGCGCATTTAGCGAGACGGTCGTGTTCTTTTGGAAGGCCCAGGCCCATCAGACGACTCTTCTTGGGGCTCCGGCGACTTCTTTGTTGTCGGATTAGATCTACTACTTGATACTAGTGATGAAGGGTCGTCGACGTCGTCTTCTTCATCCGACTCAGCCATGGCTAAGGGAGGAGTATTCAGGCAGGCCTTCCCCTGCCAAACTTTGCAGAGAGCTTCTTAACTATCTTACTCATGACTTTGTCTCCTGCTTTCAACACAATTGGAGTGACGGCCTCTTGTGGCACGTACTTTTCCTTATAATTTAATTGAGCTTGACGGGCCTTCTTTACCCTTTCATATAGTGGACGTGTTTGTTGCTTAGCTCTTTCTTGTCTCCATGCATGTAAATCCCATTCGCCTTTTTCGGCTGGTTCATAGCCTAACACTATCATGCTGCATTTTTGCGGTTTCTTAAGATGTATGCCATCTGATGCACATAACGATCCCATATGTCGTTCGGTTTTTTATACAATAAAGTTTTTAAACTTTCTTACATTCCTGAACCCGTCGTTCCACGGGGTTGGATTGCTGATGATAAGCAGGAATGAGATATCTTTCGATACCATTTCTTTCACAGTACGTTATATACCATCCAGAATTGAAATGACCTCTCGCAACTATTTCCTCGTCTATAAATTTGGCGATCGTTCTGCCGTCGCATGACCTGAATATATGATTTTGCCTCTATCCAGTTACTAAATAGGTCTTCGACGATAATCATACCTCGATTTTCAGCGTCTTTGGTCCTCTGCAGCGGTCGAAGTACGTCGACGCTTAAAGTTTCGAATGCATTCTGCGGTGCATGACTTCTAAGTTGAGCTTGTCGTGTTTTGACTGATTGGCATATGAGACATTCGTTTGTATATTTAAAATAATATATCTGCGAAATCTTTATTACAGTTTCATCTCGCTCTGGATAACATGCTTCGTCTCGATCGTGATAATGGTAAATCAGCTCTTGCATTTTCCTTTTTGGAACTATCAACTTAAAATTTTGATTTATATTTTTCATGAGTGCACCATCTTGTACTTGAAAATTTTTCATAAAAATAAGATCCGCTTCGGAACGTTGTTCCTATTGAAATATATCATTCCAACTGCGAGCCTTGTCTTGAATATCTTTCGACCTCGTTTGAGTTTCCACGATATCATCGTATATTTCTGAATGTGTTAAAACAGAAATACGTTCTGGACACTTATAATTTGGTAGGAACATTTTTTCCTCTTTCTCGTCGGTCTCGACATACTGATTTTGTGGATTAGGCTGAGAAAATCTGCTAATATGTTTTCTTTTCCTGGACAGTGTTCAATTTCAAATGCATATTCTTGCAATAACAAGGACCATCGAGTAAATTTGGTTTTGTCGTCTTTGTGTTTATTCAACCAAAGTAACGCCTTGCTGTCCGTCTTAATAAGAACGGTTTATCTGCTAAGTACCTCTTGTACTTTTTTATATAATTCACTACTGCCAAACATTCCAGTGCGTTTATATGATAACGTCTCTCTGCTGAAGATAACGTGTTGCTAGCATAGGAAATTATGTTTTTTCTAAACTTAACATTTCTTTTTAGTTTTTTAATTTTTAGCTTCGTATGGGACATTTTTTAAATTAACGTAAATGGTATTGAGTATAAACCCGTTATGTTAAAAATGTATAATGCACAGATATGGCTTATTTTATACTCAATATCAATATACCATTCATGTTTATAAAAAAAAAATTCCTCTGTTTTTTTAAAACTGGTTTTCAGCTGTAGGTGATAGTTACCTACCCGAACGATGAGGCATAGGTTATTTCACAACTACGACTCATATAAATATGTAAGTGTGATAGAATAAATAAATCAAATTTATAAATATGTCATGCTACAGGCAACTGTGCAACATTAATAACAATAATTTACATTGGGACAATTTTCCGTTCTTTCCAGGTAACAAGAAAACTATTGGCCCTATAAGGCTCCGCTGCTTAAATTAAAGAAAAATAGCTACTGCATAACTTCAATTCCCATGAATTTTATCGTAATATGATATCCTTCTCGGAAGACAGCTAAAACTGCAATTTCGAACTTTTGGAAAAAATGGCCAATTTTTGAAGCAGTGTTGGACCTACTGAAGCGGTTACGCTCAAATTTTAGCAAATTTTGCCTGCTTTAAAAGTGTATACTGCGACTTTTTCCGTAGGATACACCTTTTCGAAGTTATAAGCCAAATACTGGAAAAAACCGAAAATTTCAAGGTTTCTCGAGCACACGGAGTTAGCACAGGTCTTTCGAAGTTGCAAACTTGGTTTACAATACTGGTATCTATCCTAACAATATCACAAAAAGTCAGAACAGTGCAATTTTTTGCGACCTACGATGTTTTAAATGACTGGCCTATAAATAAATAACTTACTTATTTTCCGTCAGAATATTTCGAACAGGGGTTCGACATATTCTCAAGTCCCTGGCTATTGCTCTAGTACTTAAATGAGGATCAAATTGCACATATGCTAATACATTTATAACATTTTCCTCGATGCGACCTCAAAGGTGTCTCTGATACCCAGGAAGTTGCACACTCCCTGTCGTATGTAAACGAGGTGCCATTCGAATAAAAACTCTTTTACTGTGATGACGTCTTTCAGGGTAATGCATCGCATAGACTCCGGCAGAAAGAGTTGCATGTCTCATGCATTCGAAGTAAATCGCTAATATTTCAAATGCTTCTTCATTTCTAAGAATCCTTATAATTTTAAGAATGAATTCCAAAACGAAAACAAATTCAAGTAGAAAAGTAAAATACTGCACAAAATAACAACAATGACAAGTTGGTTATTTTTGATATAATATCTCGTTTCTTCATTGTGTCATTTTCACAGTTTACTTGTTTGCAAATTTCGCCACTAAGATCTAATAATAATTCATAATTTCAAGTTTGTTTGCTAACATATACTGTTAGAAAAAGCAATTAAGTTGCGGTTTTCACTAACATCTAAAGCTTTTAATTCTCTATTTTACCATGTAAAAATAAACATACCATTCCATTTAATTTTTTTTAGGAAAAGCGAGAGATATTTATTGATCTGTCAAATAATGCCCTCTAGCGGCGACGATAATAACCAAATGAGAACAACAGCGTAAAGCGCACTCGATAGACTAAGAAAAACCCTTTGTAACGAGATCGAGTTTGTTAAATTCCGTTAAGGCTAATCGCAGTAATAGGCATATATTTTTTTAGCATCGCCCTACCACTTTATTTTGGAAGATACACAAAAATGGAAAACTAACAAGATTCGGAATTGTCTTTTCTATTCGGTCAAGACTGTTGCGCCCCCTAGTGACTATTTTAGAAACTTGAAAATATTTTCCAGCAATTTTTCAGGGTAACTTTACTTCAGGAAATTCTTTTCCTAAATTTGTGCGATGATTGGTTTCTGAGATGACCGACCTTAATTCTTAGTTGTCCACCCTGTACAGATAAATAGATAACTCAATATTCAGAAGGGTGTCTCATACACAATAAGTGTATTGCTTCCAGTTTGAATGCAACAGGCAAACCGAGCATTTACTTAATTGATTGTAAATAAGAAAATGAATATGAAGTACAAATTATACAGCGTGGGATAATAGTGCGTCGGATCTCGATATCTCGAGTTCCACGATAGCTAGAATTTTTTTAAAGAATTGCAAGTAAACCAGATAAAAAGTCTATATCTGGAAATTATTTTCGAACATACAGGGCGAGCCAAGACGAAATTACAGGACCAAGTACCTTTTTTAAAAATGGAATGCTATGTATATCAGTACATTTTTTTGAAGCCTCTTTCTAGGCTCTATTCATTCCTATATTAGCATTGAGTATCTCCCAACCACTTGGATGTAATGAGTTTTTTTGTTGAAATAGTGCAATCAGCAGATGAATATTATCACAGTCACAATTATGGATTTTAAGAAAAACTTATGTGAATGCTAGTTACGAGATATCTAATTAATGTTTTTGAATCATTTTTATTTTCTAAAAATATACAGGGTGGCCAAAAATTATTTTTCAATTAAGAACATTTTAAACTGAATTTTCTCAATTTTTTCAAATGGAACACCCTGCATATTTTTCGACGATGTGATGTAGATATGAAAAATGAACATTTTTTGTAAATACTTTCCTATGGCCAATTGCAACCATTTTCGTTTTATAAATAAATAAGTGTCAAATTCAATAATAAACTTAAAAAAAGAGATTCCCTCAAATAATACATCAGAAAAATTTATAATAGGTGCTCGACGTGTTGCCCATTTTGATTGACACACTCCTTTATGCAGTTTTGAAATGAGGCCATTTGGTGGGACTATTTCTTCCAATCCATTGAAATGAGTAAATAGTATTTAACCGGTCCTTTACTACAATGTTTTTTTTTAAATTTTTTTTGCTATTTCGTTATTCGACAAGCAATAAAATCTCAGTTTGATATAAATTGTCGTGTACAAAAGAGTATTTATCACACTTATCGGTCGTTACAATTTGTATTGAATTTAAAATATTTGGAATTTTACAATATGAATTTTAATAAAGCGGAACTTGTAGACATGACTTTTGTTTTGGGCGAGTCAGACAGAAATTGTTGACTTGCCAATAGAATTTATCACCAACGTTATCATGAAAGAAGGATTCCTGAAATGTCAGGCAGCTTCCAAAATCTTCTCGATAGGTTTCTGGAAACTGGAAACGTCGAATATAAAAAAAATGAAAGAATAAAACGTGTTCGGAACAAAGAAAATGAGTTTTCTGTGGTGCTGGCAACGGTTGAGAATCCCCATCTTAGTCAAAGAGAAGTGAGCTCACAAGTAGGAATAAGTAGACGGTCTGTGGGTCGAATCTTAAAAACAAATAAGTTGCATGCATATCATATTCAAATGCACCAGGAATTATCTGATGACGATTTTAAAAAGCGGCTACAATTTTGTAATTGGCCCAGAGGTGAAATGCAACATGATGTCAACTTCTTCAATACCGTTTTATTCGGTGATGAGGTAACTTTTCATAAAAATGGATTTGTTAATAGGCATAATTTATGCTTCGGAAAATTCTAACTTTTTATGTAAGTTGATAACCAACACAGATGGTCTATAAACGTTTGGGGAGGAATTATTGGAGAACATATAATAGGGCCACATTTCTTTGATGGTACATTGACTAGAGCTATTATCTTCATTTTTTGAAAAACTATCTGCCACAATTATTGGTAAATCTCCCTGAAAAAATTCGAAATAGGATGTGGTTTCAGCAAGATGGTGCTCCACCACATTATTTAAATACAGTTAGAGACGACTTAAATAATACCTACCCTAATCAATGGATTGGATGAAATGGACCCACTAAACGGCCTGCTAGATCCCCAGATCTTACAAAAATGGATTTCTTTTTATGGGGATACGTGAAGGAAATTGTTTATAGAGACACACCAACAACAGTACAAAATATGAAGGAAAGAATAATACCTACCTTTACATCTATCACACCGGCAGTTTTAGGAACAGTGGGAACCTCATTTCAAATGCGCATAGAGATGTGTGTCAATTAAAATGGGCAACATGTCGAACATTTGTTACGATTTTTCTTACTGAGTTATTTGAAGAAACCTCTTTTTTTAAGTTTATTTTTGCATTTTGTAGTTATTGCTCGATAAAACGAAATTGGTTGCAATTAGCCATAGGGAAGTACTTACAAAAAATGTTCGTTTTTCATTTCTACATCACATCGCCGAAAAATATACAGGACGTTCCATTTGAAAAATATGAGAAAATTCAATTTAAAAATGTTCTTAATTGAAAAATAATTTTTGGCCACCCTGTACATTTTTAGGAAATGAAAATGATTCAAAAACATTAATTAGATGTCTCGTAACTGGTACTCACATAAGTTTTTCTTAAAACTCATAATTGTGACTGTGGTGATTTTTTCAATATCCATCTGCAGATTGTATTATTTCAACAACAAAATTCATTACATCCAAGTGGTTGGGAGATATTCAATGCTAATATAGGAATGAATAGAGTCTAGAAAGAGGCTTAAAAAATGTACTGATATACATAGCATTCGATTCATTAAAAAAAAAAAGCATTTGGTCCTGAAATTTCGTCCTGGCTCGCCCTATATGTTCGAAATTATTTTCCAGTTATAGACTTTTTTATCTAATTTACTTGCAATTTTTTAAAAAATTTCTAGCTATCGTAGAACTCGAGATATCGAGATCCGACGCACTATTGACCCACCCTGTATAATAATAGAGACATCTTAACAAGAAATATACTACTCACAGTAACACATATCCAACTATATTTTTATTTAAAAAACTTAATAGTCTGAGGGTAAAACCCTTGTGCGTTCTGGAATGTATAGTAGTACATGTCAAAACTTAAGTAATAAGTTATATCCTCTCTACATAGGTATATAATAAAAACCTGACTGTTAAAATGTATATTAAGACACAACAGCAATAACGTTCTATATTAGTATTATATTTAGTTTTTAAATTTATTACAAATTTTGTTTAAATTACCTTAAATAAATACTGTTCGTTTCGTTTAATCAAAGGTGTTATAATTTCAAGAAGTTTTGAAAAGTTATATAGCTATAGTAGCTTTTGATCCTGACTAAATTAGTGAAATCTACAACTATATATAATCAGTGCTAAAGAAGTTCCAGAAAATCTATATACAGCATGTAGCATTAGACTCTAACCAAAATTTCAAAAAATGTTTCTTGACTTCTCCAACTACAGAAGATGCACTCCAATAGTCTCAAACCACGCTCCAAATTATTATTATTATTATTATTTCCGGAGTATCCCTCGTGTTCACAAGAAAGACCGCGTCCACGCCTAACATCTTCCAGTCGTTTGTAAATCAGTGTATGCACGGAAGCTATGCAATCTTAAGCGAGGGTTTTGTAGTGGATATACCATCCTTCGGAGGGATGTAAAGCCGTCGGTCTCTTGCGCATTAAATGTTAGGCAAGTAAGAGATTCCTACTCTTCGGCAAAATTCCTTGTTGGGGGTAGCTCGTCTATAGGCGTAGGTGTTGTAGCGGAAATAGATCGACGTTACATAAATGTTTAAAAAATACCATTGTGACAGTACTCTTGTGTGCGTATATGTGCGCATGTTTATGCATGTATGATATATGAATTTAGTGGAGTGTGTGAGTCGGACGAACTTGTAAATATTTTGGTATGCAACGAGAATACCTCTCCCGCCTGTTTTCGAGGATGCTGATCACGATAGTGCTGGTAAAATTTCTCTTTGGAGTTGCGCAACCCCCTAAACGGCCAAAAACCACCCCCAAAAGTAGTTATACGCTTATCACATCTTTTCCACCGGTGAAACTTAGCATTCCCGTTTTCGAGGATGCTGGACACGGTGATAATATTCAGTATTTTTTCTGACCCTCTTCAACCTCTCTAACGACTAATAAACACCCTCAGTAGAGGTGAAAATCGGATTTTCTATATCACCGGCAAAATGTATGTAACGCTCGTTTTCGAGAATGCTGAGCACGGTGGTGATGATCAATATTTCCTCTGACCCCCTCCAACCCCTCTAACAGCTAACGAACACCCCCGAAAGGGGTGAAAATATATATATTTTTTTGAGTATATACCGTCCTTTTCGAGGATGCTGAGCACGGGAAAATAATCATACTTCTCTTCGTGATTATAATTGTCTTTCTTTATCCTTTAGCTGAAAAAGATAATCGAGTACTTACAAAAAGAAAGGTTCACAGAAAGAATTAACATTACATTTAACACATGTACAATGTCATAGTTGAACACGATGACCATCAGTAATGGACCACGTATAAGCTCTTGAGGAACTCCTAATATTGCCAGTTCTTCAACTGACATAGGTCAATATATAATCTTTATAATGGGATATTGCACTCTTCTGATTCCATTTAAGTCTTTATAGGATGAAATTCAGTAAACGTTGTAATTTTAAAAATTCTGGAGAAAAAATAATCAAATGCAATAAAAAAGTGACACCAACAAATGCCATAGTTAATTTACAAAGGATTTCGTTCTTTACGTTTTAAATTGGTGTATTTTGTGTCATCTTCAATCAAAAAATATAGTAAGTTTAAGGGATAGGTAGGAATAATGGTTCTAAGTTTTCAGTTCAACATCCCATTCGAACACTTGTTATGTATTGATGATAACTGTGTTTATTTTATTTCTATATGTTTTACTTAATGTGTTACTACTTTGTTAGCTTTAATAAAATTGATATAGTAAACCCTGCTATTTCTTTCAGGAACCGTATACTTTGCACGTGCTCACAAATATCCTAGAATAATTCTAAACAATTATGAATATCAAATTCATAGTCAGGATCCGCACAGAACGAGATGGAGGTGCAGGATGCACAGCAAGCTAAGATGCAGATGTATGTTATATACCACAGGAAATATTGTATACCTTCACAAAATACACAATCACGCAGCTAGTAAAATCGACTGTGAAAATTTGAAGGCGCAAAATGTTATGATCGTCCGCAAAAAATAATGAAAACAGTTTCATTATTTTGTAACTATAAACATATTAGTTACTAAGTATTCCAAGATGTACAGATAATTATAAAATGAAATATATGGAAGGGTGTTTCTCACATAGAGACAATAAGTGTATTATTTTCAGTTTAAATGGAACAGGCATGCTGGCATGCAGAGCTCCTAATTTTTAAATTAATTATATTGAAATGCCAATTTCAAGATAGGCATATCCAATAGAGAGGGATATCCGATAAGCAAATATTTGCTGTGTGTGTATTACTATTAATTAAGAAGATTTATTTTGCAATTATATAACCATCAAATATTGATTATAATGATACAGGGTGTGTTTTATACTAGCGCTAATTCGGAACATTTCAAAGTGAATTTTTTCAATTTTTTCAAATGGAACACTGTATATTATTGTATTTTTGAATTGTCACGTTATTTCTCTATGATTTTAAGAAATGCCGGTAGATCATTCAAAAATCGTCTACAGAAATGCACAGACGTAGTGGGGGGCCACTTTAAACAGTTAGCGCTAATACATCGTTGTAATACATCCCGTGTCTACATAATTGTAGAATAAATATTCTCAATTAATTGTAATTCACTACACCTGTCGTAGTTCTACTTAGGTAGTCTTATACTTTTTTTACCAATATACAGGCTGTCCAAGAATATCTCACTTAATATCGGCCGTACAAAAAAAATTACTTTTACGAAAATTGTGCCGATTTATATAACCTACAAAGTGGTTTAAAGACATTTGAAATCCATGGCCTACTTTAAGGGTTATGGCGGAAAATATCGAGAATGCGGAAAACGTCTAGGCCAAATATCTCCGTTATTTGAAGAGAAAAATTCTAAGGTGAACATTTTTTGCAAAACAGAGTGTTTCAACGAGGTTTTATCTATTTTTTTTTCAAAACCGCTGTATTTTGAGATTTACTCTTCAGGCTGTTAAAAAAATTATTTTGAAACGGGCGGGAAATGGCGCCATTAAGTAGAGTATTTTCCTTCCGTTTTCAACGATATATCACATGCCATATTTATTCATTGGTACTACGCTAGTAATTATAAAAACATTTTTTTAAAACCAATAATTTTTTTTTAACAAGCATTATACTTGCCGTGGAGAAGTATGATTAAATAAAACGATAAAATAATTCAATAAGTTGTTCAAATCTTTGCTATACCTAATAAAACATTAACACAATTAAGAAGAATAAAGTAAATCCAGGTAACAATAACAAATTAATAATCAAGAAAGCAACATGGAGCAATTATGGAAAGAGTATTCGCAGTTATGCCAATGTATAGAGGTCCTCCAAAAAAGCGTCACTCCTTGCTCAGAAAGTTAATATGTCTTTACCAATTAATTTAAGTATAATATCCATTTGTTTGTATTTCATGATTTCACTATTATTTCAATTATTTTAAAATAGTTGGCTAGGAACAAACTTGACAATTTAATTTTTTGACAGATCATCTCAGTTAATACTTAAACTCTTACTCAATCACACTCGTTTAAGAATTTAGAATTTTCAAAAATGATTTTCACTCACATTGTTCGTTATAATATGTTCGTTACATATTGCCAATGCAATTTTAACTCTGTATTAGCTCAAGTAGAATATAGAAACAGATTTCAACAAGCACTACAGCCGAATAAAACTCTGTTCAAAAAATTAGCTACGAAACTGAAAAATAATGGTTCATTTTTAAAGAAGAAGACAAGGTTGAACAGTGTTACTGATAATGTAAATAAGGTAAACCGAGTTATTAATAATTATGTAAGAAATAAAAATACAGAAAATTTGGAAACATCGTTAAGAGAAATTCAAATTGCTTTTCATATAAATAAAGCAAGTGCTAGACAAATTTTAAAGTAAAATGGTTACCGGTGTTATAAAGCCAAAAAAGTTCACAATTTACAAGCGGGGGACAAACCAAGGAGGACGACTTTTTGTAGGTGGCTGTTGGAAAAGAAGCGTGCCGATGCATTAATATGTAGTAAAATACTTTTGTCCGACGAGGCAAATTTTTCCAATAATGGATTTTTTAATCGCAATATTCATTACAAATGGACTTCTGAAAATACACACAGGCATATACCGACTGGGTTTCAAAATCGTTTTTCAATAAATGTGTGGATAGGTATTTTAGGCACCAATTTAATAGGTCCTTATTTTTATGATGGTCACCTCAGTGGTCAAAGGTACCTAAACTTTTTGATAAATGAATTTAATGAATTCTTAGATGACCTACCTTTAGAGAATCGACACAACTTTCAATATTTTCAACAAGATGGAGCTCCTCCCCACTATTCCCAGATTTGCCTAGATTATTTAGACGAAATTTTGCCTCAACATTGGATAGGTACTAATGGATTTATTCGATGACCCCCTCGTTCTCTAGATATAACCCCAATGGATTTTTTTCTATGGGGGTATATTAATGATAAGGTGTTTTCGACGACACCGCAAAATGTAGAGGACCTAAAAGCTCGAATTCAACAGGCATGTATTACAGTTACCCCCGAAATGCTGAGTAATGTCTTAAACGCAGTGTCTCGCCGCGCTCGATTGTGCATAAGAAATCGCGGTGGACACTTTGAACACGTGGTATGATATCTTAAAAATTATTTTGAGGGTTAGATAAATATTAATGTTCTGTGTGCTATATTCTTATTATTATTAATTTGTTTTTGTTACCTGAATTTACTTTATTCTACTTAGCTGTGTTAATGTTTTATTATAGCAAAGATTTGAACAACTTATTGAATTATTTTATCGTTTTATTTAATCATACTTTTCCACGGCAAGGATAATGCTTGTTAAAAAAAAATATTGGTTTTAAAAAAATGTTTTTATAATCACTAACGTAGTACCAATGAATAAATATGGCATGTGATATATCGCTAAAAACGGAAGGAAAATACTCTATTTAATGGCACCATTTCCCGCCCGTTTCAAAATAATTTTTTTAACAGCCTGAAGAGTAAATCTCAAAATACAGCGGTTTTGGAAAAAATATGGATAAAACCTCGTTGAAATACTCTGTTTTGCAAGAAATGTTCGCCTTAGAATTTTTCTCGTATCTCTTCAAATAACGGAGATATTTGGCTTAGACGTTTTCCACAGTTTCGATATTTTCCGCCATAACTCTTAAAGTAGGCCATGGATTTCAAATGTCTTTAAACCATTTTGTAGGTTATATAAATCGGCACAATTTTCGTAAAAGTAATTTTTTTTGTACGACCGATATTAAGTAAGATATTCCCGAGGGCCCTGATAAAATGGACAGCCTGTATATATTAAAAAAAAAGTTATGACCAAACATAATAAATATTTCCTTATCGGATCTCTATCTGTTGGATATACCCACTTTAACTCCTTCAGCTGTCACGCGGCATGGGTATGAAATTGTGTAGCGTAACTCACCTCTGTAAAATACAACTCTGTAAAGCAACAGAGTGATTAATGCGTCTTAATACCTTACGAGGAGCAATTAAATAAATGTAACACCACGCTTAATGCACGTTTCTGTAAGGAAGTCTGCATCACTAGGATCTATTTAATTGACGCTAACTTAGCGCGTTAAATTTCACGAATACGTTCTGTAAAATGCTTCTTCCTGATTTTTTGTAACTCATATACTTGACTTGATAATACCATAAAAAGTTCTAATTGTAAAAAAATTCCAGATATTATTTATGTCTGTCCCGGAAGAAAATATCCAAAAATTTTGCTCGACCATCACCTATACAACTTGCACAGAAGAAAAGAAGGAAAAACTAGATGGAGATGTGTGGGATGTAACAAATACAGGTGTAGCGCTATTCTGTACACTTCTGGTAAAATTGTAAAAGCACTTCATGCTCATAATCATGAACCAACCGTTATTGTTCCTGATAGTAGTTTTGTTGCCCAACACGTAACTGTTATCCGTAGTAACGAATAAGGATAAATGATATAATAGTAATAATAGTATTATGTTCGTTTGTACCATGATTCAGTTTCGTGCTTGTTCAGTGCCTATTATTATTATTATTATTATTAAACATGCTCTTCCAAGTTTAATTGGCAATTGACAAATATTTTATAAGGTTTAAATATAAGTTTTCATAACATTTTGATTGCGAAAAAATAACAAGAAAAATTACAAGTGTTTTAGTTTTAACTAATCAATGAAATAAAAACATTTTTTAATTAAATTGTTATATTTTAAATAATTTGTCTCTTTTTGTGCCCTCTTTGCTGTATTATTATTGGTATAAGAAAGTTTTTCTTATTTCTTCGCTTACCGACGGGAAGTATGCAATTGAGGAAAATTGATGTTTCTTGGAGTTTTCCGTTTTAGCTTTGTTACGTAAATAGAAGCCATCTCGAGGTATAAGATTTATGGAGAGCTGGAAATACCTTCTCCTTTATGGTCTAGGCATTTACCAAAACTATCACCCCTGGGAAAAGGATAAGAATCAAGGTATTGGTCAACGGTAAACCTACCCTGGGTTATAAATTATAAATGGCAATACTCTGGTGTGGAATTTTAATTGAGACCTTGATTGGACCATTTTTCTTTGATGACACTTTAAGTAGTGTGAGATACCTACAATTTTAACACATGAATTTCGAGATGCCGTTCAAAATTTACCTTTAGCCGTACAACAGAATCTCTATTTCCAAATAGATGGGTCTTGCATTCATAGTGCAGTAATAGCCAAAAATTTAACTGAATAACAACTTCCTTATGCCTTGGAAGAAATAGTCATTTAATTGCATGGCCACCTAGATTACCAGATGTCGCCCCTACGGACTTTTATTTTTGGGGCACCATAAAGAATAAAGTCTATAAAAATAGTCCATGAAATAGAGCGGAACTGTGTGACAGAATTAAAGAAGCGTGTAATGAAGTAACAGTTGCAGAATTAAGAAAAGTTGTTAAAAATAATAAGAAGAGAATTGAAAAATGTATCAGAATTGGTGGAGGACTTATATTTAATATTTACTTTTTAATATTATATTTTTGTTTAAGTAATAATTTTAAGTGTTGTTTAAGTTAAAATGACTTTACAAAAATAAAAGTTTAGTTATTTGATATTTTCTTTAAAAAATGTGCCCTAATCCTTAGTTAACGTCATCATTACACGACTACCAAGTTATGTAAATATCCAACAATAAATAACGGAATTTGGTATACAGGGGTTTTAGGTTGTGCCGAACAAGATTCTGTAAAAACAAAAACCCTATCTCAATCGCTAATATAAATTCTAATTTTCGCCAATTTCTTTTGATCGTAGTAGGCAATTTAATTTCGAAAATAAAAATTATTTAAATAACTTTTTAATCACAATCTGAAACACAAGAAGTATACCAAATTTGATCTAAATTTATCAACAAATAACCGAGATATTGAGGTGAAGTGGTGAAAAGTGAGACACACTGTATATATGTTGTAGTCACATGGTGAAATACGGCTTTTCGGGAAAAACCTAGGCAGTTCATGAAATGCCTGCAGATAGTGTGAATTCTGTATGCTACACGATTCGCCTAGGCTGTTCATGAAGAGCCTGGTTTATTTCGTCAGTTAATGTTAAGATTCGTGCTTTACATGATCTGCCATGATTTAGGCCATCGGCATTTCATTACCACGTGATTTAGTCATATCGTGAATGAGCCTAGCGATGAAGCCGGCTTCATGAAAAGCCTAGTCAAATGATATAACACGAGGTGTTTTACACTATCTGCCGGCATTTCAAGAACTTCCTAGGCTTTTCCCGAAAAACCGTATAGCATTATGTGTCTACGGCATAGGTTTTTCGGGAAAGGCCTAGGCAGTTCATGAAATGCCGTCATCACGTCATTTCATGAAATGCCGATGGCCAAAATCACGGCAGATCCTGTTAAACTTCTCATTCCACCTAAATACTAAAATTTTAAGGCACTTCATGAAAACCTTAGTCACATGATGTAACATGAGGTGTTTCACACTATCTGCTTCCATTTCATGAACTGCCTAGGCTTTTCCCGAAAAGCCGTATTTTATCGTGTAACTACGACATATATATGATGTCCAGAGTGTAGTAGCACTGACCATCTGAGAGGTTTCACCTACCTCTCACTCTACTTCATTCCCTTAATTTATCTTAAGACTAGCAGATTGGCCACTATAATTTATCTCTTCCATGACCTATAGCATGCTGATGGCAAAATAAAAAGCCCGAAACCGGTCTATGTCTGGTTAAAAATTGACAAATGATAGTTGGCTACCGATCTAATTCACATTACTGGCAATTATAATAGAAATAAGGATATTATATTAAAAATAAGCTGCTCTTCCATTTAACTTAATTTACGCACTACAATTCAATAATTATGATTATAACAGAAAAAAGAGATTATGTACGGGATGGGCAACTAAGAATGGGGGCCGGCCATATCTCAGAAACCAATCATCGCAGAAATTTAGGGAAAAATTACCTTAATTAAAGTAACCCTGAAAAATTGCTGGAAAATATTTTCGTGTTTCTAAAATGACCGCTAGGGGGCGTAGTGCTATGACCGAATAGAAAATTAGGTTTTCTCCGTATTTTGCTCTGTTAAGTAGTGTTGAAAATATATGCATCGTAATTCTGAGACAATTTCGAATCTTGTTAATTTTCTATTCTTTTTTATCTTCAAAAATAAAATGGTGGGGAGATGCCAATTTTTTTTTCATATGTGGATTACTGCAATATGAGTGGGATGGAACCTCGAAAAATGTGAATTTTTCCTAGCCAGCAAGACCATGTCTCCCTCCGTTTTCGAGGATGCTGAACACGATGGCGGTGGTTAAATATCACTCTGAGGTCAGCCCACCCCCCAAATGGCGAAAAACCACACCCGGAACGCCTACCAGTCAAACCTGTGTTACGCCCGTTTTCGAGGATGCTGAGCACAATGGTGAAACCCCTCCTCGTCCCCCCGCCAACCCCAAAACCGGCGGCCAAAAACCACCCCCGAAAGGGGTAAACCGCGTATCCGCCGTCTCCTACCAGCCAAACCTGTGTTACCCCGTTTTCTAGGATGCTCAGCACCATGGTGATATCGAAACTCCTCCTCGACCCCCGCCAACCCCCCCAAACGGCCAAAAACGACCCCCGAAAGGGTCAAACCGCGTACCCGCGGTCTCGTACCAGCCAAACCTGTGTTACCTCCGTTTTCGAGGATGCTGAGCACGATGGTGAAACCCCTCCTCGACCTCCCGCCAACCCCCAAACGGCGGCTAAAAACCACGCCCGAAAGGGGGAACCGCGTATCTGTCGTCTCCTATCAGTCAAACCTGTGTTTGGCTGTTTTATATTTATATATGGTGAATAAGTAATTGTATGCGCCAATAGGTGTTTAATGTGTAATATACAGTAAATAAGTAATTTTATACGTCAATAGAGCTTTTCATTATTTAATATAATAAAATAAATGGAATTGTGCCAGTGATTGGATATACTTGATTTTCTCATCTAAAACCTAGACACAAAATATGCACCCATTTTTTTTTTTAGCTGAACAGTCAATCAAGATACCTGTAATCATCATCCGTTACGTATTCAATGATCTCTGAACTTATTCACATACTTTATAAAACCGTGCATCAATTGGGTAGTTTTTGTCCGTTTGAGGGGTTGGCGGGGGGTCGAGGAGGGGTCTCGACATCACCATCGTGCTCATCATTCTCGAAAACGGGGGCAGCACAGGTTTGGTTGGTAGGAGACGGCGGATACGCGGTTTACTTCTTCCGGGGGTGGTTTGGGTTATGGGGTGACCTCGGAGAGAGGTTTAAACACCACCATCGTGTTCCGCATCCTCGAAAACGGAGGGGATACTTGACTATGTATAACGAGACTTCGTTAGGCTAGGAAAAATTCATATTCCTCTCCGACTTATGCACTAATTAGCCTTAACGGAATTTAACAAACTTGGTCTCGTTACAAAGGGATTTTCTTAGCCTATCGAGTGCGTTTTACGCTCTTTCCATTTGATTATTATCACCACCGCTAGAGGGCGTTATTTGACATGTCAACAAATATCGCGCTTTTTCTAAAACAAATTTAAATGGCATGTTTACCTTATTTTTACACAGTGAAATAGAGAATTAAAAAGTTGATGCCAGTGAAAATCGCAACTCAATTGCGTTTTCTAACAGTAGATAGCAAACAAGTTTGAAATTATGAATTATTATCAGATGTTGGCGACGGAATTTGCAAAATAGCTGTTGAAAACAAGTAAGCTGTGGAAATGACACAATGAAGAAACAACATAATACGTCAAAAATATTCCGTAGAATATATATTACATAATATAAGAATTAGTAATTAATAACAAACATAACAAATATAATAGTAATAACAATAAACAATGTAACAAATCAAACGTTCAAAAAAGTAAACGCAAAAACACATTACAACACGTTAAAAAATTTAGAATGTAATTAGATGAGACGTTCCCTTTATGTAGTAAGTGTAACAAATATAATATTGTCATTTAACATCAACCAATTTTAGGTATCATCTACATCAGCAGTGGAAGAAAGTATCCGAAGCTCATACTAGATAATAACCACTACTGTGTGTTGTCGCAGGCAAAAGACAGAACCAAATGGAGATGTTTATTTTACTATAAGACGAAATGTAGAGGAGCGTTGTCCACATCTGGGAACGTCGTTTCCGTTTTATACGAACATAATCACAAGCCCACTGGAATTAAAGACGGAGAGCTACGTACTCTCGTCTCCAAGAAAGTTAAAATAGAACGAATTGTGTCTTAATATTTTTAAATTTCTTTAAAATTTTGTCGTTGACTTGTTTTGATTATTAGGATCAGTTTCAACTCGAGTTGATTTTTTCCACAAAATATGGTTTTAGGATTATATAATCGGTAACATGTAACTTAATTTGTGTGTTCGTTAATCATTTAAAAGTGCTGTTAGTAAATTGACAATGCTTTTAGTTTTTTATTTGACTCGGTGGAAAAATTAAAGTTTCTGATCACCATTTACATACAGGGTGTCCCAATAGAGCGTCAAAGTCCAATATAAGCCTTATTAAAAGACTTTGGAAAATTATTTTTTATGGAAGTGGTAGTGTCAAAAGGTGCATATTTTAAAAATATCAGCGGAGCATCTTCGAGGTCATTCTTTTAGTGGAACATATATAATGGATATTTTTACATTTATGAATTCAGTGTAAAATTACCTTTCCAGTGACCTCCAGATTTTTAGTTTTTGACGTGGCGTTGCCGAGTTATTCGAGAAAATACGAAAATTTTGGTCGGAATAAGGTTTAACAAATAGGGTTTTCCCACTAATTTTATTTTAACAATTTGTGTCGTGAAAATGATATAATAAAACGTTTTATTAATTTACAACAATTTAATTTTCTAATAAGAATTATGTCTAAGAAAATATCGTTAAAACAACTTGCTGATAATTTCACTGCTTTTTAAAACGGGCATTTTTACGCACCAGAATTACGTATCTACCCGGAAAACCAATGAGATTATGGATATAATTAGTTTGTAATAGATTCTAGCTGTGTATTAAAGACAGCTTTCCTCTAAAACTTCTCAGAATTTCAATTTGTAATGCTTGTACTGTGATTGGTGGAAAGCAGTGGACGTGTAAATATTGGCCAATCAGAATCCAGATAAATGCCGCACAAGTTATTCGTGAAAGCGTCGGACGTTAATATTTTGTACTGTAGTTTAGGTTTAACCTTCACCGACATTACACATCAGATGACTAACCTAAAACGTTAAATTTATATTTTTATGTTTGTATTGTTTGGAGTGAAAATATTATTTTATCAGTCTCTGGATTATGTTTTATTAATTCTACAATCAAAATGGAATCAAGTGGAAAAGGGATATGTTAAAGGTGCCGCTGATAATTTACCTAAAGTAGAAAAGAGCTGAGTGCTGTCAATAAATAGAGGTTATGTTATGTTAACAGAGACCAAGACTAATAAACAATCTTGAACACAGACAACCTCTGTGATGTTAATTCTGTGATTGGATTTCAGGGTGTTGACGTCACAACGCGCCAATTTATGGCTGTTTAAAATGAACCCAATATTTTTCAAACTTCAAGCTTTTTCTTGTTACTATTAGTAAAATTAATAAGATAATAAATATGCCATAAATCATTTTTTTACGTGAGTTAAGTATTTCAGCAATAATTTTTTTTTCTCTGGGAAAACCCTATTAATTCGCCGTGTGTGTATTACTATTAATTAAGATAGTAGAGTGATCGGCGCCCCGCAAAATGACTTCTGTGAAGGTTTCGGGGTTACAACTTGAAACCTTGACCAAACGTAAGTTTGTATTTTGATGTTTCAAAATCCAAAAGCCGTCAAAAATCTGCCTGTACAGAAAGGCACGATAATTAAAATTGGAGTTATCTAGCGTACTGTATAGAAGAGAACGTGAACAATTTTTTAATGCCAAATTTGTAAAATAGTTTTGCGGAATTGAATTTTTTATGAATTTTCGAAAATTGCCTAATGCACGAGCTCTTACGTGTAAAAATAACTTAAATCTTCGATATCTCGATTCGTACGACTGCAAAATTTAATCCAATTTCATCATTTTTTCCGCTCAACCTGCTGATGCTTGGAAACGCGGCGCCTTATCGAAAAATTGCATTCTTTAAAAAAGTTTGCTTTGTCTATGTAAAATCCGAACACATAAGAATTATAATTTTCAATAGTTTTGTAAACGAGATATGCAACTAAATGTGATCACATGTTAAAATTGTGATATTTTTGGGACTCACAGCTCCGCGTCCCCACTCTGCTTCGCCTATCTTGCGTCTCTAGATTCGCCGCTGATCCATTTCACTCGCACTTTAAGCGTTCTATTCAGATACAAATTAGGCACATGTTATCATTTTACTATACAATAATGCGACTATAAGAGGATTTTTACACGCACTTAACGGATAACAAAAAGTCAGTGCAAAACCCGTTTCTTTTACTAAACCATTTTTTACATTTGTGAATACATTTTTTAAAGCTGCATCTGTGTCTGTTTTCTTGTGTCTACAAAAAATTTACAAATTTCCAAATAAATTAAAAAACAGTTTTGACATTCCAACACAGTTCTACTTCAGAAAACCATATACAGTGTAGTTGAGATGTGCTTTTAGAGGCAGGATATTAAAACATAATATTTTTAGTCGCAAACTCCTCTATAAAATCCTTATTTTACTATAAGGAACGTAATCAGACTATAACCAACAGCTACTCTCCGGGCTATGTGCCCCGCCGAGCGCTGAATTACAACTTACAAGCCTGGCGCGTTAAGTGTAATAATTATATATTACCAACAGAACGCTAATAATATTTTTAGTCGCAAACTCCTCTATAAAATCCTTATTTTACTATAAGGAACGTAATCAGACTATAACCAACAGCTACTCTCCGGGCTATGTGCCCCGCCGAGCGCTGAATTACAACTTACAAGCCTGGCGCGTTAAGTGTAATAATTATATATTACCAACAGAACGCTAATGCTTCGATTGCAACAAACACCAGCTGAAAGACTGATCCTACTTAAAGGAGCTCTCCTGCCAGTCGTCCCACACCACTTGCAGACTGTAGTTTCGAGCTGTTGGCTCTCGCCAGTGCGAGGTAGGCATGTGACGACCGACACGAGGATCCTTGGACTATTTGGTCCATCTCGGTATCTATAGGATAGCGACATATAAAACAATCCGCAGGCGCCATCTAGCGGTCCAGTGTCTGTTGCAATCGTAAAATAAATAGCCTGACTGGACTTAGCACAGTAGCATGTGCTTTATTTTTCGATTGCAACAGACACTGGACCGCTAGATGGCGCCTGCGGATTGTTTTGCACATCGCTATCCTATGGATACCGAGGTGGACCAAATTGTCAAAGGTTTCCTATCCTCACGCACAGTGCTTGTTCTGCACTTCTACGAAGTAGATAGTTTATTTACAAATCTATATTAGTATTTTATGTATTTACTCTGTAATCATAAAATTATTTTCCTTCGTAAATAAACTTATTATTATTATTATTATCCTCGTGTCGGTCGTCACATGCCTACCTTGCACCGACGAGAGTCAACAGTTCGAAACCGCAGTCTGCAAGCGGTGTGGGACGACTGGCACGAGAGCTCCTTTAAGTAGGATCAGTCTTTCAGCTGGTGTTTGTTGTAATCGAAGCATTAGCGTTCTGTTGGTAATATATAATTATTACACTTAAGGCTCCAGGCTTGTAACTTGTAATTCAGCGCTCGCCGAGGCACAAAGCCCGGAGAGTAGCTCTTGGTTGCAGTCTGGGTACGTTCCTTATAGTAAAATAAGGATTTTATAGAGGAGTTTGCGACTAAAAATATTATGTTTCATATACAGGGTGTTGTAATTTCAACTGACAAAAGGCTCAAAATTAAACCAAAAGTGATTTTTAACTTTCCAATTGAACTTTAAAGTATCTAAAGCAGCAAACGCTTAATATACAGGGTGTTGGTTTTCATCCGGACACATTTTATAAATACAGTAACAAATAAAAACTTTTGAAATCAGAGTCAGTGCGAACTACATTACTGGAATTTATACAGGGCGTAGCTTTGGCCCTGTCCAACATCTTCAAGTGCAACCCTCCTACCTTCTCAAATCTACAAATAAAGTGCATCGACGGCCTCAGGAGTCTCAAGCTGAACGATCTAAATAAAAATCAATTATTTTTCCCATCTAACTTAACCTAACCTAACATACCTAACTAGATACCTGCCTTTTTTAACTGCAAGCAATTTGGCGCTTCTTCTATAAAATGTACCACTGTATTTAAATGCACTGCGCTTTTTAGGTATTTTTAATTAAATTTGTCTGAAAACGAGGAATAAACAATTGACGAGCTATAACCTCAATCTATTTGACGTATAGGTAGTAGAATTTCTTGTAGCTAATCTGTATTGGCAACGTCCAGCTGACCTTGTGATCACAAAAATACATGGTTGTAGTTAAGGAGAGACGACTACCTCGAACCAACGTTGGTCGTGGTCCGGTAGCCTAACTGTGATTAGTGGGAAGTTATCGACGTCTGACCAACGTTGCACTACGACTACACATATTATAACGTACTACAAACGGGGGTTGTGGTGTGATATTCAAACTAGACAAATGGGATGTGTCCGACGTCAGGTTACCATCACTTAGACGTCCAGTTACAACTTTGAGCTAAGAGTTGATTTGACGTCATAATTAACACAAATTTAGTCGGAAGACGGAAAAATGCTATTTGGGTTAGACATCAAAACGGAGTGGAAAAGGGAAATGTTGATTGGCCTGAGAAAATTCTGGTTTGCCATGTTTATTATCTCTCCGCAGTGGGCCTTTATGCGGTGCCCACGCAAATGCGCATGGTTTTCATTTTTAACACATGACATTAATGTTGTTAATATTACAATGTACCTGAGAGGGTTAATGCAAAGAGTGGTACTTTTGTTTACAAGTAGTGCTCAAATTTATATTATTATTGATGAGTTTTGTTGATAGCTTCTCATTAAACATAAGGACATTAGTTAACTGTTGTAGAAATGTTATAATGAAATATATAAATGTTTATATAACCACATTTTGTTAGGGTACCAAACGTTTCATTTGTTTCTTTTATCAAGAAACCCTATCGGGCTTCGCAGCTAATTTTCTCGCTCTCTTTCTGCCATGCGGAAACGAAACGAGACAGGGCTTTATATACAGCAAAATATTGCTTTCTGCGCCATCTGGATATTTCTTTTTTATATAAAAAAAAATAATATATAATCATTTAACATTGGTAATGACAAGCGAAATGAGTTGTTTCATCTTTCAAATAAATATCTGTCTTTAACTTGTCATCTTATTACGGCATTGCTATTGATGTTTGAATTTTGAGATCTGTCAAAATAATACGAAGCATTAATCACATTTGTGCAGTTTTGATTTCGGATTTTTGGCTCAATCAAACACCAAAATACCAATTGTGTTAACTTTAAAAATATCCAAAATAACAAATTTGTAATTATCTGATGTAAAAAATAGAAATGTTTAATCGCTAGAACACATTAAGTGTTGTGTCGGATTACGTGCCGGATAGGTTGTGAAATAGATGTTTTCTAAGTATTACACATATTGTTTTAAAGATTTAGGGGACCGTCTATAGAGTTTACATTTGCACCGGACATTTACGTAAGGTAAGTGTAAAGGTCCAGTTTTTTTTACATTCGGATTTCTTTATCATTGTCAATGTGGATAAAGAATTTGTGTACAGAGAATCAACAAAAACAGATGTCAAATTTATCAAAGGTCAGTGGCTCGAGGATTCTCACTTTTCTTTTTTCGTACATTTTACATACAAATGCTTATTACGAAATACGAATTACAAATTGTGTGGAAAATTATAATGCGATTCAACCTATCCCACCTGGAAAAGACATATGACTTTTGCATCGTCTAAATCATTGGACATGCAGTTATTATGATGGTCGCAGTATTTATAGATATGATTCCTTACATAATAAAGCTGCTGTAAAAATTTTTAAAGTCCCAGAATCCATTTCAGTTGATCGTATGACGTATAGAGTAATGAGTGCAATATTTCATAGGGGTGAATATGTACGTGCATAATAGTAAATACACAACTTGGCAATGTATAAAAGACGAAAAGGTAACTAAAGTAAAATGATTCCATAGGGTAAACCCCAAGTGAGTTGTTCATACTGAATAGAAACAAACGATGTTTTGTCCCACTATATTCTTTAATTTCGTAATGGCGAAGTAAGTTATAGTTCAAGAAACCGATCACTATTACGAAATTAAAGAATTTAGTGAGGTAAGACATTGTTTGTTTTTACTCAGTAAAGTAAAATGGACAAAAAAAAAATGCAAAAAATATATATAATGCGTTTATACAGGGCGAACCATTAATAATAGGCCATAGTTCAGGGGTAGATTCTTTGGACCAAAATATGAGGATATAACCAAATATGCTTTAGTAAAATGCTACTGTAAAAAAGATACATACTTCAAATAATTTTTTCGTTTTTTGCAATAACTCAACAGCCTCTTGACTGATCTTCGCCAAATTTGCTAGAGGAACTTTTTTTTATTCTAAGAAACAATAATTTACGTATTACATCACGTTAGATCATAGAGGGCGCCGGGGAGGATAAATTTTTTCATATATTTTTTTTGACGAGAAAATCTGATGAGGATAATATTTCCACGTATAAAAGTTACGCTTGGTGTAGGAAAATGCTCTTAGACATTTCAATAATTTTTTGAAAGACAAATTCAAATTTAATGAAAAAGTGTATTTATTAAAAAAGTACAAAACGTAAGGGAAAACAAAATCGTAATAACAGTGTAAACTCTTTCTCACGAACTGATTTATTATTTTCATGGTAAATACATGAATCAAAAGATTGTCTAAAATAAGGATCTAATCTTATTAGAAGACCAAAAAAGTAACGTAAAAGTTGACTTAATGACATTATAAACTTTCCCCCCATGCAAAGGCCCCATTGCTGCAACTTAGAGTAAATGTTCGATATGGTCTCCACCTACTTCTATGCCTTTTCTAATTCTATTCATAAAAGATTTTTATTGAAAAATACATTTTCCTATCCTCTAATAAAATTCGCTGCGTTTTGTATTTTGTCCCACAGTTCTTCTCTTGAGTTGGTAGTTTTTGCATAGACTAAGGACTTCATATGTCCCCACACATAATAATCCAAAGGATTATAATCAGGACTCCTTGGTGCCCAAGCACACTCACTTCCTCGACCGATCCATCTGCGTGGGAAAGTTTCATCAAGATCCTGACTTCAACGGAGAAATGAAGGGGAGTTCCATCTTGCATGAACCACATTCTGTTCCGTACGTTTAGCATGAAAGCATCATATCAGCAAGAATATTTTGAAAAAAAAAACGGATAGAATGTCCATTTAAATTTGGAGGAAAGACAAATGGTCCCAATCATTGATCGCCGATGATATCACACCAAACGTTAATCTTAAATTCTTGCTGAAAATGCCTTACCAGTCAGAAAGACATAATTGACAGTCCTAGGTTTGCAAATGGGAAGGGAATATTCTTCCTTCTTATCTGATCCAACTACTGAAGACGAGCATTGCTTGAAGTAAATGGCAGAAGTGTCCTATAGTATTATACTTTACTACTACTTGGAGTGCTTTTCTTCTTTGCCTGTTAGAAATACATTTATAAGTAGGTCTGTATTCAAATTTCACGGTTCTTTTACATAACCTATGTTAATAGCTAATTGTGAAACTACATATTGTTTCGTAGTGACCCCCCCCCCCCACTGGCAATGTATACTACAAGCTAATATTAATATACACTGTTTGACGGTAAGGAATAAAATATTTTCGTTTTTAGTATGTAACAAAGTTTTATTTTTGCGTAACTATTAGGAAAATTAGTTCCACGAAAGTTACTATAGTAAAGGACGTATTTGATTTTCGTATTTGCAACGAAATTGTTAAAATTTCGAAACTATAGCAAAAATTATATTTTGAAAACTATTATAGGGGCGAGCATAGGTGCGTCTTTACTATGTATATACTTCGGTATGCGATGTAAAGCAACGACAGGCGCAGTTAGTACTTGGATTGGTGATCATTCCAACGGAAACCGCGTTCTCGCCTCACACATCTTCCAGCGGCTTGTATATCAGTGTATGCGCGGAAGCTATACAACCTTAGGCGAGGGTTTTATAGGAGATATACCATCCTTCGGAGGGGATGTAAAGCCGTCGGTCCCTTGTCTATTAAATGTTAGGCAAGTAAAAGATCCCTACTCTTCTTAAGGGAAGAGGTTCGGCAAAATTCCTGGTTGGGGGTAGCTCGTCTACAGGCGTCGGTGTTAGGCCTCAGTAACGGAAATAGGCCGACGTTAAATAAATGTATAAAAAAAAAACTATTATAAAAATTCGCCCACTGAGCGTTTTTTATGCAATTATAATGAATAATTGTGTAATTTTTACAACTATAACAAATGTCGCTCCACGGAGCGTTATATACGTAACTATAACGAATGTCGCTCCATGGAGCGTAATTTTAACAACCATAATGAATGTCACTGCCTTCAGTGTAATTTATGGAGGTGTAATGAATGTCGCTCTGACCGACCGGATATTTAGCTTTCCAATAAATTTTCTTTTTACGAACCGACGTTGTGTAGGTAGCATGTTATAGTATATCTTCCATTGAAACAAAATGGCCGACCAGAAAATTATTAAAATTTCTCAATTAATTCAATCATAAAGGTCAACTGGCCAAAACCCGTAAAAAAGTCATTAAGACACTCACAGAACGCGAAAACCACCAGTTTCACTAAATAATTCTGAGAAAATTCCAGCCACCTCGATAATTCACAGATAATCCGAATCTATAAATGAAATCATTACAATATCAAAATTCATCAAAATACAGCAGAAAACTTAAAAATACAGCCCCCTATCATCTCAAATCACTTTCAAATTACTCCCCAAGCATCAAATCAGAATATTTTATTTCTCTTCCAAAAAGTTTCTACAAGCCCCTTGCTCTTCAATTCAGCTTCAAATTCAACTTTCCAATAGTATCTCAAAACACCTTTCATTTATCTCTCCAGTCAGCCCATGAAATGTTCGTCCCAAAAATAAGTCCAATTTACGTGTTCCCATTGCATGCTGGCAACTTGCAACTAACTTCATGCCATTACCCTAAAATTGACTTACGCCGTTCAACATCGAGACACATTACCCTCAATATGGCAAAATATAACAATCACATATGGATTAACATGACTTAATATAGCATCAAATATGGATTAAAGTACAGCCCTCGATATTACTTCACGGGATCAATTTAATTTATCATGTTATTCAGAGAGTTATCGTTCAGAATTCAAAAAACCAAATTAGATTCCGCTGACATTTTTATACCAAATTATTACATTTTCACAGCCGATATAATGATATAATTTTCAACCCAAAATTCCAAATTTTCAGCAAACATTGCACAATATTTCATCATTCGAGCCCCATATGATGGTCTGGCTCCATTTCCGGCTTTTCCAGCTCTCAACGACCGTCGTCCCCATCATTAGTATAAATAAGGGAGCGTCCCAAGCCTCCGGCAAGTTGTGTTTCCAGCGTACCTAGTGATAGTTACTTCCAGTGCGCGAAAAAATATTATAGTGCCGTGCCCTCTTCCTAGGCGACCCCTAGTAAAATTATTTTTAGTATTTAGTATTCAGCCCTAGTGCTCCCTTTTCTTCGCTTTCGTGGCCCATCTTAAATTTTTTGTTAATAATCAGCCACAGTGCTCCAATTTGAATCGCCTTCGCGGCCCCAGTATTAAGTGAATTTTCTCAGATTTTTTAAGTTTACAATTTCATTAAATCTACCATGACTCATCCAACTCAGGCAAAATTTCAAGTGTCGATACGTTACTTGATAAAAAAAAATCGTGTAAATATTTTAGTTCCGCAATATAATAATCAGCTCTGTGTTTTACGCTTAAATAAATATTGTTTTATCCTCGTTTAAAATATAGTGTTGTTATTTCAAGAGAATATTATACAGGGTACGATCCTCGGCCCTGCCGGAAAAAATCAAAACAAATTAATTACAACAAGTTCTATACAGGGTGTAGTATTATGCCTTACGACTTTAGAGAAGTCCATAAAAAGTAATTTTTAGCTCTGAAAGAGATACAGGGCGAAGCTATTGGCCCATTCCAGCCATTTAAGGACAAACCACCCCAACTCCGAATCTTACGAAATAAAGTGCACAGCAGGCCTCCAGGATCTCATCTAAAGCTCTCCAGCCAAAAGTATATTATTTTTTCAATCGCGGAGGTCCAGCACGTGTTCAAGCACTGCACCTTATGCGTTACAAATTAAAAGTTTCGAATTTAAAATTTTAAAGGGAGATTTGGCGTGAACGACAAAATTTTTGAAAGTAAATTTTCACTTCGCGATCGATTTTGGCGTGTCTTGTCTTGTCTGGTCTGGTCCGGTTCGTTGCGGTCCGGTCCGGACTTGTGCTATAAGAGACTCGATATTATTTTTATTAAAAGATCTACCAGATTATACCGCGTTATCATTTTTATGTTTTTTCTTTAGTTTAAGAGAAAGTATCTGAAGGGTATGATCAGATATGCCGGAAACTACAACTAATGTAGAATAATTTTCAAAATCTGTGAATGTTTTGTCAATGCAAGACTCACTTCTTAAAGAGATTCTTGTTGTTTCCAATACTGTTTGTTTAATGTTATTCTCTTTGAAAGAATTTATTATTATTTTTGCATTTTTGTCATTACTTACGTTAAGCATATTCAAGTTTACGTCGCCACAAATTAAGTATTTTTGTCCTAGTTGACTAACAGTATTCATTAAGAAAGAGAGTTCTTCCATATGTTGCTTTTAAAATGGAATAAATGTTTAGCAAATTTACTAAAAAAAACATGTATACCGTATGTCTATTTTACGAAGACCACACCAAATTCACGCTTAATATCTATTCTAGAAGAATAAAGTTTTAGAAACAGTTATCCCATTTTTTGTGAGCTATATTTCAGCAAAAAGCAATTTGAAATCCATACCCTACTTTGTGAGATATATTACAAAAACCTGAAAAATAGGAAAACTACGAACGGTTATAGCTTCCTTATTTGAGGAGAACTTCATTCTTCTACAATAGATATTAAACGATATATATATAGTATGGCCCGGTATAATATAAATTTGTTACCGATTTTATTTTATATAAATATTATGTAATATTATTGACATATAACCTGTTAGGTGGGTTTCGTTGCACGCGCACAGACTATATAAGATAAGTTAACTTTGTCCTCCAAAATAAAAATGGTCAGTGGTGATACAGTTATTTTGAACCTAATTTAACATGTTGTAACGGTCTATTTTTTATCGTGTGTAAATTTAGTAAAATGTCATATATAAATCGGTAAAACCAAAGCCTGTAAACCGCGGCATATTCGGCTATGATTGGTCCATTTTTAGATGCGATTCCCTAATTGGTTTAGGTATTTAACTTTGTTTTGATGAAAGATAGGGGATGCGCGGGGCGAGATTCCCGTTGAGGCGATGGGGTCCGCCGAGAGCAGCAAGGCGCACTGGCGATTAAAAATGTGTAAACAGAAAGAAGTTGTGTATTGCCTCGAAGTAATGCGTAAAGTTGTGTTAGTTAGTTGTAGGTTCATTTTGATGTTAAAGTCTGCCGATATTACCTTCATAAGTTCCAGTTTAGAGAGAACTTTTCTTTGGTTAGTAAAAGACGCCATTCATTGACGGTGTAAACAGCAAGTCCGCCATATTACCAGATTCTCATTTTAAGTTCTGTTAATATACGGTATTAGTCCGTATACTGTACTGTTTTATCAAAGTGTAAGTAAACTTTAGAAACTTTCTTAGTGAAATAAAGACTTCTTTGGGGCACAGACCCTTGTTTAGTGCGTGCAACCCTTAGTGAATTAGGGGTTAACTTGTAAAGTTTCGAACAATACGCCCTTCAAAATATTCGTCGGTGCCAATTATTGCTTCCTGTGGCATAGTGCAGCATCAACTGTAAGTACGTTCCTATTAAGTTCACTCAATGGTTTTCGGCTTTTTACCAAAAATAAAATCCATGGCGCTCAATTTTCTTTTCGAGATTTTAACTTTGAACATTATCTATATGGGTTTTGACTCCAGTTATACTCCTGATTTTGTTCATGTTTGTAAATTACCTTTAGTTACTGTATTAGTTTAGTTATTTCTATGGCTTGATTGTGTATTCGAATACTGTATAGTTTAAATAACTATTGATTTATTTTTTACATTGATGTATTTTTATGTGTCACGGCCTCAAGGTCATATAATTATTTTATTGTTTTAATATACTATTAAATTTTACGGCGTGTGTTTCTCTTTAATCCAGTTCCCCTCACCATTGCTGTTGAACTCGCTAGTACCGTTTAGGTACAAATATTCTTAAACAAATTTAGAATAAAAATATACGTTGTATCAATGCATAGTAAATGAATTATGTTTTTGTTTATTTTACAGGATATATATGCGCACTTCAAAATATGGGATCAGCCCGACGGCGCAGATGTATTGGCTGCTACGAAAAACTCAGTAAGGAATTTGGACGCTTATATGCAAGCGCCAAATCCAAACAAACTCCTTATAGATGCATAAAGTGCGGTTCATATTTTTGTATTGGATGTTTTTTCTTGAAGCATAAGTCCAATCGCGTATAAATGCTAATTACATTTTTAACATATTTTGTTGAAGCGCGAAACAAGCGAGTGGGGATCAAGAGTTTTGAATTGAGTCCTTTCGACAAGAATACAAAATTGTTGATCCACATCGACTTAATCGATCTGTTGCTGGCGGCATAGTTCTCAGGAGACCTCATAATAAAACCTGGTTTGTTTCGAATTTAGCGTAATCGCACGATCTGGTCTTCTTCCTCTTCATTTAACTTTTAATCCTGAATATGTGCTGGTGACAGATTCATTGGATAAGTTCCAAAAACTGATTCTCACGAGTGCTCGACGGGCAAGAATGGAAACAATGGCACATGTGAGCATGTGTATCATGGGTTTTCCCGTCTTTCTGGTGCCGAACCATCTTTTATTGACTGCTGTGCTCATGAGGACATTTTCCGGCGTTCCAGACACTTTTCAGGCCTCTCCCAATGGTTCTGTGTGGGATCCTTTCTGTTTATTCGAGACCTGTTACTAACATTTTTATTAGAAACTGATCGAGGTGTTCAGATAATTTGATGATAAATAATTATAGAAATTCTGTATCCATACAAATGGGGGACGAATTTTGAATAACTATAAATGGATGCTGATGTAAACTATTTCTTAAATGAGAAAACTTCGTCGAATGTATTATTAAAATTCAAGTGCAAAATTTGTTTACCAAAGTGAAAATATTTTGTTATAAATTTGAAATGTACAAAATTATGTTCATGCGTAAAATTATTTAAAATTAACAAAACATAAACCAACACAAAGTGGATTAATTATTACAAAAATAATAAATGTGTAGTAAAGTAAAATACCTACTACGAAAGTCCAGTATTCCATTGATTCCTATGAAAGGAAATAAATTCATTGCCACCCATCAAGGTGCACAATGTGCGTTTCCAAATTAATTGATAATTATGTCCTATAACTTGCGACATACTACGTCTTCGATTGGAAAATGAAAATAAAATCTGATTGCAATAAGCCCCTGGTAGGGCGAAGTGGGTGACAATGAATTTATTTCCTTTAATAGGAAGCAGTGGAATACTGAACTTTCGTAGTAGGTATTTTACTTTACTACACATTTATTCTTTTTGTAGTATTTGAAATTATTTTACTTTGAATTTATTTTCATTAAGTAGGTACTACAATTTAGCTATTTTATTTTCTATTAAATCAATTTTTTATTTTACTATTGTTTATAGATTTATTTGTTAATGCTTTATAAAATAAAAAATAGTAGGAAATATTTGGCTCTCAATTTACTACTTTTAAAAGAATTAGTCCTGTAGAATTAGCTCCAAAAGTACCCAAATCAGCACCTAAATCATTGATTTTCAACGGTTTTTTACGATTTGCGAATAAACTATTGAACCGATTTTGATAAACTATGGCTTGAAATATTCGTATTGTTAATAGCTACATCTTTTATATTAAATTTTTTTCGCCGAGCGCTACGATCAAAGTTGTTAAGAAAAAACTGTTTATTACAACATTCAAGGTGCTGTTATAAACAAATGCCACCTAATTTTCATCCAGAAAATATGTACATATCATCTTTGATACTCCCTGTTCATGAGTCACTTCACAATTATCCATAAAATGCTAATTTCACTGGACTAAATGTGTAAATACAACTGCATGTGTTGCTTTTTCTATGCACGCCACTTGCGGCTTTATTTAAATAAACCGCATTTACAAATCATGCCAGTAGATAAAAAAGTAATACCTATACTTGGTTATACCTTGTGCCCAATTTAGTTTACTAGGTCGTTTAAATGATACCCAAGCACTTGCTTTATAGTTTGAACGCCCTCCCCATATATTTTGCGAAGGATTTTACATAAAAACGATAAAATAAGGTGGGTCTGAACAAAAATCTACTTATTTTACTTCCACGCCAGTGGTAGTAACGCAAAATTTTTTTTGTTGAAATAGGCTTAAAATGTCATGAAACGTCGAGATTTTAAATTTGAGCGAAAAAAATTCCTGTCTGCCGATCTATCTCTCTGTCGGTCGGTCTGTCTGTCTGTCTGTAACTTTTTTTGTGCGCACGTTTACTCTGGAACCGTTTATGATATTGACTTGAAATTTGGTACACTTATGTATTGTAACGAGATCTGGAACTAGATTGTATTTTGATCTAATTCTGTTGAAGGGTTCGGCGGTAAATGGGGTAAATAAGGGTAAACGGACAATGCAAGCAAGTAAGAGCCCATAAAATTGCAATTTAGGGCATGTACGCAAAGTTAAGGTCTCAAAATTTTTTTTGGCATCAGCCCCCCTCCCCCACTATCAGCCCCAATACCACCTCCACACTATTATGAAAGGGAATAAAAAAAATAAAATGTGATTTAGTGTATATACAGGAGCGAAACGTAAAAAAAAATTTTTTTTGACTTTAGATAACCCCTTTACCACCCCATTGCCACCCCCACCCTATTATTAATTGGGGTGGCAAAATTAAAATGTGATTTAGTGTGTATACAAGAACGAGACGTCTAAAAAAAACTTTTTTGTCTTAGCTACCCCCTGTACCACCCCCATTGCCACCCCACCCTATTATTAAAGGGAGTAAAAATTAAATTGGAATTTGAACCAAGGGCCTCTAAAATTTATTTTAGCATTAGTTACCCCCTCTACCACCCCCATTTCCACCCCACCCTATTGTTTAAGGGAATAAAAAATTAAATTGGGGTTTAATGTGTATACGAGAACCAAGGACTTCTAATTTTTTTTTACATTAGCCACCCCCTCTACCACCCTCACTCTATTATTAAAGGGAATGAAATGTTACATTGGGATTTAGTGTGCGTAAGACTTGGATTTTTAGCTTGTTCTATGCGTAGTTAAAAGGATTTGGTTTTACTCAAAAGTAGAAGTATTTAGTCAGAACAGCAATTCACCTCACCATAACCTTTTGATTTTGTGTTCTTCTCAACTCTTGAATAAACAATATTTTTACGCTCCACTATATTCGAAATTTACATAAAATCAATAGCGTGTAGGTCAATAATACTCTATGTAAAATTCAAAACATATTCAATTAGCTCTAATTTGAGATACGTCAGATCTCTTTACGATAAAAATTAGCGATAATATGGCCAAGAGTTTCCACAAAGTGGAAGCTCGTGAAGATTCCATGTTGTTAGCCTTTTTCATTTTTTCTTGACGAAAAATACATAAAATATTTTGTAATTCGAATTTATAAATTGTCTTAACAATTAAAAAGATATGTTAATTACTTCCTATTATTTTTAGGTGTCATATATGTAATACGTGGGACAAAAAATCCAAAACTGCTCCTGAACAATCATGAATTTGTGATTCACAGAAGAACAGAAGATAAGACAAGATGGCGTTGTAATCGATATGGTAAACATAAGACTTCTTGCAAAGCAGCCCTTTTAACTTCAGGGAAGAATGTGTTTCTATATTACACTCATAATCATCCGCCTGGAAACGGACCAGCAAAAAATGAATCTCTATTTTCGCAGAATGTTAATTTCATAAGAGTAAAATAAATTCTGCTTAGTGTTATATGCAGATAGAGTATAATATAATATCAGAAATGTTAATCGTAAATTACAATAAAAACTCGTTAATTTTGAATATGGAGATGACTTGCTTTTCTAATATGTTATTTGAGTGTGGCATAAAATTTCAACATACTTTATGTAATAAAATATTCAAAATTAAATTTTTTATTAGGACCTCTGGATCAGCCTGTGTACTGACCGTCAAAATTTTTCCATTATTTCGTGTTTTTTTAAAAAAAACATTTAATATAAGAGATCAGACAACCAGGATTTAACGTAAAATAAGAGTATACAAAAAAAATTGACGCAAATTTACTAAACCATCTTCTAACAACACCCTGTTCAATACACATATGAAATTATCGTACATTGCCATATATATTTCCACACAAGAAACTTAATATCCCCACATCAGCATGGATTTATGTCTGGACGCTCTACTACCGCGACCCTTGGTGAGATAACTCAGCATATTTCTGAGGTACTTGATGAAGAATTTCAGGTAGATGTTATCTATACTGATTTCTTTAAAGCTTTTGACCGCTTCGACCATGAGCTGTTGATATCAAAACTGAATACATTCGATATTTCTGTTAATTTGCTTAATCTCTTTGGATCGTATCTTAATGACAGGTCACAGTTTGTCCAATTTCGTGGTTACAAATCTGAAAAGTTTTGACAAGAAGAGCCTTTTGTGGGAGGGGTCTACACATTTAGAGACAAGAGACACACACTCAATATCCGTGTATAGTGAAAAATCTCTCTCACAGTATTTTCCACTGCCACGACCGGGGATCGAAACCAGAATTTTTGGATGAGAGGCAAGTGCACTCACTTCTCGACCACCAGTCAAACGATACCATACAAATAATGAAAGAATGGTAGCCAATATCATTTGTCAACTCCCTGACGAGACATAGACCGGTTTCAAACTTATTAGTTCTCATCTGTATGCCATAGGGGCTACCAGATCCCTGCAGGTTCGAGTGAATAGCAAACTTTCAACTCATCGGGACATTCACGCGGGAGTCCCGCAAGGATCGTGCCTGTCACCGAAGTTGTACAACTTGTACGTCTCGGACTTCCCACAGTTCCCGAATACGAAACTGGCCAAGTAAGCCGATGACACAGCCATGTATGCGCATTTCCATAACGCACAAGGAGATAACATGCTGCTGAAGGCTCACGTGGCTCGTGCCACGGCTTATTACGACCAGTGGAAGATTCGGGTGAACGCTGAGCAGTCTGAGGCGATAGTTTTCACGCATCGCTTTACGGAGAATAAGATCATCACTCCCATTTCGATCAGGGGAAACAAAATTGAAACCAAAAGGTGCGTGAAGTACTGGGGGTGAGACTCGACCAATGACTTCAATACACACATCAATGAGACGGAACGGACAGTCTACTCTCTGTTCGGGAGTCTGTATCCGCTCATGGTCAGAGGTAGATATTATGTAATGTTATTAATTTATTTGTGATTGTGGGTTTGTATATTTTTGTCTTTAATAATTCCTGTTTGTATCTTAAGTTTTACAATTCTTTATATACTATGTGTATCTACTTTTGTCCTTATCCAGTAATTTTTGTTTCCTAGGATGTTATTAACAATATTTTTTAGTCTAGATATTTCAACAGGAAAGTATACACGAAAATAGTTTGCAACATTATGATACCCTAAACATTTTGTCAATATTAAAAGCCACATCTTCACCAAATTTCAGACTTCTATCCCAGTCTGTATAAAAAACAGTTGATCTAATTTATTACAGGTATCTAAAGGTTGTAAGTCATATGGGGGCGTTAGTAAACGATAAATACGTCTAGACGTACAGCCTGATTTCCCTATTTTTTTTATAAGCAACGACCAAAGTCGGAAAACTCAGCTTTCGGGCCGTAGAATTTTCCAATTACGTTTTAGAGAAAAGCTGTATTAGTAAAAGTTGTAGGTATTAAAAAGATCTTTAATTTCATTTTTTATGAGTTAAAATCGATAATTAAATTATCGAGTTAATAGCGAGAAACCATTTTTTTCTTTCCCATCTTTTTCCCCTATTTTTTAAATGTTAATAACATTAAATAATCTAGCATCAATGCATTTCGAAAGAATGTGTTTAATATAAAAAATAAATAAATAAATAAATAAAAATTAATAGACAATTAAACAGATAAAAGCGAAAGATCGATAGATAAAGGTAAATATCACAGATAAGTACACAGATATAGATATGTAAGTGTAGGATATACTCAAAATATCACAGATACGATCACAGCACGTTCTTTTCTTATCCAATATTCATTTCAGTGTATACCAGAGCTTGTTGCTCTATTGAGGCAGTCTTATTTGAATATTGATCGTGGGACATTTCTTGACTTGATGTTTCTATTTTTCTGCTTTTTCCTTTTTGCCAACCTGGTTTTCGTTTTTTCCGAGTTTTTGTTTTATTTTATGACGGCGGATTACTTGCGTCAGTATCGTCGCCAGCCAAATCAGGGGACTGCCGTTCTGCTTTTCTCTTTTCTACAAAACAGGAGGAATCTGAGGCAGATGTTGTTGGTACTGATCCACCTGAAGATTTTGCAAAAGTAGTTACTTTTTTGCTTTATCTTGAGGGGGTAATTCTGTTTCAGTTTCTTCTGTATTTATATGTTTTTTAATGTGGGTCAAAACTATAGAACAATTGGGTGTCGTCTGCATACATTTGTATTTTACAATCATTTAAAAATGCTGGAAAAGATGAGGTGTAGATAGTAAACAGAACTGGTCCTAATACAGAGCCCTGAGCCACTCTGCATGAAATGTCTATAGGACTGGAATATTCATTTTTAAGAACCACCCTTTGTTTCCTCCCACTCAAATAATGATTAATAAAATTTACTGCAGTCGTGTCAAATCCAATGAATTTCAAAATCTGTACTAAAATGTTGTGTTCAATAGTGTCGAAAGCTTTTGAGTAGTCGAGCAACACCAAAATAGAACATAAACCAGAATCAATTGAACTAAAGAGATGATCTGTAATATTTAATAAGGCAGTAACACAGCTGTGGCCCTCCCTAAAACCTGACTGCTCATCTGGAAGTATTTTATTATTACATAAGTGATCAGTAATTTGAGCCTTAACTATATATATTCAATAATTTTTGATAAAACAGGTAAAATGCTTATCGGTCTCAAATCGTGAAAATGTTTGGGATTATTGACTTTAGGAAGGGGGGTAACATGCGCCATTTTCCATACCATAGGATAAACCGAATTTATTAAACAGAAATGTACAATATGGCAAATATATTTCAAAATAAAAGGACAGCATAAATGAATGAAATCAATATGTATGCCATCTGGCCCAACAGCTTTGGACTTAATTTTAAATAAGTATTTATATATCTCAGATTCGGTGACAGATTTGAACGCAAGGGTAGAAGTTATGTTTTGTTTTACATCATTATAACAGTCAAGATCTTTAATTGTGTTATTTCTTGGAATAGAGTTTATGAAATGATTATTTATTAGGTCTACATGTGCCAAGTCAGAGGGGATATTTGCTATTTGTTTTTTATTGTATATATTAAGTTGCTTTAATTTTTTCCAGGTAGCATTCATATCATTCTCTGAAAATCTCAAGAAAGCCTTTTTTTCTCTTCTTATAGTGCTCGTTGTAAAATTTTTTATTTCTTTGTAATTTTGCCAATTTTGAGAGGTTTTGTTTTGTTTATATTTTTGCGATGCTTTGTTTTTAATTTTAATTAATTCTTTTATATCATCAGTAATCCATGGTTGATATGTTTTTTTTAAAAACACAAGTTTTCAGAGGTGCATGTAAATCCATTAAAACTGTGATGTTTTCATTAAAAAAAAAAATCAATTTAATTTAATTCGCTGAAATAAGCACCAAAAACACAGACCAGTAAACACAAATGGTTTAGGTCATCATCAATTTCGTATTATTTGAAGATGGTTAAAATTAAATTTAATCTAAAATATGTTCTAATACCTGAACTGTTTTTCCGTTTCTTATTTAAGTATTAGTATTTAAGGTAGTACTTTTCCTCAGATTTATTTGTACAATTTAAATCTAGATAAATTTATAGTAGATAATACTACAGCGGTAAATAGTATAGAGTATATAAGTCTTATAGAAACATATTTCAGGTACAATTTACGTTGGTATTGGAAGGAAACACCCAAAATTAATTTTCGAAAACAACGATTACAGTTTTCATTCCAAAGAATTTGGGAAAACCAGATGGAGATGTCTGTACCACTATAAAACGAAGTGTAGATCTGCTCTGTATACCTATGGAAAGGCGGTCACCGTTGTTTCCCAACACAATCATCCACAAGTTCACACAGCTAAGGACCTTGAGAATTGTACGGCCATGACTGTAACTGTTGTTAAATCAAATAAATAGTATAAATTTATAGTTCATTTTTTTAGGCTATGATTTCGGTGTAAAATTGTTTTTAATCTTTTGGTGGAAATAAACGGTGCATAATTTTAAATTTGGGGGGGGATAAATACATATAGACGTATAGACGTACAGCCAGATTTGCTCTATTTTTTTTTATAAACAACACCAAAGTCGGAAAATTCAGTTTTCGTTGCATAAATTGTACACTTATCAATGGAATCATAAAATATAGGTCTTCATTGAAATTGTGTGAAAATCTTGACTGCTATTGGTTGTAGAGGGTTAATTTTTTTAAAATACGTGTTTTTCAAGCGGCTTTTCATTGCGTCTAATTACAAACGTTTACCATGAAAAATAACAAAGTTATTCTATTTGTTTATAAGCAAAAAAGCACCAACTTTTTAAACGGACTTTTTAACAACAATTTTTTGCACAAATAGTTTATTTTTTCAACTTACCTTGTAGTTCAACCTTTCTAGAATCCACTCCACTTTGTTAAACATCTCTAGATGCATTATCTTGCTAATGGCGATTGCTTAAACATACGCTCTCTGGGATAAACAAATGCAATTATTCATAAACTATCAAACCAATCTGGCTGAAATTTCGCATACTTATAAAGACCTACAATGGCCTCGTCACCAAAATGTTATGGGTCACTTACTGCCATTATTGAAAAAGTTATTAACATTTATAAAATAATGCAAAAAAGATGGTTTCTTGCCATTATCTCGATAATTTATTGATTTTAACGCATAAAAAATGAAATTAAAGGTTTTTTAATATCTACAACTTTTCTCTAAAATGTAATTGGAAAATTCTACTGCCCGAAAATTGAGTTTTTCGACTTTGGTCGTTATTTATAAAAATAGGGCAAATCTACCAAGACAATCTTTAGATACCTGTAATAAATTAAATCAAGTGTTTTTTTACACAGACTGGGGCATTATACTTGTTAAACTTCTGAGCAAAATTTTCTTATTATAGAAATTTAAAAGATAAAATAAATATTATTTATGTGCAACAATTTTTTTTAAATTTAACGGTCAAAATATTTTAGGCATAATTTATATGGGAGCAGGCAGAAAACACCCGAAATTAATTTTCGAAAATAGCCTTTATTGTTTCCATTCAAAAGATATGAGAAGGACCAGATGGAGGTGTCTACAGCATTATAAGACCAAATGTAGATCCAACTTGTACACTTCTGGAAAAGTGGTTACCGTTGTGGCTGCACATAATCATCCACAGTTACGTGCCCCTAATCAAAATGAAAACTGTACGGCAATGATCGTTACTATTATTAGAAAAAAATAAAAAACAAACTTATACTGAGACTACTCCCAATGGATGAAGAATTAAGAGTCCCCTATGTGAAAATTAAAAAAATATTTGATATCAAAATATGGGTTTTTCTACCACATGTAGCCCATAAAAAGAAAAAAATAATAATGACCAGAACAGTACAGTTAACGTTTAGACAATATTTATTTATATATTATGCTATAAACATCAAAATCCAAGAGTAAACATAGAGGGTATCCTGCCGGAAGCTACTCTATCCATATCTCGCAAACTACTGAACGATTGTTTGTCAATTTGTCAAATTGTGTATATATAGAGTATCCCGGGTCAAAATAACACTAAAAGTACCTTTATTTTTTTCTTAGGGCGCCCCCCTACGGAGATATTACCCTTTAAAGGTTACATATTCAAGGTTTTTTGCCTATTACTTCCAATCCGTTCTATTGATTTTAATAAAATTTGGACTGTATACATATTAAATGAGTATCTTTATTCCAGAAATATGGCGCCTTTCGTAACTTGTCTACGAAGCCAGGGGTGGAACACTCCTAATGCTCTTTACCCCTAAATTTTGACATAAATTAATTTTTGAAAATTAAGGTCACATTTTTAAATTCCTTAAATAATTTTTTAAAAGAAGATATTCTTGCTTGACATCGATAACGCGATCCGTTTTTGAGAAAAAATGATTTTAGAGATAAGGGACTAAGGACTACTAGTAATATAAACTACCGCATGATACCTGCGAGAAAACAATTGAATAAATTTAAACGTCAGAGTAGCAAGTAATAAGTAAGTTGTAAGTAGTTCTGTGATAGTAGTTTATTGACATGGCAAATTCTTCATCTGGTAAATATGCCGACATGCAACTTATGTACGGACTTGAATCCTATTAATTTTTATGGAGCATGGAACCGAAACAAGGAGGTGAAAGTGGTCTTAAAACTGTTCATACAGTTGTACTAGAAGAAGTTGTATTAGATGCTGTTGCTGTAGACTCATCAATAAGCATTAGAAAGCTCTCAGCGCAATTTAACCCTTCGATGTCGGTGGTTTACAGAATTTTGAAAGAACAGCTTCTCCATCCTTTCCATAATCAGAAAGTTCATGCAATGTCCATGGACGATTACCTTGCTCGAGTTATTAGTAGTGTTTTGTTCACGGATGAAGCAGGATTTCGCAGGGATGGTGTAATAAATTCTCACAATCTACATAGTTGGAACGATGAAAATCCTCATGCAATTATTCAAACTCATCACTAACGACAATTCAAAATTAAGGTCTGGGCAGGAATGATTGGAAATTATTTAATAGGGCCGTCTGTTTCGGAAAATCGGTTAAATGAGAACAATCACAAGAAAATCTAGATGGTTTATTAAAAGATGTGCCATTAGCAACTATAAGAAACATGATGTACATGCATGATGGAGCTCCTCCTCATTTCAGCATCAAAAATTTCCCCACCGATGGATTGGCAAAGAAGGTCCAGTACCGTGCCCTCCTCGTTCTCCTGATCTAAACACATTAGATTTTTTCTCTTGGGGTCGTCTCAAAAATTTAGTGTATAAAACACCGGTACAAACAAGGAAAGAGATGTTACAAAAATCACTACCTAATGTGAAGCCATTCGGAACAACCCTGGAATGTTATTTCAGGTTCAGCGATCTAAATTATCTCGCTTACAAGAATGTATTCTTGTACAGAGTGCTCACATCGAACATTTATTTTAGTTATGTAGTTATTCTAGTTATGTGTGAATTGTAGTTCTGCTGTAGTATGTGTTGACGAAATGTCAGTCTTTGTCCCTAATCGGTAAAATCATTTTTTCTCATAAACGGATCGCTTTATTGATGACAAACAAGAATATCTTTTTTTTTTTTAGGAAATTGTTTAAGGAATTTAAAAATGTGACATAAGGGTTGTCCCACCCTGGCTTCCTAGATAAGATACGAAGGGCGCCGTATTTCTGGAATAAAGATACTCATTTAGTATATGTACACAATCCAAATTTTATTAAAATCGATAGAACGGTTTACTAATAGGCAAAAAAACCTTCTTGAATATGTAACCTTTAAGGGGTAATATCTCCGTAGGGGGGCGTCCTAAGAAAAAAAATGATAGGTACTTTTAGTGTTATTTTGACTAAACCTATACGTTCCCGAAGTATTGCACCATAGTGCCGGGACACCTTGTATAGTAAACAATGTATGATCTATCCAACTAAGATAGATGTCAAGTTTGTTATTTTAATTGAAACACCCATATTTTTATTTGCGAAATTATAGAATAGAATAGATTTTTATTTAGCATAAGCTATTTACAATACTAAAATCAGCTTGGTGCTAACCTATCAGACACCTGCGAACTCAACGAACAAACCATTTTTATCCGATGAAATAAGGCAGATTATATCTGAATTAAAAAATGAACAAGCTTTCGCCCTGACGGTTTGTTCACTGTTCGATTTCATCATTGAACCATTGGGCTTTTTGATTAGTGAATCCTTTCAGTCAGGTGTCTATCCATCTCTCTTAAAAATAGCTACCAATATTTCCAATTATAAAAAAAAATGATCCACTTGAACCTGAAAATTACAGAGCAATATCCATCTTAAGTGTACTTTCCAAAATAATAGAAAAAATAGCATTAATCGAATAATGGCATTTTTAAATTCTTTCAAAATCCTGACGGATCGCCAACATGGATTCCGTAAAAATCATTCTACTGACACGGCCACCATATAGTTCTTGCAATTTGTTTATAAAGAAATGTAAAGGTAACCTCATATTTTTAGTCATAGACTTTGATAAAATAATAAATGGGGGTTTCCATTTAAAAAATTTAAGATATTTGATGTTTCTGAATTTAATGTTGTGAACACATTTGTATTCACCCTATATAATGTTTAAATGTTGTTAATTATTTTGAAATAACTCACGACTGTGCTGCGCTGCACTAAAATATATTTAATTTTGTGATGATTGTTTTGCTCGGGTAGCTGGTTTGGAGATTATTCCAGGGTTCAATGTTAATATTAATTAAAATCCAGATCCAAAATAAGACATTTATTTTCCTAATAATTATATGTACAGTGTGGTCATATCTTTCATGGCTTAGGTTGCGACAATCTTGTTATTACATAAGTACATCATAGTAATCGGAGAGAGAGAGAAAGAGAGAGAGAGTGTAACATATTTACGTCGTCGTAACCCCAATTCTCTAATCGAAGTTCCAGGACATAACAGACGCGACTAAGAAATCTGTTTCAGGAGAGATCCAGTTCAACACACTCGAATCAATCTGACAGGAGGTCCAGTTCAACGCACTCGGATCCTCCCTAACAGATACTTGGCCAGCGGCTGCCACGACGCCGGAGAAACTTGAGCTTCCGGTTATCTCAGTTCAACACACTCGAGAAAGGTGAAAGTCAAGCTCTGAATTTACTGGTTTCTGGCTAGCTATTTTATACCCAAAAATCACGGTCACGTGGTTTTGCACCCGGCACGAAATGCACACGGCACGCAAGTTGCGGCCTGGTGAAATTAGAATTAAAAGTTAACAAAAGAACTAATCAGGTATTGAACTAATCTAAAACTGAACTACTTGATCCATGCATGATTAAAATAAGTTAAACTGGAATGAAAGTATACAGTATTCCTGTAGTATTGTATACTTCATTACAATTTCTTCCCTGCCTTATTCGCAGGAAGAATTTCTTTCGGGATCTGCAGCTGTCAGTGATTCAACGCTTACGTGTCCTCGCCTCAAACACCTTCCAGCGTCTTGTATATCATTGTATGCGCGGAAGCTATACAACCTTAGGCGAGGGTTGTATAGGGGATATACCATCCTTCGGAGGGGATGTAAAGCCGTCGGTCCCTTGTCTATTAAATGTTAGGCAAGTAAATGATCCCTACTCTTCCTAAGGGAAGGGGTTCGGCAAAATTCCTGGTTGGGGGTAGCTCGTCTACAGGCGTCGGTGTTAGGCCTCAGTAGCGGAAATAGGCCGACGTTAAATAAATGTATTTAAAAAAACGCTTACGTGTTAGGTTTGCAACCAAGCAGTCTCGGATTCGAATCCTGGCTAGGGTATGGATGTTTAGTGGTGTTTTTCATGTGTTACTGAGTTGGTAGCAGTGCACTAAACGAGATCGTGTGAGAGACAACACGACTAGTTACTGTACCACTCCTGAGTTGGAGTCTTGGCTGCGGCAGATGGCAATATCGTAGAGAATGGTAGTTGTTTAATTGTCTATGTATATTTGTCCTAGTTGAGTAGTGGAATAGCTAATGCTAAACTTTGCCAGACCGTTAATCTACCGGATTACCCCCCAATTTTCTACAGTTTTAAAAATAAAATTCTGAAATTTGGGAAATCAAGTATAGATTGTAGATTGTTTCAGGGGTCGTTTGGCTTCAAGTACCTTTACTGTACTTCGACCTAAAAGATCGTGTGTGAATAACCCTACAAGTAGTTATTGCCCAGGATTCCAAGACTTTTTACAAAGCTTGTGATTTTCCTGGGGGCTAGTTTCCTATGTCCACCTGCTCTAGGACCTTTAGCCTAGTGCGGATTAATAAATTTGTAACGTTTCAATTTTGTCTAGTTTAGTTAATTTTAATATTACCCCTTGTATATGCCGCTCGTTGGATCTGTATGTTAATTTTATGGAGTTTAGTACGCCTAAAAGTATGCAATCAGCAATACGCTACCTAATTGTCGTATATTTGGAAAATTAGGAAATAATCAAATCAACATTTCATATTGGTAATTTTAAATCAAATTCAAGTTCATATATCAAGTTTATCTTAATATGCGAGATATCCGTAGAAATAAGTATTATAACATTATAATTAATAGGTATTGCCATTATATTTCTGCCATTATCATATATAGTTTTTCGTATTTTATCGCGAAGTTTTTGTGAGCGAATTACAAAAACAGGCGTTCGAGTCAGTTACCACGTATTTCTGGTGTTAATAAGTGCAATC